>CANTUV010000024.1:56250000-57500000 GCA_947685225.1 Garcia nutans
GTTCAATTTTCTTTAATCTTTCCCAACAATATTTTCTTATATGACCCTTCCTTTTACAATAATAACAAATCCTATCAGACTTAGATGAGTTCATATTGTTTTGATTATTATTAGTATTAGAAGAACCACTTGACTGTTGAGTTTGACTATTTTTAGAAGACTCTGTTTTGTTATTCTTTTTCTTATTTTTTGATTTCTCTTTAACCTACAAACCCTCTTCATTGCTGCTAGTTTTACTAACTATTTTATTTTCCATTTCTCTTAGTTTCAATGCATTCATTACATCTTCTAACCCTAATCTATCTCTGCTATATTTCAATGCATCTTTTACATTCTTATAATTATCAGGGATAGAATTTAACAATATTATAGTCTGGTTTTCCTCACTTAGGTTCTCTCCTGTGTCAGACAGATCTAAGACCAATTTTTGAAAACAATCACAATTTTCATCAACAGTTTTAGAAGCATCCATTTTAAAACTAAACACTTGTTCCTTTAAAAATGCAATCCTAGACACTGACCTCACATTATACAACTCATTTAACTTTGTCCATAACTCAGGAGCAGTGGACTTACCTCTGACTTTCCTGAGTACACCATCAGAAAGATTTAGTATTATTGTACTGTAAGCAAGATCCATGAGATCTTGCTTTTCCTCGTCCTTAAGGCTCTCTGGAAGAGCCTGTAAACCATCAAGTGCACATTTGCACTTTTGTTGCACCAAGATTGCAGTCATTTTCTCCTTCCAGATAGTAAAGTCCCCTTTACCATCGAATTTCTCAACGTTGATCTTAGCGATCGACATCAGTTTCAATCTTTGATTTCACAGATCAGAATGACACTTTCTGACTCCTTTACACCCAGATCCTGTAAGACAGAAACAGTCTCGACAGTACCAGATCTTACAGTAATAAAGAAATCACTAAAAGAACGAAGAAAGTCAAACTGAAAACAGAAATCGAAGATGAGAGCACTAGATATTGGACTAGAGACAAAGACAGTTACCACCTTTGCCTGTTAGTCTTCTAGATCTAGGGTTTTGATGAACCAGGTCGTCTTCTTCCCGATCTACAACTTTCAGATCCTGTCAAACACAGAACGACACTTCGACAGTACCAGATCTAAAGGTAAACTTAAAGAATCGAAGAAAGAAGAAACTGGAGAAACAACAAAACGTACAGTTCTAATGAAATAGGACAAGAAACGTTACCACCTTTTGTTTTCTGTTCGCTGTTGAGATCCAGAGCATAGCTCTGATACCACTTGTTACGGATCTGAACAGTAAACAGATCGAAGAAGTAAATTGAAAACAATCAAACAAGTAAGAACCAAAACAAATATTTACTTGGTTCACTCTGAACAAATCAGAGCTACATCCAAGGAGGAGTTTTCCTCAGTCTTTCCACTAGAATCGCAGAAACCAACATATTACAAAAGTTTACAACAGTCTCAAATCACAGTATCAAGCCGACTCACACAGAGATCAAAGAAAACAAGATGATCTCTAAACAACCTCTCAAACATTCAAGAACAGAAAGGTAGAAGCTAAGGGTTCTGAAACCCTAACAAAGAGAAGAATAAACGAGCAGCGGCTTAGTTTACAAGAGAAAGCAAAAAATCATAATCTGACCCTAAAACTGATTAACATTTAGTATATATAGCTGCTACATATGTAACCCTAATAGTAACATTACGCAGCGTTTTGACAAGAGCAGAACAATCTCCAATTTTGGGCTTCTGGGCTTCGGAAAAATGTTTAGAGACACACCCACACATACCTAGAGCTCGAACTCGAGACCTCGGGTTTAAAGGAAAAAGATCCCCACCATCTCATATCACCTCTTGAGAGTTGTGTATTTATTTTTGAAGTAATCGAATACATCACTATTATGAAGATTTTATTAATTTACAATAGTAAATGTTAATCCAATTAATAAGTTGATTTCTTCTTCATCTTATTTACCTTTTTGAATTTTTTTTATGTGAGATGTACAATCAATTGGGCTGGTTAATAATTTTTATTAGTTAAATAAATTAAAATTAAGAATTAATCAAACCAATTAAACCGAAATAATCATCATATCAAATTAACTAAACTGAATTTTAAATTTAAATTTTAGTTTAATAGATTACCAGTTAATGCTTACCCCTAATATTTATCTCTAGTTCTCTCTCTATCTCTGTGATCTATGTATAAAAAAAAATTGTTTTGTATAGTTTTGAATAATCAAATGCTTCTTTACTATTAAATTTAGCTATTTTATATAGTTTTGAACAATCAAATGCATTTCCATTAAATTTATCCTCAAACAAAATTTTAGTTTCATATCAGCAAAAATAACTTCTAAAGGCATAAGTTAAATATGAAAAATAGACTTTTAAACTCATAACTAATCTAGTCCACCATCATATTGCTACTTTTTCCAAAATAAAAATTGAGTACTATCAACTATGGAAAGAAATGAACTTAATAATAAATGTAAAATAATTAATAAATGAGCATTTTAGCAAATACCATAACGTGTTACTATTAAAAAGATGTAAAACAAATAAAACACAATAGAACCCAACAAAAATTTGATTGTTTAAAATGTAAATGCAAAATAAAATAATATTTAAAAACAACTCAGCCAAAAATCATATATCTATCAATCCAAAATAAAATAAAATTCAAAAAAGAAGTCAAAATTGAATCATTGCATGCAATCTACCAATCCAAAATAAAACATAATTCAAAAAAGAAGCCAAATAAAATAAAATGGTGGATTTGGAGCTTACCAATTTCGAAGCTCTGAAACAATTCTTGAACTCATCCAATAAATCTATAAAAACAATCAACCAAAATATAAAAATCATTTGATGTCTTAATATATAATATATGTGAAAAAAAAAGAGAGAAAAAATTATAATATCACATAATTCTAATCAGAAGCTAGTAACCGACATATGTAAGAATTAAAAAAAAAATTAGTATATTTTTAACTCACATCTTCAAAGCTCTTTTCTTTTTTATCTTTCTCTCTCTATATTCACTCACAAAACATTGAAATCAATGGCTTTTCACTACCAACAACACAACATAGGTATAGAATGATAGAAAGAAGAGTTCAACTAGGAAGTAAATGATTGAGAATTGGAACAGAGCATTGCTGGGATAAAAGTTAAAAAGATAGAGAATTGTTGGGATGAAAGATAAAAAGAGAAAGAAAAAAAAAAGATCTCTAGAATTTTCTTCTCTCTCTCCTATGTATACTGGAAAAGAATTGGAAAAAAAAACATAAAAGACTAAAAAAAAGCTAAAATAAGAACAAAAGTCAAATCGAAAAGATAAGAAAAAGTAAGGCTTATTTTGGAATTTCACCGTTAAGGTTTTTTTGGAATTAAACTGTTTGCTACTTGGGTTGTTTTAGTCTATATATAATTTGCAATTTGGCAAATTATTTATTTATTTATTTTATTTTGCAATGCTTTCTTTTTATAAATAAATAATTTAGTTATACATAACATATTTTGGAGAGCCAGAAAGAAGAAAGCACTCCAGAATTGTGGACGTTTCTCTCTTCTCTGAGAGATTATTTTCTTCGTCTCTTTTTCTGAGAAATTTTTTGTGTTATTATTTTAAAGATCTTTTTCCCTATTCAAGTTTTCTTATTGCTTTGTTCAGTAATGGCGGATAATGAGGACAATATCTCAGTAGATATGGCTGCTCTTTCAGTCAATGGTGAAGAGATCGAGGGATTTGAATTCCAAGAGGATGAGGTGGCAGCAGAGGAGGAGGATTTTGCGCTATGTCTGGTAGGATGATTTTTGACTGAACATCCAATTAAGTTTCAGTTTATGAAACAAACCATGGCCTCTCTTTGGAGACCCTCCATGGGAATGGCAGTACGTGAACTGGTTGAAGGGCTGTATCTGTTTAAATTTTATCATCGTGTTGATAGAGATCGAGTCATGAGCATGTGTCCTTGGACATTTAACAATCAGATTTTATTGATCGAAAAGGTGGAGGGATATGACATTCTGATGGATGTTCCTTTTTTCTCTATTTATTTGTGGGTTCAGATTCATGGATTGAAGTCGGGTTTCAATTCCACACATGTGGTGGAGAGGCTGGGTAATGAAATGGGAATTTGTTTGGAATGTGACGAGAACAATTTTACTAGAACAAAACAATTTTCTAGTTCATGGAACTCCTACATGCGTATGAGAGTGAAGTTTGACGTCCGAAAACCTCTTTGGAAGGAGCAGTATCTTAGGAGGAAAGGTGGTCAATGGTTTCTCATTAATTTTGTGTATGAAAAGTTGCCCAATTTCTGCTATATTTGTGGAATCCTTGGACATGGTGAGAAGTTTTGTCCGAGTCTTCTTAAACTTGAAGGAAAGGAAGTAGTTCGAAAGTATGGGCCAGAAATGAGGGCAGAATATCATCGAAGGCAATCCACTATAGGAGCTAGGTGGTTGAGGGAAGAAGATGGGGTGTTCCCGGAGAAGGAAGGTGGTGGATGGTGGAAAGGGGGTGGCGTTAGCCGTTCAGTGTTAGTGTATATGCCCTAGGCCATTGATTTGGACCTTAATGTTATTCATTTTGTTATTAATAAAGAAGTTTTTATTATCATTGTTATGTTTGCATGTTATATATAATAATGATTATATCCCTGGTTTATTATTGTTATGGAGATAATAATAAATATAACTAGTGTAATATTGATTTGATAATCATAAGATGATTATAGGTATGAAGATACAAATCAATATTATGGATACATGTTAGAGAACAGTGTATTGGATAGACCCACACAGATATCACTTCATGGTTTAATGTCATAAGTGTATCTCATAATAGTTTTCATTTAATCCTTTGACTTGAGATTGTCATAGTTTCCAACATAAGGAATATTATGTTTTGACATGATCAAACGTTATCTGTAACTAGATAATTATAAAGGTTATGCTTGAACATGATATAAATTATGTAGAGGAAAATGAACAATCAAGATGGAATTTGTCCCTCTCTATGAGAGAGATATCTTCTGGGCCCCTCGATAAGTGTAACTGAGAAATGCATGGCCATGCTCAAATAAGTTGATATAAGATCAATCTTATTTGTTTATCAGTTAACTTGGAGATCGAGTAATCATAAGTTTGGACAATATAAGTATGACATTTACTATGACTTATGTTCAAACTAGATATCGTGTGACAAAGGGATTAATGCATGTACTATTTCAGGTTTTTCATTTATAATGATTCTCATGATTAATTGGGTAGTCGTAATGTCTTGCTAGAGGCCAATTATGATTTGTGCATTTCAATAGAGATTGAAATACACTACCAATTAATATGAGCCTATCGGGTCACACACATAGAACGTAGGCTGTACTTAAATAATAATAATTATATTTAATTATTGTTGTTAGTATTATTATTATTATTAGATATTAATAATAATATTGTTATAATAATTATTATTAGATAATAATTATTAAAACGTGGGTCCATATGGGATATGGACAGTTAGGGTTTTGATAAAAAAAAAGAAGTCTTTTAAAACGGTTTTAAAAGGACTGGAGGTTTAATGATCTCATTATTCGTTTTGAAAAGGAAAACGTAAGAAGAGAAAAAACCTAAAAAAACCCTAGTTTTGTTTTAAAAAGGTTCAGCCACTGCCGTTGGTGAGCTAGCACTCAGACCGGCGTACGTTTGTGTGGATTTCGTTAGAGGGTGTTCGTCTTCAGAAGGCAGCATCTGTTAATCGTTTTGAAGCTACACAAAAAGGTTAGTTTCGAATCTCTTTTATCGAACTGAATGGATCACATGGATCCTGTGAGTAAATCGAAAGAATTTTTTTTGTTTTCCGCTGCGGCAAGGGTTGCAGATTCTTCACGATTTGCTAACATTCAGCTGGGTTTGGAAACCAAGATAATGCAGGCGTGAATGAAGGCGTTACTGTAGGAGGGAAAAAAGGAGAGAATAACGCTGATGATAAACGGCATGATAAGGGAAGTGAGGATATTATGGCAAATTTAAATTTTGAATCTTCTATTAATGGTGAGATGAGTAAGGAAGGAATCACTATTAATGAGACAAAGAAAAGAAAAATGGGTAAGGAGAGGCAAGTCCAGGTGGGCTTGGAAAACAACAACTCTTTTATTTCAAAAAATGGACCAGCGGTGGGCCTCGGAGAGAGGACCCGCCGAACACAATGAGTTGTATAAGTTGGAATTGTCGCGGGCTTGGCAACCCGTGTGCAATAGAAATCCTACAAGAGATTGTTAGGGAAAAAAGGCCACACTTTATTTTTCTTGTTGAGACTAAGTGTTCTATTTTTAAAGCTGATGAAATAAAAACGTTGTTGGGTTATGATGGCGTGTTTGCTATAAATAATAATGGTCGTCGTGGTGGGTTGGCTTTTGTTTGGAAATCTGCTTAGAATGTGTCTTTACTTAGTTCTTCTTTTTGACATATTGATGTTGTTGTTGACGTAGCTTCGTTGGGAAGGTGGAGAATAACAGGCTTTTACGGGAGGCCCATTAAACAGGAGAGGCTTGCTTCCTGGGCTTTATTAAAAGAGCTTGCTTCTCAACATTCTTTACCTTGGGTATGTTGTGGAGATTTTAATGCTATCTTGGCCCAAAATGAAAAAAGAGGAGGGAATCCACAGCCTAATAATCTCATTCATGATTTTAGAGAGGCCATTCTAGAAGCTGGGCTTATGGATTTTCGTATGTCAGGCTATGGCTTTACTTGGGACAATAGAAGAGATGGTGCAGACTGGGTAGAGGAAAAGCTGGATCGATTTCTAGTCAATGACGCATGGCGTTGTCGTTTTGCGATGTCGAGAGCTTCTGTGTTAGACTATAGTTCATCAAATCATCTTCCTATTTTTCTCCAGGTTCGTTTATTTTTACCACGCAAATCTCCTAGTTCATTCCGATTTGAAAATTCATGGTGCCTAGAGCAAGGATGTCTACATATTGTTGAGTCTATTTGGAACGATTCTAGTCTTCGATCTGTTCTGGATAAGTTGGAAGTTTGTAGTCTCAGATTAGGGGAGTGGGGTGAAGAGTTAAGGAAGGCTCATCTTAAAGAAATTGGTGATTGTAAATGATTGATGGGGCTGTTAAGGGGAAAGAGGGATGTAGATAGCCGTAGAGAGTTTCACTCAGCTAAGATTCGGTTTACAGAATTATTAAAGAAGCGTGAGGTTTTTTGGCATCAAAGAGCCAAGGAATTTTGGCTGAGGGAGGGAGATCAAAACACTAGGTTTTTCCATCGGAAAGCAACTATTCAACAGCGGAAAAACAGAATTGATCGTTTGAAAGATGGTTCGGGGAATTGGCGAGACTGGGAATCTGGGTTGGATGGGGTGATCACTGATTATTTTAAGGCGATTTTTACCTCTCAGGCTGGGGCTAATGGTGCTATTATCGATTTGGTGCCTTCTTTGATAACTCAAGAGCAGAATCAGGAGTTATTGCAGGATTATACAAAAGAGGAGGTGAAGGAAGCAGTCTTCAGTATGCAGCCAGACAAATCGCCGGGATTAGACGGTTTTAACCCTGGGTTTTATCAGAAATATTGGAGTGTTATTGGAGATCAGATTGCTGATTATTGTATTTCTTGCCTGCGGGAAGGTTCCTTTCCTCAGGAAATTAACAAAACGGCGATTGTTCTTATTCCTAAAAAGCAGCAGGTCGAAGTTATGGGAGACTTGAGACCAATTGCGTTGTGTAAGGTTTTTTATAAGATCATTTCGAAAATGGTGGCTAATCGCCTTAAAAGAATTCTGCCATTAATTATTTCTTCTTCTCAAAGTGCGTTTGTACCCGGCAGAAACATTCAAGATAATTCAGTGGTTGCGTATGAGACTTTGCACTACATGAGGGGTAAGAGGAAAGGGAAGGATGGATATGCTGCGTTAAAAATCGATGTTAGCAAGGAGTAGGACAGGTTGGAATGGCACTTCTTATCTGCAATGTTGGTCAAACTTGGTTTTGATGCAAAATTTGTGAGTCTTCTTCTTCTATGTGTGTCCACTATTTCATTTAAAGTGCTTCACCAGGGTGGGTTATCGGAATCCATAGTTCCCGGGAGGGGACTGCGGCAAGGCGATCCGCTTTCTCCTTACTTGTTCATGCTTTGCATGGAAGGGTTGTCTTGTCTAATTCAAGCAAGAGTTGATGGTGGTCGGTTATAAGGGGTGTCGGTTTGTAGGGGAGCCCCGGAGATTACTCACTTATATTTTTGCTGATGATAGCATTTTCTTTTTCAAAGCTGATCAGTTTCAAGCTATGGAGTTGAAGAATGTTCTGCAAGTTTATGCAGAAGCAGCAGGCCAGCTCATCAATTTTGACAAATCTTCAATCTGTTTTAGTGCAAATGTGAGTACAGAAACTCGTAGAGTTTTCTGTTCTTTGTTACAGGTGTAGGAACATGATAATTTGGGGCATTATTTGGGTCTTTCCATGGCGGTTGGAAGGAACAAAACTGAGGTCTTCCAGTTTGTTAAAGACAGAGTTTGGAATCGTCTTAATTCTTGGAAGAACAGAGCACTGTCGAAAGCGGGGAAGGAGATATTAGTGAAAACAATACTCCAATCTTTGCCTAACTATGTCATGAATCTCTTTTTGTTACCAAAAAGTATATGTGAGGAATTACAGCAAATGATGGCAAGATTCTGGTGGGGAAGCAATGCTAATACCAATCGAAGTATCCATTGGATCAACTGGGCAAAACTTTCTAGACATAAACATTTTAGGGGCCTGAGCTTTAAGAAATTGCGTCAGTTCAATATTGCAATGTTGGGTAAACTGGGATGGAGTTTGTTCAGAGAGTCTACTACTCTTGCATATAAAGTCCTCAAAGCAAAGTACTTTCCTGATTGCTCTTTTTTGGATGCTCCGCTAGGTGCGAATCCTAGTTATGTTTGGCGCAGTATAAGAGAATCCCAAGATTTGTTGAAAGTTGGCTTGATTTGGAGAGTAGGAAGTGGTGCCAATATTTCCATATGGTTGGATAATTGGCTTCTGGATTCTAGTTATCCGAGAATTACTACAGAGTTTGATGTGCGATTTGGAGTCTTTTTTGTATCTGATTTAATTTTTCAAGGCCGATGGAATGTAGAGTTAATTGATACTATTTTCAATCGAAGAGATAAGCTGCTGATTCTTTCAATTCCATTGCGGGGGAGCGGTCAGGTTGATTCCCAGTATTGGTTACATGAGAAGAAAGGGGAGTTCTCTGTGAGAAGTGCTTATAAAGTGCAAACACTAGAAATAGAGGCAGATAGTTTTAATGAGCATAAGCAATTCTGGAAAAAAACTGTGGTCCATCCTAGTGGCGCGAAAGAAAAGGAATTTTATATGGAGAGCTACTTCTAACTCTCTGCCATGTAAATTGCTTCTGCGTATAAGGCAAATTCCAATTACTGATTTGTGTTCTCTATGTAATTTTGGGGAGGAGTCCGTAAAGCATCTATTGGTGGATTGTAGTTTTGCTAAACAGGTTTGGCAAGCTTCCTATCTTGGTTGGTTTTCTCCTGTTGTGGCTTCATTCAAAGAGTGGCTTATACGAGCAATAGCTCTCTTCAATCCAAACGATTCTGCACTATTAGCCTATGTTTGCTGGTCTATATGGGAGGAAAGGAACGCGGTGGTTTGGAGAACTAAAATTCCAAATTCACGTGCTTGCTGGCTTCGTGGTTCAAATATGTTTAATGCGTGGCTAGATACTCAGAGAATTGTAGGAGCTGGGGGTAATCCTCTAAGAGGGGTGAGACCGATTAGCAGATGGAGTTGTCCCTCTCCCTCGTGGGTCAAGCTTAATGTTGATATAGTAACGACTAATGATGCAGGATGGACAGGAGTGGGTATGGTGGTGCATGATGATGTAGGAAGATTCTTAGCTGCAAAAACTCTGCGTCTGACAGGATCATTTTCACCTGCTATTGCAGAAGCGATGGGAGTAAGGAAAGCATTGAGTTGGGTGAAATGTAATTCATGGCCAAGGGTTGTGGTGGAGGCAGATAGTTTACAAGTTATACAAGCTCTTAATTCCTCCGATATGAAAGACTTGACAATGTTTGATTCTGTTATTGTTGATTGTAAGTCTCTGATTCAAGAGACCAGAGTTGATTTCTTATTTTCACATGTGTTATGTTCGGCGAATGGGTTGCACACTCTCTAGCACAAGCAACTCGTTCTATTCCGAATATAGGAGAATGGTTCATAGACCCTCCTATTTGTATTATTCCTCTATTGAGTTTGGATTAATAAATCTCCATCTTTTTCAAAAAAAAAAAACATATTTTTAAAATTGATCGAACTAGAAAAATACCCCAAGAATTAGCTTAAGTTTAATTCTTTAAAAAATATATAGAGGAAAATTGAAAAAAAAAAGGGAAGAAAAAAGAACTTATAACACATTTTCAAGAATTAGACATCTTGTAGTAAGTGTATCGTCAAGTAAAAAAAAGGATTTTTTTTCTTATTATACCCTCGTAATTTTAAGTTGATAAAGAAAAAAAATCACTACAAATTGCATTTTAATTTTGTAGGACAATTCGTCTACCTAGATAAAGAATGCATCAACAAATATTTTAATTGACGATACACTTACTATAAGATTTCTAACTCTGGAATAGGCAATTATTTTATAAAACTAAGAAGCTTGTTAAACAAGTCTAATTGAATAAATATCTAATTATTTGATTTTATTATATGAAGACTATGATGCTAAATATTTATATAAAAGAGGCAGCTACTAACTGAAAGGGCTGTAGAGAAATCCATCAGGGCTGGCTTTGCATAAAGCAAGACAAAGCCTTTGCTTTAGGCTATCAAAATAAAAATAAGCTCCATATTTTGATAAAAAAATATTTTTTTTATTAAATTATTTATAAAATTATGTCAACTAGAAAATATTAATCTAACAAATAAGGCCCCAAAATTTTTTCTTTTGTTATTAGTTTATTTTTATAACTCATAAAAATTTAATTATGTCAATTAGAAAATATGAATCTAATTATTCAAAATTAAAAAAAAAGGAATTGAAAATTTAATACAATCTCAAAATGAGCTCTTGATAAGTTTTTCATAACTAAAAAAAAATAAAATAGAAAATATTTGTGAATGTTAAAGAGGAACCAAATTAGGTCCTAAAGACAATGAGACACACATTAGGATGAAGGATCTGAAATAGCAATATACACATAGGAATCTGTTAAAGAAAATAAAAAAAAATCTAGGTCCTAAGATTATTATGACATATCTAGACTAATAAAGGATTATAAAAATTATAGGAAATTATTATTGGACGAAGATATGTAAATTAAGAATAAAGAAATTTTAATAAACTACTTAATGAATCTAAACAGCATGAATTTTAATTGCACTATAAAAATTGAATACTTATTGAGTTAATGACTCACAATATCGTCAGTGGCTATGTTTGTTTTGAAGGAATATCACCTTGACATTAGTGGTTTTGCGATCTCAATATTGCAGTAGATGGGAAATGTGTGGTGAGAGTTGAAGAAAAAAAAGAATTATTTTTTAAGCCTTTTATATTTGTAATAAAGGAAATAATATTAAAAATATTATTATATAGATAGAGCTGAGGGCATAAATAGGTTCTACAAAGTATCCTGTAGCCTTAAGCCGACCTAAATTTTAGAATTGGCATATCTCTAGAAGCGAGATATGACAGAGAGAGTCTTAAAAATGTGTTTTATGGAGTAATGGGTCAAGAACAAGAACTAATAAATTTAAACTACATATGATGTAGTTAGTCCATTAGAGTTGATACAAAATTCATATTCTAAACCAAATAAGATATAGTGTAATGTAAATAATCGATTGCACGATAATTATCTATGAAAGGATTGAAGTCATACCACTGACTCTCTTGATACTTGGATGGTTATGATGCATTACTAGACTCAGTCTCTTTAATATTAGTTAATTGATATGGGAACCAATGGTAAATAAAGAGTTTAATTTATCAAATCCTAATTTGACGAAGGATAGAATTAATATTTTATTGTCAATGTGTTCAGGAACTTAACAAATCATACATTTGAAGGACTAATAAACAATTAAATTGGCTTGAACCCTAGTGACTTTGACCGTTTTCTAAGTGATTGCAATAGTTCTTTGATCTAGGAACAATTAGGGTAAAATCATCAAAAATTCCAAAATTAATGGCACCACAAAAGAAATAGATTTATTGGAGCAACTAGTTGTAGATGAATTACAGACTTTATGCTTGGGGAGCTGCTGAAAAAGACTTAAAGAGTCTCTTGATTACACTACAAGTGGTAAAAAGTTCTCCCTATATTTTCTTTGTTTATGATGCCTTGCACATCAATTAACTTATCATATTTAAAATCAAAACTATATTTTATACCATAAGATAAAAATATTTAAAAAATCATGATTCTTGAACCCATTACCTTCCATTGCACTTCCAGATTACAAGCAAAATTTTCGTTTATAAATATTATTAACAACATTGACTTGATTTAGAATATTTTGAATAACTTTTCATGTACATTTTATCATACAAAAAAAATTCCATTTTTTATTTAAAAATTGCTTTTTATAAAACTACCTTAAAAAAAGTTTTAATTTCAAAAATATTACACCTTCAATAAAGTTTTTAAAAATACTTCAAGTAATTATCTTTTATAAAAATACATCATTCTTCAATTCAAACAATTTTTTTTAACAAAAATACCTCCTCCATCATTTCAAACAACATTTACTTAAATTTTTACCTTTTTTTCTCATACTTTACTATTAATATATTTCACAATAAAAATAATAAAATTAAAATTTCAACAAATAAAATATATTAATTTTTTGTTGAAAAGAAAAAAATTTAATTTTATTTCAAATAAAAAATAACACTCACAAATTTTATATAGAAAAATAAAATATATGAAAATATTTTAATAAAAATTAATAAATTTATTTTTAAATAAATTTTATATATTATACACATAAAAAATTTAAGCTAAAAAACTATTAAGTTTTTTTGTATATGTTGTATGTATGTTGTGTGTTTGTTATGTGGATGTTGTGAGTATACTATGTATTTGTTGTGTATGTTATTCATATATGTTGTGTGCATATAAAAATAAAAAAACTTAAAATTAAAAAATATTAAGTGTATTATATATATATGTTGTGTGTATGTCTATATTTATTGCGTGTGTATTTTCTATATGTTAACTATATGTTGTGTATATATTTATATATTTTATATGTATATTGTGAATATAAAAATAGTAAATTTATTCATGAACAGAAAAACACAAAGTCGAAACCTTATTGTAAAACTAAAAAAAGAGCTAATTTTGGCATATGAAATGAAAAGGAAAATGGCGTAAAAATGAAAATAGAATACCCAAATGGTGTATTCTATGTAATTTTCCTAAATTCTTGTGTACGACCCCTACAATGTTAGTAAGTCAATAATGTAATGAGAGATTTACAAAACTAGGAAAAAACAAAACTTGTTCTCTTTTATGGTGGCTTTGACAAATTTTTAAAATTATGAAGCGACATAAATCAATCAATTGTAGAAATATGGAAACAGTAATTACAAAACTATGATTTCTTGGTAAGTTTTATATATTCTATATGTTTAATATAAAACTTAGAAAGCATCATATATAACTATAAAGCAACTAATACAAATATAAAACATAGAAATTAGCATATATAACATATAAACCAACATTTATAACATATAAAACAATATAAAACTACAAATATAAGATATAAAACAACATATATAATATATAAAATAATACATAAAATGTATTAAACCACATAAATAACATATAAAATAGCATATAAAACATATAAAACAACATGTATAACTTATAAAATAATACACAATGGCAACATATATGACATATAATCTATTATATATTATATATGTCCTCATATATATTACATATAATCTATTATATATCATATATCTTACATATTATATATTATAAATTATATATGTCCTCGTACATATTACATATAATATGTTATATATTATATATGTCTTCATATATGTTACATATAATCTATTAAATATGATATTTGGATGTTGTATATATTACATATATCATGTTATATGATTTAATATTGCATATCTATGAGACCTCGTTCGAACCCCGAATTTGGCCAGCTAAGAAAAGTAGAAATGCTTATATGGGTTTGAACTCACACAATATTGTCACGTATGGTCTTCAATCAATTTGACAGACATAATTTTAAATTCATCTTTTATTTTAAAAAGATTAGTTTCTTTTATTTTGAAAAGAATACTCTTCTTTTATTTTTAAAAGAAAGATGATGGCTTTGTTATGAAAGCTTGATTAGAGAGGTGCCACCTTAATTTATTTGTTTTTAGAAAAATTTAAGGAAAAACCTTTTTTTTTACTCCATGAAAAATTGTAATTTTTATCTAAAAATGCACTAGAACGAAAACCAATCATGATGGGTTTTAGACTAGGTTTTCAAGTAGATTTTAAGTAAAATAAGATTTCACTTTAAACAAACTTTAACTTTTGAAAACTTTTGATTTTCATGCAATGACAATTATAATATGAATGAAAAATTACTATATTCATGTGCAATTATTGTAACACCCCTATACCTAATATGCGTACACCACATATACTCTCAATATGTAATATACATATAGAAGATATAAGAATGTCACAGTCTATTTTGCATCAAACAAAACTTTTGACATAATCATCAAAAAATTATCAATCAATCTGAGTAAATTTAAAACATTTAACTTAAACTATAGAAAGTAATAAATAAAGTATCCCTTATTAAAATATATTTACATATATCTTTATTACCTTAAAAGTGTATCCAAAATATTTATTTGATACGCAGTGGAAAATACATACATATACATCAAAATTAATACTTACAAAAATATAAGGTTTATACATGCTTGGCAGTTCATCTCTGATCTTGAAGTCCAACAATAAACACTTCACAAGGG
Source organism: Garcia nutans (assembly GCA_947685225.1). NCBI lineage: Eukaryota > Viridiplantae > Streptophyta > Magnoliopsida > Malpighiales > Euphorbiaceae > Garcia > Garcia nutans. Next base: position 56,265,022 of record CANTUV010000024.1, read on the forward strand.
ATCACAAGCCTAGACTCAACTCGGTCTAGCTGAACTCTTCGGTTCTACCGGATCTACCTTGTCACTTGCGCGATGAATCACAATCGCGCTAAGCCATAGGCTTAGTGGTACTAACCATGATAATAATATGATTCAATGTAATGCCAATGTCATACTTTTAAGAATTAGAAGCAATATACAAGGATATCATATTTCATAACATTAAATCTCATTACATTGTTCAATTGTTCCATTATTCATAATTCACATTAAAGCAAAGACAAGCATGGGCTTAAAAGAAAATAATATGCCATTCAAATTTTAGAGTTACTATTTTGGTCCAATAATCACATTTATCAAGCCCATAGGTGAATCATTATCACAATGAGAAACATCTCATATGTAATATTCCAACTAGGCTTGAAGGACTAGGCCCAACCAAGCTTCAAGGGGAGCTCAGCATCAACCCAACTTGGCTTCAAGGACCAAGCCCAACCCAGCTTCAAGGGATTATTACTTTTAGGCATGCCACCAACAACAAAACTCTGAAAAATTGAATAACATACTAGGCACACAATTCTTTCATTATTTCATTATCAAATCCATTCTCATTTATCAACAATATAATAGGTAACCTAGCACATTTTCCAACCAAATGTGTTAAGTCCCAAAATCATGTAAATGTATGCAATCATGTAAGGTTTGTACTTACCTCAAGAGCAACTCACACCAATCTAACAACCTCCTCTTCCAAGAATCCTTCAACACTAGGATTAGGGCAACTCAAATCTCTTCAAAACCTAATCCAAAAGTGATCATAAATTCTCACTTAGTGATACACATAAGAAAATAAAGATAAGAGCTAACTAGGGCAAACTCTACACATGACACGCTCAACAACATGGGCGTGTCCCTGGCCGTGCCATAAACCCACAACACAGAAGCTTTGACATCCTCAGTAACATGGGCGTGTCACTGCATGCGTCAATTCTCCTCTCACACAGAAGTTATGACACGCTCAGTGACATGGGCGTGTCAGTGGACGTGTCAATCCACCAACAACACAGTAGTTATGACATGCTCAGTGACATGAGCGTGTCACTGGACGTGTCAAAACTACTCCAACACAGAAGCTGTGACACGCTCAGTGACATGGGCGTGTCACTGCTCATGTCACCCACACTGAAAATAGAACCAACGACATGCCCAAGGACATGGCCGTGCTACTGGGCATGTCAGGCTAAAAACCTGATTTCGACACCAAAAACACCACATCCAACAATCAACTTTCTTTTACCCTTTTTCACTCCAAACAAACTTACCCAAAACCATCAATAAACCATAATAAACTTGCATAACATCAAAACAACTCAATTTCATGCATCAAACACAAATCATAATCATAACCATATTTACAACTCAACACATGCACAATCCACAACTCTTGTTATCTTCACCAAACTTAACCCTTTTCTTCAATCCAACCCCAAAAATCAAAGTTAATAAGACCAAACACTTCAAACATACCAAATCAACCAAAAACACATCTATAACAACCATTCACCAAACTCAAATACACAAACTCCAAAAGAACACAAAGAAACAAGTTGGAAACTAACCAAAAGTGAAGAAAATCCTTAAAACTCCAACTTGATCTCTTGAAATCCTTCAATTGCTTGAGTTAGGAATCAATAAAACCTCTCTTTCCCTTTGGCAATGGTGATGGCCGGCTCTTGGAGAAGAAAGAAGAAGATGAAGATGAGCTTCCCTCAAGTCAAAGCCAATCTCCTCTCTTAACCACACAAAAAAACTCTCTTTAAATTTCAACCAAGCAATTAAATTATTATAATAATATAAATATCATCTTCCACTCTCATCTAAATTCTATTTTAAAATAATTAATAATCTCATTTGACCATCAATAAAGTTGACTTGTATATGTTGTATATATCTTCATATATACAATATATACACACTTTCCTTTCCTTTCTTTTATCTTCACAGTTAATCAAATATACACTTAATATCATTTAATTCCATTTTCAATAATAAAAAGTCCAAAATTTTAGGGTATCATTTGGGATATTACAATTATAATCATGATATCCATCCAATGCGAGAATGAAAATAAAGTTACAATCTCAAATTGGCATACACAAATGAGTTTTAACTCTAGCCCTTATAGGTACTAGGTAAGTATAAATTCTCAACTAAATTAAATAATTATAACTCTAAAATACCATACATAGAGGAACATTAACTCATCCCTTATGGGTATGGTTAAATAAAAATCCTCAAAATAAATTAAAGAAAGCGATAAAATAATAAGATAAATTAAACTAAACTAAAATAATATAAATAGATAAATTAATGAATAAAAAAGAATCAATTATGTGGTTTTAATTGGCTCGCTGCTTGGAGTAAAATTTCAAATATGCCTATTTATCCCTTTTCAATGGAAATCAGAGCCTCTTAGTAGTTTTCTCCTTTGATTGCAAAGAGCATAGGTTGATTAATTAGTTTGGTTTTTTTTTACCGAACTTAAAAATGATTGAGTAAGAGATATACCTTTATAGAGTTCTTCTTGCTTGCTTTGATGAATGGTTGAGGCACTTTTCCACTCCCTAAATTTGGCCTTGGGCTTAATGAAATTTCTTGACTTATTATGAAGAAAATAAATTAATGAAATAAAATTTAATTGGAAAAATTTAATTTAGAAAATGAATTTTTTTGAGGGAAAGTTGGAGAATAATTTTAGTATAATTTTTGTGAAATGTTTACATGTATTTTTTGGAGAGAAAAGGACCTCCCATTTGTAGGAAAAAAATTGCAAAACTATGCGTCTGGGAGGGGCATATGACAAAAAGATGTAAAAATAAACTAGGTTTAATTTAATTTGCCATGAGTCTTTTAATTGTGATTTCGGGGCATATTAAGCTTCCTAATTAGACTCAACTTCTAAAGGCTTTCGGATAAGCATATGATTAGGGTTTTAATTAAATGGTTTTTGCCTATAAATACATAAGAAAAGCATAAAGAAAGTAAGAATGACCAGCCAAAATAAAGAGTAAGAAAAGCAATAATTAAAAGTAGCAGTAACGAGGAACACAACCTTATGAACATCAATTAAAGACAAGATACCATCAACCCAGAAAATAATACAAAGGCAGTAGCTACTGTCTTTACTTTGCTCAACCAAGATTCCACACTGGTGCAGGCAGAAGGAGTGGATCATATAAATATTGGTGGAGCCAACGAACGGATGTCTAATTTCTTTAATCCTTTAAATTAATAAAAAGTTTCATTTATCAATACTATCAATTATATTGGTTTTATAAAAACATGGCCAGTAGCTTATATTCATTAGTTTCATGTCACAGTAGCTTATTTATTCTTCATCCAGTAGCCTATATAGCCAATATTTATTTGCTTTAAATTCACATTAGCTTAGGACTTAATTTAAACATTTAATTCAATTACCTAAAAACCTATTTGCATGTTTTAAAAACCAAAATGATAAATTGCTATTTTTTTTTAAAAAAACCCTAATTATTATTTTCAAAATCATAAAAACCCTAGTTTGATCACCAAAACTCTAATTGTCATCCTAAAACCCTAAAATCATATTTTAAACCCTAGAACCCTAGTTTGATTACCAAAACCCTAATTGTCATCCTAATATCCTAAAATCTTATTTTAGCCTTGAAAACCCTAATCATGTTTTCTAAGACCCTGAAACCCTAATTTAGCATTTTAAAATTTTAGAAACCCTAATTCATACTCTAAAACCCAAGTTTTGCTTATCTATTGTTCAATGTAATATTAAAACCTAGATTTGATCATTTAATTTGTTAATGTATGCTTGCGATGGATGATTTTATTTTATGTTATTTATAATGAATGGTTGAATACTTTTATTGGTTTATTTTGATTTCAAGAATGTAAGAAGTATATTTCCATTTTGTGGTTATCTCATTAGTTAAGTTCAATGCAATTTAATATATTTGGATTAATACAAAGGGCATGTTTCTACCAAATGATGGGTTCCCTATTTTGGTTAGTTTTGGACATTGGATATTATTATAAGGGCATGCTTTTATTTTGTATGGGTGCCCACTTTTTTGTTTGTTTGAACCTTCTTTGATTTTAATATAATGAATGTTTATTTACCTTAATTTGTATGTAGTATGGATGATATTTTAATAAGTTATGAATTTAATAATATTTAGACCTGAAAAGGAGTTTGGTTCCAACGAACCAGGCGCTGTGGGGGTGCTGGGTCATTCTCACCTTCCATATGCGTACCGAACTTTCTGAACCCAATAGGGGATTGAGATTCCTTAGGAATCGAGTCATGTACCCCTTTCTTTCTAGATCCGTCTAGGTGGTGACTCCATTTCGCCGGATTTAGGCCCGTGTTCTCTAAGGGCCCGAGCCTAACAGTGTCGAAGTTACAAGAACCATTCCACATGGGAGTAGGGGCGAACATTCCTACTCACAATGGCAACTCCACTGGGGATAAGAGAAGTTGATTATGTTTATCTTTATATTATTTTATTTTTTATTATTATGATATTATCAATTGCATCGCTTAGATTGCATTGTGTGCATGAGTTAGGAGGTCCTGTGTAACCCGTGTTATGTGTATGTAAGTGATACCATACTTTCATTTAAGGTATAGAGATTGAGCATTGCATAAGCACTCATAGCCTTGTACCTTTTGGTATATACTTATTATAGGGACCTAATCCTTTTTCAAGCCAAAGACTAAAGACCATATAGTTGACCTAGTAACTTTCCTTAGCTTTACCCTAAATGCTTGTTGTTTGACTATGATTAACATATCTTAGTATGAATTATGACCCATTTGGTTTTCCTTTTTCTTAATATGACCTAATTATGGTAAGCCCAAAATAATTCTTCTAAGGCCCAAAAGACCAAAACTATTTTCAAACTCATTTTCAAAATGGTCTTTGACATAAAACCTTTTTAAGATGGGTCAAAAAACCCTTTTCCTCATGGCCCAAATTCAAAGCTCAAAAAATCATTTTTACAAACATTCTTTAATGGGATTTTAAACATTTATTAAAACCTTGTCTTAAATGGGCTTACAACTAATTAGGTCAATTATGAAATATTAAAATCAATTGTGGGCCTAATTCATGCCAAGACTTGTTAATCATGGGATTTTTTGAGGCATGGATCAATAGTTGCCTATTTTCAAATGAGAAATCTATTTATGATAAATCCTTTAATTTAGTTTTAATCCACAATATAGCATACAAGCTATCTTTTAGTTGACCAAATAGATTAAGGCTTAATTAGTGGGAGTTATCATGGACCGGTATAGATTAAGAGGCCATTTCCACGATTTGAACCCGTGACCTTAGGTCACACGGTGACAACACTTACCGTTGCACCAAGCCTCCCCTTCTATGGACTGGTTTATCTATTTGAAAATACAACTATTAGTTAATTTGTCTTAGTAACTCGAAAATGAAGTATCCCCCATTGATATTTTGTTGACCATATACCTAGAAAAAGAGACTCGTTATATGCTTGTGGAAGATATAAGGTTAAAAGGAACGCCTTGACTTAATTTGTTTCTTTTGTTTGTTGCACATGCATATATGCATACATCCATTGCATTTCATAAGCATTAATCCTTTCTGGCTCACAGACCTGGAGTTCAGCAAATCAAGAGCATATGACAATCCCACCTACGATAGTGACTCATAATCCAGTAAAGGTTCAGTTAACTTCATACCAAGACCAATGGAACCTGAGCAAGTTCAGAAGATAGTTAATGATGCCCTCAACTCCAAGATGGAAGAACTTAAGGGGGCCCTGGCTGAGACTGTGAGAAGCCAATTACTTTCACTGCTAGAGGACAACAATTTTGAAACATCTGCTAGTAACAAGAAGCAAAAGGATAAGGGAAAGGCCAAGATAATAGAGGCAACTCCTGATGAAGATAAGGTAGTAATGGATGATGCTAATTGGGATATGTAATTTCAAGACCAACAAGAAAGTTAAAAGAGAAGAAGGTTGGAGAGAAGACTAAGTTTGCTGGTTTTGAAAAAAATGATTTTTGATTTAGAAAAGAAGTTTGAAAAGAAGTTGAAAGATGAGGAAGTGTTAGAGGTGGACAAGTTAGTTGAGCAAGATGAAGAAGTTTCTTTCAAGTTCAAAATGCCTTCTTTTGCCAAATTTGATGGAACAAGAAATTCTCATCTGCATGTCAAGCAATACATCACTGCCATGTAGTCTGCTAGGGATCCTAAAGCTCAAACCCTAAGGTACTTCATGCTCTCATTGGGTCCTATTGTGCAAAACTTGTTCAATACCTTAAGGGAGAACACCCAAAAAGATTGGGATCTACTGTATAAAGTCTTTATTCAGCATTATAGGTACAATGTTGAGTTGGAATTAAACCTGATGGAGGTGGAGACCATCACATAGAAGCAAAATAAGAATTTTGTTGACTATATGAAGAGGTGGAGAAGTAAGGATGTTCTTCTCAAAAAGAGGCCCGATGAGTCTGACCAGATCAGAATGATAGTGAGAGGTGTCATGCCCAACCTTCATGAGAGACAATCTCATACCCTTATCAGATATTTTAAAGATCTTCTCCAAGCTGGCTTGTAAATAGAAGAATGGGAAAGGAGAATAACCATTTTGCTAGGAGAAGGAATGAGAAGAGGAGTTGCCAGTCTAGAAATCAAGATACACATAAGGCAGTGGATGTCAATGCAACTGGTCAAGCAAATAGAAGACAATTTTCAAAGTTGGAAAAACCTCTCTCTTTAGTTTTCAGCAAGTTATAGAAAAAGGGATTATTACAGCCATTGGCTCCTCGACTATTACTCGATCCTTTACCATCAAACTTTGATGCCAAGGCATTCTGTCAATTCCATCAAATGCAAGGGCATGAGATAAATAAATGTGCTTGACTAAAGCACAAGGTCCATGATTTAATTGATAGTGAAAAGTTACTTGAGCCTAATAAGCCTAACAACAAGAGTAATCATTTGCCTAAATTTAAAAGAGTACCTCCACCAGTAACATTTAGTATAAGGGGAGGATTAGAGGAAGATTTTGTCTTATTCTCCTTTCAAAATGAGAGTGTAAAAGATGTGAACATAGAAGAGGCTCAATTTAACAAACCTTCCTTGGCTTGAGTGTTGCTCATTCTATTTTGCTTTCTTTGGTATTTAACTGGAATAATTATGTTTTTCAAATTCAGATTGTTTGAATAAATTACTTTCATTAATTTTTTATATATATTGGTCTTTGTTCATTTTGGTACTCAACTAATGACGAGTCTAGCTTGATATTCATAAGTTAGTGTATCTATACATTATAATTCTAATGAATTTACTAGGTGAGGGAATTATTCTATTGCATTGAGTTGTATATGCTTATTTAGACATGGCTCCTGCATGATTACCTTTGTCTAGGTCCTAGTCAATCTTAGAAGATGCTTTGAATAGCTTTTGAGGCGAAATTGAACTCTGCTTATTTAAGGAAGAGATGATCTAGGCATTGTTTTGTAAGCCAACAACTAGTATCTGCCCTATTAATCCCTAGTTTGTCCCTTTGAGCCTTCATAAGATTTTAGCTTGCTTTTTATTGGCATGTAAACCTAATAACCTACCCTAAGTTGCTATGATACTTATGGCAAGTTTGATGATCATTAAGGAACAAAGGGGAAAGAAAATCAAAGAAAAGTGTGTATTAAGATCATAAGGCTAGTTGAAGTTTATCTGAACTCGACCTAATATCTCAAATCTATAACATCATAGTAACAAAGGGTTCATCTTCATTGAAGCAAACTCATCCTACTCTATTCATCTATAGTTAGAAGCATAAAATGGTACAACTCCCTTAGAGTTAGGACCTAAAAAAAGAAGAAAAAAGAAAAGAAGAAGAAGAATAAGAATAAGAAGGAAAACAGGAAAAAAAAAATAAAACCCAAAAAGGCAAATCAGAAAGCAAAGCAAATTTTTTACCTAAAGCAGTGGAAGACTTCCAATAAGTTTACAAGGATAGATTGACTTGAATTTGTCCAATTCAACTAAAGATTCAAAAAAAATTAGAGAATTAGAGGAAAGAACATCTTTAATTTTATCCAAGGTAGCTCCAAGTCAGCAATATTGAAAGTTTTAGACTTGATGCTCAAAAAGGGAAAAGGACGGAAAGAAAGAAGAAGAAAAGAGTGATCTAAAGATCAAGATAATACTGAGTGGATACAAATTTTTGTCAAGAAGATGGAAGGACATTCAAGCTTTGTATTTTTCATGAAGTCAAAAGGAAATGATGCCCAAAAGGTGAAAATAGAACCTCTAACAGTAAACAATTCTAATAAGAAGTTTATAGTGTGAAGGTTTGTCAGCAGTGTCGCATCAACTCCAGTTAAAAAATGGCCTTCACTTAACCCATGTCCCTTATAGACCCCATTTAAAGCCTATTAAAGATTTGTTTATCACTTTTGGTAAGTAGATTCAATTAGTAGAGATTGTTTGAATAAGTATGCATATGAGATAGATAATATTTAAACTCAATAAGACCTTTGGCCAAGTAATGTATATGTGTCTATTTGAAGTGCAATAGTTCTTGCTCAAATGGAAATGATTCCCGAGTTTAGTATGGTAAATAGGGTTGTCATGTTATAGATATATTGATTCGAAAAAGTTGATTCCTGAGGTAAATTAACACTAATTTGACAAAATCAACATTTAATTTTTAAATTAAAAAAACATTGTTTTCTTGTTACATAACCCTTCGAGCTTAGGGAAGTATGTTGCATTGTCAAACCTCAAAGGAATTATTGGCCAAAAGTAGGCTAATGAAAAAGTCACCAACCAATGTGTTGAATCATGGTTTGAAACGGGCATCTCTTATATTCCCAACTACCCTGCTGGGGCCCCCACTACTCATGATTTCATCTTGGAAGATAGAATCATAGATGTGAAGGCTTTTGCTATTTTAATACAAGACCTAAACAAGTAATTTGGCTTATCACCTCGGTCTGTGAGTCAATGGAACCACTATAAGTATCATCCATGCATATCATGCATACATAAGCATATCACACTGTATTTTTGTCTTGTGTTACCTATTCTTTATCAAAGTAAACAACAATACTCTGTAAAGCAACCATGAAGCAAGGGGTATGGAAAACCCATTGGTTGAAAAAGAGCCAATCACTTTGCAAAAATAGAGATGCATGCTTGCACAAGGAACCAGACAATACACAAACATCAATCAGAACCTACATGAAAAAAAATCATTGGATCAAGCCTACACATGAGGCAAAACCTCTCCTTTTCAATTTTTGAGTTTATGCGTATACCAAAATATTTTTAGACTCACTTTCAATATTTTTCCATGTAGGGGGCAAAGAGAGGATACGTGGGCTAGCTAGCTAAAAAATAGCTGAATTTTTTTATAAAAGGAAGAACAAAAAAATAGGACAAGAGGAAAGTAAGAACTCCCAAAATGAACAAAGATACAAAAGAATAAAGATCAATCCAACTAGAAGATTTGAAGCCAATATAGGACAAATGTCTAAGGGTGAAGATCCATTTTTGAAAGATGAAGACTCGATGTCCAAAGGAAGAAGATCCAATTTGAAGAGTAAAGACCCGATGTCTAAGAATAAAGATCCATTTTGAAGGGTGAAGACCCACAATCCATTGAAGAATGAAACAACCGGCTAGAAGAAAGCTAAAACTCTTAAATGATAGAAGGTCAGCAGAATCCATTGAAGAATGGAACCATTTAGCCAGGAGAAAGCCAGAATTCTCAAACGACAAAGGGACGATAAAGCTATAAGAGCTTAAGTCATGGGTCGAGTACCCAAATCAAATTCAGTCTCAGGTCGAGAATCCAAATCCAGTCTTGGGTCGAGAATCCAAATCCAGTTCCATATCGAGAACCCAAATCCACTCTCGGGTCAAGAACCCAAACTAGACTCTGGTGGAGAAGCCAAATCCACTCTCGGGTCCAGAACCCAAATCAGTCTGGGGTCCAAAATCCAAATCCAATCCCAAGTCCAAAACTCAAATTTAGTCTCAGGTCTAGAATCTAAATCCAATCTCGGGTCAAGAATCCAAAATCCAATCTCGGGTCTAGAGCCCACCCTTATCCAAGATCAACTTAAAGTCATATTACTTTTCACTCTCTTCTACTAAAGTCTCAGATCGTTCAAGCAAGGGCCAAATGTAGACCCTTAATTTTGGCCCTAAGCTAGTCTGATCCTAATTAAAAAATGCCAAGCCAAATTTCATCTGATTTTAAAAGCTTAAACCTAGTTTATAGCTTTGAATTAGGTTAGTCCAATTTTAAAAGGTCTAAAGTTAGTCGATTCAATTTCTAAAGCCCTAAACCTAGTCCGATTTAATTTTTAAAGGCCAAAATCAAATCCAATCCAATTTGAAAAATCTAACTAGCCTAGTTTACACTTAAAAGCCAAAATGCCTTAGACCCAGAGCTAATTGGGTCCCCAATTTCCATGACCCTTGGCTCATGGCTAATTGGGAATCCCAATTCGCCATGACCTTAGAACCATGGCAAATTGGGAGCCTCAACTGTGGCCATTGAACCATGGTGAATTAAGAGCATTCCAATTCACCATGAAACATTGTCTATGATGAATTGGAAAGCCCTCAATTCGCCATGAGTCTTTTAATTTGATTTTAATTTTGGTTTCAGGGTATATTAAGCTTCCTAATTAGACTCAACTTTTAAAGACTTTCAGATAAGCATATGATTAGGGTTTTAAATAAATAGTCTTTGCCTATAAATACATAAGGAAAGCACAGAGAAAGTAAGAACGATCAGCAAAAATAAAGAGCAAGAAAAGCAATAATTAAAAGTAGTAGTAATGAGGAATAAAACCTTTGAACATCAATTAAAGACAAAATACCATCAACCCAGAAAATAATACAAAGGCAGTAGCTACTGTCTTTACTTCTCTCAACCAAGATTCCACATTGGTGCAGGAAGAAGGTGTGGATCATATAAATATTGGTGGAGCCAACAAACGGAGGTCTAATTTCTTTAACCCTTTAAATTTATGACAAGTTTCGTTTATCAATACTATCAATTTATATTAGTTTTATTAAAGCATGTCCAGTAGCTTATATTCATTAGTTTCATTTCATAGTAGCTTATTTATTCTTCGTCTAGTAGCCTAGATAGCCAATATTTATTTGTTTTAAATTTACTATTTATTTTTAATTCACAGTAGCTTAGGATTTAATTTAAACCTTTAATTTAATTACCTAAAAACATGTTTGCATGTTTTAAAAACCAAAATGATAAATTGTTATTTTTTTTTTTAAAAAAAACCCTAATTATTATTTTGAAAATAAAAAAAATCCCTAGTTTGATCACCAAAACCCTAATTGTCATCCTAAAACCATAAAATCATGTTTTAAACCCTAAAAACCCTAGTTTGATCACCAAAACACTAATTATCATCCTACAACTCTAAAATCTTGTTTAACCCTAAAAACCCTAATCATTTTTTCCAAAACCCTAAAACCCTAATTTAGTATTCTAAAATTTTAGAAACCCTAATTCATTTATTAAAAACCTAGTTTTACATATCTATTGTTCAATGTAATATTAAAACCTAGATTTGATCATTTAATTTGTTAATGTATGTTTGTGATGGATGATTTACTTTTATTTTATTTATAATGAATGGTTGAATGCTTTCATTGATTTATTTTGATTTCAAGGATATAAGAGGTATTTTTCCATTTTATCAGTACTTCATTTTTTAGTTCAATGTAATTTAATTCATTTGGGTTAATGTTAAGGGCATGTTTTCACCAAATGGTTGGTGCCCTATTTTGGTTAGTTTTGGACATTGGATATTATTTTAAGGGCATGTTTCCATTTTGCATGGGTGCCCACTTTTGTGTTTGTTTGAACCTTCTTTGATTTTAATACAATGAATGTTTATTTACCTGAATTTGTATGTAATATGGATGATATTTTAATAAGTTAAGAATTTAATAATATTTAGACCTAAAAAGGAGATCGGTTCCCATGAACCGGATGCTGTGAGGGTGCTGGGTCATTCTCACATTCTCCATGTATACCCAACTTTCCAAACCCAATAGAGGATTAGGGATTTCTTAGGAATCGAGTATTCCACCGCTTTCTTTCCTGACCCATCCGAATGGCGACTTCATTTCTCTAGGTTTAGGTCGTGTTCTCTAAGTCCCTGAGCCTAATAGTGTTGAAGTCATAAAAACTATTTTACAAGGGAGTGGGGGGCAAAAATCCCCGCTCACAACATTTATTGCATATAGGATAATATGTTCTCCATTTTGGAAAAGCAGTACAGTGAAAAATATGAGAAGAAAAATATATAGAACTATCTCTAGAGAAATTCTCTTCGAAGAACAACTCTCTGCTTAAAGAACTTTTAGGGTATGAAATTCGTGTATTTTCTTCTTGTGATTTACCTTTTCAATAATACAAATATAATTAATGAGCATATTATTTGAATTGAATTATTTGATTAATTAGTGAAAATTTTATTCAAATTTCCTTCACTAGGTATCAGAGTGTATGGTTTTTTTTTGTATTATGGTTTAATTATGTTTTATGAGCAATTATTAATATATTCAACATGATGGAAACATGTTTTTGTTCTTTATTTTTCATGTTCAAGTGGCTTAATTCATGTAATATTATTTTGTTGTATGATGCTTGGAAATATGATTACTTTAGACCTTTAGAAAGTAGATGTTTCAAGCTTTAAAAAGGTATATTATATGTAAAATTCGGCTTAGAAACATGAAAGATATAGATCTTTAAATTTGATAAACTAAAAAGTAGTTTCTCGAATTTTCAAAAAATTTGATAAAGTTGGTATGTTTGAGGAATTAAATCTTTTAATTAAGAAAGAATTAGATTCTAAAATGTATATCTTTAGAAACTAGAGATTTTAAGCTTTTGATTGGTTACTTAATATCAATTTTTTGATAAGTAGATTGAAAGATATAAAATTTAAAAATTTGCCCCTTAAAAATTCATTTCTAAAAGCATATCAGAAAATAAGGTTGAGGATGACCCAAACTACATGTTGTTTTAAGTAAACGACATGTCACCTATTATCTCCTTGTTATTGCCTTGAGAGAGCAAACAACATATCATTTTGCTCTCATCTCGATTAACAATAATAAAATTTTAAAAAAATGTTTCATGCTGTTATTGGGAATCGAACGTGGCAGCAAAGAACAAAAGGCAAAACGCCTTTACCATCATATTAAAACTTTAAATTTATTTTTTTAATGGATAGAATAGTTATTCTAACTTTTTGACAGATTTAATTTTGTCCAATATTTTCTTAGACAAAATTTTATTTATTTATTTTATGTAAATAAATAAAATAGATACATTTTTAAATTATTTTGCACAAAATTATTTTATAATTTAATTTTTTATAGTTTTGGACATAATTAATTTTATTTATTTTATCCAAATAAATAAAATAGTTATATTTAAATTATGTTTTTACTACTATCCAAAAATTTTTTAATGAATAAATAAATCTTAATGACACTGTGAGCGGGGATTTTTGGCTCCACTCCCATGTGGAATGGTGCTTGCGACTTCGACACTGTTAGGCTCAGAGCCTTAGAGAACACGGGCCTAAAATCGAAGAAAATAGAGTCTCCACCAGGACGGGCTAGGAAAAATAAAGGGGTAGATGACTCGATTCCTAAGAAATCTCCAACCCCCTATTGGGTTTGAAAAGTTGGGTACACGTGGGGAATGTGAGAAATGGCCCAGCACCCCCACAGTGCCCGGTTCATTGAAACTGCCTCCTTTTCAAGTCTTAATATTATAAAATTCTTAAATATAATAATATTATCCATGCTACATGCAATTATAAGAATAAGTAATTACTTTATTAAAATCAAAATGAGTTCAAACAAAATAAATGAATAGGCACCCATCATGGATAGAAACATGCCTTTACAATTGTCCAATATCCAAAAGAAAACAAATAACATAGGATACCCACCAACTGGTGGAAATATATCCTTTACATTGATCTAAAACTTAAAGTAAATTGAATTACATAAAAGTTAAATATTGAAGTATCCAATCATGGAAACATACCTCTTACAATTTCTTGAAACTAAAAATAAATCAAAGCATTCATTCGAGCATTCATCAGAAAATCAAATAAGAATAAATCATTCATTAAGACACATAATAAATCATCCATCAACATATATCATAAACATGCATCTAAACTTGAATAAAGCAATAGGCATAGAAATTTAGGTTTACAACTTAAATTAGGATTTCTTAAATGAAATTAGGATTTAGAGGGTTTAGGTTTAGAAATTAAGATTTTAGGGTTTTAGATTTAGAAAATAGGTTCTTGATTTATAGAACTAATGTTACTATTATTGTTTAAAAAGATTAAGCTACTGTGATATTGGAAAACAAAATTAATTAGGATTTAGGGTTTGAGTAAATAGGATTGAAGTTTATGAAAATAAGATTAAAGTTTTGATGTTGGAAGAAATAAGCTACTGGAACATTTTTGTTAATTAAATAATCATGCACTCAAAGAATATCAATTTAATACGTCTGAGTTACTGTAACTTGAGCTAATAGGTTATGGATTTTTGTATGATTAATAAAACAACACCATTAAACCATGTTCCATGTAAACTGATATTAACTAAAATTCAAGGATATTGCCTACTGTAATTAAAATAGATAAAGAACATGCTATATTAAATATGTTTAGAATTTTTTGTAGTTTTTTGGCTCTACCAGAATTGTTCAATGTAACTCTGGCTGAGCAAGACCAAGGCAATCTATTGGCTGCCTTTGTAAAATTATCTTTTGTGTCTTTTATTGCTTCTCTTTCTGCCTCATTTTCTTACTTTTCTTTTTGCTTTGTTTTCCTAGGGTTTTTATTGCTCTTTCTTTCGTCCAAAAATTCCAGCCTCCAAAAGTCAAAAAAAGTTTTTTCTAATGTGATTAATCCCGTTATTTATAGGCAATTAAAAAACCTACTACATTTCAGTTTAGGAAATATAGTCCGAATTGAATATGGTTTTGGCTAAATTGTCAAGTGAGTTGGCACATGAGCCTATGAGCTATGAGGATTGCTGGTAGGGGCTGCTGCATGGGTGGGCTACTGCGAGGATTGCTTATGAGCTGCGAGTGTGCGAGGTAACAGGCCAATTCATTGCAGGTCGGCCTGCCGCGTGTCGCCTATCCATTCGTCATATTTTTTTTATTTATTATTATTTATTTATTATTATTATTATTATTAAAAATAAATATTATATTATAAATAAATATTTATAATTTCTTTTTATTTTATATATTATATTATTAAAATAAATAATAAATATTATAAAAATTATTTTATATTGTTTTAAATTTTTATATTTGGCTTAATTGCCTTCTAATTAGTGTGGGACTATATTTGGTAAAAAAATAAGGGTCTATAGTTTGCCCCTGCTTGAATGATCTAAGACTTCAGTAGAAGAGAATGAAAAGCAATATGATTTTTAGCTGATTCTGGATAAGGACGGGTTCTCGACCCAAGGTTGAAGTTGGTTTGGGTTCTGGACCTGGAATGAGTTGGATTTGGGTACAAGGACCAGAGAATGAGTTTTGGACTCGAAAAAGATTTTATTTGAGTTCTGGACCCAGGTGAGTTCTGGACTCGAGCTGGATTTTGGGTTCTTGACCCTAAACTGAATTTGGGTGCTCAACCCGAAACTAGATTTTGGGTGCTCGACCCAAAACTGGATTTTGGATGCTTGACCCAAAACTAGATTTTGACTGACCTTTTATCAATTGAGAATTTTGGCTTCCTTCTAACAGGTTGTTCCATTCGTTAATGGATTGTGGGTCATTACCCACCAAAATGGATCTTTATCCATTGGAGATCGGGTCTTTACCCTTAAAACATGGATCTTTATACATTGAAAATTGGGTTTTACCCTTAAAATATGGATCTTTATCCATTTGAGATCGGGTCTTTAACCTTAAAACATGGATCTTTATCCATTAGAGATTGGGTCTTTACCCTTAAAATATGGATCTTTACCCATTGGAGATCGGGTCTTCACCCTTTAAAATGGATCTTCATCCTTTGGACTTCGGGTCTTCACCATTTAAATTGGATCTTCATCCTTTGGACTTTAGGTCTTCACTCTTTAAATTTGATCTTCATCCTTAGAGATTGGCTCTTCATCCTTGGACATTTGTCCTACATTGGCTTTAGCTCTTCTAGCTGGACTGATCTTTTGTCTTTTGCATCTTCATTCTTTTAAGAGTTCCTATGTTCTTTTTGTTCTTCTTTTTGCAAGAAATTCAGCTAGTTTTTAGCTGGCCTTTATATCTTCTCCTTGCCCCCTGTATGGAAAAATATTAAAAGTGAGTTTAAAAATATTTTGTACACGCATAAACTCACAAAATTGAAAGGAGAAAAATTTTCCCCCTGTGTAGGCTCAAACCAATGATTTTTCTCATGCAGGCTTTGATTGATGTTTGTGTTGTCTAGTTCTTTGCACAAGCATGCATCTCTATCTTTATAAAGTGACTGGAGCTTCTTCAAGTAACGGGCCTTCCATGCCCCCCCTGATTCTATATACGCTTCATCTTTTCTTTACAAGGTGTTTGCTGTTCACTTTGACAAACGATAGGTAATATAAGATAACAAAATGTAATGTGATATGCTCATGTATGCATGATATGCATAGATTATACTTACAATTTTCCATCAACTCACAAACTGAGTTGCTCAGCCAAAGTGTTCACATTGGTTCCTTCTAGATGCTCGTTCAGGTCTTGCATTGGAATGACAAAAGGCTTCGCATCTTCAAGATGTTGAAAACATGAGCAGTGAGGCCTAAGCAACATAGTCAGGGATACATCCATTTCAAACTATGATTCAACATGTCAATTGGTAGCTTCTTCATAACCTTGCAAATAATCATTTTCTTTACCCAATATGTTCTTCGAGGTTCGGCGGTGCAACATACTTCCCTTAACTTTAAGGTTTATGCAACAAGAAAATAATTTTTTTAAATCAAATGTTGACTTTGTCAAATCAGTATACCGATTTTCCAAATTAACATATCTATAACATGACAACCATAGTTAGCGTACTAAACTCAGGAATCATTTCTATTTGAGCAAGAACTGTTGCACTTCAGATAGGCACATACACATTACTTGGCCAAAGGTCTCATTGAGTTTGAATATTGTCTATCTCATATGCATGCTTATTCAAACTATCTCCACTAATAGACTCTACCTACTAAGAGAGATCAACATGTCTTTAATGGGCTTAAAATGGGGCCTATAAGAGACATAGTTTAAGTGAAGGCCATTTTCTGAGCTGGAGCTGATGTGACACTATGGACAAACCTTCACACTATAAACTTTTTATTGGAACCTTAGGCAACTGGGAGCAATCTTGCTAGACACTAATTTCCTTCTATCTCCTTGCAAAAATAGAGAACTCATTAAGACAATCTTCATCTTTTGCTTTTTCTTTTGCACAAACTCAGGACTCATTTTTTATCATTTTTTTCTTTTTTCTTTTTCTCTCTTTTTTCCTCTTTTTTATATTTTTTTCCTTTTTTGTTTGTTTATTTTGTTTTTTAGATCCTATCTCCAAAAGAATTGTCTTAGTTGCACCATTCTATACTTCTAACCATGGACGAGTGGAGTAGAGCGAGTCTACTTCAATGAGGATAAATTATTTGTTGCCCTGATGTCTTCTTAATAAATTAGAGGTATTAGGTCTAGTATCAGGTGAACTTCAACTACCCTTATGGTCTTGAGAACTTTAACTATCCTCATGGTCTTGACTATACATTTCTTTCTTTGATCTTCTTGCCTCTTCACCTTAGTAATCATAAAACTTGTCAAAAGTATAACAACAATTGTAGGTGGATCATTGGGCTTATAAGTCAATAAAGAGAAAGTTCAAATGTAATACCCCGATTTTTGATGTACTTTGGAATAGTAGTTAAGAGAGAGTATGTTGGTAAAATAGGTAAAGAAAATATAATAAGAGATAGATGTGTATGAAGGATGTTATATATATATTGTATTTGAAATATATGGGAAATATAAATATAATATATAAGACATATACATATATCAACATATACACCATATATACATAATGTATACATTGGTGTAGGAAAAGTAAATTTTAATTAATTAATTAATAATAATAATGATAATAATGACAAGAGAAAGGAGAAATGAAAGTCAAAGGAATGACAAATATTATTGGTGGGGAAAACTTAGGTGGAAATAATTATATTATTATTATATATATAAGATAAGGATGAAATTGAAAAGAGAGCTTTCTCTCTTTCTTTCTTCTTCTTCTTCTTTCTCTTTGAATGTGAGAATAGAGAGAGAGAGAGAGAGAGAGAGAGAGAGAAGAATTTGATTTTGTTCATATACACACCAAATTCATAAGAGTCTTAAGAGAATTGAAGGTGGATATTGAAGATTTGGCAAAGAATTTAAGTAAGTGCTCTTTTCTTTGAGTTGATTTTTATAGATTTTGAGTTTATATGCGATATGGTTAGTGAGAGAAAGTGATGATTAATTGAATATTATGATGATAATGAAATATTGAAATATATATATGTTGAATTGGTGCTTAGATGATGAAAATATGATTATTTGTGAGGATGATGATGAGTATTTGAAAATGAGGAATAAAGGTGATAAGGAAAAGAGTAAGGGTTCAGTATAAATGAATTAGGGAATTGAGTAAATTGATACATGGATGATTGTATAAATGAATTATATAATGATTATTATTATTTTATGTTGGAGTTATATAAGTGTTGAATTGATGGGTGAATTATGAATATAAACTAAGATAATTATTAAGGGTGTTGCAGTATGGATTTTGGAATGATTGTGTTCATATGGATGAGAGTTCAAAATGCAGAACTTTTGCCTGACACGGCCAGTGACACAACCATGTCGTTGGGCGTATCAACGGTGCTGAGTTTAACATTGATGACACGACCATTAACATGGCCATGTCTTTGGACATGTCGTGGCTACTGTGAGATAAGATAATTGACACGGCCATGAACAGCTCTTGTTGTTGGGCATGTCAAAGTTTTTATAAGGCAGAATGAATGACATGGGCAGTGACACGCCCATGTGTTTGGACGTGTCAATGCTTCTGTATGAGTGAGTTAATGACACGGTCATTAACACGCCCGTGTTATTGGGCTTGTCACTTAAGAATAACTCTTTTTGTTATTTTTCATTTGTAATTCCTATTTAAATGATTTGAATGTTAAGAATGCCTTAGAATGTGATACTAAATGGTTGTTTATGATCACATTTGGTATAGGCATTGAGAGAGAGTAGTTTGCCCAACCTTACTATTGAAACCTTAGTGTTGAAGGGCAACTTGGAAGAGAAGGTTAGAGGAAGTTTTAAAGCTTAGTTTGGAGTGTTTCATAAGGTAAGTACAAACTCTGAATAATTGTTTATATTTACATGACATTGGGACTTAACACATTTGGTTAGAAAATGTGTTAAGATACCTACTACATTGTTGGTGCATGAGTAATATGCTATGATTTGTATAATGTTATAAATGCATTAAATGTAATGTGAACTTTGTGCAAAATATGATAATGGCCCATAATGTATGGGTATTATAATTTGTTATGTATACATTAAAGATGGCATGTAAATCCATTGGTGATGACCATATTTATATAAAAGAGATAATTGAGGCATTGTGCCTAGCTTGATCTTGAGATAATGAGAAAGATATTGATAATGGAATTATAAAAGAATTGTGTGCCTAGTATGTTATTCAATTTTTAGAGTTCTGTGTTTGGCGGCATGCCTATGATTTGCCTTTGAGCTAGACATTGGGCGTCACTGTAAAAATATTTTTGAGGTGAAATGACCGGATCGTAAGCCTCAAAAATAAGTCCTTGAAGCTAGGCTGGGTGAAATGACAGGGTCATAAGCTCAGACCTAGTTGAATTATTACATTGATATATTGCTTACGGGGCTAAACACATGGTGTTATTATAAACCAAAATAGAAACTCTGGAATTTGAATAGCATATTGGATTCTTTTGGGCCCATGCTTGTGTTTGTTTATATGTGAATTGTGAATTGTGGAATAATTGAACAATATAATAAGATATAATGTTTTGAGATACATGATGGTGATCATGGAATGATATGATCATAATACATAAACAAATTACTAAAAAGGAATGTGGCTTAATAAAATATGCTAAATGATGATAAATGAATTGTTAAAAGGCTGTAGAAGAGCTAAGTCTTAATATTGAAAATGAGATTATGGAAATATAATGTGTTGTGTAATATGTATATGGATGTGGAAATTATGTATATTGTTTCATGAATATTATGATAATCCATCGAATTGAAACTAATGTTAAAGATATATATAAATTATGAAATTTGTGAAAAGTTATGGAAAGTGCATTGAAAATGGAAAAACATGATAAGAATATGATGATAAATGATGTTAGTATGTGAGTATGAATTTCTGTAATATATATATATATATAATATTTATTTGTATTACTAAGCTTTAGAGCTTAGCGCGGTTGTGTAAATCACATAGGTGAGTAAATGGCTGATCTGGGAGTCAAATAGTTATGCCATGAGAAGAGTAAGAGTATTTTGAGACAAACTAGAAGGTGGTGCATACATGTAGAATTTTATAATGATGTATTTTAATAAAAATATATATGTACATAAGTGAATTTCGGAAAAGACAATGTAATTTATATATTTGTAATAAAATCAAAAGTATAATGGTTTTGTAAATGTTCTTTAATTAAAGATGTATCATTGTTATGGAACTAAGGTAGGGGATTTAAACAATATTGAAACGTGACATCTTTATATTTTATATACGTATTGTATGTATACATGGTATATGTATAGTACTTATATAGAGTATATGGGTGTTATATCAAATCTTATGAAGGCTCAAAGGGACAACTAGGGATTGATATTTAATTGGGTGGATACTAGTTATTGGCTTATCAAACAATGCCTAGATCATCTCTCTCTAAAATAAGCAGAGTTCAATTTTATGTCAAAAGTCTGTCAAAGCATGTTCTAAAATTGACTAGAACCTAGACAAAGGTCATTATGTAGGAGCCCTCTCTAAGTAAGCATACACAACTCAATACTATAGAACAATTCCCTCACCTAGTAAAGTCATTCAAATTGTGATGGATTGAAATATTAATTTATAATTATCAAGCTAGATTCGTCATCGGTTGAACACCAAAATGAATAAAAACCATCAAAAATTTTAATGAAAATAATTTATTCAAAAAATCTTAATTTGAAAAACATAATTGTTCTAATCAAATATTAAAGAAAGCAAAATAGAAGAGCAACATTCAAGCTAAGGGAAGTTCGTAGAGTTGAGCTTCTTCTCTCTTCATATCTTCAATACTCTCATCTTGAATATAGGATAAGATAAAATCTTCCTCCAATCCTCTTCCTGCCATGAAGGTTGCTGGTGGAGGTAATCTTCCAAATTTAAGCAAAGGATTGCTCTTGGTATTGGGCTTATCAGGCTCAGGCAACTTTCCGCTGTCAATCAAATCTTGGATCTCTTGCCTTAGATGAGCACATTTTTCGTCTCATGCCCTTGCATTTGATGAAATTGACAAAAGGCCTCAGCATCAAAGTTTGATGGCAGAGGATTGTGTAGCAGTCGAGGATCCAATGGTTGTAATAACTCCTTTATTGCTTGTTGAAAACCCAAGATAAAGGTTTCCCCAACTCTGAAAACTGTCTTCTACTTCCTTGACTAGTCACATTACCATCTGCTTCCTTATGTGTATTTTGATTGCCAGATTGATAATTTTGTTTTGTAGAAAAATGGTTCTTCTCTCTTTTCCTCTCTTCTATTTGCAATCCAGCTTGGAGAAGATCTTTGAAATCCCTTACAAGGGTGTGAGACAGTCTTTTATGGAGATTGGGCAGGACACCTCTGACTATCATTCTGATTTAGTCTAACTCATCAGGTCTCTTTTGAGAAGTGCAACCTTATTTCTCCATCTCCTTACATAATCAACAAAGTTCTCATTTGGTCTTTACATAATGGTCTCCACCTCTATCAAGGTAACTTCTAACTCAACATTATACCCATACTGCTGAATGAAAGCTTTATACAACATATCCTAATCTTTTTGGGTACTTTCCAAGGTATTGAACCAATTCTGCACAACAAGATCAAATGAGAGCATGAAATACCTCAGAGTTTGAGTCTTGGTAGCTCTGGCAGACTGCATTGTAGTAAGGTACTGCTTAACATGCAAGTGAGGATTTTCTATACCGTTGTACTTAGCGAAGTAAGGCATCTTGAACTTATAAGGGACCTCTTCATCTTGTTCAAACAACTTGTGGACCTCCGACATTTCTTTAATTTTTAGCTTCTTTTTAAATTTCTTTTCCAAATCAACAATTAGCTTTTCAACATCTGAAGTTTCAGTCTTTTCCACGGTTGATCTTTCAACAACCTTCTGCTCCTTCTTCTTGTCTTAAGGATCTTGAAAGTATTGAGCCCAGTCATAATCATCAATTATTACTTTATCATCATCAGAGGCTGCTTTACCAACCTTAGCCTTTCTCTTGTCCTTCAGTTTCTTAGTGCTGGCCAATGCCTCGGTAGTGTTCCCCAAAAGTGCAGCCAGTTGGCTCCTCATAGTCTCAGCCAAGGACTCCTTCAACTCTTCCATCTTGGCATTGAGAGCATCGTCCACCATCCTTTGAATTTATTTGGGATCCATTGCTTTTAGTGGGAAGCTAATTGAGTCGCTGCTGGATTCTACGTCACTTGTGTAGGTTGTGTAACACCCCTTCCCGACCTACATGTGTAAGCTGAGTAGAGGCGCCACACTAACCTAATGTTGCTACCAATTTTACTTAGTCAAATTTTAGTTCCAATTTTAATAGAAATTTTGCCATAGTTTCGCCTAAAAATTGAGTCCCAAGTGTCGACAAAACTAGTTTTTTTTAAAAAAAAACATTTTACACAAACCAATGCAAACAAAATCATTCTCAGTACACTTCCAATAAATCCCCCCTTATACCCTCAACTTCAACCTGCAAAAAGGATTTGTAACACTCCCATATCCAATGCCCACACACTACAACCACAACAATGTAGCATAAGTGCATCAAACATAGGGATGCTACGGTTTTCTTAACATTCAAAACACTTTAAACTTGATACAATACCCTTATCATTATACATTATAGAAAAGTAGGTCATTTACTTATAAAACAAAACATATTAGTTATATATATATATATACATTTAAATATTACACAGCGGAAGTTATAAAATATGTACATATTTACAAACACTTGAGTACATATTTAAAAATATCCATATTTTTACATTATAATCATTACTTTACAAAATATAAAGAAGTATACATGATTGGCAATTCTCTTCTGATCTTTAAGTTCCCAAAATCAACTCTTCAAGGTCTACTCTCACTTGGTCTTGATGAACTCTCGGGTTCGACTCTATCAGCTCTATTACCTGCGCGATTAAACACTATCGCGCTAAGCCAAGGGCTTAGTAAGATAATTCATGCTAAAATGCAATGTCACAAATTAATTACATATATCAATCAAAAGCATATTATTTATTCAATATGTTGCTTTGTTCAATGTCACATCAATATTCATATAATAGCACCATTCATTATACTCATTTAAATTTATCATTATAGCCAACAACTATGACTTTATATACGTACCCTTTCCCAACCAGGTCGGTTGCCCTCCAATCCCAAGGGTCCGCAGGAGGCAAATAGGCACGTATAACATTATCAGTAACATACCTTTCCCCATCCAGGTCGGTTGTCCAAGTTTGGTTGCCCATTCCAATGGGTCCGCATGGTTCCGCAGGAGGCAAATAGGTACGTATAATACTGACTATATCGAACCTTCCTCCTACCAGATCGGTAGTCCAAGATCGGTTGCCCAACCCACTGGGTCCGCATGGTTCCACAGGAGACGGATAGGTCCGTTCATTAAACTTATCAATACTTTTTCAATTCATTTCTTTTTCACAAGCAAGTTAAGCAATCATGCCTCAACATCTCACATTACAACAAAACCATTTTCTCATAACATCATATCATTCCCACTTCATTTCATCATTATATACAATATTCATTACATTATCTAAACACTCACATTATTATTCAATCCTATCATCAATGCATGCTTCAATCATATTTCATTTGAATCACTATAACATCTTTGGTATAACATTTCAATGTGCATTACTCATGAAACACATTACCATTCACAATGCATAACATAACATTATTCAATCTCAACAATGCAATTAAGACAATTCAACCTCTTCACAACCTAATCCAAAAGGAATATTAGCAAAATGACCATATGAATAGTACATTCTGGTTTTAGACTCCATTTTATCCTTATTTTGAAAAATTGTATAAAAAAATCTACTTGACTAAAAATTCTAAAATTTTTACAGAATTTAGTTTTGTATCTTAAAATCATTCCTTTAAAATTTCAGATCAAACTGAACACAAAATCTTGGTCAAATAGTTCACCTAACCAGACTGCCCCAATTTCCCTGCATCCTGGCAGCAGTTCTGAACTTTGTGAATTTCATAAATCAAATTCAATCAACGTGGTTCCAAATTATTTTTCTCAAATACTAGACTCACTAAGAAACAACATATCCAAAATTCAATTGAATATGATTTTTCTACATTTTATTAAAAATCCCGAAATAGAGCTGTCTCAGTTAAGGTACCTGCTGGAACAGGTCTAATAAAAATAATCTTTCTAAACTCATAAGCTATCCAAAATCGAATCAACATATTTTTCAGTCATTCTAGACTCATAGAGGCACAACATATCAAAAATTTACTTCAAGAACATTTTTCTATAATTAATTAAAAATCATACAAATCACAGCCTTTACTAATTGTAAAATAGAAACAATTTCACTAAACACAACTCTTACTCTTCCATCACCAACACCAACCCAACTTCTCATCTATCAAGCAAAATCAATACTTAAAATCACACCATAAGCAACTTAATCATACCATCATCAAATCACAACTCAACTCAAGCATAACTTCAAAAATAACAAGAGTAAACAAGAGCAAACTTACCAAATAATGAAATTCCTTGAAACTCCAACTTGTAACTTTGAAAACTTCCTTCACTTTGAACTTGAAATCATCAAAACCATCACTTGTTCTCTTGCTCTCTTCTCTCTTTGATTAGCCGGCCACACAACAACAAGAAGAAGAAGAAATGATGAAGAAACACAAAGTCAATAGGCATTAAATACCCATCCAAAAGAAAATTACTATAATACCCTCATCCATTTAACTAAGCTTTTGTCATATCTATACCCATTTAAGTAATTCACAACCAACACAAAAATATCCTCTTTCCTTGACTTTCCATTTTGACCACTTTATATGTTATATATATCACCATATAAGCAACATATACAATTATCTCTAAACCCTCTTTTCTTTCCCAACCACCATACAAAAACATTCTCTTCCCATTTCTCAATTCAAACCAACAACAACAACAACAAAACTTCTAGGGCATGCATAGGGATATTACAATTCTCCCCCTCTAAAAAGAAAATTTCGTCCTCGAAATTACCTGATATCAAAGCTGAAACAACTGCGGATATTGCTCTCGCATGGATTGTTCACTCTCCCAAGTCGCTTCTTCTTTTGCATGATTCTTCCAAAGAATCTTCACCAATGGCACTTGCTTGTTTCTCAATTCTTTCACATCATGTGCCAAGATAGCAACTGGTTCCTCTTCAAATGTCAAATCTGGGCTCACTTCGATAGACTCAAATGGCAACACATGAGATGGATCCGATCTATATCTCCTCAACATAGAAACATGGAATACATTATGAATACGATCCAACTCAGGTGGCAAAGCAAGTCGATACGCCACTGGCCCAACTCTTTCTAACACTTCATACGGCCCAATGAAACGAGGACTCAATTTTCCTTTCCGACCGAACCTCAAAATCTTCTTCCAAGGAGACACTTTCAGAAATACCTTATCTCCAATATTAAACTCTATATCTCTCCTTTTCAGATCTGCATAAGATTTCTGTCGGTCTGAAGCTGCTTTTAACCTGCCTCGAATCAACTTTGCTTTTTCTTCAGTTTCTTGAATCAAATCAGGACCAATCAACTTATTATCTCCAAGCTCATTCCAACAAAGAGGTGTCCTACACCGTCTGCCATACAATGCTTCAAACGGTGCCATACCAATGCTGGATTGGTGACTGTTGTTGTATGCAAACTCCACAAGAGGTAAAAATCTATCCCAACTTCCAGTGAAATCAATGACACAGCTTCTCAACATGTCTTCAAGAATCTGTATCACCCTCTCTGACTGTCCATCCGTCTGTGGATGAAAAGCAGTGCTGAAGTGCAGTCGAGAACCTAAAGCACTATGCAAACTCTTCCAAAATCTGGAAGTAAATCTGGGATCTCGATCAGACACTAAAGAAGTTGGAACACCATGCAGTTTCACAATCTCATGGATATACAGCTCAGCCAATCTCTCCAAAGAGTAATCCATTCGAACCGGAAGGAAATGAGTTGTCTTAGTCAATCTATCCACAATCACCCATATAGCATCATGCTTCTTTTGTGTCAATGGCAAACCAGACACAAAATCCATTGTCACTCTTTCCCACTTCCATTCTGACACTGACAATGGTTGAAGCAACCCGGTTGGAACTTGATGCTCTGCTTTAACCTTCTGACAAGTGAGACATTTCGACACAAAATCTGCAATGTCTCTCTTCAAACCAATCCACCAATAATGCTGTCTCAAATCATGATACATCTTCGTATTACCCGGATGCATAGCAAACACTGACTGATGTGCTTCTTCTAAAATGACTCTTTTCAATTCAGCATCATCGGGTACACACAATCGATTTTTAAACCAGAGACTCCCATCGTCTTTCACAATAAAATCTCTTGTCTTCCCATTCTTACAATCTGAAATAATCTTCTGAATCTTCTTATCGGCCAACTGAGCTTCTTTGATCTGATCTAACAAAATCGGCTTCAATTGCAACTGTGCCAATAATGCACCATCAACACAAGGTACAAAACTGGCATGCAATGCTCTCAACTCAACAAGCAACGAGAGCGAGTAAACTGTTAAACCAGCTAAAGACTTCCAACTCAAGGCATCAGCAACAACATTTGCTTTACCTGGATGATAGTCAATCAAGCAGTCGTAGTCTTTAATCAATTCTAACCATCTCCTCTGACGAAGATTGAGTTCTTTCTGGACACCCAAATACTTCAAACTCTTGTGATCAGTGTAGATGAAACATTTCTCCCCAAACAGATAGTGGCGCCAAATCTTCAATGCAAACACAATGGCAGCCAATTCCAAATCATGGGTCGAATAGTTAAGCTCATGCGGTTTCAACTGTCGAGATGCATAAGCTATAACTTTCCCTTCCTGCATCAATACACACCCCAAACCTCTATGTGAAGCATCACTATAAATCACATATGGTTTGCCTTCAACAGGTAAAGTAAGAACAGGCGCTTGAGTCAACAACTCTCTCAACTGCTCAAAACTAGCCTGACACTGATCTGTCCACACAAATCTCACTCCCTTTTGAAGTAATCTGGTGAGTGGAGTAGCTATCAAAGGAAACCCTTTCACAAACCGTCGGTAATAGCCTGCCAAACCCAGAAAACTTCTAATCTCTGTCACAGACTTGGGTGGACTCCAATTCAGAATAGCTTCAACTTTACTTGGATCAACTCTAATGCCTTCCGCTGAAACAATATGTCCGAGAAAAGCAACTTGATCCAACCAGAACTCACACTTAGACAATTTGGCAAATAACTGCTTCTCTCTCAAAATCTGCAACACAATCCGCAGATGCATATCATGTTCCTCTTCATTCCGCGAATACACTAGTATATCATCAATGAAGACCACTACAAACTGATCCAAATAGGGCCTAAACACCCTATTCATCAAATCCATAAAAGCTGCAGGTGCATTCGTTAGACCAAAAGTCATAACTAGAAATTCATAATGCCCATACCTGGTCCGAAAGGCGGTCTTCGGAACATCCTCCGCTCTGACTCTCAGCTGATGGTACCCAGATCTCAAATCAATTTTAGAAAACACAGCTGCACCTTTCAATTGATCAAAGAGATCATCGATTCTAGGCAAAGGATATTTATTTTTAATAGTCACCTTGTTCAATTGCCTATAATCGATACACAACCTCATAGTACCATCTTTCTTCTTCACAAATAGCACAGGAGCTCCCCAAGGAGAAATACTGGGGCGAATAAATCCTTTGTCCAACAACTCCTGTAATTGCACTTTCAACTCCCTCAATTCTGCTGGTGCCATTCTGTAAGGAGTAATAGAGATAGGAGTGGTACCAGGCAACAATTCAATACCAAACTCCACCTCTCTCTCAGGAGGCAATCCTGGCAACTCCTCTGGAAAAACATCAGGGAACTCTGCAACTGTGGCAATACTATCAATGGAAGAACCCTTCACTCTAGTATCTACCACATGAGCAAGATAGGCTTCACACCCCTTTCTAATCAACCTCCTGGCTGTAACAGCTGAAACAAATAAGGAGGCTAGCTGTTCCTGCTCATTAGATACTATCACCTCTCTACCATCACCCGTTCTCAAAGAAACAATTTTCTTTTTACAATCCACCACAGCTCCATGTCGAGATAGCCAATCCATACCTAAGATCACGTCATATTCCTTAAATGGCATCTCAATCAAATCCCCAAGGAACTCCTCACCCTGCACCACTACTGCACTATCTCTATGCACCTTACTCACAACCACACTATGCCCTAATGGATTTGTCACCAACACATCAAATCCTAGGGACTCAGCATGCACATCAAATACAGGCAAAACAGATGCACTAATATATGAATGCGTGGAACCCAGATCAATCAAAGCAAGTACTGGAGTATTAAATAAAGAAAAAGTACCAGCTATGACTGCCGATGTATCTGGCTGCCTCTGCATAACATACATCCTCTGGGAAGATCCAACCTCCTCTGGTCTACCCTCCCTGGATGTAGCACCTCCTCTAGCACTGAATCCTGGTCTACCTCCCCGGCTGGCACCTCTGCCTCCTCTGCCTCCCCTCACACTAGCTCGAGAAGCAGCAGAATCAACTGGCATCTGCTCCTGCCTCTCAGGACAGTCTCTCACAAAGTGGTCAGGTGATCCACACCTGAAGCATACAGCTGGTCCACCACTCTTCCAACAAACACCTCTATGATAACCCCCACACTGAGCACATCTAGGTGGAGCGGATCTCTGAGTCATAGGGATCGGAGCACTTGCCACTGAAGCTGCAGGTCTAAATCTCTGTCTCTGGAATTGCACAGACCTACCAGCTGGTCTCTGGCTCCTACTACTCTGAGGAACAAAACTTCCTCTACCCCTCTTCGCAGAGGAAGACCCTGCCTCGAACTGGGGCCTTCTAACCCTAACCTCTTCTTCTGAAGCAGCTGCAATAACTTGAGCTCGCTCTACACTTCGAGCTGCTGTCACAAGCTGTGAGAAATCCTGATATCTGGATCCAGCCACTAAGCACATGATCGAGGGCCTCAATCCCTCCTCAAACCTCCTGCATCTATCAATCTCATCAGCAATGATACCCCCAGCATACTGACTCAGTCGAATAAACTCAACTTCATACTCAGTTACGGTCCGATGATCTTGCTTCAAATCTAGAAACTCTCTTTTCTTCCCATCTTTATACTCCCTAGGAGTATACTTCAACTCAAATTCCCTCAGAAAATCAGTGTAAGACAGTGTTGGAGGATCATCCATAGAATGGGGCACCGTCTTCCACCAATCGTAGGCGTCCTTCTGTAGCAAAGATCTTGCATAGTCAAATTTTTCCTCAGGGGTGGCTTGTAACTGAATAAAGATCCTCTGTACTTTGTCAAGCCACTGTTCTGCTACAGCTGGATCAGTAGTACCAAGGAAATCCTCCGCTCCATACTTCCTTAGTTTATCATAGTGCCTCACAGATACCAAAGGCTGAGGGGGTGGTGGCACTGGTTGCACTGGTGCTTGCCTCATAACTTCCATCATATGTCTAAACCAGGCTGGCGGAACCTCCTCTCCAGCTGGTCTACCCGACACCGAAGCAGGTGCCTCCTCAACACTATCAACTCTAGCTCCCTCAGCAGGAGCGATACTCTTGGCACTACCCTCAATCGACTGACGTGAGTGAGAATCCATCACAATCTAAGTCTGCAAACACAACATACTACATCTTATTAAAGATCAGAGGTTGCCAATCCCAAACATGTATATTATTTCAAAACCAACTTTTTAAGTAAAATATTCTTTTTATTACATTTTACCTAGGCTGAGAATCTCAAACCTAGGCTCTGATACCAAAACAATTGTAACACCCCTTCCCGACCTACATGTGTAAGCTGAGTAGAGGCGCCACACTAACCTAATGTTGCTACCAATTTTACTTAGTCAAATTTTAGTTCAATTTTAATAGAAATTTTGCCATAGTTTCGCCTAAAAATTGAGTCCCAAGTGTCGACAAAACTAGTTTTTTTTTTAAAACATTTTACACAAACCAATGCAAACAAAATCATTCTCAGTACACTTCCAATAAATCCCCCCTTATACCCTCAACTACAACTTGCAAAAAGGATTTGTAACACTCCCATATCCAATGCCCACACACTACAACCACAACAATGTAGCATAAGTGCATCAAACATAGGGATGCTACGGTTTTCTTAACATTCAAAACACATTAAACTTGATACAATACCCTTATCATTATACATTATAGAAAAGTAGGTCATTTACTTATAAAACAAAACATATTAGTTATATATATATATACATTTAAATATTACACAGCGGAAGTTATAAAATATGTACATATTTACAAACACTTGAGTACATATTTAAAAATATCCATATTTTTACATTATAATCATTACTTTACAAAATATAAAGAAGTATACATGATTGGCAATTCTCTTCTGATCTTTAAGTTCCCAAAATCAACTCTTCAAGGTCTACTCTCACTTGGTCTTGATGAACTCTCGGGTTCGACTCTATCAGCTCTATTACCTGCGCGATTAAACACTATCGCGCTAAGCCAAGGGCTTAGTAAGATAATTCATGCTAAATTGCAATGTCACAAATTAATTACATATATCAATCAAAAGCATATTATTTATTCAATATGTTGCTTTGTTCAATGTCACATCAATATTCATATAATAGCACCATTCATTATACTCATTTAAATTTATCATTATAGCCAACAACTATGACTTTATATACGTACCCTTTCCCAACCAGGTCGGTTGCCCTCCAATCCCAAGGGTCCGCAGGAGGCAAATAGGCACGTATAACATTATCAGTAACATACCTTTCCCCATCCAGGTCGGTTGTCCAAGTTCGGTTGCCCATTCCAATGGGTCCGCAAGAGGCAAATAGGTACGTATAATACTGACTATATCGAACCTTCCTCCTACCAGATCGGTAGTCCAAGATCGGTTGCCCAACCCACTGGGTCCGCATGGTTCCGCAGGAGACGGATAGGTCCGTTCATTAAACTTATCAATACTTTTTCAATTCATTTCTTTTTCACAAGCAAGTTAAGCAATCATTCCTCAACATCTCACATTACAACAAAACCATTTTCTCATAACATCATATCATTCCCACTTCATTTCATCATTATATACAATATTCATTACATTATCTAAACACTCACATTATTATTCAATCCTATCATCAATGCATGCTTCAATCATATTTCATTTGAATCACTATAACATCTTTGGTATAACATTTCAATGTGCATTACTCATGAAACACATTACCATTCACAATGCATAACATAACATTATTCAATCTCAACAATGCAATTAGGACAATTCAACCTCTTCACAACCTAATCCAAAAGGAATATTAGCAAAATGACCATATGAATAGAACATTCTGGTTTTAGACTCCATTTTATCCTTATTTTGAAAAATTGTATAAAATAATCTACTTGACTAAAAATTCTAAAATTTTTACAGAATTTATTTTTGTATCTTAAAATCATTCCTTTAAAATTTCAGATCAAACTGAACACAAAATCTTGGTCAAATAGTTCACCTAACCAGACTACCCCAATTGCCCTGCATCCTGGCAGCAGTTCTGAACTTTGTGAATTTCATAAATCAAATTCAATCAACGTGGTTCCAAATTATTTTTCTCAAATACTAGACTCACTAAGCAACAACATATCCAAAATTCAATTGAATATGATTTTTCTACATTTTATTAAAAATCCCGAAATAGAGCTGTCTCAGTTAAGGTACCTGCTGGAACAGGTCTAATAAAAATAATCTTTCTAAACTCATAACCTATCCAAAATCGAATCAACATATTTTTCAGTCATTCTAGACTCATAGAGGCACAACATATCAAAAATTCACTTCAAGAACATTTTTCTATAATTAATTAAAAATCATACAAATCACAGCCTTTACTAATTGTAAAACAGAAACAATTTCACTAAACACAACTCTTACTCTTCCATCACCAACACCAACCCAACTTCTCATCTATCAAGCAAAATCAATACTTAAAATCACACCATAAGCAACTTAATCATACCATCATCAAATCACAACTCAACTCAAGCATAACTTCAAAAATAACAAGCGTAAACAAGAGCAAACTTACCAAATAATGAAATTTCTTGAAACTCCAACTTGTAACTTTGAAAACTTCCTTCACTTTGAACTTGAAATCATCAAAACCATCACTTGTTCTCTTGCTCTCTTCTCTCTTTGATGAGCCGGCCACACAACAACAAGAAGAAGAAGAAATGATGAAGAAACACAAAGTCAATAGGCATTAAATACCCATCCAAAAGAAAATTACTATAATACCCTCATCCATTTAACTAAGCTTTTGTCATATCTATACCCATTTAAGTAATTCACAACCAACACAAAAATATCCTCTTTCCTTGACTTTCCATTTTGACCACTTTATATGTTATATATATCACCATATAAGCAACATATACAATTATCTCTAAACCCTCTTTTCTTTCCCAACCACCATACAAAAACATTCTCTTCCCATTTCTCAATTCAAACCAACAACAACAACAACAAAACTTCTAGGGCATGCATAGGGATATTATAGGTTGGGTTTGTCTTACGCTTTTGAACTGCTATACTCCAGGTCTGTAGCCAGAAAGGATAAATGGCATGTTATGCAATGCATGTATGCATGTATACACAAACAACAAACAAACAAAGATAATTAGGGAGCCACTTCCAACCTTGTAACTTCCACACATGAATGACGAGTCTCTTTTCCTAGGTATATGATCAACAAAATACCAACATGGGATATTTTATTTTTGAAAAATTCCCTCAGACGATTTTAACCAATAGTTATATTTTCAAAAATGGAAGTCAGTTCATGATAATTCCCATTAATTAGGGTTTAATCAATTCAATCAATTGAAGTAGCTTTTATGTTATATTGGATTAAAACTAAATTAAGAGGTTTATTATAAATAGATTTCTCATTCAAAAAAGTAACTAATGATTCATGCCAAAAATAAGCCCATGATTAATAGTTCTTAGCTTAAGCTAGGCTCACAATTAATTTTTGATATTCCATAATTGATCTAAATAGTTTGTAAGCTCTCTTTGTAATATTTGATAAAAAATAATTTTGTTGCAAAATCTTTGGGCCATAAGGTAGAAAAGATTTTTGACCCATCTTGAAAGATTTAGAAATTTGAGATTTTGATCTTTTAAAGAAAAAATTATTTTTGAGCTTACAATATAGGTAGGTCATATTAGAAAAAGAATAAACCAAATAAGTCATGATTTAAACCAAGATAGATTAACCATAGTCAAACAAAAGGCATTTAGGGTAAAAACCTAAGAAAAATAACTAGGTCAATTACATAAGCTTTAGTCTTTGGGTTGAAAAGTTTAGGCTCCCATAGCAAGTATATAACAAAAGGTACAAGGCTATGAGTGGTTATACCATGCTCGATCTCTATACCTTGAATGAAAGTATGGTATCCCTCACATAACATAACACGGGTAACATGGACATCCTAACTCATGCATACGATGCAATCTATATGATGCAATAGACAATATCATAATAAGAAAGAATAAAATAATATAAAGACTAAAAGAATCAACTTCTCTTATTCCCAATGGAGTCGCCATTATGAGCGGAGATTTTCACCCCCACTCCCATGTGGAATGGTTCTTGCGACTTCGGCACTGTTAGGCTCAGGACCTTAAAGAACATGAGCCTAAATCCAGAGAAAATAGAGTCGCCACCAAGATGGGCTGGGAAAAAGAAAGGGGTGGATGAATCCCCAACCCCCTTATTAGATTTAGAAAGTTGGATATGCATGGGGAAAGTGAGAAATGGCCCAACACCCCCACAGCGCCTGGTTCATTGGAACCGACCTCCTTTTCAGGTCTTAATATTATAAAATTCTTAAATATAATAATATTATTCATACTACATGAAATCATAAGAATAAGTAATTACTTTATTAAAATCACAATGAGTTCAAACAAAATAAATGAATAGGCACCCATCATGGATGGAAATATTCCTTTACAATTGTCCAATATCCAAAAGAAAACAAATAACATAGGATACCCACCAATTGGTAGAAATGTATCCTTTACATTGATCTAAAACTTAAAGTAAATTGAATTACATGAAAGTTAAATATTAAGGTGCCCAATCATGGAAACATACCTCTTATTATATCTTGAAACTACAAATAAATCAAAGCATTCATTTGAGCACTCATCAGAAAATAAAATAAGAATAAATCATTCATTAAGACACATAATAAATCATCCATCAACATATATAATAAACATGCATCTAAACTTGAATAAAGTAATAGATATAGAAATTTAGGTTTACAACTCGAATTAGGGTTTCTTGAATGAAATTAGGGTTTAGGTTTAGAAATTAAGATTTTAGGGTTTTAGATTAGGAAAATAGGCTCTTGATTTATAGAACTAACATTACTATTATTGTTTAAAAAGATTAGGCTACAGTGATATAGGAAAACAAAATTAATTAGGATTTAGGTTTTGAGTAAATAGGATTGAAGTTTATGAAAATAAAATTAAAGTTTTGATGCTGGAAGAAATAAGCTACTGAAACATGTTTTTTAATTAAATAATCATGCACTCAAAGAATATCAATTTAATACGTCTGAGTTACTGTAACTTGAGCTGATAGGTTATGGATTTTTGTATGATTAATAAAACAACACCATTAAATTGTGCTCCATGTAAACTGATATTAATTAAAATTCAAGGATATAACCTACTGTAATTAAAATAGATAAAGAACATGTTATATTAAATATGTTTAGAATTTTTGGTAGTTTTTTAGCTCCACCAAAATTGTTCAATGAAACTCTGGCTGAGCAAGACCAATGCAATCTGTTGGCTGCCTTTGTAAAATTATCTTTTGTGTCTTTTGTTGCTTCTCTTTCTGCCTCGTTTCTTTCTTTTCTTTTTGCTTTGTTTTGCTAGGGTTTTTATTGCTCTTTCTTTCGTCCAAAAATTCCAGCCTCCAAAAGTAAAAAAAAATTCCTTTCTAATGTGTTTAATCCTGTTATTTATAGGCAATTTAAAAACTTACTACATTTCGGCTTAAGAAATATAGTCCGAGTTGAATATGGTTTTGGCTAAATTGTCAGGCGCGTTGGCACATGGGCCTACGAGCTGCGAGGATTGGTGGTAGGGGCTGCTACGTGGGCGGGCTATTATGAAGCAAGCTGCTGCAAGGATTGCTTGCAAGCTGCGAGCTGTGAGAGGCAACAAGCCAATTTCAGCCTGTGGCGAATTGGCCCATGCCAATTAGCTGCAGGTCGGCCTACAGCGTGTCTCCTGTCGATTCATCTGATATTTTTTTAATTTATTATTATTATTAAAAATAAATATTATTTTATAAATAAATATTTATAAATTCTTTTTATTTTATATATTATTAAAATAAATAATAAAAATAAAAATAAAAAATATTTATTTTATATTATTTTAAATCTTTAGATTTGGCTTAATCGCCTTCTAATTAGTGTGGGATTATATTTGGTCAGAAAATAAGGGTCTACTGACATTATATTTTGTCTTTGTTACAGAAAATTGTGGTGAGAATGACTAGAACTCCTAAGGTCATTAGGTCAATTGGACATCGTCGTAGGGTGGATGAAATAAAAAAATTTATTATTAACTCTACGAATGGATTCTATGAATAAAAATGATAATTTGGTTCATCTAGTAAACCACATCATTAAGCTTAATGCAAAGCTATAAGTTATTATTTGGTAAGGTGGTTTGCTAGTTGATAGACAAAAAATATCAAACTCTTAGGCATGTGATGCCCACCTCAGTTAAACAAGGTGTCCTTGACTCGTTATGGGAGAAAAATGGTGGCAACGATAGGTATTATAGAAATTTTGTCAAATGATTCATTAAGGAGTATGTGAGTTGGATTGCTAAAAAGACTTTGAGTCTTTCACTTTGAATGCTAATAGGAATTAATGGAAAATGAAAACTAATAGGAAATTATATTTTTTTTTGAAAGTGAGTTATGCGTTATCACAGGACCTCAATAATAGATTAGTCAGTTCTATTCATGTTCGTAGCATGGTTATTTGAATCTTAATATGTATACATGAAATTATATATAAAATTTTTATCTATGTGTGTTTTATTAAGTTTATATAGGATGTGGGATTGAATATATTTATGTATTATTATTTATTATTAATGTTACATGAGTGAGGTTTTAATTAAATGTGTTTTATTTCAAAATAAAAGTTTGTGAATGATTAATTATTTAATAATATTTTTTAGTCTAGGTTTTTAGATGATGACTAGGAACTTAGTGAACTTTCGATTCTAAAATTTAATTATGAAATTATTAATTATATAATTAATTATTTGCACTTTAAATGCATGTATTACTAGGAATTAATTAGTGTGCAAAATGTCTCTATGAAACAAAACTTTGTGTTGTAATGGCAATCTCATCTAAAAATATAGTTGCTGAACTTAACAAAGGAGAGAAACTGAACGGTAACAATTATGAGATTTGGAGTATGAAAATCCATTATGTGCTTGAGGAGCAAGAGACTCTAAAGACACTGAATGTGTTCATGAAGGAATTAGAACTTGGCAACATGGCCCAACAAA
The DNA here is from genome assembly GCA_947685225.1 of Garcia nutans. Taxonomy (NCBI): domain Eukaryota; kingdom Viridiplantae; phylum Streptophyta; class Magnoliopsida; order Malpighiales; family Euphorbiaceae; genus Garcia; species Garcia nutans. The sequence continues at coordinate 56,302,428 of CANTUV010000024.1, forward strand.
AAAAGGTCCATGATGCTTGGAAAATGAAAAAATCTATAGCTCACACCACCTTACACCAACATGGATGATGATTGATGAGGGAACTTAGGAGGTATGATAATGCAAAGGACATGTGGCCTGCATCAAAAGAGAAGTTTGGAGGTATGTCTATTACTAAACTTCATTCTCTAACTATAAAATTTGACATTTATAAGAAGCATCCTAAATATTCAATGAAAAAGCACTTAAGGCAAATGTCTGAACTTAAAGATGCTAGTCATATCTTGACAGATGAACAATAAGTTCAAGCTGTCATCCACTTCTTATCTCAAAGCTGGAGGCACATGAAATTGTACCTAACCTATAATGAGAACATTAAGACGATGGAAGATGCAATAAGGTATCTTGAGTTAGAGGAAGAGCTTATTGATTCCAATAAGACAAGTACTAATATGTGTATGGTTGACTCTAGCTCTAAGGGTACAAAAGGAAAGAAATGAAAGTTTGAAGGTACATCTCAGCATAAGGGAGGAAAAGGGGAATCTAATACAAGATAGAAATTTAACTAACATGACAAAGGCAAGGGTCCTTTCAAGAAGAAGAAAAGAAACATGGTTAAAGTTAAAATGTTATAATTGTGGGAACAAGAGACATTTTTCTCTTAATTGTAATGAACCAAAAAGGGTAAATGACCTTTATGCAATTGTGACTACCATAAATGTTTCTAGTTCTGTTTATTTAACTGAATCTTATCCTTTGTAGACTATAGACTAAGCAGCCACAGACCATCTAGTAAAGGATAGAGGTGCCTTCATTGATTATCGATGAATTCCACATAGTGCAAGATGATATATGTAGGAAATAACTCAAAAAGTAGAAGTAAAAGGCATTGGCACATGCAAGTTGGTCATGCCTAGTGTCGGACCCTATTCCTACATAACATTTTATATGCTCCAGAGATTAGTCAAAATCATGTCTCTGTGTTGGTTTTGATAAAGCTTGGTTTTAATATTAACTATCATGAACATGGTTTGAACTTGTTTTTAGGCATAAGTTTGTGTCGTATTGGATATTTTCTAGATGGTTTTATTGTCATAGATATTAACTATAATATAAACAATGTGTATGTTTCCTTATTCACATCTTCTAATTCATGTATGAATGATCCGAATGTGTGGCATGCTAGATTTGGTCATATTGGTCAACATAGATAAGTAGATTAACCAACGAGGGCTTATTGAGTAGTAAACTTTTTTACTTGTGAACATTGTCTATTTAAAAATATGGCAAGAAAACCATTTGAAAAAGGAATTAGAGACAACATTCCATTTCAATTAATACATTCTGATATTTGTGGTCCAATGATTGTAAGAGCAAGGCATGGAGCTTTTTATTTCTTCACATTTATTAATGATTTTACTCATTTTTATTATGTCTATTTGATATCTCACAAATCTAAGGCTTTAAGTTGCTTCAAAAGATTCTTGAATCTTATTTAGAATCAATTAGATAAGAAAATAAAAGCTTTAAGAACTAATCAAAGATGTGAATATTTATCATATCAATTTGAGGATTTTTTTTAATGAAAAAGGATTAGAATGCCAGTTGACTATTCCTAGAATTCAACAACAAAATATTATTATGGAAAGAAGAAATAAAACTTTGCTTGAAATGGTTAGGTCGACGATGGCATAAGTAAATTTACCTATCACCTATTAGGGTAATACGTTAGTAATTGTCACTTTTGTACTTAATTGTGTGCCCTTCAAATCATTTACATCGATGCCATATGAGTTATGGACTAAAACCTTAGGGATGTGTTACTTATACTCATGAACCTTCCCACGAATATGGAAAATTAAGTCCAAGAGGGAAGAAATGTTTCTTCATAAGATACCCCAAACAATCCAAAGGATATGTTTCTATTGGAGAGCAAACAAGTGGCCATGTAACTGAATTTGAATCACGCGATGTCATATTCTTGGAGAATGAATTTCTAAAACAAGGAGAGGTAGGTCAAGATCTAACTCTATATGAAACTTTGAACCAAATCCCTTCCGCTATAAACACTCAAGTGGATCCACTTCCAAGTGGTTGAAAGAGATCATGAATTAGTTTCATATAATTCTCAATTGCAACCCGTGGTGGACCCAACTACTAATATTGTTCTAAGTGGGAGTAACACAAATATTGATAAATCAATTTATCAATCTCAAATACGATGAACAAGCCATAAAAGTACTCCTTTGCATTATTTTGAAATTGAAGGGGAAGCTTTTATAGTTGCTCCACAAGACGAAGAAGAGCAAAAGAATATACATGAGGTTCTTAATTGTCTTGCTAAGAAAAAATGGATGAAAATAATGGAAGAAGAGATGGAGTCTATGAGGTCAAACCAAGTTTGGGATTTGGTTGATCTTCGAAAAGGATGAAAACCCATTGAAAATAAATGGGTTCTCAAATTCTAATGAAAATCTAATGGCTCGATTGATAAATACAAGGCACGCCTGGTAGAAAAAGGGTATACACAACAGGAAGGTATTGATTATGAAGAAACTTTTTCCCCTGCTATGAGATTTACTTCAATAAGTCTCATCTTGGCTATTATAGAAAGCATGGATCTTGAAATATATCAAATGGGTGTAAAGACTACTTTTCTCAATGGAAAATTAGAAGATGAAATTTACATGGAAGAACATGTGAGTTTCATTTAAAAAGGCCAAGAAGATAAAGTGTGTAGATTATTAAAATCAATTTATGGCCTTAGGTAGTCTTCTAGACATTGGTATATTAAATTTCACAATGCTATCATAACATATGATTTTGTTATGTTAGATGAAGATCACTGTGTCAATGTTAAAAGATCAAAAGATAAATTTGTTATCTTGTCATTATATGTAGATGATATATTAATAGCCAGTAATGATAAAGACTTTACTGTCTTTGTCAAAGATTGGTTATCATCCAATTTTGAAATGAAAGATATGGGTGAAGCTTCATATATTCTTGAAGTTAAGATTTCAAGAGATTGTTCAAAGAAATTATTATCCCTGTCACAAGAGCCATACATAAAGAAAGTTATTGAACAATTTAATAAGCAAAATTGTAAACCTATAAATACTCATATTGCAAGGAGTGAGGCATTGAGTCATAGATAATATCTTGAGACTCCAAAATAGAAAGACAAAATGAAAAGAGTTCCATATTCTAGTGCTGTTGGAAGTCTAATACATGCAATGATATGCACAAGACCTAATATTTATTTTGTCATTGGAAAGGTAACTATATATCAATCCAATCCAGGCCAAGCACATTGGTCAACAGCTAAAAGAATTCTAAGGTATCTAAAAGGTAATATTGACTATAAGTTATGCTATTAAGGAAGTTATCTACATATTGAAGGCTATACATATTCTGATTGGGGAGGTGATTTAGATAAGAAAAAATCTACCTACTGATTTTATTCTTGTTAAATAATGGTGCCATATCAAGGAGTATAAAGAAATAAATATGTGTATCTTTGTCAACAATGGAAGCTAAATTTGTAGTATTATTAGTTGTAGCATAAGAAGCAGTATGGCTTAGAAGGTTCTTGGATCATTTAGAGATAGTTAGCAATGTTGCAAATTCAATTATGCTCAAAAGTGATAGCCAAGCAGTAATTGCTTTTGTAAAAGATCCAAAGTTTCATTGTAAAACTAAGCACATATGTACTAAATATAATTTTGTAAGAGACATTGTTGCATGAAATGAGGTGAACATACAGTATATATATATGAATAACATGATAACAAATCCAATGACAAAATTGAGCCCTAGAGATGTATTTAAGAGACATGTAAAATCTTTAGGATTGTGTAGATGTTAATGTACTGAATAATTGATGTTTCCCATAATGTTCATAATTATATATAATAATGCCAATTATTGATGTGCCTATGGTTTGTTATTAATACATGCATTTATTAAAGATATGCCAGACAAATTGATGATTAGTCCTCTCACATGGATAATTATCTCTAAAATCATGTGATAATGGGATGAGAAACGTTTTAAGTTTATTATCTAAAATGATAATTAAAATCCAAAGCTTAAATTGTCACATTAATAAAGGATTAAGAGGAGGACATATGAATAATACTATATTCAAAAATGAATGTTTTCATTATTCACTTTAATATGTTCAATGCCAAATATGAGTTCCAAGGTTGTTAAAAGAGTATTTTTTTTTTCTTAGAGAACTGAATTCAAACATTATGTATGTCTAAATTATGATCTGTAAAATGTGGATAATGGAGTTAAGGCATATGCTCCATGGGAAAGGAGAAAATATCATAACATGCATTTCATACTACATGTGCCTAAATTGAGCATAAGGGTAATGAATGAATCAATATCAACTTTCAAGATTGTGTGAGATCCTTAATATTAAGATAAATACATCATTAACTTTACTTTTTTTTTCTCCAATTATTTTTTCAATATTTGTTATCATGGAATATTGCCAACGGTTATGATATATTCAACCTAATGGGATATTTCAGAAAAGCAAGTTAATTTAATTATTTGAGAAATATTAAATTATATGTGAGCAGAGATTTATGCCCCTACTCCCGTGGAATAGGTCTTGAGACTTTGGCACTGTTAGGCTCTGTGCCTTAAAGAACACGGGCCTAATACTAGAGAATAGGAGTCACCACTTAGATGAGCCAAGAAGAAAGTAGAATGGAGTAGATGACTCAATTCCTAAGGAATGTAACATCCCCTGATAATCCTATATTAGAACTATTAGAAGATGTTACTCTAAATACTCATGTTATTCTGGCTCAATTCAGTATTTACATTTCAATAAATATGGATAACACTTAGATAAAAGATTAAAACAATTACTTCTGCACTTTTCACTATAAAACAAAATTTCAAACATTTATTAAGATAATCTTAAAGTTCTCTCTAAATTTCTATTATTCAAACAAATCTCAATAACTTCAGTAAAACTTCATTAAATAAATATCATCCAATCACTAAAAATAAATTTATGCAGTCTCCAAATGTTTTGAATGAATTATACAACCTTTAGATGTATCAGAAACCATTTGAGCAGTTCACATCTATAGTCTTCTCGAAACTTCACTTTTTTCTTAGTCTTTCACTAATCCACTCTACCTGTGTATTAGAAAAGCACAACATGCTAAGCTCATCGCTTAGTGATGTTTGTATAAATATATTTTACCATTAATATTGAAGAAAATATTTATAAAATATAGTAATAAAACTCAATTTTAACAGAACATTTCAATATATAAAGTATTCTAAAAAATAGACTAATGCAATATTTGATTACAAAAAATAATAATTTTGTCTTTATAAAGTAAAAACAATCATGCTATACTACACTTTTGGTATTGCAACTTTACTCTTATTGAACTATTTCATTTAAGACTTGCTTTCGCATTTGTTAACATTGCTCATATTACACTATTGTATTTTTCAGTAAGTCTCATTTTTCAAATTTATATATAGAACATTTTCGTTCAATTTTTTATAACTTTAGCACTTTGATTTATTACTATATTTTGGAACATTCTATTTCAAATATCACTATATGCACTTTTCATTCGAAATACTATTATATACACTATCACTCACTTTCATATTGCAACACTGTAAGTCAATTTTAAACAATTGACTTATAATCTTATTTTACAATTGTTTCCATATTCAAAACAACATTTTCATATATTTTCTTACCCACATATACTGAAATAAAAATCTTAAGTCTAGATAGAGGGTTTTTAATGGCAAATAAATGTCCACGATAAGTATATGGCCAAAGGCCCACTATAGAGAAAGGGACCAAAGGTCCTCCATAACCCAAAGCGTCCACTGATGACATAAATGCCAATAGCACTGAGAACACAGAGATGTCCTCTATGGCACAGAGTGCCCACTATCACTATAGTCATTCACCCTCTGCCTAGCCATCTAACCTAGAAACTAGATTTAATATCAATATAATCGGGCTATATCTTTATTCCATTGTTCCAAGTTAATCCATTAATTATAATATTTATTGTCATAGAACACTTCTTCTTTAAATTATTTATTTATCACAATAAGTTTATAGGATATAAATATTTATTTAGAATACATTTACCTTATGATCATATATATATATATATATATCATATTTGTTTTCAATTAATTTGACTAATTTTATATATTCCTTAATCATTATCTTTCAATTCACTTTCACATTATCACTATAATAATGAAATCTAAATAGATTCCTACTTCTATTTATTTAGTTCTTCCATTAATATAGTAAGAATTCATGAATTATTATTTCACCTTAAGATTTTGTGTAAATATATATAATGTATTTGTCACATTTAATACACACATATACATAAATATATATATGTGTATTTTTATATATACATATATAGATGTATTTCACTAGTAGTGTATTTCTATGTTATAAACTCATATTAATTTCTTGTAACGGAACATTTACTTTCTTAAATATATATATATATATATTACTAATTTGATATTTGAGATATCATTTCACTAGAAAGATTAAATTGCCTTGAATCTCACTAGATTCTTTCTTTTTATATTATCAATTTTTTTCTTTCTATTATCATTAATCAATGCAATTTAACCCTCTAAACACTTCTATATATAATCAATGAATCTTCTTAAACGATCAAACTGTATTGTTGTCAACAATACACAAGGTATATGACTTGTGCACTTCTGCCTCATGTATTCCTACTATAAAACTAATTACTTTATGCTTCTCTTTACTTTCCTTAATTTGTTGTCCAAACTATTTACAATTAGCTATATTCCTTTAATATATCAATCTTTTTATCTTATTTCCTTATATATAATGCATAATTCACTAATCTCATACATTTATCTAATATCCATTCTCTAACTATATACTTAATTTGATCATTGATAAACATTTAGATCATTAAAGAACATATATTAATTTCCTGATAAAGAACTCATTTACTAAACCAAAATAAATAATATAACACTTTCTTTAAATATATATAATTACATTCAAACCTTGAATATTAATCAATAATACCCTCATTCCACATACTTTTATCATCTTGTTTTCGCACAATTTAACCTTATAACTATATAAGCACTTTACATATAACTTTCTTAGCTCAAAGTATTTCTCTAGTGGATTAACCATTTAGTTTTACATACACTTTCAGTTATTAAACAATTAGTTCCCACTGCAATTTCCTAAGTAGTATACTTTAGATAGCTATTTGACTTTAAAGAATAAATCACTTCCAAACTAAATAACTAACACTTCAATAACTTCAAATAACATAAACTTAACCTTACATTCAAGATATCAAATTCTTAAATTCTAAAATATTCCAAACCTTATACTTTCCAAACCCATATTCTACTAGAAACATATTTACTTAACATACTATAAATAATCACTTTCCTCCAATCCTTACACTCTTTATCCAATACTGACCTTCCACATTGATAATCTTGCATGTTTATGAGATAAATATGTATTATTATGATTAATTGGAAATAAAATTATATTAAAGAAAAGGAATGAAGTATTTTAAGGTTAAAAGAGAGGAAAACATGGGAAATAAGACAGACATGGGCGTGTCTATTGGATCCATATGCCCATGCATATAAAAACTTTGCTGGAAAGGAAATTACAAAAGCTGAAAAATCCACACGGCCGTCTGAAAATATCCACACATCCATATGTTTCAAAACTATGCTGGAAATCAAATTTATAGAGGCTGGAAGATCTACACGGCCGTGTGGAATGATCCACAAGCCCATGTGACTTTTCCAGGCTCCTCTAGTCCCAAAAATCCACTTTTAACATGCTAAAAACCACTTCAAACTTTATTTTTATCACAAATCAACGACAACACACTTATAGAAATCAAAGTTAGCTAGAAAGCTAACTCTTCTCATAAAAACTAAATAACCATCTTTAGTACAAAATCACAGTTAATCAATTCTCTGTTACTCAATTCAATCAAGATGATTCAATTAACTTGTTAAATCTTCAAAATTCATGAAAGTTTTACAATTGTAGATTATTGATATATAAGCACTCACAAAGAAACTTATCTCAATAATTTCTTTTAATAAGTTTTGTGAATACTCGAATTTTGAGGCTTGGAAAGCTGATTTCTCTAGACCGCAAAATGTCGACTCAGGCTGGGTGACTTTGGAAAAGTTCACCGGAAATATATCGATATGGTACTTGAAATGTCCGGGACGACACGTGGATCGTAGAAATGGTCTCGGAATATTTTTTGGAGGTCCATAACTCCCGAAAAATCAGTTTGAGCGGAAATCGTGCGAGTTGATGTGTCTTTTTTGGAGGCCGAATCGCCGTGCACAGCGGTTCAACCGCCGCAGTCCAACCGCCGTGAACGGCGGTTCAACAGCCGCGCACGGCGGTTAGACCGCCGGTTTTTTTTCTTCTGGCAAGTTAACCACCGTCCACAGCGGTTCAACCACCATCCAGGTTCGAATTTGGTTTATTTTCACTATAAATAGCCCCCAGAATGGTCAGAAAAAGGCCCCCCGGGCTTCGTGTGGACGAGCTTCCTACCTTTCTATACGCTTAGGCGCTTCTCTTCTACTCTTCTTTGCACAAATCTAACCTTGTGCTGCAGGAATCAAGAATCATAATCCAAGGTCCAAGAAAACAAGATCTGGAGCTTCGAAGTGGGAAAATCCTAAGCCAGGTAATATACTAATTCATCCTTTGTCAATTCAAGCATGTCATAAGCATTACACCTTCTTCTTAATTTCCTTTTGGTCAAAGACCTAATCCTTTTAGGTCTAAGGCCTAATTAACTAATCAATCAATCTTTCGGCATTAAGCCATGAATCAATCAATCTTTTTGGCCAAAGGCCTAAAATTTGCATCCTTTTGGTACAAAGTACCTAAATTTCACAATTTTGCACTAAGTGCTAATTAAATCTCACAATGCACAAAGCATACACACACACATGCATGAAGCATAATTCTTATCGCCTTTGAATAGGCACTATCGAACTACATGGGCTTTGATCTCCCATTCAAACGGGGGTATGTAGGCATATTTTGAGATTCACCTCAAATAGCAAGTCCACGATCCACTAACAATTTGTTTGTCCTTTTCCTTGTTTTTTTAGGTTTGTTTCTTCTTTTTTTTGCAAGTTAATCAAATGCATGACATTGTCCCCGAATCTTCCTTGGGTTCGTAGATTAGAAACCTTTACATTGGATGCATTATTGGAGTCAAACAAGGGTTTTCTTAGTTTTACCCTTTGAACAAAAAAAAACTAAGTGGTGACTCCCAACAACAAGTGAATGTTCATTCAAATCCTTTTCGGGTGGAATTAGCGGTTCACAAGTTTCTTTCACAAATAATCACTTTAAATCAAGACATAAACATTGTTTAGTGATCAAAATCATAATAGAATCATTCAATAAAAATATATATAATATACAAGCATTAACCTCTTTCTGGATGCTCTTCCATCATTCCCTCATTCAATCCTTGATTTAATCATACTTTCTTGATGAATCTAGCTTAGAATAGCTAAATTCCATCAATAATTGATTTTCTATGAAATCTTCATGATTTCTAAGTAAGAGAATGGAAGAAGAAGAAGAAGGAAAGAGATGAAGATGGCATTGGATGATGAGAATGGCGGTTTGGAAGAGGGTAGAAGACTTTAGACCGTCTTTATATAGCTTTTAGGATTTTATTACATATACTCACTCATACACTTTCTTTAGTTCACCCTACTTTCTTATTTGTCTCTTAATTCAACTTATTAATTCCATATAATGATATAAATGATTATTTTACTTATAATAATTTTTATTTTTAAAAGAACAAGTATTATGATTAATTTTATTATATTGAAAACTTATAAAAACTCACTAAAAATTTTATATTAACTTGTTTTTAAGGGAAAATTTTAGTATTACTATTGATATAACCCTAATTCACTTGAAAATCGAGTTATACCACTCTTTCGAAAACACCATTCACCACTTGTGTAATTTTGACTCAATCTCTTTACACAAGCCGACAAGGACTATTTGATTTTTGGTTGAATGCTTTATCTTTTCCTCTGTCAATTCGACACATCTTTATCTTATTCTTATTCAATTTTCAATTTCAAATTTCTAGAAGACATTAATAAATGAACCCTTAACATCTATTAATTTATAAATCTACCTCAATTCCTTTATCTTCTTTATGACATATCTCACATAAGCCTGAGGAATACCATCATCATTTTATTATATCCCGACATGACACATACACAAGTAGAAGAAAGATAAGTTTCACCACACTTCTACTTTTGCCTTTGTATCACCAGATATATGCCTTCGTGACAGGGGCATTATTGCATTTTGAATTTTAAATTTGAACTAAAAGATAATGAGGGCATTTTGGTCACTTGAAAATTATAAATAGAAAGATAGAGAGAGACAGAGAGAAGGACAGAGAAAAAGAGAGAGACAAACCAAGGGGTGTGTATGTGAGAGAGAGAGTCGTTTGTGTCCATTTTTTCTGTTAAATATTTGTAAAATAGAGAGAGAAAGCGATGGTGTCGAACCAGCAACTAACAAAAGGGATAGAGACTTTGCTTCGTCAATCAGACCCGAACATCGTCACTTCCTTGGACGTTGTCATTCAGCAACTTAAAGCAAAATTAGTGTTAGACCTTTCCCACAAGGCTGGCTTCATTCGTGACCAGATCAATCTTTTACTCCGGTCAAATCCAACAACCATAATAACCACCGTAACTACCATATTTGTTCACCCACTGCCACATCCAAATCCACAACCACATCCATAAACCTTTCATCTTACTCAAAAATACCATTTTGCCCTCCAACATCACCCTCAATTCCAACAATTTACTCCCCATTTTGCCTTCCATCCCTACAACTTTCAGCACCAGGTTTTCCCTCAGGACCTTAACTTTCGCCAGCCATAAGTTTCACCGCCACATCCCCGCCTCCCCAGCACCACCAGCAGCAGCAGAAATAGCAACAGCCACCGCCTCTCCTGAAAGCCGAGGTTTATTCCCAAAATGCAACCGTTGTTCCTTTTGAGTTATCCAAAGAAAGGTAATATTGTTTGTTTTGGTAATTTTATTGTTCAAATTTTGAAGTTTTATGGCTTTCTTAATTTTAATGTGTGTGTTTAAATTTAGAAATTTTAGGGTTTTCTTCATTTGGATGTTATGTGTTAAATTTTTGAAGTGTTAGGGTTTTTGAACTTCTGTTTTGTAATGGTTAGATGCTATCAATTATTTCACTTTCCAAGTAAATTGCTATAGTTTGTGTATCTTATATAGTGCTCTAGTTGGGGCCAAAAGAAGAGGTGGCCCAGGTGGGTTGAACAAAGTTTGTAGTGTTTCTCTTGAACTCCAGGCCATTGTTGGTGAGCCAACATTGCCAAGGACTGAGGTATGTTGACATGTGTCTACGGCAATTAAGTTTATCTTATCAATCTAATTGGTTATTATCAATCTGATTGGTTATTATCCAAAGAAGAATGTGAGAGATGCTACCCAGACAAGTGATTCGGATGTTGCCGCTGCAACAGCAAGCAAGAAGGATACACTCCATCAATGGTGGAGCAAATTGAGAAAGGGGGTCTTTCCCTGACAGAGATTCCCATAGTGCAGTTAAATGTAAATAGTACCATGAAAGGATATATTATTGTTGATGAATGGGATAGAATGACTTTAACGGATTTTCTCAAACATGTATTAATATCACAAGTGCAGATTCAAGACACTCAAAGAAAATTCCAAGAGTCACAGGACAAAATGCAAAACCAGTAAGAGGAACTATTTTGAACTGTTAGTGGAGGAAATTTAACAGTTGGAAAACAAAATCGACCTCAAGGGACAACTACATCTGTGCAAAATGTAGGTTTGCATTCTTCTAAACAAGTGATAGAAGAGCTTGGGGCACATACTGTTAATTTAGAGGTAGAAGATTGGCATAGGCCTCAGGGCCATGCTGATGGAAAATATGTTCCTCCTCCTAAAAGGAAAGAGTTGAATGGGAATACCAAAGGTACCAATAGTAATGGTCGTGTTAATGGTAGGCCATATCAAGCCCTACAGATATTTGGAATGACTAATCCTCATATACAGCCACATGTTTATAATGCAGAATTTTCACAGCCTCCGGCCTGGAGACCGCAGCAGTTAATTCCACAGGAAAATCGGCAAAGAGGTAATGTTGATATGGATATTGTAAGGGAGATTGTTCAGGAGCTTTATAGACCTGACCTAAGGTAAATGGGCCATCCAGAATTTGTGAAACCTTATCCTAAAATGATAAATCAGGAGAACAGTTATCCAAGAGAATATCGTATCCCAGATTTCTCATTGGTCTCTAGGGAAGATGGTCAATCTTCCATAGAACACATTGGAAGATTTACTATTCAATGTGGTGAATTGGAAAATTATGATAATGTTGCTTTTTACAGGTTAAGATTGTTTCCTAATTCCTTAATAGGAAGTGCATTTACTTGGTACACAACTCTTCCTAGGAATTCAATCTTTACCTGATAGGAAATGGAGTGCCAGTTCCATACTCAGTTCTTGAGGGCTGAACCTGAAGTATGCATAGTTGAGTTGTCTAGAGTAACTCAAAGAGAAGGGAAAATCACTAACAAGTTTATTGTCAAGTTTAAGAAGATGAGGAATAGGTGCAAAGTATACCTGCCAAAAACAGAATTTGTGAAGATGGCACAAAGAGGTTTAGATTTGGAGTTAAGGAAAAAGTTTCAAGGGAAGGAGTTCAGAGACTTTTATGAATCGATTGCTAAGGTGGATGAGTATCAAGAATTACTATAAGAAGAAAGAGTGTTATGGAAACTTATTTCCAGGAAATTAGCCAACCAGAAGTTGTTATAGCTTATCTACATATCACTGGTACTGTGACATGCCCTTTATTGGAGAAGAAAATACCAGATGTATGGAAGAAGATTCCCACTTCAAATGAACAGCCTCAGTATAAGTTTGATGTTTCAAAGATAGGGGATATTTTTTATCTTCTGCTTAAGGAAAAGTTTATAAAAATTCCTCCAGATCTTCATATTCCTAGTGCTGAAGAATTAAAAAGCTAGCAGCATTGTAAGTTCCATAATTTTAAAAATCATTCCACTGGTTCTTGTTGAGGATTTAAGAATGTGTTACAAGACAGGATCAATAAAGGAATTCTCAAGTTCCCTGAGAAGAAAGAGGCTATGTTGGTAGATGAAGACCCCTTTCCTTCTATGAATGTAGCTAACTTTGATTTAAGGTCATTTTTGGATGCAAAAAGGGGCAAGGTGGTAGGTAGAGATACAAGAGTAGAAAGTAGCAAAAGGAAAAAAAATTTGATGCCTAAAGAGTGTAGACCTCATCAGAAAATGGAACAAGCAAAAGAAAGTAATAGAGTAGACAAGCTTAAATGGAAACCTAGGTTTTTGACTCCTCCAACAGTGAAGATGGAAAGACAATAGTATAGGGTGGAACATAAGAAATTTCCACAGTTACTTACAAGAACTCAAAATAGGAGATTAGTGAGGCAAAGGACAGCAGAGAAAAGGAAAAATACTAAAGAAGAAGAGTACAGAGGAAAAGAGTTGGATAAAGAAAGTTTTGAAGATAATGAATAGGAGCTCATAGCCATGGAAGCAAAAAAATCAAAGTCTAAATTTGGTAGAAAGGTGACAGAAGATGAGAAAAGTGATTTTGTAGATGAAAAAGAAGTCTTTAGGGGAGGGTTTTTTGTTGGGAAGATTCATATTTCTTTCCAATGTTCAGTTACAGAATTGATGCTTCTATCGAATTTCATCACACAAAGCAAAGTGACAGAGGTTGTGGTGGAAGTAGATGCAGCTCGAGATAGTACCAAAGATGGAAGCTTCAGATGAAGCTTATGGATGAATAACTATTCAGGCCATAAGGCCGAATAGTTCCAAGAGGGTAGTATTTAAAAAACCTTCTGTGGAAATGACAAAGCATATTCGTCCACTGTATATTAAAGCATATTTTGATGGAAGAAGAATTGCAAAAGTATAAGTCGACAATGGAATAGCTGTTAATATTTTTCCATATACAATGCTGAGAGTCTTGGGGAGAAATAAGGAAGATTTAATTGCAACAGATGTAACTTGTGAGAAGGGATTTTTGCCCCCACTCCCGGTGGAATGGTTCTTGCAACTTCGGCACTGTTAGGCTCAGGGCCTTAGAGAACATAGGCCTAAATCTAGAGAAAATAGAGTCACCAACAGGACGGATCGGGAAAAAGAAAGGGGTAGATGACTTGATTCTAAGGAATCCCCAACCCCCTAATGGGTTCGAAAAGTTGGGTATGTGTGGGGAAGGTGAGAAATGGCCCAGCACCCCCCACAACGCCCGGTTCATTGGAACCGGCCTCCTTTGCAGGTCTTAATATTATAAAATTATTAAATATAATGATATTATCCATACTACATGTGATCATAAGAATAAAGAAATTCTTTATTAAAATCACAACAATGTCCAAATAAAATAAATAAATGGACACCCATCCGACGATGAAAACATGTCCTTACATCATCTAATATCTAAAATTAAATAGGAAATCCACCGAATGGTGGAAACGTATCCTTTATATTGATCCAAAGACTTTAAAATAAACTAAATTACATGATGCCCAAAATATGAAAACATACCTCTTACAATGTTAATAAACAAATAATAATTGAAAAATATTCATCCATGATAAATTAAATAAACCAAACATCAAAATTAAATAAATTAATCATGAAAACATATAATAAGCTACATAATCAAATCTAAAATAAAAAAAAGCAATAAATATATAAATTTAGGGTTTACATCTTAAATTTGAATTTTAGAATCTTAATAACAAAATTAGGGTTTAAAATAAAGGAAGTTAAACACAAAGACTTATAATTTACAAATAACTATTGACCCCTTTGATGAGCCCATAGAAAATTTTGAAAACTGGTCTTTAGGGTTGTAGGTTTTGGTGTTGAAAATTTTGAAAACTAGTTTTAGGGCTTGAGGAAAATATGATTAGGGTTTTGGAAAACAAGGTTAGGGTTTTTAGTTTAGAAATTAGGGGTAGGGTTTTGATAAAAACTTGAAACTTTTACGAAGACAATGTTAGGGTTTAGGGTTTTGATAAAAATATGGTCACTGTGTAAACCCTAATAACTTTTAATATTGATGCTGATACAAGACATGACTATTGAATATATTTCAATGAAGACACTGTGGATATAAATTGATAATGTTATCAAATAGAACTTTATTTGGACGTGTTTAAACTAAAAAACAAATATGAACTTCATAATATTAGTAAACAGAACTTGTTATGATTTTAGAGAGTTTAGAAGGTTGTACCTGCGTTTGATGACTCCACCATAATTCAATAAGTTAAACTCTAGCTAGGTAGAAACCCAGACAGTGTATCACTGCCTTAGTAAAATTTTTCAAATGATTTAATGCTTACTGCTTTGCTGCTTGCTCTTTCAAGTTGATGAAGCTTGCTTAGGGTTTTTGTTGATGGATACTGAATTCCTAGAGTTCCAACAACCAACCAAAAGCCAAAAGTCCTCTTTATGTCTAAATAGTAAAAGTCCAAAAAAAATTATTCCCTCCTGGCAGAATCAAATTACCCTCCTTTTCTATGTGTGTTTTAATGTGGTATTTATAAGAAAAAAAATAAAAACCTAATACTAATTGGTTAAGGAAATAAAAACTGTTTTGGAAATAAAATCAAAAAACGAGTAAAATAAGCTTTTGGCGAAAATTGGCAACACGGTCGGGCTGGCTGCTGGGCTTGTGAGGATTGGCCTGGGCGCTACGAGGATCTACAAGGGCCAACTGCAAGGCTAGAGGTTGGGGCGCTGATTCACCTCAAGATTTGTCTGTGGCAAATTGGCCGTCTCCGATTCTACTGTTGCTAATTTTGCATTCGTTGATTTTTTATTTTGTTTATCTTTTTTATTTTTTATTTTCATTATTAAAAATAAATATTATAAGTAATAAATATTATTAAAATAAAGATTATTTTATTAAAATAAATAATAAATATTAAAATACCACAAAAATTATTTTAGACTGTTTAAAAATATCGGACTAGACTGGGTTAAAAATTAAGGGGCTATAGTTTGCCCCCTGCTTGAACGATCTGAGGCTTTCAGTAGAAGAGAGTGAAAAGCAACATGATTAGGATAGGTTCTTGGCCCAAAAAGAGTTTTAGATTCGAGACTGGGTACTTGGACCAGAAAAAAATTTGGGTACTTAGACCCAAAATTAAGTACTTGGACCCGAGACTGAATTGGGTACTTAGGCCCGAGATTAAATTGAGTACATAGACCGGAGATTGAATTGGATTTGAGTAACTTTTTATCAGTTGAGAATTCTAGTTGTTCTTTAATGGATTATGGGTCTTCACCCTCAAAATGG
This sequence comes from Garcia nutans, assembly GCA_947685225.1. Taxonomy (NCBI): domain Eukaryota; kingdom Viridiplantae; phylum Streptophyta; class Magnoliopsida; order Malpighiales; family Euphorbiaceae; genus Garcia; species Garcia nutans. The sequence goes on from CANTUV010000024.1 coordinate 56,318,931, forward strand.
ATCATCATCCTTGGACCTTGGATCTTCATCCTTGGTATCGAGTCTTCACCCTTGAAAATGGATCTTCATCCTTGGAGATCGAGTCTTGTGAACACTCAAATTTTGAGGCTCGGAAAGCCGATTTTCTCAGACTGCTGACGATCGGACCGGACCGGAGGTCCACGGTAAAGTTCACCGGAAATATATCAATATGGTACTTGAAATGTCCGGGACGGCGTGAGGATCACGGATATGGTCCCGGAATATTTTTCAGAGGCTCGTGGCTGCAGAAAAATCAGTTTTGACACCAGTAGCGCGAGTCGGGCACTTTTTTTTGGGACCAGAGCCGGCGGCCCGGCTGCCGAGATCGGCAGCTCGGCAGCCATCCCTGGCGGCTCAGCCGCCGTGACCGGCGGCCCGGCCGCTGTACAGTTCGGTTTTTTGCCTATAAATAGGCTTCAGATTTTCAGAAACATAAAGCTTTTGGACATCATACGCCCAGGTGTTGACGAAATTTTTATGCTTAAGAATTTCTAATATTGTGTTGTAGAAAGCAAGAATCATACTCAAAAGTGTAAGGAAACAAGATCTGGAACTTAGAAGTGGAAAAATTCTAATCAAGGTAATATCATAATTCATCTTTGGTCAATTCGAGCATATCATAAGCATTCTAATCTTCTTCTTAATTTCTTCTTGGTCAAAGATCTAATCCTTTTATATCTAGAGGCCTAATGGATTAATCAATCAACCTTTCGTCATCAAGCCGTGAATAAAATCAACATTTTGGCACGGAGCCTAAATTACATCCTTTAAATACGAAGTATTTAAATATTACAATTAAGATCAAAATTTGGCATGAAGCCTAAATCGAACTCTTTTGGTACCAAGTACCCGAAATTATACAATTTTTGCACTAAGTGCTAAAACTCACAACTCTGGCAAAATGCCTGAAAAATGCACGAAGCATACACACACATGCATGAAGCATAAATTTCATCGCCTTTAAATAGGCTTTTCCGAACTACATGGGCTTTGATCTCCCATTCAAACGGGAGTATGTAGGCATATTTGAGATTCACCTCAAATAACAAGTCCACAATTTATCAACCATCTCTTCTTCTTCCTTTCTATTTTTCTTTTGGATTCATTTCTTATTTGACAAATTAATCAAATACATGACATAGTCCCCGAATCCTCCTTGGGTTCGTAGATTAGAAGCCTTTACATTGGATACGTTAATTGGAGTCAGACAAGGGTTTTCTCAGCTTTTCCCTTCGAACAAAATAAACTGAGTGGCGACTCCTGACAACGAGTGAACTTTCGCCCGAATCCTTTTCGGGTGAAAAAACCGAGGTTCACAGACTGGCGACTCCACTGGGGAACCATAAAAATGATTTATGGGATTCTAAGTGGACTACTATTGCTTATTTGATTAATTTGACACTAGGGACCATAAAAACGATTTATGGGATCCTAGTAGATTGTTATTATTTGTTTAACCGATTTGCCCTTCTTTAGGGTATTTTTGTTTATTTTGCAGGGTACCTTAGCAATATATATCCTTCCTTTAAGAATATTGGACTGAAGATTGAAGAAAGGAATCTTTTTCCTTTGATGGATCTATTGTTTGACTACTTGTGCATTTATTTTGTCATTCAGAGAATCTTTTTCTCTTGCATATATGGGGGAATCATTTTTCTCCATTGCATAAAAAATTGTTTTCAAATGAATTTCTTCTCTTTCTATTCAAAGTTCTGAGTCTAGATAGCAAGTAGCGCTGACCGGCAGGTCTCCTTGATTATGCCGGCGGACAGCCAAAGCGTCCTCCTTGTTGTCGTAAACCATTCCAATCCTTTTGGAGTGGCCCATGAGTAATCGTACTGTTGGACCCACGCGAAACTCCTTGTTTCACATGTGGTTAGGTATATCTTACTCAAGACTCAAGGGTCCCTATGATAAGCCGATTCTCTATTTTTCACATAACAATAGAACCTTCCCTTAGGTTGTATGTACCCAATGATAGTGCTGCATTCCATTAAAATGAATTATGATGTGATGAGGTGCATTCATGCAACAAACAACATTGTTTTGGGGAAAAATTTTTGATGTATATAAGTGGACCAAGAGTTTTTCCTACCCTACACACCACCCTGATCTCTTGCCCTTAACCTTTGCAGGTACCCACTGTCTGTGTGCCTTCACCTACACCAGACACACCAATACCAACTGTGCTATCCCCTACAAATTCTACTACCCCAACTTCACCAACTGCTCCAATTACTGAAATGGCTACTATTGAACAGATTAAGGCCTTGCTGGATGGACAGGTTAAGGAAATTGAAGCTAGAATGCAAGAGAGAATTGATGAAGCTTTAGCTGCCCAAAGGGTAGCCATCCTGGCTGAATTGGGAGGAGTACCAAAGACAGCCACTACTTTTGGAAATTTAGGGAAAGAACCTATTGTGGGACAAACTAGTACCCCCATTACTGCTCAGAATAATACCCCTGTCATCAATTTGGAGGATTCACCCTCTAAGACTGAGACTGATGAACTAAAAAAGAAACTTGAATTGCTTGAAAGGTCAATCACTGCCATGAAAACTCATAAAGAGGTGGTAGACATGGATTCCTTATCCTTGTTTCCCCAAGCTAGATTGCCTCCAAAATTCAAGATGCCTGGGATGGATAGATTTGATGGGACTACTTGCCCTAAAACTCACCTGAAAATGTATGTGGGAGCCTTAAGTCCTTGGGGTTTAAATGATGAGCTCTTTGCTCAATTATTCCAACAATCCCTGACTGGTGCTGCCCTTAAATGGTTCGTGAGTCTAGACCGTTCCAAGATTAAGACATGGGAAGACATCTGCAATGCATTTAACTCTCAATACCACTACAATATTGAGGTGGATGTCACTAGAAGAGAACTTGAGACCACCAAACAAAACAACAATGAACCATTCTCCTCGTTCCTTACGAGGTGGAGGGCAAAAGCCGCCCAGATGATCAATCGCCCTTCAGAACAAGAGCAGATTGATATCATAATCAGGAATTTAAGACCTACATATCAGGCTCAACTGCAAACCCAATATCTACCTACTTTCAAATCTCTCATTGCGACTGCAACCAACGTAGAAGATTTGATACAGTTGGGTAAAATAGTGGATGAGGGGGCTGCTTCGAAATATAAGAAACAAAGCCAAACTCCTTCCTCAAGCAAGGTCAATCAAGTGGCCAATATTGCCCCTGCGAATCCTTTACGTGTGGGCAATCTTGGGCCGAGAAATCAGCCGAGAAGGCAATATACTGACCTTGGAGTGCCCCTTCATTTGGTGTTTAAAAAGGCTGTGGAAGGGAAATATTTGAAGCCTTTGGACCCAAGACCTCCTCCAAACCCATTACCTTCCAGTTATAAAGTCAATGAATATTGTGAATACCATCAAGGGAATGGGCATAAAACAGATGCTTGCTGGACACTGAAAAACCGCATCCAGGATCTGGTGGATAGTGGTGACATCATTCCTCTCAGGAGGCAACCAAACATTAACACTAATCCTTTGCCCAATCACTCCATCCATGCCATTACTGTGGAAGAAGAGTTGTTTGATCCTTTCGAACTTCTCTCAGAAATGAATGAAGTGTGTGTGTTAGATTTGAACGACCTTTCTGAAGAGGTCAGTGCTCTGACAAGAAGTGGAAGACAATATCAGCCACTTGACTTGGGAAAAACCCCTACAACCTCAAATCACCCCCATAAGAAGACTCCAGAGCCAAAAGAAGACCCTGTCCTTACTCAGCTTAAGCAAACCCAAGCTAAGGTGTCAATTTGGGAGCTCCTTGCTTCCTCATTCCCACACCGCCAGGCTCTCAGCGAAGCTTTGAGTCAACTTGATACACCAGTGGACACAAGCCCAGAAGCTTTGGTGGCCACTTTGACCCAATCAACCAAGGCATTGAGTATCAGATTTTCTGATGTAGATTTACCAGAAGACGGTAAGAAACACAATAATGCTCTATACATCACCATACAGACTGGGGGAAAGACTGTGCCCATGGTTCTCATTGATAATGGGTCAGCCTTAAATGTGTGTCCTTTGAAAGTAGCAAGCTGTTTGGGGTTGGAGACTACAAATCTTACACCTTCTGATCAGATTGTGAGAGCATATGATAACACTCGAAGAGAAATTTTGGGTGTTGCCACTCTAGAAATTGCTATTGGGCCGGTGAAAATGAAAGTGCCCTTCCAGGTCATTGATGTACCCGCGAGCTTTAATCTCCTCCTTGGAAGGCCGTGGATTCATCAAATTAATGTTGTACCTTCTTCATTACACCAAAAACTTAAATTCCCTTTTGAAGGAAAAATCATCACTATCAAAGGGGATACTTGTGAAATCAACAAGAAAACCATGGATCAGTCTCTCTTTGAGGTTGTTCCTGGTGAAACCGCCATGACCTTGACTGGGTTTCATTACGACACATTTCAATGCATTGAAGGTGAAAAACCAAAAGGGCCATTTGTCTCATATGACTTTGGGGAGGTTCAAATCAATTGCCTAGTGGGAATGATGTTGAGGGTAGGTCTATTGCCCGGAATGGAAATGATGAAGTCTGGGAGAAAAACACCCGTAGTACGGCCATGGGAAGAGCCTGAGAATAAGGGAACTTTTGGCTTGGGGTACAAACCTACAGACGATGAAATAGAAGAGTTTGAGCGTGGAAGGAAGAAAAAGGGAAATTGGGGGGCAAGAAGCCTCAAAATGCGCCCTTACTTTAGAACTCTGAATGGTCACTTTTGCAAACCTGGAAAGGCAGTTCATCACCGTGGTTTTCAGGAACCATTCTATTCTCCTATGACCGGAAAGAAGCTACCGGGTTTTGAAATGTTTGCTGACGTTGTGGCCATAAAAGAAGAAGAGCCAGAACCTGAAACTGACCCCCAAATGGAAGATTTCATGCGGCCTGGTCTCTTTGATGAGGTTGCTATGATAACCAATGTCGAAGGCAAAAGGGACTTCACAAAGTTGATCAAGACAACAGATGGACCACTGATGAACTGGTATGCCGAGGAGGGACAAGCTGCTGTAGACAAAACTAGTCCAGTGTCACACCTTGAACCCGAGTCTTGTACCGAGTCAAATTCTGAGTCAAACACCAAGTCAGAGTCTAATTCTGAGTCTTCTGTAGTTTTAGATTTAGAAAACCCCAATGTCAAATCTAATGTAATCTTGGAGAATGACTCCACCATTATCAATGAAACTCTTCAAATTCTCGGTTACCCTGTGTCTTTTGCTTTTCAAGTATTATCTAGCAAAAATGAAATAAAAGAAATAAATGAAATAAATGAAAAGATAATAATTGGCAAAGAAAATGAACATACATACATTGCATATGATTGTGCGAATAAGGAACAGGTTGTTGATTGCATCAGAAGATATGTCGACTGCTTCATGTGGAAGGCAAGTGATGTCACGGGAATAGACCCAGCAATAGCAGTTCATAAGATTCCGCTATACCCTGGTGCAAAGTCGGTTAAGCAGAAATTGAGAAGATTGAAGCCTGAATGGTCTTTGAAAATTAAAGAGGAGGTTGCCAAGCAACTGGATAATAGGTTCATAGAACCAATTGCCTATCCTTCCTGGTTAGCAAACACTGTGCCAGTCTAGAAGAAAGACGGAAAGGTCAGGATGTGTGTTGACTACAGAGATTTGAATAAGGCCTGTCCCAAGGACGATTTTCCACTACCACACATCGATTTGCTGATAGACAGGATGGCTGGGCATGTGATGGTTTCCATGACTGACCTCGCGGTTGGGTACAATCAGATCCTAGTTCACCCACCAGACAAAGAAAAGACAGCTTTCATCACAAAATGGGGCACTTTCTGCTACAGGGTTATGCCTTTTGGGTTGATAAATGCAGGGGCTACCTACCAAAGGATGGCGACAACAGTCTTTCATGACATGATTCACAAAGAAGTAGAGGTGTATGTTGATGATATGATTGTTAAGTCAAAATCTCCAGAAGAACACGTTGAAGTACTTGAGAAGTTCTTCCTTAGACTTCGCAAGTATAATTTGAAGCTTAATCCTGCAAAGTGCCTCTTTGGTGCAACATCAGGCTTATTTTTGGGATATTTGGTCAGCAAGAAGGGAATAGAAGTTGATCCAGCAAAGTCGAAGGCTATTCTGAAAATGCCTCCGCCAAGAACAGAAAAAGAGATTCAAGGCTTGCTAGGTAGATTACAGTATATCAGTCGATTCATATTGCAATTGGCAGAGACTTGTGGTCCAATATTTAAGCTACTAAGGAAAGATGCTTCACAAGAATGGAATGAAGACTGCCAAAAGGCCTTCGACAAGATCAAAGAATACTTGTTAAGTCTGCCAATTCTACAACCTCCCAGAATGGGAAAACCTCTGCTCTTGTATTTGTCGGTAACAGATGAAGCCATGGGGGCAATGCTAGCTCAAGAGGCTGAAGATACAAAGGTGGAAAATGCAATTTACTACCTCAGCAAAAGGATGCTGGACTATGAGTTAAAGTATAACAGGATTGAGAAGTTGTGTTTAGCATTGTATTGGGCTTGCACGAAGTTACAACACTACTTGTCTTCTTACACTACTTATGTCATTGCAGAACAGAGTCCCTTGAAATTCCTTATGGAGAGGCCTGTTTTGGACAGCAAAATGGCTAAGTGGGTGTCAACATTGGCAGCCTTTGACTTGAAATTTGTTCAAAGGAAAGCTGTGAAAGGAGGGGCAATAGCTGACCAATTAGCAGAATTACCTATAAAAGACGAGATGCGAGAAATGGGTTTCCCCGACGAAGACCTCTTGAATGTGGAAAGAAGTGTTTGGGAGATGTATTTTGATGGAGCATCCAATTATCATGGAAACGGAATTGGAATTGTGTTCAAAACTCCTTGTGGAGAATACATTCCATTCGCAGTTAAACTTGACTTTAGCTGCACAAACAACGAAGCAGAATATGAAGCTTGCATTAATGGGCTTGAAGCCGCCCTGAAATTGGGGATTAAGGACCTAAAGGTCTATGGTGATTCTATTTTAATAGTATCAAAAGCTTTAAGGAAATGGAAGATAAGAGAAGAGCGTTTGGTTCCTTACCTACAACGCCTTGATCATTTGGCACAACAGTTCAATGATCTGTCCTTCGAATATCTCCCAAGAGCAAAGAATCAGTTTGCTGATGCCTTGGCTACTTTAGCTTCCATGATCAATATCAGGGAGGGGAAAGTCATTCGTCCATTGAAAGTTCAGCTTCAAAAGCAACCCGCCCATGTAATGCACTTGGCCGATGGTAAACCATGGTTTTGGGATATCAAGACCTATCTCAAGGATGGAAATTATCTGGAGGGATCATCAAAGGTTGATCAGAGGGCAATAAGGCAGCTTGCCACAGGTTACATTCTTAATGGAGATATCCTCTACAAAAGAAGTTGGAATGGAATGCACCTAAGGTGTGTAAATGAAGCAGAGGCTAAGTGGATAATGGAAATGGTACATGGGGGCAAATTAGGACCGCATATGTATGGGATCGCCTTGGCTCGGAAAATAGCCAATCTAGGATATTACTGGTCCACCATGAATACAGACTGTGTATCATTTGTGCAAGAATGCCATCAGTGTCAGATATTTGCTAAGCTGCAGAAGCAACCTCCTGTTGCCCTGAATACAATCACTTCTCCATGGCCCTTCGCTACTTGGGGAATTGATATAATTGGCAAAATACATCCAAAAGCCTCAAATGGACATCAGTTTATTTTGGTAGCAGTGGATTACTTCACAAAGTGGGTTGAAGCAGCTTCCTATGCAGAATTAAACGCCAAAAAGGCAGCACAGTTTGTCCGAACCAACATCCTTTGTCGGTACGGAATGCCATTTGAAATTATCACTGATAATGGAACTCATTTCCAAGCAGAATTTGCTAAGCTCTTGAAGGATAAGAATGTCCAGCATCATAAGTCCTCTCCTTATAGACCTCAAACAAATGGAGCTGTAGAAGCAGCGAATAAGTCTATAAAGGTGATCATACAAAAAATGATCAAGGAACATAGGCGTTGGCATGAGAAGTTACCGCTGGCTTTGTGGAGATATAGAACATCAATTAGAACTCCTACTGGGGCAACCCCGTATTCCCTGGTGTACAGAATGGAAGCTGTACTCCCCATTGAACTGGAAGTTCAATCGGCGAGGATAATTCAAGAAAGTCAGATAAATGAAGCTGAATGGATCAGCAATTATCATCATCAGTTGTTGGGTTTGGATGAAAAAAGACTTCAAGCTCTACATCGGATTCAAGGATATCAGAGGCGAATGGCCAGACATTTCAACAAAAAGGTCAAAGATCGAAAGTTGGAAGAAGGTTGTTTGGTCCTGAAAGAGATCAGAACACCTGTTACAGATCCTCGTGGGAAGTTTCGTCCTCATTGGGCGGGACCCTACATCTTGAAGAAAATACTTTCCGGCGGAGCCGTCATCTTGTCTGATTTGGATGGTCTGGAGTTCACAAACCCATGCAATCTGGATCAACTAAAGAAATATTATGTATGATCATGCATTGTAATGAACTACATTAGACCTGATTCTCGCAAACAAATTCGAGATATGTAGGCAGCTCTCCTTGAGCACGGTCTAAATTTTAATAAAAATCATTTATTCATTTTTCTTTTGCCAACAAAAAAAATAAAATAAAAAAAAACAAACTTCAAGAAACAAAAAATCCCGCTAAGCCGAAAACCCACAAAGGGCGGCTTAGGCAATAGTGGGGCCCGCTAAGTCGAAAACCCGCAAAGGGCGGCTTAGACAAGAATGGGTAAGAGCTCGCTAAGTTGAAAATCTGAAAGGACGACTTAGGCAAAAATTAGAGCAAATAAATAAAGTAGATAATGCTTGGAAAGCAAACAAAAGAGTCAATCATTAAGAGTCATTCATCCTATAAAATACACAACTAATCAAAAAGGTCAAGTCATATTCCCAAAAAACCAAAAAGGTAAAAAGACAACCCAAAGACAGAAAAGACAATGGAGTCACCCTGGGATCTAAATCCTACGCCTCCTACGGGGGGCGGAATCTTCGGCGTCTTCCTTAGTCCCGGAACTCTCCGCAATATCTACCTTTTCCTCGCTAAGAGGAACCACCTCCTCTCCCTCCAACTCCTGCAGCAATGCACACCTCCTCGGTTTTTCAACAGGCCAAACCTCAGCTATAAACCAAGTCCTGTACTCTGGAGTGGGTTGAACAAGGGAAGGCTCTGCAAGAGGCCTGATCATCTGATGGTCTCTGACCCAAGTCTGTAGAATAGCCCGAGTAACTCCGGGAGTAATAGGAGAAGCAATGGTAAGCCCGACAGGAAGGGGAACCCTCTGATCAATACTCATCTGCCTGAGGACTCGGGAAGCGCTGTACCATGTACTGTGAGTGAACCCAAGAAGGTATACATGGTTGTCCATTGCATTTGCCTCCATGAATTGATGAATCCTATACCAAGGGATGAACCATAATAATTCTTCCGGCCCAAGCTCAAATAGCCAGATAGTCCACTTGGCCATGGAAGGAAAAGAAATCTGAATTTTCCTGGTGCGGTACTGCGAAGGGTTGTAGGTCAAAGTCTGGGGGGCAGCAACCACTCGAAGATGGTCTCTCAGCCAAACCTGAAAAAAATAGATCCTTTCTATTTTACAAAGGAAAAGAGAGATGATGGAATAAGAAAAAAACAAAAGGTATGACAAAATTACCTGAAGGATGATCGGGGTAACGGTCCAACGTTCAAATCCGAGTGCACATCTGTCGAGACTCTGAATAGTCTCAGCCAGAATCATGCCCTCGATACAGTTGAGCTCTTCCATTTGCCTAACCATTGGACAAAGTTTCAAATCTCCAAAGCCGGGGTCACGGTTGAAGAGAAACCCAGCTAACAGACAAAAGACGAAGGCTCGCATTCTATGCCTCAATTGAATATCATCTTCAAAATCGGCAGTCAAGAATTCATCAATTAGAGGAAGCAGCATCACCTTATCCCCGTCTACAATCATAGCTTGGGCTTGGGGTTTTGTGAAGCTAAAAAGTCTCTGAAAAGATCCCACATAGCCGATTTGAACCTCATGCCTTACAAGAGGGGCATTTGGGTCGCATCCGATGATCGAGCAGAATTCCTCAAAAAGAGGACACATCTCCTCCATCCAATCCCCAAATCTGAAAACATGGGCTTGGGGATCCCAAAGCCTGATGCAAGCATGCAAGAAATCCCAGTCCACAGCTACACCTCTAAGGGTGGCGACAGCTTTCAACCTGTATCTCCCCATGTTGATCCTTTCAACATTATGGAGACTTTTGGTCCAATTATGCATCACGTGATTGAAAAGGGGGTTCATTGTTATTTGAAAAAAAATAATAATAAGATCTTACAGTAAGAAGATTGCTTTCTGGCCCACAGATGTAAGACAACTTTGAATTTTATACTGGTCTAGTCCCGGTAGCGGCTCGGCTGCCACCTCTGGTGGCTCAGCCGCCGCCGACCCGTCCTGACTCCTGATGTTTTGAAAAATTCTCGTGTGTTGGCCCTGTTTAGGATCTGTTATGTGCTATTTTTGGGGTTGTGTCAGGGACTTATTTTGAAAATAGATTTCTAAAAGAAAAAGCATCATGCATACATATGTGCTGTTAATACTAACAAATAAGTGCAGGTTTACAGATAAGTTCAGATAACAGCTGAAAAACATGAAAGGTACAAAGTACAGAAGGAAAAGAATTCAAATACAGCAAGCATAGTTTAAGACAAGTATGAAAAAAGATCAGTGCCGGCCTCTCCGTCTTTGCGGCCTGCTCTGCCTCTCATAAGCAGCATCAGTCCAAGCACCAGACAGCTCATCCGAGAAAGCAGTAATCAGCGCCGCCATTTTCGTAATCAGGCCCTCAGGTACCTGTAAGAAGAGACAGAATCACAATCAATTTCAAGAGAATTTTATAAATCCTTTTCATGAAAAGTTCTATGAGAATATACCTGAGTGACATGAGCAAAGCTCTGATATAATGCACCCTCTGCACTAATTGGTCGGGTCACCCAACCACCAGGTGCATGATGACGAACAGCATAAGGCAGCCTCAAGTCGGCTAAAATAGGGTCAAATTGGCCGGTAGCTGTAAGGACGGATGCGGGAGGCCTCAAATGAGATGAGCTGCTACTTGCTCCAGTGTGTGATGTTTCGGCCCTGAAAGCAGAAGCCTCAGTCCTAGAGGAAGAGGGTCTGTCAGCTCGCCAGTTGGGAAAGGGATGGTTTCTCGGAGTGCTAGAAGTGGGGGCCGAAGAATGGGAAGACCGATAAGGGGGTACAGAGTCAAATCGTGCCCCGATGCGTGGCATCAGTCGCTGAAGACAGTAGAAATCATAATCATCCTCATCCGGGGCATAAGCCAACTCGAAAGGGTCGCCCTCATACTGGGACACAGTAACAGGCAAAAGTGTTGAAGATAGCATATCATCAGGGGGATCCACGGGATCTGCACAGAAACCAGCAATCTGGAAAGTCACCCTCTCAGCGAGATAATACCGTTGAAACTCTGGATGGGGAAGTATGAATCGTCGTCGAGTCAGAAACTCTGATCGCTGAAAGCTGTAATCTTGAGCTATCCACTCTGCCAGTCGGCTAGACATCACTTTAGATGCAACCTGTAAAAAATTTGTTATATTAGTGAATCATTTTCTTTAATATAATAAAAAAGGATGATGATAAAGCATTTACGGAGTTCAATGAGCAGCTGTCGAAGAATGATCTCAGCTCTCTGATGGGAAGTTTCCTCTTTGGTACTTCTACCCTCTCTCTATACCACCTCCAAGCAATGGGGGAAAGAGGATCTGCAGGGGCAGGTATCTCACGAAGAAAAGGGGCGATGTCAGGAAAGTACTCGTAAGCCCAAGTCTGAAAAAAAAAAAAGAGATATATCAAAGTGGGTGTATGTCAACATATATAAGATAAGGGAAATGTTCTTTACATTACCTCCTAGAAGTAATACAGGCCACATGGAGTAATGCGGGTATAGCAGAGGTCTGACATGTCGTCATACAACCTACACAGCATCATGCTAGCCCAATCGTACGTATGAAGTCGTGTTAGGTCAAGTAGGCTCTTCAGCACATTGAGACTCACTGCATCCTTCCTATTTGATAAGAAGGAGCTAGCAAACAGGAGAAGCAAGGTAAACCTGGCCACCTGGTCAGCAGTAAGATTGCCCATCTCGTAACCAGTGTAGATACCTGGCGCCTGCTCCACAAGCCACCTCCGCTGAATGCAGCGAGGCGCCTGATATCGAGGATAGTCAACCCCGATCAAAGTAATCATGTCAGCTGAAGAAATGTCCTGCCGCCAGTCATCATAGGATTCCACCATCTCAACACCAAAGGGAATCCCAGAAATGATGGAAAAGTCGGTAGGCGTCATTGTCATTTCCCCCCAAGAAAAATGGAAAGTGTCAGTAGTGGGCCACCAGCGTTCGGCCAACGCGCAGATCAACTCCCTGTGAATATCTCTACCCACATCTATAGCCCTCAAATGGTGGAGGAAAGCAGGTCTGATAGGATCCCCCACTGGGTGCCCGGCATCAAAGATGTAAGCCGGAATAGTGACCATCGGACGCTCAGCTATAGATATCTTGATCGTAGAGTCCTAAAAAAAAAATTTCAAATTCAGAAAAGTTGGACAAATTCAGAAAAGATTTAAGTTCTTTCCCCAGCCGGGTGTGGATTCCTAAAGGATTATTTCTAAGTTCTTTACTAGAAATAATTACTGATGGCAGAACATAATGAAGCCTAGTACTAATCCTAATTCATTACTAGTACATGTAAAGGAAATGTTCCTAAAATTTATTTCTAAGTTCCTTACTGGAAATAAATAAAATTCCTAAGCATGCATACTAGATGGACAAACGGGAGAGTACTCACCTCATAGCAGCCGGTCCGAGAACTGTGCTTCTCCTCCTCAAGTAAAAGATTGCAGGGAGGGAGTGGGATTTCGAAATCTTCAAAGCCAGTGAAATCCATCGTCAAAAGAAAATTTGAAAGAAGAAGAATGAATGAAAGCAAATGAAAATTGAATGGAAATGAGCCTATTTATAGGGAAAAGGTAAAAAACGCGGGTCTTTCTACCACTCGCTCAAAATTCACTCTTCAGAAGGCCACTGGGCCCCATAAATCATTTTTATGAACCCAAGTGGGGGGCAATTGTGAACACTCGAATTTTGAGGCTCGGAAAGCCGATTTTCTCAGACTGCTGACGATCGGACCGGACCGGAGGTCCACGGTAAAGTTCACCGGAAATATATCAATATGGTACTTGAAATGTCCGGGACGGCGTGAGGATCACGGATATGGTCTCGGAATATTTTTTAGAGGCTCGAGGCTGCCGAAAAATTAGTTTTGACACCAGTAGCGCGAGTCGGGCACTTTTTTTTGGGGCTAGAGCCGGCGGCCCGGCTGCTGAGATTGGCGGCCCGGCCGCTGTACAGTTCAGTTTTTTGCCTATAAATAGGCTTCAGATTTTCAGAAACATAGAGCTTTTGGACATCCTACGCCCAGGTGCTAACGAAATTTTTATGCTTAAGAATTTCTAATATTGTGTTGTAGAAAGCAATAATCATACTCAAAAGTGTAAGGAAACAAGATCTGGAACTTAGAAGTGGAAAAATTCTAATCAAGGTAATATCATAATTCATCTTTGGTCAATTCGAGCATATCATAAGCATTCTAATCTTCTTCTTAATTTCTTCTTGGTCAAAGATCTAATCCTTTTAGATCTAGAGGCCTAATGGATTAATCAATCAACCTTTCGTCATCAAGCCGTGAATAAAATCAACCTTTTGGCACGGAGCCTAAATGACATCCTTTAAATACGAAGTATTTAAATATTACAATTAAGATCAAAATTTGGCATGAAGCCTAAATCGAACTCTTTTGGTACCAAGTACCCGAAATTATACAATTTTTGCACTAAGTGCTAAAACTCACAACTCTGGTAAAATGCCTGAAAAATGCACGAAGCATACACACACATGCATGAAGCATAAATTTCATCGCCTTTAAATAGGCTTTTCCGAACTACATGGGCTTTGATCTCCCATTCAAACGGGAGTATGTAGGCATATTTGAGATTCACCTCAAATAACAAGTCCACAATTTATCAACCATCTCTTCTTCTTCCTTTCTATTTTTCTTTTGGATTCATTTCTTATTTGACAAATTAATCAAATACATGACATAGTCCCCGAATCCTCCTTGGGTTCGTAGATTAGAAGCCTTTACATTGGATACGTTAATTGGAGTCAGACAAGGGTTTTCTCAGCTTTTCCTTTCGGACAAAATAAACTAAGTGGCGACTCCTGACAACGAGTGAACTTTCGCCCGAATCCTTTTCGGGTGAAAAAACCGAGGTTCACAAGTCTTCACCCTTGAAAGTGGGTCTTCACCCTTGGCATCGGGTCTTCACCCTTGAAAATGGATCTTCATTCTTGGAGATCGGGTCTTCACCCTTGAAAGTGCATCTTCATCCTTGGTATCGAGTCTTCACCCTTGAAAATGGATTTTCATCCTTGGAAATCGGGTCTTCACCCTTGAAAGTGGATCTTCATCCTTGGCATTAGGTCTTCACCCTTGAAAATAGATCTTCATCCTTGAAAATCGAGTCTTCACCTTTGAAAGTGGATCTTCATCCTTGGCATCGGATCTTCACCCTTGAAAATGGATCTTTATCCTTGAAATTCGGATCTTCACCCTTGAAATTGGATCTTAATCCTTTAACTTGGATCTTCATTCTTGGAATCAGGTCTTCTCCCTTGAAATGGATCTTCATCCTTTAGACTTTGGGTCTTCACCCTTCAAAGTGGATCTTCATCCTCGACATTAGGTCATCACCCTTGAAAATGGATCTTCATCCTTATAAATCAGGTCTTCACCCTTGAAATTGGATCTTCATCCTTTAAGCTTTGGGTTTTCACCCTTCAAAGTGGATCTTCATCCTCGGCATCAGGTCTTCACCATTGAAAATGGATCTTCATCCTTGGAAATTGGGTCTTCACCCTTAAAATTGGATCTTCATCATTTAAGCTTCGGGTCTTCACCCTTTAAAGTGGATCTTCGGCAACGGGTCTTCACCCTTGAAAATGGATCTTCATCGTTTGAAATCAGGTCTTCACCCTTGAAATTGGATCTTCATCCTTTAAGCTGGATCTTCATCCTTGGAATTGGGTCTTCACCCTTTAAACTGGATCTTCATCCTTTGGACGTTTGTCCTATATTGGCTTCAGCTCTTCTAGCTGGACTAATCTTTTATCTTTTACATCTTCATTCTTTTGATAGTTTTAGTGTTCCATTCTTTTGTACTTTTGCAAAAAATCCAGTCATTTTTTAGCTGGCCCCTTATATCTTCTCCTTGCCCCCAATGATTTTATTCCCATGCAGGCTCTGATTGATGTTTGTATATTGTCTAGTTTCTTCGGATAAGCATGCATCTCTTCTTTATTTTGCTAAATGACTAGAGCTTCCTCAAGCAATGGGCCTTCCATGCCCCCTGATTCCATTCCCGCTTCATGCGTTGCTTCATGGAGTATTGATTTTTACTTTTGACAAAGAAAAATGTAGTGTGATATGCTCATGTATGCATGATATGTGTGAGTAATACTTACAGTGGTTCCATCGACTCACAGACTAAAATGATCAGCTGAAGTGTTCTTATTGACTCCTTCCAGATGCTCACTCAGATCTTGCATTGGAATGACAGAAGGCTTCGCATTTATGGCTTTTATGTTCAAGAACATGAATGGTGAGGACTAAGCAGCATAGTCAGGGATACATCCATTTTAAACTATGATTCAACATGTCAATTGGTAACTTCTTTACAACCTTGCAAATAATCATTTACTTTTCCCAATGTGTCCTTCAAGGTTCTATGATTCGACATACTTCCCTTAACTTGAAGGCTTTGTAATTTTTTTTTTTTAATTTTGATTTTGAAATCAAATGTTGGATTTGCCAAATCAATATCAATTTACGTTAGGACTCGATTTTCAAATTTAACATATCTATAACATGAAAATCCTAGTTACTATACTAAACTTGGGAATCATTTCTATTTAAGCAAGAACTGTTGCACTTCAGATAGGCACATACACATTACTTAACCAAAGGTCTCATTGATTTTGAATATTGTCTATCTCATATGCATGCTTATTCAAATTATCTCCACTAATAGACTCTACCTACCAAGAGAGGTCAACAAGTCTTTGATAGGCTTGAAATGGGGTCTATAAGGGACATGGGTTAAAAGAAAGCCATTTTGAGATTGGAGTTGATGTAACACAATGGGCAAACCTTCACACTACAAATTTCTTGTTGGAACTTTAGACAATTGGGAGCATGAAAAGATAGAGCTTTGAGTGTTCTTCCATCTTCTTGGCATTAATCTAGATCTTGATTGGGATAGTCTTTGCCCTTGCAAAAAGTTTGGTACCCAATTTCTTTTCTTTTTTTCCTTTGTAGTATTGTCAAGTATATGATTTTCAAAAAACTAGATGGTCTTTCTCCTTTTTCTCAGATTTTGAATCTTTAGTTGGGTTGGACCAATTCAAGTCAAATTGTCCTTATAAACCATATGGAAGTCTCTTGTTGCCTTAGGTAAAAGAGAACTCGGTTGGATTTCTGAACCGTTTTGGGTTTTATTTTCTTTTCTTTTTTCTTTTTTTTTCTTCTTCTCTTCTTTTCTTCTTTTTTGGGTCTAGCTCTAAAAGAGTTGTCTTGTTGTACCAACTTGGGTTTCTAATAATAGATGAGTGGAGTGGCATAAATCTATTTTAGCAAGGATAAATTATTAGTTACTCTAATGTTATCTTGATAGATTGGAGATATTAGGTGAACTTCAACTACCCTTATGGTCTTGAGAACATCAACTATCCTTACAGTTTTGGCTATGCATTCCATTCTTTGATCTTCTTGCCTCTTCACCTTAGTGATCATAAGACTTGTCAAAAGTGTAAGAATTGCTCAGGGTAGGTTGTTGGGGTTTGTAAGCCAATGAAAAGAAAGCTAAAATTTTATAAAGGCTCAAAGGGAAAACTAGGGATTGATATTTAATAGGGTGGATACTAGTTGTTGGCTTGTCAAACAATGCCTAGATCCTCTCTTCCTTAAATAAGTAGAGTTTAATTTCACCTCAAAAGTTTGTCAACACATGTTCTAAGATTAATTAGGGCCTAGATAGAGGTCATTATACAGGAGCCCTTTCTAAGTAAGCATACACAACTCAATACTATAGAATAATTCCCTCATCTAGTAAAGTCATTCAAATCATGATGCCTAGATATATTAATTTATAAATATCAAGCTAGATTCATTATTAGTTAAGCACCAAAATGAACAAAGACTAATAAAAATTTAATGAAAATAATATATTCAAATAATCTTAATTTTAAAAACATAATTGTTCTAAATAAGTACTAAAGAAAGCGAAATAAAATAAAAAGAGCAACACTTCAAGCTAAGGGATGTTTGCTGAATAAAATTTCTCCTTATTCATCATCTTCAATACTCCCATTTTGAAAGGAGGATAAGACAAAATCTTCCTCCAATCCTCTTCCTACCATGAAGGTTAATGGTGGTGGTACTCTGTTGAACCTAGGTAGAGGATTGTCCTTTGTATTGGGCTTATTGGGCTCGGGTAGCTTACCACTATCGATTAGATCTTGGATTTCATGCTTCAATTGGGTACATCTATCGGTCTCATGTCCTTGAGTCTGATGAAATTGACAAAAAGACTTAGTATCAAATGTTGGGTGTAAAGGATTTGGCAAAAGTCGAGGGGCCAATGGTTGTAATAGTCCCTCCTTTTATAGCTTGTTGAAAACCCAAGACAAAGGCTTCCCCAGATCTAAAAATTATCTTCTATTTGCTTGTCCAATTGCATTAACATCAACTTCCTTTTACATGCTTTGATTACCTAATTGGTAATTCCCTTTCTCATTCTTTCTTGCAGAAAAGTGGTTCTTCTCCCTTTCCCATTCTTCAATTTGTAGACTAGCTTGGAGAAGATCTTTGAAATCCTAAATGAGTGTATGAGATACCTTTTCACGAAGACTAGGCAACACCCCTCTTACACTCATCCTAATCTGATCTTACTCATCAGGCTTCTTCTTGAGCAAAGCAGCCTTATTTCTCCATCTCTTTACATAATCAACAAAGTTCTCATTTGGTCTTTTCCTAATGGTCTCCACCTCCATCAAGGTAACTTCCAGCTCAACATTGTATCCATACTGTTGAACGAAGGCTTTGTACAACATGTCCCAATCTTTTTGGGTACTTTCTTCCAAGGTATTGAATCAATTTTGCACAATAGAATCCAATGAGAGCATAAAATACCACAGAGTTTGAGCTTTAGTAGCTCTGGCATACTGCATGGCAGTGATGTACTGTTTAACATACAAGTGAGGATTTCCTGTACCATTGTATCTAGCGAAGGAAGGCATTTTGAACTTATAAGGGACCTCCTCATCTAGTTCAAACAACTTTTCGATCTCGGACATCTCTTCGGTTTTCAACTTCTTCTCAAATTTCTTTTCTATATCAGCAATCTTCTTCTCAACATCAAAAGTTTCAGTCTTTTCAAAAGTTGTCTTCTCAACAACCTTTGGCTCCTTCTTTTTATCTTGAGGATCTTCGAAGTTGTAGACTCTTAATTTTTTATCTGGTCCAGTCTAATATTTTTAAATAGTCCAAAATAATTTTTGTGGTATTTTATTATTTATTTTAGTAAATTTTAATAATATTTATTACTTATAATATTTAATAATGTCAAAAAAACCAAAAATAAAAAAATCAGACGGATCGGCGAGCTACCCGATTCCAAGGATGAAGATCCAGCTTAAATGATGAATATCCAATTTCAAGGATGAAGACCCAGTTTCCAAGGATGAAGATTTGTTTTCAAGGGTGAAGACCTAATGTCAAGGATGAAGAACCGCATTAAAGTATGAAGACCTGAAGTCTAAAGGATCAAGATCTACTTTCAAGGGTGAAGACCCGATTTCCAAGGATGAAGATCCAGCTTAAAGGATGAAGATCTGATTTCCAAGGATGAAGATCCAGCTTAAAGGATGAAGATCCATGTTTCAAGGGTAAGGACTTGATCTCCAATGGATAAAGATCCATTATTAGGTCCAAAACCCTAAATTATTTTTTAAGTTTGGAACTTATCTTGGGTCCAGAATCTAAATTATTCTTGAGTCTAGAACTCAAACCAACTTTGGGTATAAAGTCCAGTCTAGCTCTAAACCCAGTCAAAAATCACATTGCTTTTCACTCTCTTTTGTTGTAGTCTCAAATCGCTGAAGCAGAGGGCAAACTGTAGACCCTTAATTTTTTATCCAATCCAATCAGATATTTTTAAATAGTCCAAAATAATTTTTTGTAGTATTTTATTATTTATTTTAATAAAATTTTAATAATATTTATTATTTATAATATTTAATAGTGAAAAAAAATAAAAAATAAAAAAATTAGACGGATTGGCGAGTGACAAGCGGCAGCGCGGAGCACTGTCGCACAGCAAGGGGCTTCGCCACAGGTAGGTACCTGCGGCGAACTGGGCACTGCCCAATTCCCTGCAACAGCAAATTGGACTTGCCCAGTTCACCCAGCCAACAGTTGCCCACTGCCTCGCCCAGCGCAGCCCGCGTGCCAGCCCGCAGCAATTCTCGCAGGCCTAGTAGCCCGCGCGCTGCCGATTTTTGACTAAATTTTATTTTACCCGATTTTGTGATTTTTCCTAAACAGTTGGTATTTCCTTATTAAAATAGTATTAGGTCTTTTTGTTTTTCTATAAATAATAGTATTAAACATATGGACTGGAGGGGAAACTTTTCTTGAGGAAACTTTGGATGGCACAATTATTGAAGGGTTATTCAAGGACTTGAGCAATTTAGGCAGAAACCATAGAAAAATAGGAAAGAAAAAGAAAATAAAGCAAGGAAAATGAAAGCAACAAAGGAAACAGAATTATACAAAGGCAGTGAACGCATTGCCTTGATTTTGCTCTGCCAGAAATCTTGTATTAAATCAGACAGTAGCTTGTTTTAATTTCTTCAATTTGGTGAAGCCTTCTCACGTAGGTATGTTCTTCTAAATTCAATTTATTAAATAAATAATCACCTCCACTTTTCAAAACTATATCACAACATTTTTATTACTCAACTTCTTCTTAATGTTTTTCATACAGTAAGCATCAGTTTTAATTTAAATCAATAACATAATCATCAAAACACTAATCTAATTTACTCAAACCCTATTTTTATTTTCATAAAAATACCAAAACCCTATTTTCTAAACCTTAAACCCTAACTTATAAAACCTAAATCCTAAAACCATGACTTAAACCCTAATTTCTAAACTAAAAACCCTAGCCTTGTTTTACAAAACCTTAATCATATTTTCCTCAAACTCTAAAGCTAGTTTTCAGAATTTTCAACACCAAAACCTAAATTCCTAAAAATCAATTTTCAAAATTTTCTGGGGCGCTGCCCCCTTTACCGCCGTATAGGCTCGTCGAAGAGGTCAATATTCATTTGTGTATTATGAGTCTGTGTATTTTATTTTATTTTTTCCAAAGCCCTAATTTAGTAATTAAAATTTTAAAAACCTTAAGTTAAGATGTAAACCCTAAATTCATATATTTATTGCTTTATATAGTTTTAGATTTAATTATGTAGTTTATTAAATGTTGTGATGATAGATTTATTTAATTTCAATGCTTGATTTATTTAATTTATCATGGATGAATATTTTTCAATTATTATTTATTTATTAAAATTGTAAGAGGTATATTTCTATGATTGGGTACCTCATTAATTAATTTTTATGTATTTTAAATTATTTTTATATTTTGGGATTAATGTAAAGGACACGTTTTCACCTTTTGGTGGGTGTCCTATTTAGTTTTAGACATTGGACTATGTAAGGATATATTTTCATCCTCGGATGGGTGTCCATTTATTTATTTTGTTTGAATATTGCTTTAATTTTAATATAACGATGTTTTATTTTAATTATTTCATGTAGTATGGATAACATCATTATATTTAAGAATTGTATAATATTAAAAGCTGAAAAGGAGGCTGGTTCCAAATGAACCGGGCGTTGTAGGGGTGCTGGGTCATTTCTCACCTTCCCCATACATACCCAACTTTTCGAACCCATTAAGGGGCTGGGGATTCCTAAGGAATGGAGTCATCCACCCCTTTCTTTTTTTTGGCCCGGGTAGCGACTCTATTTTTTCGAGTTTAGGCCTGTGTTCTCTAAGGCCTTGAGCCTAAACAGTGCTGAAGTTGCAAGAACCATTCCACCGGGAGTGGGGACAAAATCCCTGCTCACAGAACTATTGAACTCAGTCGTCATCATCATCGACGACTAACTTGTCATCATCAAAATCCACTTCACCAACCTTAGCCTTCCCTTTGTCCTTTGGCTTCTTGGTGCTAGCAGATACTTTGGCATTGCTCCCTAAAATTACAGCCGATTGGATCTTCATGGTATCAGCCAGGGCCTCCATTAGTTCTTCCATTTTAGCATTGAGGGCATCATCCACCATTCTTTGAATTTGTTCAGGCTCCATTGCTTTTGGTGAGAAAGTGATTGAGTCGCTGCTTGATTCTTCGTCACCGGTGTAAATGGGGTTTTCATGGGCATTTGAACTGTTGTAATCCAAGGCTGTTAGCCAGAGAGGATCAATGATACAAGATGCAAATGTATATATGCATGTATGCACAAACAATAGACAAAGATAAGTAGAACGTCCCTTCCAACCTTATAACTTCCACGCACGGATGGCAAGTCTCTTTTTCTAGGTATATGATTAACAAAATACCAACATGGGGTATCTTGTTTTTAAAAAATTCTCTCGGACATTTTAACCTATAGTTATATTTTAAAAATGGAAATCAATTCATGATAATTCCCATTAATTAGGTTTTAATCCATTCAACCAACTATAGTAGCTTTTATGCTATATTGGATTAAAACTAAATTAAGAGGTTTATTATAAATAGATTTTTCACTTGAAAAAGTAACTAATGATTCATGCCAAAAATAATCCCATAGTTAATAATTCTTAGTATAAACTAGGCTCACAATTAATTTTTAGTATTTCCATAATTGACTTAAATATTCGTAAGCTCTTTCAAAAGATTATGAAAATAATTTTATTTCTAAGCCCATTGTAAAAAGATGGATTTAGGGCTTTGTATTTGGGTCATGAGAAAAGAATTTTTGATTTATTTTTTTAGAAAAGTTTTATGTCCAAAGACCATCTTGCAAAGTTTTGAAAATAGCTTTGGTCTTTTAGACTTTAAAGAAAATTTTATTTTGAGCTTACAATGTACTTAGGTCATATTAGAAAAAGAACAAACCAAATAAGCCATGATTTAAACTAAAATAAATTAACCATAGTCAAACAACAAGCATTTGGGGTAAAAACCTAAGGAAAGTAACTAGGCCAATTGCATGAGCTTTAGTCTTTAGGTTGAAAGGCTTAGGTTTTCATAGCAAGTATATACCAAAAGGTATAAGGCTATGAGTGAATATGTCATGCTTGATCTGCATACCTTGAGTGAAAGTATGATATCCCTTAAATAACACAACATGGGTAACACGGGCGTCCTAACTCATGCACACGATGCAAATATAATATGATGCAATGGATAATATCATGATAAGAAAGAGTAGAATAATATAAAGACTAAAGGAATCAACTTCTCTTATCCCTAATAGAGTTGCCACTATGAGCAGGGATTTTCACCCCCACTCACGGTGGAATGATTCTTGCAACTTTGGCACTATTAGGCTCAGGGCCTTAGAGAACACGGGCCTAAACTTGGAAAAAATAGAGTTGCCACCGGGACAGGCCGGGAAAAAGAAAGGGGTGGATGACTCGATTCCTAAGGAATCCCCAACCCTTTAATGGGTTTAAAAAGTTGGGTACGTGTGGGGAATGTTAGAAATAGCCCAGCACCCCCACAATGCCCAGTTCATTGAAACCGGTCTCCTTTGCAGGTCTTTATGTTATAAAATTCTTAAATATAATGATATTATCCATACTACATGCGATCATAAGAATAAATAAATACTTTATTAAAATTACAATAATGTCCAAATAAAATAAATAAATGGACACCCATCTGAGGATGGAAACATGTCCTTACATCATCTAATATCTAGAACTAAATAGGACACCCACCGAAAGGTGAAAATGTGTCCTTTACATTGGTCTAAAAACTTTAAAATAAACTAAATTACATGATGCCCACAATATGAGGTACCCAAAACATGGAAACATACCTCTTACAATGTTAATAAACAAATGAAAAATGAAAAATATTCATCCATAATAAATTAAATAACCAAACATCAAAATTAAATAAATCAATCATCAAAACATATAATAAGTTACATAATCAAATCAAAAATAAAATAAAGTAATAAATATATAAATTTAGGGTTTACATCTTAAATTAGAATATTAGAATCTTAGTAACATAATTAGGATTTAAAATAAAGAAAGTTAAACACAAAGACTTATAATTTATAAATAGATATTGACCCCTTTAACGATCCCATACGGAGGTCCTGCTAGCCGGTTAGCAAGCGGGGGTCAAAGGGGCAACGCCCCTAAAAAATTTTGAAAACTGGTCTTTAGGGTCGTAGGTTTTGGTGTTGAAAATTTTGAAAACTAGTTTTAGGACTTGAGGAAAATATGATTAGGGTTATGGAAAACAAGGCTAGGGTTTTTAGTTTAGAAATTAGGGTTAAGGTTTTGATAAAAACTTGGAACTTTTACGAAGATAGTGCTAGGGTTTAGTATTTTGATAAAAACATGGTCACTAGGTAAACACTAAAAACTTTTAATATTGATACTGGTACGAGACATGACTATTGAATATATTTCAATAAAGATACTGTGGATATAAATTGATAATGTTATCAAATAGAACTTTATTTGGACGTGTTTAAACTTAACAATAGATATGAACTTCATAATATTAGTAAACAGAACTTGTTATGATTTTAGAGAGTTTAGAAGGTTGTACCTGCATTTGATGACTCCACCACAATTCAATAACTTAAACTCTGGCTGGGCAGAAATAGAGATAGTGTATCATTGCCTTTGTAAAATTATTCAAACGGTTTGTTGTTTACTGCTTTGTTGCTTGCTATTTCAAGTTGATGAATGTAATATCCCAAAGTATATCCTAAAAGTTTTGGAATACTTATTGTTATATTTGAATTAAATGTTATAAATGTATATGTTTAAATGGAAAGAGAAAGAGGTAAGGGAAGAGTGTATATGTTGTATATATAGTGATATATATAACATATACAAGTCAAAGTAATGGAAGTCAAAAGAAGATTATTTATTTTTATTATTAATTAAATTAATTCAAAGGAAATTTAATTAATGAGTGGAAGAGGATATTTTAAATTATTTTAATATTAAATTTCTTGGTGGAGGTTTAAAGAGGTGAAGTGTTTGAATTTGCTTCTCATTCTTCTTCTTCTCTTCTTCTTTTCCTTCTTGGCTGGCACCCTCCAAAGCATTAGAGAAAGAGAGTTTTTGATTTTTCCAAGCTCAAAATTAAAGGATGTTTCAAGTGATCAAGTTGGAAATCTAAGAAGTTTCATCATTTTTGGTAAGTTTCCACTTGATTCCCTTGTTTTATTTTAAGTTGTATTTGAGTTTGATGGTTGATTATTGATAGTATGAGTATGTTTGATTGTGGTGTGTTTGAGAGTGTTGGGTTTATTTGATTGTGATTTTGGGGTTGAATTGAAGAGAATGAATTAGGTTTGGTGTTGGAAGAGTAAGAGTTGTGAATTGGTTATTGATGTAAATATTGAGTTTGATCAATTTTTATCTTAGATCTTTCATATATTTGTGTTTAATGGAGTTAAAAGCCTAGAATACATGAGTTTTGTCCGAAACAGAAGCATAATGGATGTCACGACCGTGGCCCTTGGATGCCACGACTGTGGGGGTGTTAGGCAAATTGGACAGATTTGTTTGCTATCCCACGACCGTGGGGGTTGTGAGGCCACGAACATGGGGACCTAGATAGTGGTTTTGGCTTGTATTTTATGATCTTTGGGCCTAGTATGAGACTAATAGGTGAATACTTGTTTTGGAATTTATGTGTATTTTTAAATAAGTGTGTATTATTCCTTTTGAATTAGGTTGTGAAGAGGTTGAGTTGCTCTAATCCTAGTATTGAAGAATTCTTGGAAGAGGAAGTGTATAGATTGGTGTCAGTTGTTCTTAAGGTAAGTACAAACTTACATGGTTGCATACATTTACATGATTTTGAGATTTAACACATTTGGTTGTAAATGTGTTAAGTAATTTATTACATTGTTAATACATTTGATTAATGTTATGATTTGCATAATGTGAAAGATATGATGATCATTCAAAATGTATGTTCAATGCATTTGGTTATGTATACTTTAATGATGAATTGCTTTAATGGGAATTGAGATATGATGAGATGTGAAGCCATTATGGTTGGCTATAATGATTCAAATGAAATAATTGAGGCATGGTTGCCTAGATGATTATAAAGAAATGTGAAGCCATTGTTGTTGGCTATAATATTGCAAATGAAATAATTGAGGCATGGTTGCCTAAATGATTATGAAGAAATGAGAATGGAATTGATAATGAAATAATGAAAGAATTGTGTGTCTAATATGTTAGTCAATTTTCAGAGTTTTGTTGTTGGTGGCATGCCTAATAGTAATAATCTCTTGAAGCTAGGTTGGGCTTGATCCTTGAAGCCAAGTTGGGTTGAAGTTTAGCATGCTTAACTCCCTTTGAAGCTTGGTTGGGTCTAGTCCTTGAAGCCTAGTTGAGATGTTACAACCCTTGAAGCTAGGTTGGGTTTGGTCCTTAAAGTTAAGTTGGGTTGATGCTTAGCATGCTTCGCTCCCCTTGAAGCTTGATTGGGCCTAATCCTTGAAGCCTAGTTGGGATAATGATAAATGTGATAATTGAACCAAAACATTAACTCTGAAAGTTGAATGGCATATTTGTGTCTTTTGGGCCCATGCTTGTCTTTGTTTCAATGTAAATCATAAATGGTGAAACAATTGAATAAGATAATGAAATGTAGTGTTATGAAAAATTATAAATATATCGTTTATGAATATTGTCCTTATTGTTGAAATGTGTGACATTGGCATTGCATTGAAACATATTGTTATTGTGGTTTGTACCACTAAGCCGTTGGCTTAGCGCGATTGTGGTTCATCGCACAGGTGACAGGGTAGAACCGGAGAGTTCATCTAGACCGAGTCGAGTCTAGACTCTGAAGTGTTGATTGTGGGCTTAAATATCAGAGACGAACTGCCAAATATGTATAAACTTTATGTTTTATAAACATTGACTTTGATGTATATATATATATATATGTAAATACCGCTATATTTTCCGCTGCTTAATAAATAAAAGTTTTATCTATTGTGTTTTTACAATATAACTTAAATGTTGTAAGTTTTTTTTTTATATTATTGTTAAAAGGAATGATTTATTTGTTTAGTAAACTGTGGCATTCCTATATTTAGTATACGTATATTACAATTGTGGTAGTATGTAGTGTGCGTATACGGGGTATAGGGGTGTTACAATGAAGCTTGCTTAGGGTTTTTTGTTGATGGATACTGAATTTCTTAGAGTTTCAGCAGCCAACCTAAAGCCAAAAGTCCTCTCTGTATCCAAATTGCAAAAGTCAAAAAACAATTGTTCCCTCCTGGCCGAATCAAATTCACTTCATTTTTTGTGTGTTTTTGATGTGGTATTTATGAGAAAAAATAAAAACCTAATACTAATTGGTTAAGTAAAAAAAACTATTTTGGAAATAAAATCAAAAAACAAGTAAAATAAGGTTTTGGCAAAATTCGACAGCGCGCAGGTTGGCTTTTGGGCCTGCGAGGATTGGCCTGGGTACTATGAGGATCTGCGAGGGCCAACTGCAAGGCCAGAGGCTGGGGTACTAATTCGGCACAGGCAAAACCTGCAATGAATTAGCCTAAGCCAATTCGTCGTCGATATTGCCGTCGCCGATTTTTTATTTTTTTATCTTTTTTATTTTTATTTTTTTATTTTTATTATTAAAAATAAATTTTATAAGTAATAAATATTGTTAAAATAAATATTATTTTATTAAAATAAATAATAAATATTAAAATACCTCTAAAATTATTTTGGACTACTTAAAAATATCGGACTGGACTGGGTCAAAAATTAAGGGTCTACATAACTGTATCAACTTTTACTAGTGAAGTAACTCCTTTTGTTGGAATCTTGCTAATATAATTATCAGTGAGAAGTATAATGTCTCTGATAGCATTTTTTTTTTGTTAATTCTTCAGCTAATTATAATGTTTTACTGGGTAGGGATTGGATTCATGCAAATGCTTGTGTTCCTCCCACTGTGCATCAAGTACTCTTATGCTGGAAAGGGAATGAAGTGGAAACTATTTGAGCTGAGGAAAAACCTTTTTCTATATCTGCAGAATGCATTGAAGCCAGATATTATAAACATGGATTTGGTCCTATTTGTTTTAAAGGAAAGAAGAAGAATGGTAACCCCAAAGAAGTGTATATGTCTTTTGTGGGCTAGCAGTAAATACAAGACCAATCCAAATGTCTCCTCAAACCTACTGCAATAATGCCTTTCAGGCCAGTAGGTTTACTAATTATTGAGGAGGTGGAATGATTAAAAGAATCACAAAGGGAGAGGCAGTAGCTGCAGCTGCCTTGTGGAAATATTATTTGCAACTCATGTGTGAAGAGTTATAAGAGGTAGAGGTTTGTGGAGCAGAAGTCATTTTTGAAGATGATTAAGGAGAAGCTGAAGCTGAAGAAATACAATTTGAAGATTTGGTTTAGGCCCCAAGGAAATTTAAAGATGTTCAACCTGAAATTCAGGATGCATTGGAGGAGGTTAATTTAGGAACATCAGAGGATCCCAAAGTTACATATGTCAGTTCATTGCTTGTTGAAGACTTGAAACAGGAATTAGTAAACACGTTGCATGAATATAAAGATTATTTTGCTTAGAGCTACGAAGATATGCCAGGTTTGGACAAAAAACTGGTAGAACATTATCTTCTAATCAAATTAGGTTTCAGGCCATTTCAACATCCACCAAGGAGGATGTCCAAAGAAGTAGAGGCTAAGGTAAAAGAAGAAATAGAAAAATTATTGAGGGCCAAATTCATCACGCTTGCAAGGTATGCAACTTGGCTTTCTAATATTGTACCAGTATTGAAAAAGAATGGAAAATTGAGAGTTTGTGTAGATTTTAGAGATCTAAATGCTGCTACTCCAAAAGATGTATATGTTATGCCTGTGGAAAATATGTTAATAGATTCCGCTGATAAAAATGAATTGTTGCCTTTTATGGATGGATGTTCTGGTTATAATCAAATTTTAATTTCAGAAGATGATATTTCTAAAATGGCATTTAGATGTCCTGGTTCAATAAGAACCTTTGAATGGCTTCTAATGTCATTTGGTTTAAAAAATACTGGTGTAACTTATCAAAGAGCTATGAATGCCATTTTTCATGATATGATAGGGAAAGTTTTAGAAGTATACATTGATGACATTGTAGTTAAATCTAAGAAAGCCAAAGATCATGTTCATCATTTAAGAGAAAGCTTTGAAAGAATGAGAATCCATAAATTGAAATTAAATCCCTTGAAATATGTATTTGGGTGAGGGCTAGAAATTTCTTGGGATTCCTAGTGCATCATAGAGGTGTGGAGGTGGACAAAAATAAAATGAAGGCAATTATTAAAGCTAAGCCTCCACAAACTAAAAAGGAATTACAAAGATTTTTAGGCCAGATTAATTATTTAAGGAGATTTATTTCTAATATGGCTGGTGAAACAAAGGTTTTTTTAGAACTTTTAAAATTAAAAGCTTCTGAAGAATTTGTGTGGAGTCTTAAGCATCAGGAAGCTTTTGACAAAATAAAAGAATATCTAATGAATCCTCCTGTATTAATGCCTCCAACAGAAAGTTATCCTTTGAAAATGTATATTTTAGCAGCTGATAATTCTATTGGATGTTTGTTGGCACAAGATGATTTTCAAGAAAGAGAGCAGGCTATTTATTACCACAACCGCCTCTTGATTAACATATAAATAAAATATTTTCCTATTGAAAAGTTGTGCTTGGTTTTGTTTTTTGCATGCACTAAGCTTCGTCACTACATCATTAGAAGTAGAGTGTATGTAGTGTCTGCCACGGACTTGATCAAGTATATGCTAAATAGACCTCTCATTACTGGAAGAATTGGGAAGTGGGCTATAGCTTTGGCAAAATTCTCTTTAGTTTACTTTCTTTAGAAGTCTATGAAAGGTCAAGCAATAGCAGATATATTGGCATATCATCCTTCTTTAATGCAGCAGCAAAGTAATAGTGATGAATTACCTATTTACTCTGTAGAGAATGATATGTGTATTCTAAAGTTTGACGGATCTAACACTAGTATAGCATCTGGTGATGGAATTATAATTAGCACCAGATGGGGTTAAAATAATATTGTCATTTCACTTGAGATTTGAATGTACAAATAATCAAGCTGAATATGAAGCATTAGTTATTGGATTAGAAATATTACAAGATTTGAAAGCTAGAAATGTGATGATAATGTAAGATTCTCAACTGGTGTTGAAACAACTAGCTGGGGAATATAAGTGTACTAGTTTGTTGCTAGCTCCATATTTCAATACTGCAGTTTAGTTAACAAATAATTTTAAAGAAGTTGGTTTCATGCATATCCCTCTGGAAGAAAATTGGGAAGCAAATGAACTAGCTCAAATGGCATTAAGATTAAGGATGACGAAAGAACTAACAGAAAAATTAATTATGGTACAAAAGAAAATTCATCCTTCGATTAGTAAAAGAGGAATACAGGTGGATTCTTTTTCATTGGATGTTAATGTGGCTAGAGATTGGAGACAAGAAATCAGAAGGTATTTAGAATGTCCCAGTCAAAAAAATTCACACCGAATCAAGATTCAAGCATTAAATTATATCTTGATCATTGGTGAATTATACAAGAAAGGGAAAGATGGATTGTTACTAAGGTGTCTAGCTCAGCCTAAGGCTTTTGAAGTGATGAAGAAAGTGCATAAAGGTGTTTATGGAGAACATTAAGCTGGAGTGAAAATGAGACGGTTAATCCGAAGGCATGGCTATTTTTGGCCATCCATATTAAAGGATTGTATTACTTATGCTAAGGGTTATCATCAGTGTTAAAAATATGGAAGCATTCAAAGAGTACCAGTAGATGACATGCATGCAGTGGTTAAGCCTTGGCCATTTCATGGTTGGGCTATTGATCTTATTGGAAAACTATATCCATCTTTTTCTAAAGGGCACAGTTTCTTAATTGTGGCCACAGATTACTTTAAAAAATGGGTAGATGCTATGCCAATGAAAAAAGTAGAGCAACAAGATGTTATACAGTTTATCAAGGAGCATATTGTTCAAAATTTTGGTATTCCTCAAATCATAACTACTTATCAAGGAACTATATTTATAAGGGATGAAATGAAAGATTTCGATAAGAAATATGGAATCAAGCTAATAAAATCTACTCCTTATTATCCTCAGTCTAATGGACAAGTCGAGGCATCCAACAAAATTCTTATAAACATTCTGGAGAAAATTCTGGAAGATAATCCTAGAGATTGGCATAGGATTTAATCAGAAACGTTATGGGCTTACAAAACCTCAAAAAGGAGTGCCATAGGAGTTTCTCCATTTTCTTTGGTTTATGGGCATGACGCTATTTTACTAATGGAAGTGGTGGTTCCCTCACTTCGAGTTGCTTTACAGAATCAGTTGGCACCTGATGAATATACAAAAGCAATGGCCATGGAGATAGAAGATCTTGATGAAGTGAGAATGCAAGCATTCAACCATATGCTGGTGCAGAAAAAGATGGTAGCATGGTTATATGATAAAAGGGTAAAAAAGAAGAATTTTGAAGTGGGAGATTTAGTTTGGAAGGTAATTTTACCTATTGGCATCAAGGACATAAAGTTTGAAAAATGGTCACCGAATTGGGAAGGCCTTTTTAAACTTTACAAAGTGCTAGATGGAAATGCATAATGGTTAGCAAGTCTGGAAGGAGAACCATATAGGAGAGCAATCAATGGTAAATATTTGAAAAACTATTATCCTTCCATGTGGGAATTAAGGGAATTAAATTAGTCTTTGTTGATTTTATATAAATACTGTGAAAAATTTAAAGGCCAACTTATGGCTAATTATCTGTTGAAAATTAAGTAGCATTTAATAAAATTAAAGTGCGCCTAATGGCCGCTAATGCTCAAAATATTAGAGCATAAAATGAAACAAGTACAATCTTTTAATGTCTTTACTAAAAATATAAAACCAACTCATGGTTAAATAAAATTCTACAAGTGCTTGAACAGGCCAAAGTCATGGCCACAAAAGTTTTTAAAAGAAACTGTGACAATTAAAGCAAATGAATATCAGTAGCCTGGAGAGCACTCCACTTGGTACGACAACTAGAGATAACCTCTTGAGCGATGGTGTAATGTTTAAAATTTTAAATATTAAACTTTTAATTTAATATTGATAATTGATAGTAAATAGTGATAAAAGTGGCTTGTATAAGTAATGTAAATAGTAAATCTTAAAATTTACTGAAGAAATTATTTTTACAGTTTTACGGGACTAAAATCGAATTAGAATCAAAGGATAAGAAAGAGGGTGCACCATAGCTAAGATGAGAGTGGCCACAATAGATTAAACTATATATATAAGTGGATATGTGTGTGTATGTGTAGAACCTTCTCCTTTCTTCTTTCATCACCATCCACGCCTATTATCACCATCACCACCAAAACTCCTCCTTTCTCCTTCTTTTCAAAAAATTCAGCTAAAATTTTAAAGAAAATCATATCTAGTTATAGGTTTTTAAGAGAATAATTTAGAAAAGGGTGAGATTATCAACAAGTGATCAAAGAAGAAGAGGAATTTTGTAAAAGGTATGTGCTTATGTATTTTAATTTGCAAATATTTGAATTTTTATGAGTTTTAATATTTGAATTGATTGATTGCGTCATTTATAATGAATTATTTCTTTAAAATATTGATTAAATAGATTGATGAGTGAAAAATGAATTAAAAGAACTTATATGTGGTGAGTATGATTCTTAATTCAATCTTTATAAGAATTGGGTAATTTGATGTTATTTAACCATAAGTGATTATTGAAGCTTGATTAATTGAAGTTTAAGTAAAGTATTAGATGTAGACTATTTTTATATCAAAAAATATATATTTGATTCAATTTTATCATAAGCCTTGAATATATTGAGTTAAAATGGTTAAGAGTGCGAAATGCAGAATTTTTGCTGGACACGGCCATGTCACTAGGCTTGTCGATGATGCTGTTTTTCAATGATTGATGACACGGCCATGTCACTGGGCATGTCATAGCTACTGTATTACAAGATAAATAACACACCCAGTGACACGCCCATGTCGTTGGGCGTGTCAAAGCTTCTGTAAAATGGGCAAATGACACAGTCATTGACACGCCCATGTCGTTGGGTATGTCACTTGAAGAAATTTGCCCCAAAATAGCTCTTTTTCTTGTCTTTCATCCATGATTTCAGCCTAAATAGCTATAAGGCCTTAAAGTGTAAAGGATTTTTGAAATTAACCCTAACAAGTAGTGAAATAAATTTTGAATATATGATAAATATGTATAATACCAAGTGCTGATCAAAGAATTGTTCCATTGAAGTGACATAGATAATTCAATGTTAATTAAAAACTAATGAATTGCCCAAAAATATAAAATATATACATGCTGGCAGTTCGTCTTTGATCTTGAAGTCCCACAATCAACTCTACACTCAAAGTCTCAAGTCTAGACTCGACTTGGTCTAGATGAACTCTTCTGCTCAACCGGATCTACCCAGTCACCTGCGCGATAAATCACAATCGCGCTAAGCCAAAAGCTTAGTGGTACAAACTTTGATAACAATATAGTTCAAATGTAATGCCAATGTGCAACACATAAGAATATTATATCTCACAGCATTATATCATTATATCTTAATAAATTGCTCAATTATTCCACAATTCACAATTCACATAAAAGCAAACACAAGCATGGGCCCAAAAAGGATCTAATATGCTATTCAAATTCTAGAGTTACTGCTTTGGTCTATAATGATACTATATGTCTAGCCCCGTAGGCAATATATCAATGTAATAATCCAACTAGGTCTGAGTTTATGACCCGGTCATTTCATCCAGCCTAGCTTTAAGGATTTATTTTTGAGGCTTACGACCTGGTCATTTCACTTCAAAAATATTTTTACAGTGACACCCAGCGTTTAGCCCATAGGCATGCCGCCAAACCCAGAACTTTGAAAATTGAATAACATACTAGGCACTCAATTTATTCATATTTCTCATTATTAATTTCTTTCTCATTGTCACATAATCAAGCTAGGCACATTGCCTTATTTTCTCATCTTTTTCTCACTTTTCTCATTTATATCAATATCAATTTATTACATTATGTTTTCGTATATCTCATCACATTATACCACATTTCTTTTCATTTACAACACATTACCCAATTACCTTGGGTATTTCAACATAACATTATACAAATCATAGCATATTTCTCATACACCAATAATGTAGTAGGTAACTTAACACATTTTCTAACCAAATGTGTTAAGTCCCAATGCCATGTAAATATAAACAATCAGTCAAAGTTTATACTTACCTATAAAAGCAACCAACACCACTTCCAAGCTCCTCTTCCAAGATATCCCTCAACACTTGAATTGGGGTAACTCAAGTCTCTTCAAAGCCTAAACCAAATGTGATTATAAATAATCACTAAGTGATACACTTATAAGTATAAACAAAACCTCTCAACACAAAGGTAAGAAGCACAAAAGAAAATAAGGAAAAGAACTATCTAGGGCAAACTCTACACATGACATGCTCAACAACATGGGTGTGTCAATGACTGTGCCCAAAACCTACAACACAGAAGCTTTGACACGCTTAGTAACATGGGCATGTCACTGCACGTGTAAATACTACAACAACACAGTAGCTATGACACTCTCAGTGATATGGGCGTGTCATTGTACGTGTAAATACTACAACAACATAGTAACTATGACACGCTCAGTGACATGGGCGTACCACTGCACGTGTCACCAATACTGAAAACAGAACCATTGACATGCCCAAAGGAAAGGCCGTGCCACCGGGCGTGTCAGGCCAAAAATCTGATATCCACACATAATTGCCACATCCAACTTGTATCTTTCATTGACCTTTTCAACTCCATACAAACTCAAACAAATCCATCATTATATCACATAATACTTGTATAAATATCAAAACAACCCAATTAAAAACAAAAATACACAATCACAACTATGACTTCTCAACTTAAAAGTTACACAATCCACAACTCTTATTCTCTTCACCAAACTTAACCTTTCCTTAAATCTAACCCCAAATTCATAGTTATCTACTCAAAACAACTTCATACATACCATTATCAACCATAAACACATACTACATAAAACATCCAAT
This sequence comes from Garcia nutans, assembly GCA_947685225.1. Taxonomy (NCBI): domain Eukaryota; kingdom Viridiplantae; phylum Streptophyta; class Magnoliopsida; order Malpighiales; family Euphorbiaceae; genus Garcia; species Garcia nutans. The sequence goes on from CANTUV010000024.1 coordinate 56,353,630, forward strand.
TCACACATACAAACTTTCATGGAAATTCAAGGAAGCAAGTTGGAAACTTACCAAATATGGAGGAAATCCTTAAAACTCCAACTTGAACACTTGAAATTCCTCAATTACTTGAGTTAGCAAGAAGAAACTTCTCTCTTTCCTTTGATGATGATGGTCGGCTTCAATGGAGGAAGAAGAAGATGAAAATAGTGATCTCTAACTCCACTATCAATTAACACTCTCATAAACCACACAAATTTCCTCTTTAATTATCCACCAAGCATATTTATTATTATTTAATTAATATCAAATATCGTCTTCCACTATCCATTAATTAATATCTTAATAATTAAAATAGCATTTGATCCATAATAGAGATGTTGACTTGTATATGATATGTATATCTTCATATATATAACATATACACATATCCTTTCTCTTTTCTTGTCACTTAATTATATATATATACTTTAAATCATTTATTTAATTTTTAAAAATTAATATTTTTAAAATTTTGGGATATTATAGTTAAAGTTCCTATTGGTGACAAGAAGTCAGTTTTAGCAAATAAAAGAGCCAAACTAGTGACAACAGCTTCTGGTTCATCAAAGATTGTTCTTTCATCAATTTCATTAGAAGAAGAAGCCGAGGAACCTTTTCTTTTAGAAAGTGTTGGATCAGTGGATATCTCTGAGGAAAATAATACAGAGGTAAGCATAAAATAAAGAGTTAATGAAAATAATTCAATTTAGGCTTACCTAGATGGGTGTCATCAGCATCTAGAACTTCAAAAGGAGTGTCAGTCATATTAGATATTTTGGTCTTCAGGGTAATGCGGTTGGATTTCATGGATCTTTGAATTGGAAGAGCCTCATGTTTTATTTTGGCTTTTTGACTTCTAGATTTGGATTCTTTGGGTTGAATGGAAGTTCTAGCCCGTTTTCCTTTGAATTGAGAAATGTGACTGCCTGGATGCAAACCTTAGTTTAGTAGGAGTATATGAACACTATTAATAGGAAGAAATAAGTGTTTACCTGAAGAAGGAAGAAGTGGTTGAATGTTTGAATGCCACCAATCATTAAAAGCTGCAAAATGGGCTCTGAAAACAAAAGTAACATGACAAGATAAGGGAGTCTGTAACATCCTAAAATTTTTGAACATTTCTAATTTTTGGAAAATTTGATAAAATAAATTATAATTTAAAAGGATAAATTAAATTAATGGTTTTAAATGAAAATTGAAGGGATTTTAAATTAAAAAGTGGAATATATATGTGATATATATATGCAAAATATACATAATATATATAAAAGTCAACACTTTTTAAAAGAAAAGGGTATTTTGGTAATTAAATATTATAAATCTAAAATTAATAAAATAATTCAAAAATAAATTAATTTTGAATGGAAGAGGGAAATTAGGACTTTTAATTTATTAAAAATTATTAAATAATTAAATATTAAATTATTTTAATATATATATATGTGGTTAAAAAAAAGATGAAAGGAAAAGAAATATAAAAGTCTTCTTCTTCTTCTTCTTCTTCTTCAAGAACGTTTTCGATAGGAGCTTGAAGAACAAGAATTTTGCTTCTTCCATACTTCATAAATTGAAGGAATTAACAAGTTTCAAGTGAATTTTTGGTGATTTCCACCAAAATTAGTAAGTTTCCATCTCTTTTCTTTGAATTCCTTGGAAATTTGGATTATGTGATAATTTGGATTTTGATGTAGTATATTATAATTGTTGAAATTGGTGTGTATGATGTTATTTTGGGTAGTTAACAATGATTCTAAGGTTAGATTGAAGAGATGATGGAGTTTGGTTAAAGAATGGTGAAGAGAGAGAATTTAGGGTTATTGATTTTTGGGGTTTTGAAAATATCAGCTTTAATTGTGCAAATTAGTTCTAAATGAGTTTTTTTATTCATAAACAAGTATTTTAAAGTCAAATATTGGATTTGGTGGTGTTGGATTGGAGTTTGAGAATGGAATTGGAGATTTAGGGTTTTGAAAAAGTGATTTTCCAAAGTGGATGAATTGTGTGATTTTATTTGTTTAAGCATGTTGTTTAGTTTTAAAAGTGATGAATATAAGCTTGGAATAAGTAATGGATTGTGTTGGAATGGAAAACCTTCAATGGGGGAAGGTTATGCCATTTTTGAGATTTTGTGTGTAAGAGTGTATTTTTATATTGTAAATGATTTAAATGTATTAAAATATGTTTTTAATAATATAAATAAACTTAAAACACTAATTTAATTGTAGTAGAATGGAATTCTAATGTTGAAGTAAGGAAAGGCTAAATTTTTGGAAATTTGTAGGAGTGGTGTGTAATTATGGTTTAATGATGGAAATGCCATTAAATGTGATACTAAATGATTATTTGTTATCACATTTGGTTTAGGCTTTGAGGGAGGTTGATTTGCTTCATCCAAGTGGTGAAGGGCAAGTTGGAAATATTGGATTGAAGATTATTTTTAGCTTGCTTTGGGTTGTTAGCGAAGGTATGTACAAACTTTGAATATATTGTTTATATTTACATGACATTTGGGCTTAATACATTTTGGTTGGAAAATGTGTTAAGCTACTTGGTTCATTGATTGTGTATGAATAATATGCTATTACATTTGTAATGTCATATATGTGTTAAATGCATTGTGAAAAGCTATTGATAATGGCTAAATTGTGTAAAATGTGAAATATATATATTATGTGAAAATACCCAAAGTAATTGGGTAATGTGTTGTGAATGCAAAAATGAGATATGTGGAATAATGAAATGAATTGATATTGATAATAAATGAGAAAAGTGAGAAAAGTAAAAAAAAATGAGAAAGATGTGAAAATGAGAAAAGTGAGAAAAAAAATGTGAAAATAAGGCAATGTGCCTAGATTAAATATGTGAAAATGAGAAAGAGATTAATAATGAGAAATATGAATAAATTGTGTGCCTAGTATGTTGTAACACCCCTATATACCATATACGTACCAAGCATGCTTATACGATCGTAAAATATGTATACCGAATATAGAACATGTCACTATTTAAAAATACACAAATCATATCTCAAAATGTTTAAAAGAAATTCAAAAGACACTATATATAAAAACATTTATAAATTTACAGCGGAAGTTATTACAAACTTTTACAAGTCCACATACATAGAAATCAAAATATACAAAACATAGAATATATATATACATGATTGGCAGCTTGACTCTCTGATCTTTAAGCTCTAAACCAACTCTTCAAGCTCAAACTCAACTAGGTCTAGAGGAATCCTCAATCTCAACCCTATCAACTCTACCACCTGCGCGATGAACCACAATCGCGCTGAGCCAACAACTCAGTAGCAAAAACCATGATGATAATATGAAATGTCAATATCAATATCATACATTCAACCAATAAAGATCATAGTTATAAACATTAAATTTCATTATTTCAATAATCATATCATTATCCATTCAATATAGACACCTATGGGCCCAACTAGCATTTAATATGATATTCAAAATTCAGAGTTGCTGCTTTGGTTCATAATCACAATAATCAAGCCCGTAGGCAATGTACATATCTCTCTATCCATGGATAGGGTAACAGACCCAGTCTCTTGGACCATCAACTCAACATCTTGAGGAGATCCTCAACCCGGCTAGACTGTTACCTGTAACAGACCCATTCTCTTGGACCATCAACCTGACTAATCGAGGAGATCCTCAAACCGGCTAGACTGTTACTTATTTTCACATTTATCATTTCACATTATTCATAGTGTAACAGACCCAGTCTCTTGGACCTCAATTCAACTCAATTTGAAGAGATCCTCAACCCGGCTAGACTGTTACTAATCATTTTATAGGCATGCCGCCCAAAACCAGAACTCTGAAATTGAATGAACATATTAAACATACAATTATCTCATTTGCCTCTTTATCATTCTTTTTCTCAATTCATATCTCATACTCAAATAGGCAATCATGCCTCATATTTCATTTTCATAACCATGTCCAACAACCATGGTTTCAACATATCTCCATTCACATAAAGATAATTCATCATCATTCATATAGCACATTACATTTCATAAGATTCACAATGTGCAAAATATCACATTATTCCTATATGTATAATCAACAATGCCACCTCAAATGGATGTATGCAACAATGCAATGTTTGTACTTACCTTAGATGCAACCCACACAATATTAAACACCTCTCTTTCCAATAATCTTTCACTTCTTGAATTAGGGTAATTCACCTTCTTCACAACCTATTCCAAAAGGAAGATGAAACCCACATAAGATCATAAGGCTAAGAACCAACTAGGGCAAACTCTATACTTGACACGCTCAACAACACGGGCGTGTCCCTGACCGTGTCCTAACTCCACAATACATAAGCTTTTACACGCTCACCCACACGGGCGTGTTACTGGCCGTGTCAATACCTAACCAACACAGTAGCTATAACACGCTCAGTGACATGGGCGTGTCACTGGACGTGTAATTACTACTGCGACACAGAAGCTATGACACGCTCAGTGACATGAGCGTGTCACTGCTCGTGCCACTCAACCAAAATACAGAACCATCGACACGCCCAAAAATCCTGGACGTGCCCTTGGGCGTGTCAGGCCAGAAACCCAGATTCCGGCCAAAACAACAACACAACCAACAAAACTCTTTCTTTCACCAAAAACCACTTCAACCAAAGTCATCTCAACATACCCAAAACAAAACCATAACAAACTCACAAAAACACCAAAACAACTAAAACATTCTTCAAATCTCAAATCAAAAATCATCAACACAAACCTAAAACACAACCTCAAAACAATCACTTCCAACAACTTACTCTTTCCTTCAAAACATCCCCAAAAATAAGAAATCAGTTACCCAAACACTCTTAAGCCCATCTTAAACAACATAATCACAAACCATTCACAAACTCAACTCAAAACTCAAAGAAATCAAAGGATCAAGTGAAGAACTTACCAAGGATGAAGAAATCTCTTAACTTTCCACTTGATCTCTTGAATGCTTCCTTAGATCTTGAGTTGGAAGATCAAAACTCTTCTTGTTCTCTTGTTTCTTTGTTGTCCGGCCAAACAAAGCAAAGGAAGGAGAAGGAGAAAATGATTCACGGCAAGAAGAAAGAAAGAAGAAAGAGAAAGCTCAAAGTCAACACCTCTTTTCCTTAAAATCCTCTCAACCAAGCAAATTTTAAAATATTAAACTAATTCAAATAAACCTCCTCCATTCATTAATTTCCTTAATAATTAATTATTAACTCAAACACAACAAATATCTTCTTCCACTAACTCCATTCTTTAACTATCCATTGACTTAGGTATATGTTATATATATTCTAATATACATCACATATACACTCTCTTTAAAAAACCTTTTCTCTTCCAATAAAACATATACAATAAATCCAATTAAATTAATAATAAAACCCAAAACATCTAGGGTATATTTTGGGATATTACAATTCTCCCCCTCTAAAAAGAAATTTCATCCTCGAAATTACCTGATGTCAAGTCCGAAACAATTGAGGGTATTGATCTCGCATTGCTTGCTCACTTTCCCAAGTTGCCTCTTCTCTACCATGATTCTTCCAAAGAACTTTCACCAATGGCACTCTCTTATTTCTCAACTCTTTTACTTCATGTGCCAAAATAGTAACTGGTTCTTCTTCAAATGTCAGATCCGAACTCACTTCAATAGATTCAACTGGCAAAACATGAGATGGATCCGATCTATACCTTCTCAACATAGAAACATGGAAGACATTATGGATCCTATCCAACTCCGGTGGCAAAGCAAGCCGATACGCAACTGGTCCAACCCTTTCCAAAATTTCATACGGTCCAACAAAACGAGGACTAAGTTTTCCTTTACGACCAAATCTCAAAATCCTCTTCCAAGGAGACACTTTCAAAAATACCTTATCTCCCACATTATACTCAATGTCTCTCCTCTTCAAATATGAATAGGATTTCTGTTGGTCTGAAGCTGCTTTTAACCAATCCCGAATTATCTTCACTTTCTCTTCAGTCTCTCTAACCAAATCAGGACCAATTAGTTTACCTTCTCCAAGTTCATTCCAACATAAGGGTGTTCTACAACGTCTACCATACAATGCCTCAAATGGTGCCATACCAATGCTTGATTGGTGACTGTTGTTGTAAGCAAATTCCACAAGTGGCAAAAATCTGTCCCAACTTCCCAAGAAATCAATGACACAGCTTCTCAACATATCCTCAATAATCTGTATCACTCTCTCTGACTGCCCATCTGTCTGAGGATGAAATGCAGTACTAAAGTGCAATCGAGAACCCATAGCCCCATGCAAACTCTTCCAAAACCTTGAAGTGAACCGGGGATCTCGATCAGACACTAAAGAAATCGGGACTCCATGTAGCTTCACAATCTCACGGATATACAACTCAGCTAACTTCTCAAGAGAATAATCCATCCGAACTGGAAGAAAATGAGCTGTCTTAGTCAATCTATCAACAATTACCCAAATAGCATCATGCTTACTCTGAGTTAAAGGCAACCCTGAAACAAAATCCATTGTCACCCTCTCCCATTTCCATTCAGGCACTGTTAAAGGTTGAAGTAACCCTGTTGAAACTTGATGCTCAGCTTTTACCCTTTGACAAGTGAGACATTTGGACACAAATTTCGCTATGTCTCTCTTCATACCATACCACCAATAATGCTGTTTTAAATCATGGTACATTTTTGTACTTCCCAGATGTATGGCAAAAACCGATTGATGTGCTTCTTCCAAAATGATCCTTTTCAAGTTATCATCATCAGAAACACACAACTTATCCTTGAACCAAAGACTACCATCACTCTTCGCATGAAAATCTCGGCTCTCTCCATTTCGGCAATCTGAAATAATCTTTTGAATTTTCTCATCCATCAATTGAGCCTCCTTAATCTGATCTAACAATACTGGTCTCAACTGCAGTTGAGCTAATAATACACCATCATTACATACTTCAAAACTGGAATGCAATGCTCTCAACTCAACAAGCAACAAGAGCGAATAAACAGCCAAACCTGCTAAAGATTTCCGACTCAAGGCATCAGCAACTACATTTGCCTTGCCAGGATGGTAATCAATCAAGCAGTCGTAGTCTTTAATCAGTTCTAACCATCGTCTTTGCCGAAGATTCAACTCCTTCTGAACACTCAAATATTTCAAACTTTTATGATCTGTATAGATAAAACATTTCTCTCCATATAAATAATGGCACCAAATCTTCAAAGCAAACACTATAGTCGCCAACTCCAAATCATGAGTCGGATAGTTAAGCTCATGCGGCTTCAACTGCCGAGAAGCATACGCTATAACTTTACCCTCTTGCATCAACACACACCCTAAACCACTATGTGAAGCATCACTGAAAATCACATATGGTTTATCTTCCACGGGTAAAGTAAGAACAGGTGCTTGCGTCAACATTTCTTTCTACTGCTCAAAGCTAGATTGGCACTAATCCGTCCACACAAATCTAGATCCTTTCCGAAGCAATCGGGTGAGTGGAGTGGCTATCAAAGAAAAACCTTTTACAAAGCGTCGATAATAGCCTGCCAAGCCCAGAAAACTTCTAACTTCAGTTACAGACTTTGGTGGACTCCAATTCATAATAGCTTCAACTTTACTTGGATCAACTCTAATACCATCTGCTGAAACTATATAACCCAGAAAAGTCACTTGGTCAAGCCAAAACTCACACTTTGATAACTTAGCATACAGCTGCTTCTCTCTCAATATCTGCAACACAATCCGCAAATGCTTGTCATGCTCCTCCTCATTCCGCGAATACACCAAGATATCATCGATAAAGACCACCACAAATTGATCCAAATAGGGCCTAAACACCCTATTCATCAAATCCATAAAAGCCGCAGGTGCATTCGTCAACCCAAAAGCCATTACTAAAAACTCATAATGCCCATACCTGGTGCGGAAAGCTGTCTTAGAAACATCTTCAGCTCTCACTTTCAACTGATGGTACCCTGATCTCAAATCAATCTTAGAAAACACTGAGGCTCCCTTCAATTGATCAAAGAGATCATCAATTCTAGGCAAAGGATATTTATTCTTAATAGTCACTTTATTCAATTGCCTATAATCAATGCATAACCTCATGGTATCATCCTTCTTTTTCACAAACAAAACAGGAGCTCCCCAAGGAGAAACACTGGGGCGAATAAATCCTTTATCCAACAACTCCTGTAACTGCACCTTTAACTCTCTCAATTCTGCTGGTGCCATGCGATAAGGAGTGATAGAGATGGGAGTGGTACCAGGCAACAAATCGATACCAAACTCAACCTCTCTCTCAGGAAGCAACCCTGGCAACTCCTCTGGAAACACATCTGGAAAATCTGAAACTGTGGCTATATCAACAAGTTGAGAACCCCTTACTCTGTATCCACCACATGAGCAAGGTAAGCATCACACCCTTTTCTAATCATCCTTCTAGCTGATACAGCTGATACAAACAAGGATGCAAGCTGCCTCTGCTCACTAAACACCATTACACTCCTATCATCAATAGTTCTCAAAGTGACACATTTCTTCTCACAATCAACCACGGCTCTATGTCTAGACAACCAGTCCATGCCCAAAATCAAATCATACTCTTTAAAAGGCATTTCAATCAAGTCTCCACAAAACTCCTCACCTTGCACCATAATTGCACTATCTCGATGCACCTTGCTAACAATCACACTATGCCCTAACGGATTTGTCACCAACACATCAAACCCTAGGGACTCAGCATGCAATTCAGTCACAGGCAAAATAGATGCACTAATATATGAATGAGTTGAGCCTGGATCAATTAAAGCAAGTACTAAAATGCCAAATAAAGAGAAAGTACCAGCAATGACTGCAGAAGCATCTGGTTGTCTTTGCATCACATAAACTCGTTGAGAAGGCCCAGCCTCATCTGGTCTAGTATCCCTGGATGAAGATCCTCCTCTTTGACTATAACCAGGTCTACCCCCTCTGGTGAAACCTCTGCCCCCGACCACCTCTGAAACTAGGTCGAGAAACTGCAAAATCTGCCAGCCTCTGCTCTTGCATCTCTGGACACTCTCTAATAAAATGATCAGGAGAACCACATCTGAAGCACATAACTGGTTCACTACTCTGCCAGCAAGCACCTCTATGTGACCCTCCACACTGAGCACACACAGGTAGAATGGATCTCTGAACTACAGGAGTAGGAGCACTCGCTACTGAAGCTGTAGGTCTCGATCTCGGTCTCTATAACTGAACTGACCTACCAGCTTGCCTCTGACTCCTAATAGGCCTGGGAATAAAACTTCCCCTACCTCTCTTCGCAGATGAAGACCCTGCCTCAAAATGGGGTCTCCTAGCCCTGATCTCCTCCTCTGTAGCAGCTGCTGCTATAATCTGAGCTCTTTCCACACTCCTAGCTGCTGCAACCAGCTGGGGAAAATCCTGGTATCTCGAACCAGCCACAAGACACATAATTGAGGGTCTCAATCCTTCCTCAAACCTCCTACACCTGTCAATATCATCTGAAATAATTCCCCCGGCGTAGTGGCTCAACCGGATGAACTCTAACTCATACTCTGTTACAGTCCGGTGATCTTGCCTCAAGGTCAGAAACTCCATCTTCTTCACATCCTTATACTCCCTCGGAGTATACTTCAGCTCAAACTCCCGTAGAAAATCACTGTAGGACAAAGTAGGTGGATCGTCCAAAGCATGTGGAACTGTCTTCCACCAATCATACGCGTCCTTCTGCAACAGTGATCTGGCATAATCAAATTTTTCTGCTGGGGTAGCTTGCAACTGAATGAAAATTCTTTGAACCTTGTCCAGCCACTGCTCAGCTACCGCTGGATCAATAGTACCCAGAAAATCTTCTGCTCCATACTTTCTCAGTTTATCGTACTGTCTCACTGGTACCATTGGCTGAGGTGGGGGTGGCGGCGGTTGCACTGGTGCCTGCCTCATTAATTCAACCACATGCCTAAGCTAAACTGGCAGAACCTCCTCACCAGCTGGTCTCCCTGACACAGAAACAGGGGACTCTCCATTTCTATCCACTCTAGCTTCATCTAAACCAACCTCTGGAGCTACGCTCTCAGCACTACCCTCAACGGATTGACGTGAATGAGGATCCATAATAACCTATATCTGCAAACACAGCAGAATACACCTCCTTAAAGATCAGAGACTGCCGACACCAAACATGTATTTTATTCCAAAAAAACTCACTTTTAAAATCAAAATATTCTTTTTCTTACACTTGACCTAGGTTGAGAATCTCAAACCTAGGCTCTGATGCCAAAATAATTGTAACACCCCTATATACCGTATACGTACCAAGCATGCTTATACGATCGTAAAATACGTATACCGAATATAGAACATGTCACTGTTTAAAAATACACAAATCATATCTCAAAATGTTTAAAAAAAATTCAAAAGACACTATATATAAAAACATTTATAAATTTACAGCGGAAGTTATTACAAACTTTTACAAGTCCACATACATAGAAATCAAAATATACAAAACATAGAATATATATATACATGATTGGCAGCTTGACTCTCTGATCTTTAAGCTCTAAACCAACTCTTCAAGCTCAAACTCAACTAGGTCTAGAGGAATCCTCAATCTCAACCCTATCAACTCTACCACCTGCGCGATGAACCACAATCGCGTTGAGCCAACAACTCAGTAGCACAAACCATGATGATAATATGAAATGTCAATATCAATATCATACATTCAACCAATAAAGATCATAGTTATAAACATTACATTTCATTATTTCAATAATCATATCATTATCCATTCAATATAGACACCTATGGGCCCAACTAGCATTTAATATGATATTCAAAATTCAGAGTTGCTGCTTTGGTTCATAATCACAATAATCAAGCCCGTAGGCAATGTACATATCTCTCTATCCATGGATAGGGTAACAGACCCAGTCTCTTGGACCATCAACTCAACGTCTTGAGGAGATCCTCAACCCGGCTAGACTGTTACCTGTAACAGACCCAGTCTCTTGGACCATCAACCCGACTAATCGAGGAGATCCTCAACCCAGCTAGACTGTTACTTATTTTCACATTTATCATTTCACATTATTCATAGTGTAACAGACCCAGTCTCTTGGACCTCAATTCAACTCAATTTGAAGAGATCCTCAACCCGGCTAGACTATTACTAATCATTTTATAGGCATGCCGCCCAAAACCAGAACTCTGAAATTGAATGAACATATTAAACATACAATTATCTCATTTGCCTCTTTATCATTCTTTTTCTCAATTCATATCTCATACTCAAATAGGCAATCATGCTTCATCAATTTCATTTGCATAATCATGTCCAACAACCATGGTTTCAACATATCTCCATTCACATAAAGATAATTCATCATCATTCATATAGCACATTACATTTCATAAGATTCACAATGTGCAAAATATCACATTATTCCTATATGTATAATCAACAATGCCACCTCAAATGGATGTATGCAACAATGCAATGTTTGTACTTACCTTAGATGCAACCCACACAATATTAAACACCTCTCTTTCCAATAATCTTTCACTTCTTGAATTAGGGTAATTCACCTTCTTCACAACCTATTCCAAAAAGAAGATGAAACCCACATAAGATCATAAGGCTAAGAACCAACTAGGGCAAACTCTATACTTAACACGCTCAACAACATGGGCGTGTCCCTGACCGTGCCCTAACTCCACAATACAGAAGCTTTTACACGTTTACCCACACGGGCGTGTTACTGGCCGTGTCAATACCTAACCAACAAAGTAGCTATAACACGCTCAGTGACATGGGCGTGTCACTGGACGTGTAATTACTACTGCGACACAGAAGCTATGACACGCTCAGTGACATGGGCGTGTCACTGCTCGTGCCACTCAACCAAAATACAGAACCATCGACACGCCCAAAAATCCTTGACGTGCCCTTGGGCGTGTCAGGCCAAAAACCCAGATTCCAGCCAAAACAACAACACAACCAACAAAACTCTTTCTTTCACCAAAAACCACTTCAACCAAAGTCATCTCAACATACCCAAAAAAAAACCATAACAAACTCACAAAAACACCAAAACAACTAAAACATTCTTCAAATCTCAAATCAAAAATCATCAACACAAACCTAAAACACAACCTCAAAACAATCACTTCCAACAACTTACTCTTTCCTTCAAAACATCCCCAAAAATAAGAAATCAGTTACCCAAACACTCTTAAACCCATCTTAAACAACATAATCACAAACCATTCACATACTCAACTCAAAACTCAAAGAAATCAAAGGATCAAGTGAAGAACTTACCAAGGATGAAGAAATCTCTTAACTTTCCACTTGATCTCTTGAATGCTTCCTTAGATCTTGAGTTGGAAGATCAAAACTCTTCTTGTTCTCTTGTTTCTTTGTTGTCCGGCCAAACAAAGCAAAGGAAGGAGAAGGAGAAAATGATTCACGGCAAGAAGAAAGAAAGAAGAAAGAGAAAGCTCAAAGTCAACACCTCTTTTCCTTAAAATCCTCTCAACCAAGCAAATTTTAAAATATTAAACTAATTCAAATAAACCTCCTCCATTCATTAATTTCCTTAATAATTAATTATTAACTCAAACACAACAAATATCTTCTTCCACTAACTCCATTCTTTAACTATCCATTGACTTAGGTATATGTTATATATATTCTAATATACATCACATATACACTCTTTAAAAAACCTTTTCTCTTCCAATAAAACATATACAATAAATCCAATTAAATTAATAATAAAACCCAAAACATCTAGGGTATATTTTGGGATATTACATATGTTATTCAATTTTCAGAGTTCTGGGTTTGGCGGCATGTCTATGATTGCCTATGGGCTAAAAGCTAGAATGGTGAAAAGACTGGGTCGTAAGCCAGGCCAGCTAATAAATATGATGTTTTTGGGGTGAAAAGACTGGGTCATAAGCCTCAAAAACTGTAGCAGTCTAGCCGGGTTGTGGACCAAGATACTAGGGCCTAAGGGTCTAGCCGGGTTGAGGTCCAAGAGACTGGGGCTGTTACATTATCCATGGATTTATTGCCTACGGGGCTAGACACATGGTGTCATTATGGACTAAAGCAATAACTTTGAAATTTGAATAGCATATTAGATCCTTTTTGGGCCCATGCTTATCTTTATTTTAATGTGAATTATGGAATATTTGAAAAATATAAGAAAGTGGAATGATGTGATATCTAAATGCATTGTGCATTAGTATTGCATTGAGTTATATTGTTATTATCAAAGTTTGTACTACTAGGCTTCGGCTTAGCATGATTGTTTGCATCGCGCAGGTGACAGGATAGACCCAGCTAAGCCAGAGAGTTCTTTTAGACCAGGTCAGGTCTAGACTTGTAGTTGAGCTTGTTGAGCTACTATCGAGATCAAAAACACTACCAGCAACATGTATATATTTTTATGTTATTGTACATTTTGAGTATTATGCATAATATATTATGTTTTGAATTTTACATATTGTATATTATAAAGAATGTTTGGGTCAATGTATTTGAAATGGGAGAGTAAGTGTGTTTTAAATTATATATATCTATATATATAAATGTTTGAGAAACTTGGTGAAATTGAGAAGTATGGTTAAGATGGTGGTTGGAAATTATTTGGGAGTGTTTTCTTTTTTGCAGGTTGAGTAATTGCTAAATTTTGGGATATCCAAATTAAAGACAAAACTCTAGCGAATTTTTCCCAGAGATTTTTATATATACTATTTATATATATACTATTTAATTTTTATATATTTAGAATTTAAATTTAAATTAAAAATGTGAAAAATTTTTATTAAACTGGTCTGTGACATTTTTGTACCGTATATGCATATTTTACATATGTTGAAAATATGTATTGTATATATATAGGGTATAAGGGTGTTACATTTATTTTGGTATCAGAGCCTAGGTTTGAGGTTCTCGACCTAGGTGGGATGATAGAGAGAGAAAATGGGAGATTTGAAAATAGTTTTAAATTGTAATACATGCATTGGCACTGGCAGTTTCTGATCTCTAATATAGTATTTTCTACTTTGTTTGCAGATATAGGTAGTTATGGCGTCTCGGCCGCATCAGGCTGTTGAGGGTAGTACAGAGAGTGTGGCTCCAGATGAGGGTAGAGATGGAGCTAGAGTTGTATCTAATGGTGAGGCGTCTGTTTTTGTGCCTGTGAGATCAGCAGCTGATGAGATTCCGCCTGGCTGGGTATGGCATATGGTAGAGTTGTTGAGGCAGACTCCGGTTCCCCAGTTGCCACAGCCGCAGCCGCAGTTACCGGTGAGGCAGTATAATAAATTGAGAAAGTATGGGGCTAAGGACTTTGTTGGTACTACAGATCCTGCTGTAGCAGAGCACTGGCTAGACCAGGTTCAGAGGATATTTATTCAGTTACAGACTAGTCCAAAAGAGAAGCTAGATTATGCCAGATCTCTTCTGTAGAGAGATGCATATGATTGGTGGAAGACGGTTCCACATACTCTGGATGATTTACCAGTCCTGACCTATAATGATTTTTTACGAGAATTTGAGAAGAAGTATACTCTGAAAGAGTATAAAGATGCAAAGAAGATGGAGTTCCTGAGTCTGAGACAGGATACCAAGACAGTGATCGAGTATAAGATCGAGTTTATCCGGTTGAGTCACTATGCTGGTGGGATCATTTTTGACGAGTTTGACAAGTGCAGAAGGTTTGAGGAGGGACTGAGACCCGCTATCATGTGCATCATCGCAAGCTCTCAGTATCATAATTTTTTCCAGTTAGTTGCAGCTGCCAGGAGTGTTGAGAGGGCACAGAGTCTTACAGCAGCTGCCAGGGTTGAGGAGACCAGAGTTAGGAGACCCCAAAGTGAAGCAAGGTCTTCATCAGTGAAGAGAGGCTAAGGGAGACATTTTCAGAGGTTTAGTAGGAGTTAGGGGTAGTTTGGTAGGTCAGTACAGTAGCAGAGACAGAGACAGAGACCTGCAGTTTTAGTGGTTGGTGCTCTGACTCCAATGGCTCAGAGACCTACTCCACCTACTGTTGCGCTCGAATTAACTCTACCACAAAGCGTCACTCGCAAGTATACGAGGTAGCTGTAGCAAAGGTGATCGCCCCAAGGTCGTCTCACAAGGAAGCTAAAGTGGCTAATTGATTATCAGATTATAAATAACAAGTAATAAAGAAATTTAAATCACTAACAACTAAGGAAGAAGATTGATTGAAATTTAAAACAAATAAAAGTAAATTGAGCTGATGTTTTGATTCACTTGATAGAAAGGTCTAGGGTTTGCATTTCTCTGCTACTTATATGTATGAACAGTTATTCCTCTTAACCAATTTAATTTCAAAGGTTAAATCTCAAGCAACTTAATTAATTGAATAAAGGAAATAAGCTCTCGCATTCAAACCTCTCTCAAATAATCTTGTTTCAATTGAAATAATCTTTTCCTAGGTTATATCTCTAATTCACCTAAGTCCTAAATTGAATTGTTCCAGCATTAGACTTCATCTCTCAATCCATCATCTAATACCTAAAACACATAATTGGTGGCCAATCAATTATATATTAGCAATAATTCATTCAATAAAGGCTTAAAGAAATAATTGAGTTAAGAGTAATAACCAATTCATACAATTATAGCAGATCCATACAAACCCTAGACTAGATCAAATTAGTTCATAATGCTATCAAACATACTCATCTCATTAATAATCAAAGAAATCAATTTAGACATGATAATATCCGTAAATACAATTCCAATGAAAATAAAGAGATAAAGTTCAAGAACAAAACCAAATTACAAACTCCTTGAAGCTTCTGAAGAATCTCTTGTTCAAATCTTGCAAGAGGGATGTATCAATGGCATGAACAATCTAATCTAGCTAGTTTAATCCAAAGTGTAATTAAAAATCAAAGAAAACAAAGTTATCAAAACCTAAATCTCTTTGACGGCTCAATCTTTGCTTAAAGTCTCAACAACAACAAACCCTAGCTTCTTTTTCTCTTTTATATGAATTCTCCGCTTTAAAAATCCGCTATGTCTTTGGTTCATGAGAGACACGGCCAAGTTGGATGAGACTTGGCCATGTTGGTGGTCTTTGGAGGGACACGGCCAATGACTTGGCCGTGTCCCTTGCCTGTGTTTGCTTCTGTTTAATTTTAATCTTGTTTTCCTTTGGAACTAAGTGAGACACGGCCAAGTTGGAGTGACTTGCCCGTGTTGGAGCCTTTTTGGAGGGACACGGCCACAAGCTTAGCCGTGTCCCTTACTTGTGTCCTTCTCGGTGACTTGCTCTTCTTCTTTAACTTGGTATGGGACACGGCCAGTGACTTGGCCGTGTCCTCTGCATGTGTCAGCTACTGTCCATTTTTCCTTTAGTCTTGGTTCCTTGGCTTTTTAACCTAAAACAAAACTTCAAACAAACTTTAAACAAAAAGTAAATAAACAATAACCAACCAAACATAAACACCATACTAAAAACTAGATCAAAAACAACATAAACTCTGAAATAAACTAAAACTACCAAAATTAATGAAAACACTAAACAACCCGATAAAAACTAACAAAATACCTAAATAAAACAATAATTATCATAATAAACAAGACACAAATCTATAACAAAAACTAATAAAACAACTACCCCACACTTAAAATTTTGCTTGTCCTCAAGCAAATTCACATGGCATAAATTAAAAACTCAAACAACCTTAACTATAATTCCAGCATATAAGATGAAATCCTTTAAGACTCAGCCATAAATATTTGCAATTTCCTTCAATCAAGATTTTCTTAACTCATTCATTAATCCAGGCATACAAACCTTATCTCTCTTCTAAGTGTTTCACTTGATTTCAAAGGTTAATTGCTCAAACCACTCATGACTGCATACTACCATAAACTTGCTTAATTATCCAATCTCCCTCACTGATTTTCTCAAGAAATAATCCGAAGGTCTTTCATTTGGATGTAATGGGGTTAAGGTAAAGGTGTGAGAAAAGACATTTAGGCTGAAGCATCAAGAAATGGAGTATCTAAATTAGACACTACTCTTGCTAAAAAACTCATAACTCTTTCAAATAGCATACTCACCAACCCTTGATACTTTCATATACTTGCATACTTAAAGAAAAATACATGAGTCGACATTCCTCTTTTGATGACCAATGCTAGAACATATATGAATTTTGTATATAAATAACTTTTCTTTTATTTTCTCTCTTTTTTTTATCATATATATATATATATTTTAAATACACATATATATACAAAATATAACGTTGCATAGAACATCTAGCCTAAAATGTAGAGGAAAAGAATAATCAACTCTTAATCAAATACAATATGCAAAGTATGATTTCAACCCCAAATAGCAATACCAAAAAAAAAAATTTTTATTGCTTACCCCACACTTTGAAATAAACCACCCTATTGTCATATCACAAAACTCCATTCCTTAATGCAGGTATGATGAAAATAAGAACATGTTAAGTTGAGAATTGTGTTTATCAAACAAGAAAAGGTCAAAGGCTCAACTTGGCTCACTAAGGAAATCAATATTAAAGGAGGTCTTTTTAAGCTAAAGGGCTAACCTAATTTGCCTTCATCACTTTAAAACTTGAGATTAAATCATAATGTGAGTTCAATTAGTATGCAAAAGCAAACTCTAGATATGCAAAATCATGAAGGTACACACTTAAGAAAAGAAAATAAATTGACAATAATATCAAATTTATGAGGCTCAAAACTCACACAGGTGGGTTCTCAAAGATATATATGCCATGAATTGCAGAATGCAAAAATTGATCATGAATGAATTCAAATGCTAATCTCTATGCTGATATTAAAGTCTCAACTATAATGCTAGAATCACAGAAAAGACCAATAAGATTTTCAACAATTATGCCATGCACAACAAACACAATAAACAAGACAAGACAAACAAAACAAAAATTAAAGAAAAGTTTAAAGATTACCCCACACTTTAGAATTTACATTGTCCTCAATGGAAAACAAGAATAATAAAGAGAAAGAGTTAAGTACAACCTGTCTTCCATCGTAACCTGGTGAGGAAAAACTCTACCTTTTGATCACAAACACAAATGGTCAAAAACAAGATACAAGAGAGCTTTAGGGTTTCCATTTATTTAAACTAAACATAAAATCAAAATTGCTAAATATAAAATTATAACTATGAAAAAGAAATGCAAACCGATGGGTTGCCTCCCATTTAGCGCTTCTTTAATGTCATAAAGCTGGACATCACTGCAAGACTAGGGATCGTGGATCAAAGTGCTGTCAATGATCCTCACTTCTTGAAATCCTTCTTTATATGGTTTAACTCTCTGTCCATTTACTTTAAAAGTCTTATTTGTTCGAGAGTTAAGCAATTCAATGGCACCAGAAGGACATACCTTAGTTACCTCAAAAGGACCACTCCATCGAGATTTAAGTTTACCTGGAAACAGACGGAGTCGAGAATTAAAAAGTAAAACTTTCATACCTAGACTTAAAGTCTTTCACACTATAAATCTGTCCTGAAGTGCTTTAGTGTGATCCTTATAATTCTTCGAGCTCTCATATGCCTTTGGGTTAAGGCACCTTTGGGTCTTCCCCACTAGTTTAGCCCCCTCTTCTAAAGTCAATGTCAGCTCCAATTTATCTGAGGAACCTGTCTGCAAGAAAGCATCTGAACAACGGCTTCAACACAATTAATTAAAGAACATTCCTCATATAAAGCATTTGTAGGAATGGGAGAAGTGTTAAAAATAGAAAATTCAACCTTCTGTCCCAAGACAGTCATTGATAATTTACCATTTTTAACATCTATTAAGGTGTTGGTAGTAGCCATGAAAGGCCTACCTAGCAAAATAGTGTGTGCTGATGGTGCAGGGTTACTTCCTTCTATGTCAAGAACTATAAAATCCACAGGTACTATCAACCCTCCAACCTTAACTAACACATCTTCTATAACCCCTTTCGGTAATCTAAAAGACATATCAGCTAATTGCAACACCATTTTTGTCGGTTTAAGTTCCCTTAGTTCTAATTCTTTATAAACAGAATAAGGCATCAAATTCACACTAGCTCCTAGATCACACATGCCATCAGTCCCCTTTCCATTCCCGACAGTAATTTGAATTATAAAGCTTCCGGGATCCTTTAGTTTGGGAGGTAGTTTATGCTGCAGAACAGCACTAGCTACCTCTGAAACTATCACCTTTTCATTCGGCTCATACCTCTTTTTCTTGGTGATCAGCTCTTTGAAGAATTTTGCATAAGCCGGCATATTCTTTACTGCTTCAAGTAAGGGTAAGTTAATACTTACCTTAGACAGCATGTTGAAGATATTAGAAAATTGCATATCTTTTTTATCATCTTTCAACCTGCTAGGGAATGGTATAGGAGGCCGGTATGGATTGCTTGCCTTATGTAAATCTCCTGAAGGGGACTTCTCCATTGATATATCTCCAGCACCTTTGTTCTCTAGTTCTCTTTCCTTTTTGTTCCCTTGGTCACCTGCATTTACAGAG
The DNA here is from genome assembly GCA_947685225.1 of Garcia nutans. Lineage (NCBI taxonomy): Eukaryota > Viridiplantae > Streptophyta > Magnoliopsida > Malpighiales > Euphorbiaceae > Garcia > Garcia nutans. Next base: position 56,373,250 of record CANTUV010000024.1, read on the forward strand.
TTATTTTCAACATTAGTGTTAATTACCTTACCACTTCTAAGAACAGTCACTAAATGTGCCTGCTCAGGTTGACTTGGAAATTTCCCTTTCTATTGAATCTGCATCTGTTATGCAAGTTGTCCTACTTGAGTCTCCACTTTTTTAAAAGATGCTTCTAATGAATCCAGCCTCTTATTAGTCATCTCTTGATTTTGAGCACTGACTTTGATGAAAGCTTGTAAACTTTCCTCCAAGCTCTCTATCTTAGACTGCCCTTGATTTGAGGATTGGCCCTGCTGTTGGTTTTGTCTCTGGAGCAAATGGAAAGGCTGCTGAGAATTGTTTGTTGCCCAGGAAAAATTAGGATGATTCCGCCAACCAGGATTATAGGTATTTGAGTAGGGATCATTCCTGGCTCTTGGTTGAAATCCCCCCATGGCATTGACTTGCTCAGCTTCATTCCCTTATGATTCATATGCAGAGGGGCAAATGTTCGCTCCATGCCCTAAAGTTCCACAGATTCCACACACTTCTTGAGTAGATGAAGAAATGTTGTTTTTCATATTCAGCATCTGCACTTGCCTTGTTAACTCAACTATCTGATTTACCATCTCACTATTGGCCTCCAATTGGTTCACCCCTTTACTTCTTCCTCTTACACTCTTCTGTTGAGAATTAGCTCCCAACATCTCAAAAATCTCATAAGTTTCATCAGCTATCTTTTCTCCCATGGCTCCCCCAGCTGCATTGTCAACAGTGTTCTGAAATTGCTGGGTTAGACCATCATAGAAAAACTTATTCAGAAGTTGAAGTGGGTAGTGATGATGTGGACACTGGATCAATAGCATCTTGAATCTGTCCCAAGCCTCATGAAATGGCTCTCCTTCAAATTGAGAGAATGTAGCGATCTTCCCTCTCAATTCAGCTGTCTTTTGATGTGAATAAAATTTGCCCATAAATTTGTTATAAACTTGCTCCCAAGTTGTCAAAGAATTCTCGGGCAACATCATAAGCCAGCTCTTTGCCCTATCCTTCAAAGTATAAGGGAAACATCTCATCCTCAACTGATCCTCTGTTAATCCTCCCAATGGAAAAGTGTTGAGGGTAGAATAAAAATCCCGAATAAAGTTCAAAGGATCTTCATTTGGAACTCCATAGAATGATGGCAGCATGTTGTAATGAATGTTCTTTAACTCATAGTTTCTTGCTGCATCTGTCAACCTTATACAAGATGTGGAAGTCCCAATGACAGGTCTAGCAAAATCTCTCATGGTTCTTTGCCTTTCTTCTCCCATATTGACTAATTGTGCAGTATTTGACTCAAATTCAGAAGTGTCCTCCTCTGTATCAAATCCGGTGTAGAGCTCAAACTCTTCTCTGCTCCTTTTCACTCTCTGAGTTTCTAGAATAAATGGATGTAGCTCTCCTTCGAGTGATCTCCTGCCTTGCATAAACAAAATTTCTAGAAAAAGAAATTATTAAAAGCAAAAGACAAATTAAATAAAAAGTAAATAATGAAAAGTAATCTAAATTATCTATGCTAATAAACAATTTCGCCAATTAGCTTCCCCGGCAGCGGCGCCAAAAACTTGTTGCGCTCGAATTAACTCTACCACAAAGCGTCACTCGCAAGTATACGAGGTAGCTGTAGCAAAAGTGATCGCCCCAAGGTCGTGTCACAAGGAAGCTAAAGTGGCTAATTGATTATCAGATTATAAATAACAAGTAATAAAGAAATTTAAATCACTAACAACTAAGGAAGAAGATTGATTGAAATTTAAAATGAATAAAAGTAAATTGAGCTGATGTTTTGATTCACTTGATAGAAAGGTCTAGGGTTTGCATTTCTCTGCTACTTATATGTATGAACAGTTATTCCTCTTAACCAATTTAATTTCAAAGGTTAAATCTCAAGCAACTTAATTAATTGAATAAAGGAAATAAGCTCTCGCATTCAAACCTCTCTCAAATAATCTTGTTTCAATTGAAATAATCTTTTCCTAGGTTATATCTCTAATTCACCTAAGTCCTAAATTGAATTGTTCCAGCATTAGACTTCATCTCTCAATCCATCATCTAATACCTAAAACACATAATTGGTGGCCAATCAATTATATATTAGGAATAATTCATTCAATAAAGGCTTAAAGAAATAATTGAGTTAAGAGTAATAACCAATTCATACAATCATAGCAGATCCATACAAACCCTAGACTAGATCAAATTAGTTCATAATGCTATCAAACATACTCATCTCATTAATAATCAAAGAAATCAATTTAGACATGATAATATCCGTAAATACAATTCCAATGAAAATAAAGAGATAAAGTTCAAGAACAAAACCAAATTACAAACTCCTTAAAGCTTCTGAAGAATCTCTTATTCAAATCTTGCAAGAGGGATGTATCAATGGCATGAACAATCTAATCTAGCTAGTTTAATCCAAAGTGTAATTAAAAATCAAAGAAAACAAAGTTATCAAAACCTAAATCTCTTTGACGGCTCAATCTTTGCTCAAAGTCTCAACAACAACAAACCCTAGCTTCTTTTTCTCTTTTATATGAATTCTCCGCTTTAAAAATCCGCTACATCTTTGGTTCATAAGAGACACGGCCAAGTTGGATGAGACTTGGCCATGTTGGTGGTCTTTGGAGGGACACGGCCAGTGACTTGGCCGTGTCCCTTGCCTGTGTTTGCTTTTGTTTAATTTTAATCTTGTTTTCCTTTGGAACTAAGTGAGACACGGCCAAGTTGGAGTGACTTGGCCGTGTTGGAGCCTTTTTGGAGGGACACGGCCACAAGCTTGGCCGTGTCCCTTGCTTGTGTCCTTCTCAGTGACTTGCTCTTCTTCTTTAACTTGGTATGGGACACGGCCAGTGACTTGGCCGTGTCCTCTGCATGTGTCAGCTACTGTCCATTTTTCCTTCAGTCTTAGTTCCTTGGCTTTTTAACCTAAAACAAACTTTAAACAAAAAGTAAATAAACAATAACCAACCAAACATAAACACCATACTAAAAACTAGATCAAAAACAACATAAACACTGAAATAAACTAAAACTACCAAAATTAATGAAAACACTAAACAACTCGATAAAAACTAACAAAATACCTAAATAAAACAATAATTATCATAATAAACAAGACACAAATCTATAACAAAAACCAATAAAACACCTACTTGTTTTCATTGTGGTAGAGTACACAGAGGTATTTGCTGGTGGAGAGGTGCTTCGGGAGTGTGTTTTAGATGTGGTTCGTCAGATCATTTTATTAGAGATTGTCCCGAGCCACTAGAGGTTAGGCGGGCAGATACTGCAGCTTCTCAACCCAGTGTCAGAGGGGGTCGTGGTGGCAGAGGTTTTAGTAGAGGTGGTCGACATGGGTTTAGTCAGAGTGGAGGCTCTACATCCGAAGGCAGTAGGCCAAATGAGGCTGGGCCATCTCAGCGGGTTTATGTGATACAGAGGCAGCCGGATGCTTCAGCCGTCATTGCAGGTACATTTTCTTTATTTGGTATTTCAATCCTTGCTCTATTAGATCCTGGATCTACACATTCATAAATAAGTGCATCTATCTTGCCTATGAATGAATTACATTCTGAGTCCCTAGGATTTGATGTCTTGGTGACAAATCCTTTAGGGCATAGTATTGTGGTGAGCAGTGTGTACCGAGATAGTCCAGTTGTTTTTCAGGATGAGGAGTTTTTGGTAACCTGATTGAGATGCCTTTCAGGGAATATGATCTGATTTTAGGAATGGATTGGTTATCCAAGCATGGGGCTATGGTAGACTTTCAGAAGAAATGTGTTACTTTGAGAACACGTGATGGTAGGGATGTGATGGTATCTGGTGAGCAAAGTTATCTTTCATCCATGTTTGTTTCAGCTGTTTCTGCTAGGAGGATGATTCTAAAGAGATGTGAGGCTTATCTTGCTCGTGTTGTAGATACTAGAGTAGTGGGATCCCTGCTTGAAAGTATACTCATAGTTGCCGAGTTTCCAGATGTTTTCCCTGATGAATTACTAGGGGTACCTCCTGAGAGAGAAATGGAGTTTGGTATCGATTTATTGCCTGGTACCACTTCTATCTCTATTACCCCTTATCGGATGGCACCTGCTGAGTTGAGAGAGTTGAAGGTGCAGTTGCAGGAGTTATTGGATAAAGGGTTTATCCACCCTAGTGTGTCCCCATGGAGAGCGCCTGTGTTGTTTGTGAAGAAGAAGGATGGCACCATGAGATTGTGTATTGATTATAGACAGTTGAATAAGGTGACCATCAAGAACAAGTATCCTTTGCCTCGGATAGATGATCTCTTTGATCAGTTGAAGGGAGCGGCAGTACCATCAGTTGAAAGTCAGAGATGTGGATGTACCCAAGACAGCTTTTCGTACGAGGTATGGGCATTATGAGTTTCTAGTAATGCCCTTTGGATTGACGAATGCACCAGCAGCTTTTATGGATTTGATGAATAGGGTATTCAGACCATATTTAGATTAGTTTGTGGTGGTCTTCATTGACGACATCTTTGTGTATTCGCGTAATGAGGAGGATCATGATAGACATTTGCGGATCATATTGCAGACTTTGAGAGATAAGCAGTTGTATGCTAAGCTGTCTAAGTGTGAGTTCTGGCTTGATCAGGTAACTTTTATTGGTCATGTGGTTTCAGCAGAGGGTATTAGAGTTGATCCGAGTAAAGCTGAGGCTATCTTGAATTGCAGTCCATCGAAGACTGTGACAGAGGTTAGAAGTTTTCTGGGATTGGCAGGCTATTATCGTCGATTTGTGAAGGGTTTTTCTATAATAGCTACACAACTCACCAGATTACTTCGTAAAGGAGTTAAATTTGTGTGGATAGATCGGTGTCAGGCAAGTTTTGAGCAGCTGAGGGAGATGTTGACTCAAGCTCCTGTCCTTACCCTACCTGTGAAAGGTAAACCATATGTGATATACAGTGATGCTTCACACAACGGTTTAAGTTGTGTTTTGATGCAGGAGGGTAGAGTCATAGCTTATGCTTCACGGCAGTTAAAGCCACATGAGCTTAATTAACCGACGCATAATTTGGAATTAGCAGCAATAGTTTTTGCCTTAAAGATTTGGCGGCATTACTTGTATGGGGAAAAGTGTTTCATTTATACAGATCACAAGAGTTTGAAATACCTGGGTGTTCAGAGAGAGCTGAATCTTCAGCAGAGATAGTGGTTAGAGTTGATTAAAGACTATGATTGTTTGATTGATTATCATCCTGGTAAGGAAAATGTTGTTGCTGATGCCTTGAGTCGAAAGTCTTTGGCAGGTTTGACTACTTATTCACCCTCATTGCTTGTTGAGCTGAGAGCGTTGCACGCTAGATTTGAATCTTCTGATGATGGTGCTTTGATGGCTCAGTTGCAGTTGAGGCCAGTCTTATTGGATCATATTAGGGAGGCTCAGTTGGCAGATGAGAAAATTCAAAAAATTATATTAGTTTGTCAGAAGGGGGAGAGTCTAGACTTTTATGTGAGGGATGATGGCAGTCTATGGTACAGAGATAGATTGTGTATTCCTGATGATGCAAAATTGAAAAGAATGATATTAAAGGAAGCACATCAGTCACTTTTTGCTATACACCCTGGGAGTACCAAGATGTATTAGGACTTGAAGCGACATTATTGGTGGTCAAGTATGAAGAGGGATATAGCAGAGTTTGTATCCAGATGTCTCACTTGCCAGAAAGTGAAGGCTGAGCACCAAGTTCCTTCAAGGTTGCTCCAACCTTTATCAGTACCAGAATGGAAATGGGAGCGAGTAACAATGGATTTTGTGACTGGACTGCCTTTGACCCAGAAGAAACATGATGCAATCTGGGTGATAGTTGATTGGATGACGAAGATTGTAACACCCCCACATCCAATACATACACACTACATACACCACAATGTAGTATACATGCATCGAATATAGGAATGCTACGAATTTTCTTAACATTCAAAACATTTCCAATGATAATATAATCTTTCTCATTATACATAATAGAAAAAAAAAATAAGTGATTAACCTGTAATATAAAACAAAATAGATATATATATACATATATACATATACTTAATACGCAGCGAAATTTAGAACTATTACATATAGGAAAACATTTAAATATTTATATTTACAAATGTACATATATTCACATTATAAACAATACTTTACAAAATATTAAAAGAGTTATACATGATTGGCAAATCTTCTCTGATCTTTAAGTCCCAAAATCAACTCTTCAATGTCTACTCTCACTCGGCCTCGATGAGCTCTCGGGTTCAACTCTATCAACTCTATCACCTGCGCGATCAACACTATCGCGCTAAGCCAAGGGCTTAGTAGTACAAAACATGCTAACATTATGCTTGTATGCTATGCAATGTCACACATTCCATTAATATCAACATCATAAGTGAAAAGCTAACATCAAACCTTTGCCTTTCACAAATCATAATCATATAAGCATATCACATCTCAAAGTCCTTTCATGAATTTCATTATTGAATTATTTTGCCATCAATGAATCACATATAAACAAAGACAAGCATGGGCCCAAAACACACTAATATGCCATTCAATTTTCAGAGTTAATGCTTTGGTTTTATCACATTTATCATTATCACATATACCCAACTAGGCTTCAAGGATTAGGTTCAACCAAGCTTCAAGGGGAACAAAGCATGCTAAGTCTCAACCCAACTTGGCTTCAAGAACCAAACCCAACCTAGCTTCAAGGGTTGTAACATCTCAATTAGGCTTCAAGGACTAGACCCAACCAAGCTTCAAGGGGAGTAAAACATGTTAAACTTCAACCCAACTTGGCTTCAAGGATCAAGCCCAACCTAACTTCAAGAGATTGTTACTATCTTTAGGCATGCCACCAACAACAAACTCTGAAAATGGAATAACACATTAGCCACACAACTCATTCATTAATTTGTTATCAATTTCATTCTCAAATGAATTAACATAGCCAATCACAATGGCTTTATATTCCATTTCATCTCAATTCACATCATAGCATTTCAATCTTTAATACACACCATCATTTGCATCATCATGTCATTCACATTATTCATATATATATATATATATATATCATCATTGATATAAACATAACAACACACATTACTCATATAAATTAACAATGTAGTAATGTCACATTTGTACTTACATACAATCATATAGGTTTTGTACTTACCTCAAAAGCAAATCACACCACTCTTAACAATTCCTTGTTCAAGATCCTTCTACCTCTTAAATCAATGATCAATCACTATCTTCAAGACCTAAATAAAAAGTAATAGCATATACTTGCTTAGAGATACACAAGAGATAATCCAATTAGGAATTAATTAGGGCAAACCCTAACCCTGACACGATCACCCACACGGGTGTGTTCATGACCGTGCCCTAACTCCACAACACAGAAGCATTTACACGTTCAACAACATGGGCGTGTTCCTGGGCGTGTAAATTCTCAAATCTTACAGTAGCTATGACACGCTCAATAACACGGGCGTGTTACTGGTCGTGTCAAACCTACTGCCTCCAACACAATTGACATGCCTAAAAACCCTGGACGTGCTCATGGGCGTGTCCGGCCACAAATCAAGACTCCGGTCAAAACAACCAAACACTCAACAACATACTTCTATTCATTAACATCCTCTTCAAACAATCTTAACCAAACATACTCAAAACTCATCTCAAACTTGCAACACACCAAAACAAGCCAAAACACACATCAAACACAAAACACAAAATCATCTCAAAACCCTCACCACATATACAACATCATCTCTTCCAACCACTTACTCTTTTCTTCAATCCATACTCAAAATCCATCATCAAATCACTCAAACACTTCTCACATCTCAAAATCAACCAGCACGCTCTTAAAAATCTATCAAACTCAAATATCATTTCAAATAAGCACAAAGATCACAAGAGAACTTACCAAAGATATAAGACTTCTTGTATCATCCACTAGATCACTTCAATCTTCCTTCAATTTGAGTTAAACACCTCAAGATCTTCACTTTGTCTTTTGCTTTCCTTTGTCTATGGAAAAGCCGGCCAAGATGAAGGAAAAAGAAGAAGAAAACACAAAGAACAATCAAGAAGCCCAAAGTCAACTCATCTTTAAATCTCCACCAAGTATTTCAATTCAAGCAATTACCAAAACACCCTTTAACCACATGTTTTGATTTCCTTACAATCACTTGTCCTTTTAAGTCATTTCACAAATCTCAACTAAAAATATCTTCTTCCCTTGACCACATATTTGACCAACTTATATGTTATATATGTATCATATAAACAACATATACACTTCTCTCTAAACCCTCTTTTCTCTCCCAAAACACATATGCATAAACATTCTTTTCCAAATTCTTTTCTTATCACATACATATACATTCAATCCAATATACAACAACAACATAATCAAAACTTTTAGGGCATGCATTGGGATATTACAAAGATAGCTCATTTTCTTCTAGTTCGGATGGATTTTTCCCTTGAGAGGTTAGCTGAGCTGTATATCAATGAGATAATCAGGTTGCATGGAGTCCCAGTTTCATTGATGTCGGATCGAGATCCCCAATTTACTTCAAGGTTTTGGAAGAGTTTGCATGATGCTCTGGGTTCTCGATTACATTTTAGTATTGCTTTCCATCCTTAGACAGATGGACAGTCAGAGAGAGTGATACAGATTCTAGAGGATATGTTAAGCAGTTGTATCATTGATTTTACCAGGAATTGGGATAGATTTTTGCCATTAATTGAGTTTTCTTATAACAATAGTCATCGGTCAAGTATTGGGATGACTCCTTATGAGGTATTATATGGCAGGAGATGCAGGACACCTTTGTGTTGGGATAAAGTTGGAGAAGGTAAATTGGCTGGTCCCGATTTGATTAAGAAAATAGAGGAGAAAGTGAAGGTGATTTGGGGTCGTTTGAAAGTAGCTTCAGACCGACAAAAATCCTATTCAGATTTGAAGAGAAGAGACATAGAGTTCAGTGTGGGAGATAAAGTGTTTCTGAAGGTGTCTCCATGGAAGAAGATTTTGAGATTTGGCCACAAAGGAAAGTTGAGTCCTCGTTTCATAGGACCATATGAGGTGTTGGAGAGAGTTGGTCCAGTGGCTTATAGACTAGATTTGCCTCCTGAATTGGATCGAATACATAATGTTTTCCATGTCTAGATGCTTCGGAGATACAGGTCATATCTTGTCGGTGGAGTCCATTGAGGTGAGTCCAGATCTGACTTACGAGGAAGAACCAGTGGCGATTTTGGCACGAGAGGTTAAATAATTGAGGAATAAGAGGATGCTACTTGTGAAAGTCATTTGGAGGAATCATGCCACTAAGGAGGCGACATGGGAAAGTGAGCAGGCAATGCAAAGTCAGTTTCCCCATTTGTTCCAAACTTGAGGACAGATAATTTCGATGATGAAATTTATTTTAGGGGAGAGAATTGTAACATCCTAAAATTTTTGAAAATTTCTAATTTTTGAAAAATTTGATAAAATAAATTATAATTTAAAAGGATAAATTAAATTAATAATTTTAAATGAAAAATGAAGGGATTTTAAATAAAAAAGTGGAATATATATGTGATATATATGCAAAATATACATAACATATATAAAAGTCAACACTTTTTAAAAGAAAAGGGTATTTTGGTAATTAAATATTATAAATTCAAAATTAATAAAATAATTCAAAAATAAATTATTTTTGAATGAAAGAGGAAAATTAGAACTTTTAATTTATTAAAAAAATAATTAATAACTAATATTAAATTATTTTAATATATATATATGGTTAAAAAAAAAAGATGAAAGGAAAAGAAATATAAAAGTCTTCATCTTCTTCTTCTTCTTCTTCAAGGATGTTTTCCATGGAAGCTTGAAGACCAAGGATTTTACTTCTTCCATACTTCATAAATTGAAGGAATTAACAAGTTTCAAGGGGATTTTTGGTGATTTCTACCAAAATTAGTAAGTTTCCATCTCTTTTCTTTGAATTCCTTGAAATTTTGGATTATGTGAGAATTTAGATTTTGATGTAGTATGTTATAATTGTTGGAATTGGTGTGTATGATGTTATTTTGGGTAGTTAACAATGATTCTAAGGTTAGATTGAAGAGATGATAGAGTTTGGTTAAAGAATGGTGAAGAGAGAGAATTTAGGGTTATAAAATTTTGGAGTTTTGAAAACATGAACTTTAATTGTGCAAATTAGTTCTTAATGAGTTATTTTGATTCATAAACAAGTATTTTAAAGTCAAATATTGGATTTGGTGGTGTTGGGTTGGAGTTTGAGAATGGAAGTGGAGATTTAGGATTTTGGAAAAGTGATTTTCCAAAGTGGTTGAATTGTGTGATTTTATTTGTTTAAGCATGTTGTTTAGTGTTAAAAGTGATGAATATAAACTTGGAATGAGTAATGGATTGTGTTGAAATGGAAAACCTTCAATGGGGGAAGGTTATGCCATTTTTGAGATTTTGTGTATAAGAGTGCATTTTTATAATGTAAATGATTTAAATATATTAAAATATGTTTTTAATAATATAAATAAACTTAAAACACTAATTTAATTGTCGTAGAATGGAATTCTAATGTTGAAGTAAGGAAAGGCTAAATTTTTGAAAATTTGTAAGAGTGATGTGTAATTATGGTTTAATGTTGGAAATGCCATTAAATATGATACTAAATGATTATTTGTTATCACATTTGGTTTAGGCTTTGAGGAAGGTTGATTTGCTTCATCCAAGTGGTGAAGGGCAAGTTGGAAAAATTGGATTGAAGGTTGTTTTTAGCTTGCTTTGGGTTGTTAGTAGAGGTATATACAAACTTTGAATATATTGTTTATATTTGCATGACATTTGGTGTAATACCCTTATACCCTATATACATACAATACATATTTCCAGCATATATAAAATACGCATATACGGTAAAAAAAAAATGGCACATACCAGTTTAATAAAAATTTTCACATTTCTATTTTAAGACTTCAAATACTAATATATAAAATAAATAGTATTTAAATATTCTTTGCTTGTTATAGGAATCCAAGATAAATATTTTATATGAAAATCTTTGGGAAAAATTTGCCAGAGTTTTATTTGTAATTTGGACATTCCCAAAATTCAGCAAAACACAACCTGCATAAAACAAACACTCCCAATAAAAATCAATTCACCATTTCACCAATACTTCTCAATTTCTCCATATTTTCTCAAAATACTTATATATAGGTATAAATATCAACATCAAAAATAAGATCTCATCTTAAACAAATTATTCAAATCATTCTTTACAATTTACAATATATACTTCAAAAACATATCATATCATACATAATATCAAAATATTCTATAATATCAAATATGTACATGCTGGCAACTGTCTCTGATATTGATGTACCCAAAAACAACTCTTCAAGCTCAATAAATACAAACCTAGATCCGACCAGGTCTAGTAGAACTCTCCAGCTCTACCAAATCATCCATCACCTGCGCAACGAATTACAATCGAGCTAAGCCGAAGCCTAGTGGTACAAACTTTAATAATAACAATAAGCTCAATGCAATGCCGATGCACAATGCATATAGATATCACATCATTCTACTTTCTTATATTTTTTAAATATTTGATAATCACAACTCATAGCATTATATTGCTCAATTGTATCACAATTCATAATTCACATTAAAGCAAAGATAAGCATGGGCCCAAAAAGGATCTAATATGCTATTCAAATTTCAGAGTTACTACTTTAGTCTATAATGACACCATGTGTCTAGCCCTGTAGGCAATATATCCATGGATAATGTAACAGCCCCAGTCTTTTGGACCTCAACCCGGCTAGACCCTTAGGCCCTAGTATCTTGGTCCTCAACTCGGCTAGACTGCTATAGTTTTTGAGGCAATATCATATTTATCAACTGGCCTGGCTTACGACCCAGTCTTTTCACCATTCTAGCATTTAGCCCGTAGGCAATCATAGGCATGCCGTCAAACCCAGAACTTTAAAAATTAAATAACATACTAGGCACACAATTTATTCATATTTCTCATTATCAAATTCTTTCATAATTCCTTTATCAAAACTTTTCTCATTTTCTCATGATCAAACTAGGCACATTGCCTTATTATATCATCTTTTTCTCACTTTTTTTTTATTTATTCATTTTTCACATCTTTCTCATTTTCTCACTTTTCTCATTTTTCTCATTTTTATCAATATTAATTCATTTCATTATTCTCCATATCTCATTTTTGCATTCACAACACATTACCTAATTACTTTGGGTATTTTCACATAATAAACATATTCCACATTCTACACAATTTAGCCATTATCAATAGCTTTTCACAATGCATTTAACACATATATGACATTACAAATGCCATAGCACATTATTCATACTCAATCAATGGACCAAGTAACTTAACACATTTTCCAACCAAAATGTGTTAAGCCCAAATGTCATGCAAATACAAACAATATATTCAAAGTTTGTATATACCTCCACTAGCAACCCAAAGCAAGCTTAACACAACCTCCAATTTTATCCTTCCAACTTGCTCTTCACCACTTGGATGAAGCAAATCAACCTCCCTCAATGCCTATACCAAATGTGATCATATATAATCATTTAATATCATATTCTAAGGTATTCTCAACATCAAACCATAATTAAACATCACTCTAAACAAAATCCCAAAATTAAGCTTCGCCTCACTTTTACTTTGAAAAATCATATCAAGCCATTTAAAGTAGTGTTTTAAGTTTATTAATATCATTAGAAATATATTTTAGCATGTTTAAACCAATTACATTAATTAATCACATGCTTTTGTCCAAAATCCTAAAATGACATAGCCTTCACCATTGAAGGATCTCCATTCCAACTCAATTCAATCATTATTTCAATCTTATTTCCACCACTTATATTCTCAAATAACATGATTTAAGCATTAAAATCAAACAATTAATCATTCTTTGAAAATTCACTTTTCCAAAACTCTAAATCATTACTACCCTCTTCAAACTCTAACCAAACACAACCAAATCCAATATTTGACTTTAAAATACTTGTTTATGCATCAAAACAACTCATTTGGAATCAATTTGCACAATTAAAAATTATGATTTCAAAAACTCAAATGTTCCATAACCCTAAATTCTCTCTCTTCACCAATCTTACCCAAACTCAACCATTTCTTTAATCCAACCTTAAAATCATTATTTACTCATCAAAAGAACATCTTCCATACCCATTCTAACAATTATAACATGCTTTTTCAAAAACTCAATTCATACATATTTATAAGCTTTAAAGAACTTCATAATTTTGGAAATAAAACTTACTTATTGGAAAATCACCAAAACTACTCTTATTCCCTTGAAAGCATGAAGAATTTGATGATGGAAGAAGCTAAAAATCTCCCTCTTTGGCCATGAAAATCGTCCTTGAAGGAAAGAAGAAGAAGATGATGAAAAAAAAATTTCTCTTTCTTCCCAATCACATTTTCAACCTTATATATTATTATTTTAATATATTTTTAATTATTTAATTATTTAATTAATTAATTAAAATCCCAAAATATTATCTTTCATCCAAAATTATTTATTTTTAGAATTATTTTATTGATTTTAAATTTCTAAAATTTAATTACTAAAATACCCTTTTACTTTGACTTTTCTTTTAAAAAGTGTTGACTTTTATACATTGTATATATTTTACATCTATATCACATATATATTTCACTTTTTCATTTAAAACCCCTTCATTTTTTATTTAAAACCATTAATTTAATTTATCCATTTAAATTATAATTTATTTTATTAAATTTTCAAAAATTAAAACTTTTTAAAAATTTGGGATATTACACATATGCACAAGTAATGTGTATCTTATATACACATCAAATGTACCTTATATGTGTATTAAATATTAAGAATGTAATGTATTAATCCAACATATACAATTAATATACCATATGTATATGTTATATATACTCTAGATATATATATTGAGTATATAAAATTTTATATCTCCAAATACTTATTTAATTTCTCCAAAATTACGGATGTAATAATTTTCTCCCCTTTAAATAATTTCGTTCTCAAAATTATCTAGTATGGTAATAAATCATCTAAATTATTAATTTATCAAATTACACAATTTATATTCTCCCCCTTAGGTTCATTTTTAATTTTCTTTTTACCATTTTTAACACATCATTATACTGTCTATTTACTCAAACAGTCACAACAAATTATCATATCATCAATCGAATTGTCATTAGACAAAAATTAGTTCATCTCTTTAATTTATATACCCACACATACTCAAGATATTTGATCACTTCATTATCTTAAAAATATACTCTCATCACCTTAAATTCAAATGTTGATAACTTTTATTTTAACATAATAATTTTACACATCTTCACTTTGATCCTACTCTTTATACAACTACCACATATTAATTTGGCATCACTATTATACAACAGCAAAATCTTATTTCCTTAATAAGATTCATTCACATTATACTATAACTAATATTTTTCTCTTATAATTATTTGAAACTGATATTACTTAGCTCCTTTCATATATATATATATATATCAGAATGCTGTATTAAGCACATTATCATATAACTTGCATATTCTTAATACAACTACACATATTGATTTTCAATAAATACTTGTAAACTTATTACATTTCGGATCAATTGATCTAACTATCATAATATGACCATTACAACCTTATTCTATTCTGACCAATCTTTAGTCTATTTTAAATTCATTAATCTGTTTTTAATTCATGACATAATTCTATTAGGTCAAATTTATTCTCAAATTTTAATTCTCTTCAAATTCATCATTACAGATAATATTCACTTCCCCTAGTCTCGTTTACTTTACACATCATTTTCATCAACTTATTCATTTTATACCACTTTCAAACATATTCATTATAACTATTACTCACATTTCATAATTCATTTCATTTACCATTTTCTCACATTTCTTATAGTTACCATATTTACAAAAATCACTTTTCTTACACATCACTTAAAGCTTATAATATTTTCACAATTCTCTTCTGTTTCCACACTTTCTATAATTATAAACAAATTTCTAACATAAAATTATAAAATTCAACTATGCAAACCATAAGTCTTGACCATGTTTCTTGAAGCATAACTATCAATCTCACCAAAACTATCCAACGGTCATGTCATAATAATGGTCACGTCTGTGGCTTATAAATAAATACTACCCTTCTATCATTCTTTTTCAAACATTTCCAATCACAATGTTAAGTTCGTATTGCAAAAATCACATATTCATTTTCTAATCTTTTGATACACAAAAAGTTAACACGTTTCAACTCTGTTTCAAAGCAATTTACTCTTATTCACTTGATCATCATTAGCCTAACTCATGTTTCAACAATATTATCATTAACATCTCTTACATATACACATTCGTTCATATGCTAATTTACACAATTTTCATTTATTACTCCATTTCTAATCTATCTCTTATAAAAATTTTCATTCATATATATATATATATATATTTCCATTTCCATACTTTCTTCATTATACTTTCTTTTTCCTTACAATCTCTTATTTATACGCATATACTTTAGGCCCAAAATACTATACAATCATCAAGTTCAATTGTTAAAATAATAATTTTATCGTCCAGCTCTGTTCGGGTCCATTCTCAATATCAATTAATCACATGACCTAACTCTACGCAGGTCAAGACATAATCTCTCTTAGATCTATTAATACATGCAATATCATTCTTATTTGATCAAAAACTAATTAAAACACATTGAAATTGAGGTTTCATCACCTCTGGCATACCCGATCCACAAACATTTAAAGACCAACAATGTTTTTTTTAGATCTTGAAGAAATAGAAAGAAAAAAAAAGGTCAAGTGGCCTGCGATAACCTTAAAAAGCTTTAAACATAAATAAAGAAAGTTGAGGAGTGGCGCTAGAGAGAAAGGAGGTAGAGTTTTTTCTTTATGGGTCTACTTCACCTCAATGGTGATCAACTTATTAATACTATAAAAATTTAAATGTGATAGACTTTTAAATTATTTTTATTTTTAAAAGAACAAGTATTATGACTAATTTTATTATATTGAAAACTTATAAAAACTCACTGAAAATTTTAAATTAACTTATTTTTAAGGGGAAAATTCAGTATTATTATTGATATAACCCTAATTCACTTGAAAACCGAGTTATACAACTCTTTCGAAAACACCATTCAGACACGACTAATTCACCACTTATGTAATTTCAACTCAATCTCTTTGCACAAGCCGACAAGGACTGTTTGATTTTTGGTTGAACGCTTTATCTTTTCCTCTGTCAATTCGACACATCTTTATCTTATTCTTATTCAATTTTTAATTTCAAATTTCCAGAAGACATTAATAACGAACCCTCAACATCTATTAATTTACAAATTTACCTCAATTGCTTTATCTTCTTTCTGTCATATCTCGCATATTTATATCCTGACGTGACACATACAAAAGTAGAAGAAAGATAAGTTTCACCACACTTCCACTTTTGCCCTTTGTATCACCAGATATATGCCTTCGTGACAGGGGCATTATTGCCTTTCGAATTTGAAATTTGAATTAAATAACAGTAAGGGCGTTTCGGTCATTTGAGAATTATAAAGAGAATGATGGAGAGAGACAGAGAGAAGGAGAGAGAAAGAGAGAGAGAGACAGACCAGGGGGTGTGTATGTGAGAGAGAGAGTCGTTTGTGTCCGTTTTTTCTGTTAAATATATGTAAAATAGAGAGAGAAGGCGATGGTGTCGGACCAGGAACTAGCGAAAGGGATAGAGACTCTGCTTCGTCAATCAGACCCGAACGCCGTCACCTCCTTGGACTTTGTCATTCAGCAACTTGAAGCAAAACTAGGGTTAGACGTTTCCCACAAGGCTGGCTTCATTCGTGACCAGATCAATCTTTTGCTACGGTCACATCGGACAACCGTAACAACCACCGCAACCGCCGTAGCTGTTAACCCGCTGCCACATCCAAATCCAGAACCACATCCACAAACCTTTCATCTTACTCAAAAAGACCATTTTGCCCTCCAACATCACCTTCAATTCCAACAATTTCCTCCCCATTTTGCCCTCCATCCCCACCATCCGCACAACTATCAGCAACAGGTTTTCCCTCAGGACCTTAACTTCCGCCAGCCACAGGTGTCACCGCCACATCCCCCGCCTCCCCAGCACCGCCAGCAGCAGCAGAAACAGCAGCAGCCACCGCCTCTTCCGAAAGCCGAGGTTTATTCCCAAAATGCAACCACTGTTCCTTCTGAGTTATCCAAAGAGAGGTAATATTGTTTCTTTTGGTAATTTTATTGTTCAAATTTTGAAGTTTTATGGCTTTCTTAATTTCAATGTGTGTGTTCGAATTTAGAAATTTTAGGGTTTTCTTCATTTGGATGTTACGTGTTAAAATTTTGAAGTGTTAGGGTTTTTGAACTCCTGTTTTGTAATGTTTAGATGCTATCGATTATTTCACTTTCCAAGTAAATTACTGTGGTTTGTGTATCTTATACAGTGCTCCAGTTGGGGCCAAAAGAAGAGGTGGCCCAGGTGGGTTGAACAAAGTTTGTGGTGTTTCACCTGAACTTCAGGCCATTGTTGGCGAACCAGCATTGCCAAGGACTGAGGTATGTTGACATGTGTCTACGGCAATTAAGTTTATCTTATCAATCTGATTGGTTATTATCAATCCGATTGGTTATTATCAATTTGTTTTATACAGATTGTGAAGCAGTTGTGGGCATACATACGGAAGAACAACCTCCAAGATCCAAGCAACAAGAGAAAGATAATCTGTGATGATGCCTTGCGTGTGGTTTTTGAGACTGACTGCACTGACATGTTCAAGATGAACAAGCTACTAGCTAAACATATCATCCCACTTGAACCTACAAGTATGTAATGTGGCATTGTAACCAATATATTGTGAGACTACATTGAAATTGCTGACGTCAAATTTCTTGTAATTGTCTGCAGAGGAGGCTGGTCAAGCAAAACGTGTGAAGGTGGATGCTGAGCCTGCAACTGCAAATACCGAGCCCGGTGCATCTGTAGTAGTGATATCTGAAGCTCTTGCTAAATTTTTGGGGACTGGAGGAAGGGAGATGACCCAATTAGAGGCATCCAGGCGAGTTTGGGAGTACATAAAGGTTAAAGGATTGGAGGTGGGTAGTGTATATATAACTTTGTATTTTTATCGCCTAGAAGTTTTGAATTTCTGGTGGCTGCTTAATTTACCATTCTTTTAACTTTTGAGAATAGCCTGAAGCATTCATTTGTTTGGAGGTTTAAGGGGGTTAACCTCTAACCACCTAGATTAAAAGAGAGGCAAACGGTGGCAGTGGAACTTTTTTAACGTTCATTCAATATCAAAATTAGTAATCATATTTAATTAGTATAGTAAATATTATCTACTACACTGATTTATATTATTAAATTGATCATATAAAAATATTAAAAAAAATTTATTTATTAATGTTAATAATATTGAATTATATATTATGTTACTTATTCTATATATTATTTTTATATTTATTTTTAAAATTTTATATTATAATATTTAATTTCTAATTCTTAATCTAACTTTGTACTAAAAACAATTTATTGTTGTTCCTGTAATTTTTATTCGTCTTCTTTTTATCTCTAAATTGTTTCACCCTTAACTATTGCTCTTGTAACCTTTAAACCCCATTTTGCGAACCCTGCGCCCAATGCATTCTTGATATTTCCAACGCCTGCTGTCCCAATTTCATTTTTTCATTCATTCAAGAATTATTTTCTTAGTAGATAAAATAACATCTTAAATTTTTTGCTCGATTGCAACATGTTTTCTGGTTCTGCTTTTCAGGATCCACTGAACTCAATGGTTATATTATGTGATGCAAAGCTCCGAGAGCTTCTTGGGTGTGAAAGCATTTCTGCTGTGGGGGTGGAAGAGATGTTAGCGCGCCTTCATTTGTTCAAGCAGTCATAATGTTTCGCCGTGAAGACTAGCAAGTATGATAATAATCTCTGTATCAGTGTGCATGTGTATGATTACCTGCATCGTTGTGTTTCAGTCCATGATACCCTCTTTTCCTTTTCAAAGATATTGAGAGTATGCTATTAAACATTTTTATGTCTGTATTTTATATAAATGATTTTCCAGTTTCTATGTATGGCTTCAAAATCTCTTGTTCCCAATGCCTTCGCTGTGAAATCTCTTCTTTCATTTTACCTATTTTATAATGATTTTCTGAGATCAATTACCTTGTCTTTTGTTCTTGATGGGGCTATAATTTTGAGGTATCAGTCTTCCAGATTTTCCCCTTGTACAAAGCTTGTAGAACTCAACATAACAAACTTGGTGTTATGTTCTTGTTTTCTTTTTTCTGTGAAGTAATGGCTGAACTGCTTTTGCTCCATATATAATTGTGTTGCGGACTTGTGTGATCATTAGGGAGTTTCGATTTATTATTTTAATTTATTCTCTTATTTATATCATTGCATTGGCGAGTTCTCATTGATCCTTTACGGAGTAGTTAGGTTTTACAAGTCTTTTGCTAGAGGAGTTTGGATCTGTAATTTGCTACTTACTGTTTATTGATTTGTTCTGCTTGCTTTTGTTTGTTATTGGGCTTGATGATCCATTCTAGTTTAAGATTATCCAAGCATTTAGATTTCATATATATGCTTCTACATTTTTGTTTGGTGATTCATCTGCATATGGTTCAGTTTGTATTGAATCAATGATGGATTAGATTTTCCTCTTTATCTTGCAGGTGTATCAAGATTTTTATGACCGCGCACTTCTGATGGTAGAACAGTTAGGAAGAACCTTAATTTTTTGCCCTGTTCTTTTATTTTTTTCACTGTGAATTAACGTCTCTATATGATATGATAATTTACTCTAGTTTGTTGTGATCAGGATGAAAATGTACCCATGGGCCAAAGGCACGAAGTATATTTTGTATTTATGCTTTTACCCTGGATTTAGGTTTTCTTGCTAATTTTCTTGCCATTTAAACTTGTCCATGCCTAAGCCTAACCCTTAGTAGGTAACAGCAGTGGAATTGTAAAATCTTTCTTACTTGGAAGTACCCATATGTGTATCTTATTCTAATGTCTTGGGCTGTTACTCTTTTAACTGCAAGTTTTTCGCTATGCTATTTTGTTTCCGATCAATCTGCATTTATATGCTATTTTGTTGATCTGCCTGGATTTTTTTTTTTCAATCGAAGCACATGCTATGGTCTCTGGCTGGTGTATCCATGAAAGATGATCCGAGTTTATACTGGAATACATTCTGTTATTCTGATGATTATTATCTCTGCCTCATAATGTTGACTTCTTTCCTCAAAAAAAATAAAATAAAATAAAAATAAAATAAGGTTTTCTTTGAAAATATTTGGACTTGGGTCTGTTTGAATGGAAGTATTAAAACAGTAGAGTAAGAATATGGTAGGGTAGGGTAGAGTAGAGTAGAGTATTAGTTTGGATTGTGTTCAGAAAAAAATGTCGAAAATCTCTAAAAACCTCCAAAAGAAGGAAAAAACTATTTAAAATTAACTCTTCAAAAATTTTTAAATTTTTTTTCATATTCTATGGAATTGTCAAGTACTTTCTCTCAATTACTCTGCTAATTTTACAATACTTTATGAAAATTTTCCTTGCCTCCATCCAAACATCATGTTAAGGAAGGATCTAAAAACGTAGAGCTTGATTTTAACTTGGATTATATAAATTAGTACAATCCTGGCTTCAAAAACAGCAACATGATGACCGTCAAAAATAGAAAGAGGAGTGCTTTCTTCACCATTTCTTTTGTAAAGGAAGTGAAGCTCATCTTCTCCACTATGCCCGTCACATATCCAGTAATTTTCTTGAGAAGGAAAAAGAAAATTTTAAGGATGGAAGATGAATATTAAAAAAAGTTATTAACTTGTATTTTTAAAACTGAGTTGCTTACCAGTTTAAATGGCTCGATATGAATGAGAGGTTCTAGAAACATCTCCATATTCCTGAAAATTAGCTTTCTGTAAATTTGAATTCGAATTGTAGGTTGGAATTCGAGATTTTATCAACCTAAAACTACATATATTTTTTAATCTAATCCTAAAACTAAATTCAGTAGTATTGGATTGAATTAGCACATGAATTTGTATTTTTCGCATCTACACATTATCGTTTGCTTTCAATTCTATTTTTTCATTACTTCCACAATTAAAGTTGTATTTTGAAAAATAAAGTCTAGAACAAGTGAAAATTGAACGAGAAGTTATCCAACTCTGTGCTAGGTTGATTAAAATTTATTTAATTATGTATATATATTATTGCCTAATAATAATAATAATAATAATAACCTATAAAAAATAAATTGATAAAACAAGTAAAAATTTGAGTTTTTTTATATAATTTTTAATTACTGCAACAAACTATTGTTATTGTTATCGACTTTAACGTATACATTATCTTCTCTTCAAGCCATAAGCAGCAAAAGAAGCATATTTTAATAATTGTTAAATAATACGTGGATGGTTAATTATTAAATTAATCTTATTCTATTAAAATTATGATTAATTTTATTCTATTCAAATTAGAATTTAATTATAATCTTTCTTCTCATCTAAGTTGTACTTATATCACTATAAATACTTCATTATAGATGGTTCATGATATACAATTATAATAAAGAGATTCATCTAATTTTTCATTCTCTATCTATATTCTATCATCTTTATTTATAGCACGTTATTGACATGAAGTTCTACCTAATTTATTTATTCTAAATATTCAAGTTTAAGATAATGTATAAAACTCTTTTTATATATATATTTGAATGTTGACTGTCTGTTGAAGTAGATTTAAATTTTTCCTTTTGTCGTATTATTTTGTCTACTATAAGAGGATTTTTGTTTTATTTGCAAAAATGAGGTACAACTCAGAATAAATACTGATCCCAAATAGATTTTGAAACTTGTCCTTAAAAGCAATCACTAGAATTGGCCTTTTAGCCAATAACATTGCAGGTTAAGACTAGTGCTTCAGCTTGACAGATTCCTCAAGTACTAAGGTAGAACGAGTCCAAATGCCTGTTAGGTTTTCTTATGTGGGTTTGTGCAGTGTATAAATGATGCTTGATATTTTATTTAACATGATATCTACTTAAATACCGGTTCAGTATTAATTTAAGAATTATCAACATTAATTTAATCGCCAAATGAAATCTTTATATATTTTATTGAACATTCTTATCATGTTGCGAGCAAGTAAATTTTTTAATTTTTTTTATAGTCATCATCATCTAATTTTAGTATATTTTATTAATATTTTGACAACCATATTTTAGTATATTTTTTGTTTGAAATAAATACCTATCTAATTTAAGGTTCTTATTTTTGAATATACTGTTTTTATCATATTAAACCTTGCAAAATTTAAATTCATTGCCCTTGATATTTTAGGAAGAAATTATTTATCATGGGTACTTGATGCCGAGATTCATCTCAATGCTATGAATCTTGGAGACACCATTAAGAAAGGAAACAAAGCATCTCTGTAGGATTGCTCAAAAGCCATAATTTTTCTTCGACATCACTTATATAAAGAATTGAAAACTGAGTACCTTACTATTAAGGACCCATTAGCTCTTTGAAATTCTTTAAAAGAAAGATATGAATACTAAAAAATGATGATTCCTCCAAAAGCTCGATATGAATGGATTAAATTATGATTGCAGGATTTTAAAATTGTAAGTGAATATAATTCAATCTTATTTAAGATTAGCTCTCAATTGAAATTGTGTGGAGAAAAAATCACTGATGAGAATATGTTAGAAAAAATATATTCTACCTTTCATGTTTCGAATGTGCTCCTGCAGCAGCAATATCAAGAGCATCAATTTAAAAAAATATTTTGAGCTAATCTCTTATTTACTTGTGACTGAACAAAATAATGAGCTTTTGATGAAAAATCATCAAACTCGTCCTACTGGCTCAATACCATTCCTTGAAGTAAATGTGATATTTTCTCAAAGCCATGGGCGGAGTCGTGGTAAAAGAGATCGTGGTAGAAAAAATTTATCAACCAATTATGAAAGCAAATATATTTAAAAAAATAAAATAAAATGAGTTAAGAATGAAGAACTTCCTGAAAAAAAAGATGCAAAATAATGACACTACCTGTTATAGATGTGGAATAAAGGGTCATTGGTCAAGAATATGTTGTATTCCGAAAATTTTAGTCGATCTTTATAAATCATCGCTAAAAGAGAAGGGAAACAAATATTGAAATGAATTTTTCTGAAGCTATAGACCCTGCTAATAATTATGTGCATCATTTAAATATTGATTTTGATATTTTTAATTTTTTTGAAAACAAGGATGACAAGATCGATCATTTGATAGGAGATGAAAATATTAATTATTAGAATATATTTTTTATAGTTATGTTATTTTTTCTATTTTTGTATATGTCATGTTATTTTTCTTTCATAAGTCATGTTATTTTTCTTTCTCAAAAATTATAATAAGACTAGACTTTATTTTTTTAATATAATTTTTTTTGTTTACTAGATAAAGCATAATAAACTTGATATTATGGAGGGCGACATATGCTTGGTTGACAGTTGTACAATTCACACAATTCTTTGAGATAAGAAATATTTTTTACAATTAACATTAGCTGAAATTAATGTTAATACAATATTTGGTAGTACAAATATAATTAAAGGCTCTAGAAGAGTCCATCTTATATTTTCAAATGGAACAAAGTTATATATTAATGATACATTATATTTTTTTAATAAAGACCCTGCTAATAATGATATGCATCATTTAAATATTAATTTTGATATTTTTAATTTTTTTGAAAACAAGGATGACAAGTTCGATCATTTGATAGGAGATGAAAATATTAATTATTAGAATATATTTTTTATAGTTATGTTATTTTTTCTATTTTTTATATGTCACGTTATTTTTCTTTCATAAGTCATGTTATTTTTCTTTCTCAAAAATTATAATAAGACTAGATTTTATTTTTTTAATATAATTTTTTTGTTTACTAGATAAAGCATAATAAACTTGATATTATGGAGAGCGACATATACTTGGTTGACAGTTGTACAACTCACACAATTCTTCGAGATAAGAAATATTTTTTACAATTAACATTAGCTGAAATTAATGTTAATACAATATTTGGTAGTACAAATATAATTAAAGGCTCTAAAAGAGTCCATCTTATGTTCCCAAATGGAACAAAATTATATATTAATGATGCATTATATTCTAGTAAATTCCAAAAAAATCTACTAAGTTTTAAATATATACGTCATAATGGATATCATACTAAAACAAAGAATGATGATGATATTGAATATTTATATATCACTACTACTAATTTAAACCAAAAGTTCATATTAGAAAATTTTTTAAGTTTATCAATTGGATTATACTATACAAAAATTAAGATAGTTGAGATGTACTATATGTACCAGAAGTACACATATCCTAAAATTTTTATACTTTGGCATGATCGTCTTGGCCATTCTAGTTCAAATATAATGCGACGTATTGTTAAAAATATAAATAGACATCCATTGAAAAATATAAAAAAAATTATCTGATGATTACTTTTGTGCTTCTTGTGCTTAATGTAAATTAATTGTGAGACCTTCACTACCTAAGTTGCATTTGAAGTCTCCTGAATTTCTACAAAGCATACATGGAAATATTTGTGGCCCTATTCATCCATCTTGTGGACCATTTAAATACTTTATGATTTTAATTGATGCTTCAACTCAATGGTCACATGTTTGTCTATTGTCAATACATAATATTGCTTTTGCTAATTTTTTTGCTCAAATTATAAATTTAAGGTCAATACTTTCTTATCATTCTATTAAGACAGTTCGTTTAGATAATGTATGTGAGTTCACTTCAAAAGCATTTTACGATTATTGCATGTCAATAGAAATTGTTGTTGAACATTCTGTTGTACATTTTCACACTCAAAATGATTTAGCTGAATCTTTTATAAAGCATTTGCAATTAATTGCTAGACCTATGCTTATGAAATCAAAACTTTCAGCATCTGCTTGGAGACATGCTATAGTTTATACTGCATCTTTAGTTCTTATTCAACCATCTACATATCATAAGTTTTCACCTTTACAACTTGTGTTTGACCAACAACCAAATATATCTCATCTTAGAATTTTTGGTTGTGCAGCATATGTCCCTATAGCACCTCTCCAAAGAATAAAAATAGGTCCCCAACGTCGTCTTAGTATCTATATGGGTTTGATTCTCCTTTTATCATTAACATGTGATCTTTTTAGAGTAAGATTTTTAGATTGTCAATTCGATGAGCCAATCTTCCCACCATTAGGGAAAGATAAAAGTAAAGGGCTGAAAATACAAGAGATTAGTTGGAATGCACCAACTTTGTCCAATTTTGATATACGTACAAATCAATATGAACTAGAAGTTCAAAGAATAATTTATTTGCAGAATGTTGCAAATCAATTACTAGATATCTTTACAGACACCCAGAAGGTATGTAAATCATATGTTCCAGCTGCTAATACTCATGCTTGATTAATTATTCCTGTAAGATATCCTATTAGTATGGCAGCTAATGAATCTAATACATGCCTGAAGCGTGGTAGACTAATTGGTTCAAAAGATGTTCCCCGAAAAATAAGAAAAATAAAAATTTTACAAAATGACACTCTTGAAGAGATCCAAACTAACATAGATCAACAACTTCATATTTCTAGAGAAGTAACCTCAGAAGTGGTTTCGGTATCAAAAAATTGTGAGATCTCATTAAAATCTGAAAATATGCGGGAAAGAGATGACATTGATGTTGATTATGTGTTTGCATATACTGTTGCTTATGAAATAATTAATGATGATGAATCTGAGCCTAAAAATATTGAAGAATATTGACATAGAAATGATTGGTCAAAATGAAAAGAGACTATTCAAGCTGAGCTAGATTCATTATCTAAGCGTAAAGTATTTGGACAAAGAGTTTTGACACCAGAAGATGTCATGCTTATTGGATACAAATGGGTACTTGTCCGTAAGAGAAATGAATTAAGTAAAATTGTGAGATATAAGGCATGACTTGTGGTACAAGGATTCTCACAAAGACCTGGCGTAGATTATGATGAGACATATTTTCCTGTTATGGATGCTATTACTTTTAGATTTTTAATCAGTTTGACAGCCTCTGAAGTGCTTGATATATATTTGATGGATGTTGTGATAACTTACTTATATAGTTTATTGAATAATGACATATATATGAAAATTTCAGAAAGATTAACATAATATAAAATCTAGACAAATATACTCTATTAAACTCCAAAGATCCTCGTATAGGCTAAAATAATATGGGCGAATGTGGTACAATCACCTCAGTGAATACTTAGTAAATAATAGATATGAAAATAATCTTCTTTGTCCATGTGTTTTTATCAAAAAGATAAATTCAGAATTTAATATAATTGCAGTTTATGTTGATGATTTAAATATAGTAGGAACTCCAAAGAAGATCTCAATTACTGTAAACTATTTGAGAAAGGAATTTGAAATGAAAGATCTTGGAAAAAAATAAAATTTTGTCTTGAATTTCAAGTTGAGTATCTGTCTAATGAAATTCTTCTCCATCAATTATCATATATTGAAAAAATCTTGAAACTATTTTATATGGATAAATCTTATCCATTAAGCACTCCAATAGTTATTCGTTCTCTTGATGTAAAAATAGATCCTTTTCGCCCTCGAGAAGATAATGAAGAAATTCATGGTCCTAAAGTATCATATCTTATGCAATAGAAACACTTTTATATCTTGCTAATAATACAAAATCAGATATTGTTTTTGCAATTAAGTTGCTTACAAGGTTTAGTTCAGCTCCTACTAGAAGACATTGGAATGAAGTAAAACATGTTCTATGCTACCTATGTGGCACATCCGATATAGGTTTATTTTTTTCTGAAAGGAATAAAGTCTAAATTGGCAGGACATACTGATACTGGATATCTTTCCGATCCTCATAAAGCTTGGTCCCAAATATATTATATCTTCACATGTAATAATACTGCTATTTCATGGCGATTTGTGAAGCAAATAATCACTGCTACTTTATCAAATCATTCAGAATTATTAGCTATTCATGAAGCTATTCGTGAACATGTATGGTTGAGAAGCTTAATTGAACATATTAAAAGAGCATGTGGATTACCTATAGAAAGCAACCAACCAATAATATTACATAAAGATAATGCAACATGTATTGTATAAATTAAGGAAGACTATATAAAAGGTGATAGAACTAAACATATATCACCAAAGTTCTTTTATACTCATGAAGGAAAGAAAAGTAGATATTTGTAAAGTTCGTTCAAGTGATAATCCAGCAGATTTGTTTACAAAGACATTACCGACATCAATTTTCAAAAAGCATATACAAAATGTTAGTATGCGTTCAGCTAAAAATATGTCTTAGTTAGATGTATTCTTTTAGGAAAAGTTACCTATGAATATTGTACTCTTTTTCCTTCACTAAGTTTTTATCCCACTGAATTTTTCTTAGCAAGATTTTAAAGAGTCATGTTCATAAGGGTAGTCATCCAAGAAAAAGTGTTAAATAATATGTGGATAACTACTTATTAGATTAATCTTATCCTATTAAAATTATGATTAGTTTTATCTTATTCAAATTAAAATTTAATTATAATATTTCTTCTTATCTAAGTTCTTCTTATACCACTATAAATACCTCATTATAGATGGTTCATGATATACAATTATAATACAGAGATTTCTCTAATTTATCATTCTTTATCTATCTTCTCTCTTCTTTATTTATAACAATAATACATTTTTTAAACTATAATAATAATAATAATAATAATAATAATAATAATAAAATTAGAATGAATATTAAACAGTCAAAATTATGAATACATGGGAGTCATACTTTCCCTGATACATTTGGCAAATGTAGAAACTGAACCCCTTTCCCAAAGGAATATGGGTTTTGCTCCATTCTGCAAAGAAATCAATAAATAGAAGAAAAAACTTCTAATATCTCTATTTAGAGACTTTTAATCAATTAATCAGTGAAAAATTTGTTAATAAATTAAAAAAAAGGGGGGGGGGGGGGGGCAGAGTTGGCCATATGTACGTAGTTTCCATGAAACACCAACGTGCATCCTATCATGTATCGTTGGTTGCACCACCAATTCTATGTTATTTCCCAATATACTTATTACATAATTGAAGAAGTCCAAAACTTGCTGCAATAAAAACCAAAATTGTATTTCCGTTATTCAATTATTTCTGCTTTTTGTCATAAAATTTCTGAATTTAGAGCATAATCAAATTTTTTTAATTAATGATACGTGAGGAGAGGGACACTAAAAACTTGAATTCGAAATCTAAGCATAAGCAATATATTCCCCTAGCTACTAAGCTATACATTTGTAGTTAAAAGAAAATTTTTTAATTGTACCCAAATATTTTAAAAAGAAGTACTTCGTTTTAATTTATAGATTTTAGTTACAATTATATTCATATGATAAATTAAATAGGTATGAAAATTAGCCTATTATTCATTTACTTTTATCTAATTATTCATACCTAAATTCAGTTATATCAATAATCATATATCAACCATCTCAAATATAAAATAATTAGGTGAAATATATATATAATACAAATTCAATTATGTCAATTTTCAATTTATTTTGAAATTTTTTTAATATAATATTATTATTTAAAAAAAAAACAAAATCGGAAAAAAAATTTTTTTTTGGTATTTATACCATTCACTAATTAGGTGGAATTATGATATGCAATGATTTATGTGGAGAAGCATTATTTATACTTACCTGTTTTCCTTGTAAGAATTGGAAAATGAAAAGAAATTACAAACACATTTGCATTCATCACAAATTATATTGGAAACTTCATTGATATTCTTGTTCTTTATTGCATTGTAAAGCCTGAGGACTGTTTCTAGGGCTTCACTATTATCTTCCTCCCCCAAGCCTGATGAGCTTTTAGCTTTTATCAATGGCACTAATTATAAGCTTCTATGTCTTGCTTGGTGTAGCAATGACATTCGAAAATTAACAGTACAACTTCTTTTATGTCTTGTTTTTTCAAGAAGAACTAAAGAATTATGGGATTTTTTTATTCTTTCATTGAGTGGAGATGAATTTGAGACTATTCTGGCTGTTGCATATAAGGGAAAAGAGATCAAATTAGCCATTTGAAAATTATAAAAAGAAATCTTAATCAGTTTAAAATCAATACCTCCAAGACAGTATATAATATATGATATTTATATAAAAGAGGCTTTTATAAAATGCCAAACATGCAAGAAACGAATGAATCATTGGAACCTTGCTTCAAATGCAGCTAGGGATCTCCCTTGCATGTGAAAAAAAAAACAGTGTATCATATTGGTGATCTTGCCAAACTTATCTTTGAGGAAGGAGTTTTAATCCAGGAAAATATGAGGTTTTAATATAATATTCTCTTTATCTCAAATTGATGAACACAATTTTCTTTTTTATATATTCTAAATTAAACATATATATATATATAGTATAATAATATATATAAATTTACACATTCAATAAAATAGTTATTTTTTAATTTTTGTGAGATAAAAAGTCTATCTATCAATTTGAGATAAAATGAACATTTAAATAATGCTAGTATTTGTTATGAATGATATAAAAAGTGGATGTCTATAACTCGTGTCTTTTATAATTCTATAACTCATCTTTTTATTGTATTGGGTTACATGTTCTTAATTATATTTTATTGTAATTCATTTCTTAAGTTAATGGGGTTATAACCTATATATGTTAACCTTACCCTATAAATAGGAATATTCCTACTATTGTAGTACACATTAGAAGTAATAAAAATTCTTCTTTATTCTTGTTCTTCGTTCTTATATTATTTTAGTATATTTGCTTTTTTTTTTCTTAACACGTTATCAGTATGAGACACTATCAATTTATTCATTCTAAGCATTTAAATTCAAGATAATCATTCTAACTTTCCTTTGTATTTCTTTGTATTTGTTTATGTTTATTTTTGTAGTATTACATTGTGCATATATATCTTTAATAACTTAATATAATATATGATATAAGTGGACATTATCTTTGAATTTGATTGTTGTATATTGCATGTTTATTTTATTGTACATAAATAATCAATCGTCATATCTATAGTTATATTATTAATATATTTAAAACCATCATATATAAACTAAAACATAATTATATGATTATTCATCAATATTAATTTATTTTTAAAGATAATATGTGAAAATAAAATATATATATATATATATATATATTGTTGTATTACTAAACATTTTATCATAATGTTTTGTCATGAAAACCTCCCCTCCATTAATCTAATTCAAATAATGATTTCTTTTTAATCAACCTTATTGTTGGGTTTCATTTTATATATAGCCAATGTTTGATAGGAGCTTGAATAGAAAATTAACAACAAAATTATCAACTAATGTGATGAACATTTGATTTTACTTTTAGTTTTATAATTATTAGTTTTATGAATATTCACTAATACATATTTAATCATACATATTTATTACTAATTATTAGTTTTATACATATTTGAATATATACATATTTGTATTTTATTATATTGTTGCACATATTTATAATTATTCTTTTTCATTATTGATATGAATTAGATTTACCTTTTATCTAATTATTATTTTTTTATGGTAATATTCACAATAGCAAACTTTATAAAACTTGAATTCATGGTACCCGATATTATTTAAAAAATTATTTATTATGGATATTAGATGCTGAAATCAATCTAGATGCTATGAGTCTAGGAGATATTATCAAAGAAGAAAATAATGCTTCAATGTGAAATTGTGCGAAGGCGATGATTTTCCTTTGCTATTATTTTAATAAAGGGTTAAAAGCCGAATATCTTAGTGTAAAAGATCCACTTATTTTATTGAAAATTTTGAAAGAAAGAGATGATCACTAAAAGACGATAATTCTCCTAAAAGCTCGTTATGATCGGATGTATTTAAGATTATAAGATTTTAAACTATAAGAGAATATAATTTAGCATTGTTTAGAATTAACTCTCAATTAAAATTTTGTGGAGAAAAAATAATTAATGATGATTTGTTAGAGAAAATTTTATTTATTTTTCATACCTCGAATGTACTCTAGCAACAGTAATATTGAGAAAATACTTTAAAAAATATTTTGAATTAATTTCATGTCTTATTGTAGCTGAATAAAATAATAAATTATTAATAAAAAATCAAGAGGCATGTCTTACTAGCTCTGCCTTATTCTCTAAAGTGAATGTAGTGAAATATAATAATAAATTTGTAAGAGGACATGTTCATGGTCATGACAATATTCGTGTTCGTGGTCGTGGTCATAGTTATGGTAATCAAGAGGGATAATAATGATGCAAAATAAGATAAAGGTAAAAATGGATAAAATAAATATGCAAAAAATATTAAAAATAAATGTCATCGATATGATATGACTAGACATTGGTCATATATTTGTCATACAACTAAGCATCTTATTGAATTTTATCAAGCATCATTAAAGAAGAAGGAAAAAGATATTAAGTCCAATTGTGTTTTTCAAGATGACGATCATATAGATATAACACATTTGAATATGACTAATTTTTTTAAACCAAATGAGAAGGCAAATTGATTAAAATATATATATCAAGATATAAGGATAATTTATTTTATGAGCAAGTTTTTACTTTTATTTTTGTATATGTTATTACTTTACTTTATTATAATGTTCTTTTTGTTCTTTTCTTTATCTTTCTTAATATAATATTTTTTTGAATAGTATTTTTAATAATTTTTTATTTTATTTCAAAATGAAGAAATAAATGAGTACTTCTCCACTCTTGATTGAATCCAAGATAAATGAATAAGATATATTTATTGTGGATAATACAACCACATATATAATTTTTAAAAATACAAAATATTTTTTTCTTTAAAAAGGGTAAAGTAATTATTACTAGAATATCTGATAACACAAAAATAATTGAAAGTTTCGAAAGAGCGAATATATTATTACAAAGAGGAACATAACTTATTATAAATAATGTATTATTTTCTTTAAAGTCTTATAGAAATTGTTATGTTTTAAGGATATTCACAACAATTAATATCATATTTAGACTGTAAGTGAGAGAAATTAGGAATACTTCCATATTATAAATAGTATGTTAGGAGAAAAATATACAACAACAACAACAAAGCCTTAATCTCAAGTCAATTGGGGTCGGCTATATAGATTCTTCTTTTCCACTCAATACGATTTAAGATCATCTCTTCTGGTAGATGTAACATCATAAGATCATTTTGGACCACTTTTGACCAAGTCAATTTAGGCCTACCTCTGTCTCTCTTAGCTATATCTACTCTAACTTGTTTGGTTTTTCTAACTGGCGCATCGCTAGATCTTCGTTTCACATGGCCAAACCACCTCAATCTATGCTCTCTTATCTTATCCTCAATAAGTGCTACCCCCACTTTTTCTCTAATGCACTCATTGCAGATTCTATCCATTCTAGTATGACCACACATCCATTTTATCATTCTCATTTTCGCAACATACATTTTACTCATGTGTTGTCCTTTTATTGCCCAACACTCACTACCATACATCATAGCAGGCCGTATTACAGTGCGGTAAAATTTTTCTTTTAATTTAATTGGCATCTTTCGATCACATAGAACTCCTGTAGCACCCCTCCACTTCATCCAACCAGCTTTAATCCTATGATTTACATCTTCTTTACAACCCCCATCTTCTTGAAGAATAGAGCCAAGATATCTAAAATAAGTACTATGAGGCACTGCTATTCCATCTAAAATAATTTTGCCTCTTTCTCTATTCTCGCTATTAAATCTACAATGCATATACTCAGTCTTAGTCATACTTAGCTTAAAACCCTTAGATTTCAAAGTGCTTCTCCATAATTCCAACTTTTGATTTACCCATGCTTGAGTCTCACCTATTAATACAATATCATCTGCAAACATCATACACCAAGGGATGTTATCCTGTATATATCTTGTTAGCTCATCCATGACCAAGGCAAAAAGATAAGGGCTCAAAGCTGAACCTTGGTGTAATCCAATAGAAACGGAAAAATCCTTAGTATCCCCTCTCACGGTGCGGACACTGGTGGTAGCTCTCTCATACATATCCTTCAAGACTTAGATATATCGTATAGATATTCCCCTACGCTCTAGGACCCACCATAAAACTTCTCTAGGGACTCTATCATACGCCTTTTCCAAGTTAATAAAAACCATATGTAAATCCTTATTCATCTCTCTATACTTTTCCATCAAATCTCTTATAAGAAAAATAACTTCCATAGTTGATCGACCAGGCATAAAGCCAAACTGATTTGAGGAGACACAAGTATCTAACCGCAAATGGTATTCCATAACTCTTTCCCACAGTTTCATAGTGTGGCTCATAAGCTTTATACCTCTATAATTTGAGCAATTCTGAATATCTCCTTTATTCTTAAAAATAGGTATCAAATTACTTTGTCTCCATTCATTAGGCATTTTCTTTGAACTTAAGATCTTATTGAACAAAGATGTCAACCATGTAACTCCTGTATCTCCCAAACATTTCCAAACCTCAATAGGTATCTCATCTGGTCCACAGGCTTTACCAACTTTCATCTTCTTCAAAGCTTCTTTAACCTCCGAAAATCTAATCCGTCTAGTGTGTTTCACATTTTTTTCCGGCCTAACGTCTAAACTCTCAATGTTATCACTATGGTTACCATTAAGAAGTTCCTCAAAATAGCTTCTCCATCGTTCCTTAATATCCACTTCTTGAACCAAAACCTTATTATCTTTATTTTTAATGCACTTAACTTGGTTTAAATCACGACATTTCTTTTCTCTTATCTTAGCTAATTTATAGATAATGTTAGGAGAAAAATATATATTAGAAAATTCTTTGTTCTTTTCTCTGGTTTGTACTATACACGAATTAATACAATTAAAATAAATTTTATAGTAAATCAGAAGTTTACAAATTAAAAATATTTTTACAATTTGGCATGATCGGTTAGGCCTTCCTGGTTCGATAATGATAAGAAAGATTATTGAAAATTCACATAGAAATCCATTAAGAACCAAAAGATTCTTCAAAAAAAATGAATTACTATCACTAGCTAAAATTAGAATTGAATTACTTACATTTTTAGAATGAATTCAAGGTGATATATGTGGACTTATTCATCCATCATGTGGGCCTTTTAGATATTTAATGGTTTTAATAGATGTTTCTACTAGATAGTCACATGTTTATTTATTATCATCACTCAATTTAGTATTTACGAGATTACTTTCTCAAATAATTAGATTATGAGCACAATTTTCAGATTATCCAATTAAGACAATTCATCTTGATAATATTGGTGAATTTACATCCCAAACTTTTAATGATTATTATATGTCAATTAGGATAAAAGTTGAACATCTTGTAGCACATATTCACAAGCAATATGGTTTAGCGAAATTACTTATTAAATGTTTTCAATTATAGCTAGACCATTACTTATAAGGACCAAACTTCCTACTTCAGTTTGGGGACATTCTATTTTACATGTGGCATTACTAATACGTATTAGACCAACAAGTTACCATAAGTTCTCTCCATTACAATTGGTTTTTTAGCAAGAACCAAATATTTCTCATCTTAGAATTTTCGGATGAGTAATTTATGTTCTTATTGCTCCATCACAGCGTACTAAGATGGGTCCTCAAAGAAGATTAGGAATATACATTGGATACGAATCTCCATCAATTATTAAATATGTTCAGACATTAACAGGAAATGTGATTACAACGCGATTTGCATATTGTCATTTTAATGAAACAACATTCCCAATATTAGGGGAAGAGAATAAAAGGGTAGAAAAGACAATAACACAGTACACTTCATCATTGTATCATTTAGGCCCCAGAGCAAAATATTGTGAATAAAAGGTTCAAAAGATTATTCATCTATAAAATTTAGAAAAATAATTGGCAGATGCACTTGCTGATCCAAAATAAGTTACAGTGTCTTATATACTAGCAATCAATTTTCCAATTTTTATTGATGTCCCAAAAGGACAATCTACTAATGAATCTCAATTATGCTTGAAGCATGGAAGACCCATTGGTTTTAAAGATAAATATTCTCGAAAAAAATTAATAGATAATAAACATGGCACTATTGATAAGGCAAATACAAACATAGATAAACTTCTTTAAGAAGTACAACTGCCTAAAGTTGATAAAAATGAAGAGATTTTAATAAATTATGTTAATTCTAAAAAAAAGATGGAATTGAAATGATACGATTGTGGATTACAATTTTGCACATACTATAGCATTAAATATTATGAATGATAATATGGATCTCGAACCATGATCTATTTAAGAATGTCAAAATAGAGAAGATTGGCCAAAGTGGAAGGATGCGATGCAAACATAATTAAATTCACTTAAAAAATGTAAATTTTTATATCAGTAGTTAGAATACCTGAAAATGTGAAACCAGTAGGATACAAATGCGTATTTGTGCAAAAAGAATATGAGAAAATTGAGGTCACAAGATACAAAGAAAGACTTGTTGTGCAAGGTTTTACACAAAGATCTAGTATTTATTATAAGGAGACATACTTTCCTGTGGTGGATGCAATAGGTTTTAGATATCTTATTAGTCTAACAGTGCATGACAGACTTGATATGCGACTAATTGATGTAGTCACAACCTATTTATATGGCTAACTTGATAATGAAATCTATACAAAAATCCCTAAAGGATTTAAAATGCTAGAAAAATATAATACAAGGTCTTGAGAAATTTATTCAATTAAGTTACAAAGATCTATGTATGGATTAAAATAATATGAATGCATGTGGTATAATTGTCTCAGTGAATTTTTAATGAAAGAAGATTATAAGAATGATCTAATTTAACATGTGTTTTTATGAAGAAATTTGTATTTGAGTTTGCCATAATTGTTGTTTATGTTGATGATTTGAATATTATTGGAACTTCTGAAGAAATTCCAAAAGCATTAAAAAATTTGAAAAAGGAACTTGAGATGAAAGATCTTGGAAAGACAAAGTTCTATCTCGGGTTACAAATTAAACATTTAGCAAATGGAATTTTCATTCTTTGTTAAATTATACAAAAAAAGTTATTGGACAATTTTATATAGATAAAGCACATTTGTTGAGTAGCCCAATGGTTGTTCGAAAATTTAATGTGAATAAAAATCTTTTTCTGCCTCGAGAAGATAATAAATAAGTTTTTAGTCCTGAAGTACCATGTCTTAATGCAATAGGTACATTAATGCATCTTGATAATGTATCTTGCAATAGATACAGTTCTTCACCAACCCAAAGACATTGGAATGACATAAAGCATATACTGTGATATCTTTAAGGAACTATTGATTTGGGTTTGTTTTACATAAATTAGTCTGGACCTCAATTGGTTAGTTATGCATATGCAGAGTATTTATCTGATCCACACAAAGTTGGTTCTCAAACAGGCTATTTATTTACATATGGTAATGCAACTATATATTGGCATTCTACAAAGCAAATAATAGTTGCCACTTTCTCGAACCATGCAGAGATAATAGCAGTTCATGAAGCAAGCCGAGAATGTGTTTGGCTAAGACCCATAACCTAACATATTCGTATAATGTGTGGTTGCCCTTCAAATATAGAAATTCCAACAATAATATATGAAAATAATGCACATTGTATTGCTCAATTAAAGGAATGATATATTAAAGAAGGCAAAATAAAATATATTTCACCAAAATTCTTCTTTACACAATCTTTAAAAGAAAAATGAGATTAATATTCAATAAATTCGTTCAAGTGACAATCTAGCAGATTTGTTCACTAAAGCATTGTCTACTGCTACATTTAAGAAATTAGTTCATGGTATTGGTATGCGTCATCTTAAAGATCTTTAGTGATGTGACAAATAGGGAGAGTTTGACACAGTGCTTTTTTTCTTTTACTAAATATTTTGTCCCATTGGGTTTTCCTAATAAAGGTTTTAATGAAACAATATTATTTACATGCAAACATAATGTAGTCTTTTTCTTTCACTGTTTTTTTTCATTAGGTCTTTTACTAGTAAGGTTGTAATGAGACATATTCTTTACAAAATAAACATCCAAGGGAGAATATTATGAATGATATAAAAAGTGGATGCCTATAACTCATGTCTTTTAGAATTCTATAACTCATCTCTTTATTGTATTAGATTATATGTTCTTAATTATATTTTATTGTAATTCACTTCTTAAGTTGATGGGATTGTAACTTATGTTAACCTTATCCTATAAATAGGAATATTCCTACTATTGTAGTTCATACTATTATAGTATATACTAGAAGTAATAAAAACTCTCCTTCTTTATTCTTGTTCTTCATTCTTATATCCTTTTAGTATATTTCCTTATTTTTTCTTAACAGTATTAAGTTAAATTTTTAAAACTAAATATTTCATTAATTGCTAAAATAAAAAGTGCAAAATTATAACTTATAATATTGTAATTCTGAAAAGTGATACCAAAGCTAACTATGAATATGAATAATAACAATAACAACAATTTTGACTTGGAATATTAGACCATATATATTCAATATGCATTGGCCAAATAAATAATATATATATATAAGAGAAATGCCAATTTCAATCACTTTAGACAGTAATTATTCAATAATATCTTTTCTATTGGTTAGAAAATATTTAATATAGTATCTCTCATAATAAATGATTCTATAATAAATATTTTCTAACCAATAGGGGAGAGATTGTTGAACAATCACTCTCTAAAGTGACTGTAATTAATATTTCTCGTATATATATATATATATTCAATATGCAGGTGCACAGCAAATAATAGTCACTTTTCAACTTTTTTTTTAGTAGTCTTTCTGTCATTCCATGAGTTTGGTTTTGCAAATCCATAAATGGAGATTAAATACTAAAAGTAAGGTTTGCAATCTAATTGAATTATTAATTAAATGATAAATTAATTAATAAAAAACTATTATAAAAGTGTTAAAAGAAAAAGGAAAAAAATAAATATAAAAATATATAATCATAACAAATTCGAATAAAGTTAAGTAAATTGTAAAATAGAATAAGATAATTCACACTCCGCCTAAAAAAATTAAGGGAGAGAAATCCAAAACACTAGTTAAATTCCAATATAAATATTTTCATGTAAAAAATAACATGGAAATTTTAGTTATAATTAAAATTTTAAGCAATAATATTTATACTATATACTAAATTATTAATCATTATCACATTTTTTT
The DNA here is from genome assembly GCA_947685225.1 of Garcia nutans. NCBI lineage: Eukaryota > Viridiplantae > Streptophyta > Magnoliopsida > Malpighiales > Euphorbiaceae > Garcia > Garcia nutans. The sequence goes on from CANTUV010000024.1 coordinate 56,411,823, forward strand.
AACATCTCGCTCTAATTATTGAATTAAATTTTTTTATTTCTTAAATTAAAAAAATCTTAATTCTAATATTCACTTTTTCTATATAAATTAGATTTTTTATGTTTACTTTTAGGTTTCCATGCAAATTAATTTTTTTTTATTTATTATATTAAAAATTTTAAAGTCTTTTATTTATTAAATTAAAGATCTTCATATTAATTTTTATGTTTGTTTATTCAAATTAAATTTTTTTATAGATTGAATTTATTCATTTTTTAAATTGAAATTTTATTCTAATTTTCATGTTCATATGCAATTAATTCTTATATTTAGTAAAATTAAAAATCTTTTGTGTTAATACTCATGTTTTCTATATAATTAAATTTTTATTTATTAAATTAAAAATTTTCAATATTAATCTTCATATTTCCTATACAAACTAAATCCTTTTATTTATGAAATTAAAAATTTTCATGTTAATCTTCATATTTTCTATGAAAATTTAATTTATTTATTTATTAAATTAAAAATCTTCAGGTTCAAGTCCCTTACCTGAAAGTGAGAACTCTTCCAATTCAAGTACTAAGCATCTTCAAGAAAAGCATATGAAGCTTCTGAATCCAGGAGCTTTGTCAACCACTTCCAAGAGAGGTCTTTCAAAAAGAAAATGAATGAATGAATCTCATCCCACCAAGGTTGGAAACAAGACCAAGAGGAGCAAGAGGGCAATTAAATTTTCTTCTGATGTAATTGAGAAAAGGGATAATGTAATTGAAAAAGCTGTTGATGCTTGTGAATGGGAGGTTGATGCTGATGTATGTGAAAGGGATGCTGATGCTAATGTTGTGTGAGAGGTTGAGTTATTAAACATCTCTTTTATGTTGAAATACATTGAAAATTATTTATCATTTGTGTTTCTTTCTTTTTTTTAAATTTGATTGCTCTATTGCAGGAAGTTGATTATGTACAAACAATAGAGAAGAATAGATATTTTTTTATATAAATTGTCAACTGGTGGCTTTATATAGCCAAATACAATGTAACTGAAGCTAAGTTAATGGCAAAATACAATCCTGACAAAGTTAATATACACAATAATCACGGAGTTAAATATGTACATAATCAAGAGAATTAAACCAAAATATGTTGACCAAATCTACTCCTTTATGTACTGATATCTTAACATGCCCCCTCAAGCTGAAGTTGTAGTAGCTTGAAGACGAAGCTTGTCAAGATGACGCAGAAATAGGCGAGACCCCAAAGGTTTAGTCATTATATCAGCAATCTGGTCCTGACATGAGATAAACTTGATTTGAATCTTTTTACGGTGTACTTGATCTCTTACAAAGTGAACATCGAGTTCAATATGTTTCGTCCGGGCATGGAAAACAGGATTTGAGGTTAAGTAGATTGCCCCAATATTATCACACCATAACGTAGCTGGTAAAACAGAGACCCCAAGTTCAGATAACAAAGACAAAATCCACATAATTTTTGATGTAGCATGGGCAATCGAACGGTATTCACTTTCAGTGGAGGATCGTGCTATAGTGGATTGTTTCTTGGAGGACCAAGAAATTAAGTTATTCCCCAAATAAATGGCATAGCCAGATGTAGATTTACGATCATCAGGGTAGCCAGCCCAATCACTATCTGAAAAACATTGCAAAGAAATGGGAGAATCAATAGAGAGAAAGAGACCCATAGAAGCAGTACCGTGTAGATACCGTAGCAAGCGTTTTGCTGTTATCCAGTGAGCTGCAGTAGGATGATGCATAAATTGGGCCAATTTATTGACTGCAAACGAAACATCCGGTCGAGTGAGGGTTACATATTGAAGAGTACCAACCAATTTTCGAAACTGATCAGCAGTAGACAAAATTTCATCTCCATGTTTAGAAAGAGGAGGAGTTGTTGCCATAGGAGTCAAAATGGGCTTGCTGTCATTCATATTAAATTGGAGCAACAAATCTCGAACATATTTCTGCTGTGATAGTAGAATTCCATTTGAGGTTGGAATCACCTCAATACCCAAAAAATAATTCAATTTGCCAAGATCTCTAACCGGGAAGGCAGATTTTAAAGCTTGCAAAAAGAACTCTAATTTGCTAAACTCAGAACAGGTGAGCAAGATGTCATCAACTTAAATCAAAATAAAGCATTGAATGTTACCATCTTGATAAATAAACAAAGAGGTGTCTGCTTTGGAAGCCTTAAACCCAAGCTGTAATAAAAAAATTACTCAACCTTTGAAACCACGCACGCGGTGCCTGCCGTAGCCCGTATAGTGATTTTTGTAACTTACAGACATAATCTAGATGAGCAGAATCAATAAAACCTGGTGGCTGGTCCATATATATATATCTTCCTCAAGATATCCATGCAAAAATGCATTGGATATATCCAGTTGTCGAATTGGCCATTTACGCACAGTAGCGAGAGACAAAATAGTGCGAATGGTTGTTGCTTTGACTACTGGACTAAAGGTCTCATTATAGTCTATTCCGGGTTGTTGAGAAAAACCCTTCGCCACCAACCGCGCTTTGTAACGCTCAATATCACCATTAGCTTTTCTTTTAATACGAAACAACCATTTATTTCCCACAATGTTGGTATTGAGAGGGCGAGGAACCAATTGCCATGTATTATTTTGTAAAAGCGCATTAATTTCACTTTCCATTGCCTGCCGCCATTAAAGATGAGGTTGAGCTTGATTGTAAGTTTGAGGTTCATGAGTCAAATAATCAAGCTTTATTGTACACAATAAAGCATATCTTTTCTGTCTTTGTCTAGTAGCTGGTCGAAGTTCCATTGGGTGGGTGCGGAGAGGGTGTAATGGTGGTTGGTTTTGTGGAGCTATGTATGGTACAATTTGATTGTGAGAAGAAGTTGCAGTTGGCAGATTATTGTTGGGTGAGGGGAGAGGTGATGGGTTCTGATTTGGTGAGGTTGCCAATAAATTAGATTCTGCAATTGAATTTATATTAGATAAAGTCATACCTGATTCAACCGGAGTGTCCAAGTGAGGTGATATATGATTTGTAATGGAAAGCCATGGGGTAGAAGGTGGAACCGAAGTATTACTTGCAGATAATTGAGAACCAAGAAACAATTTTGAATCAAATTTAACATGCCTAGCTAGATAGACACGTGTTGTTGTAGGATCTAAACAGCGATGAGCATGATGTGAAGGACTTGTTCCTAAATAAATACAAGGAGTAGATCGAAATGAGAATTTATGATGAGAATAAGGTCGGAGAAAAGGGTAGACAGTACAACCAAAAGGTTGCTGGGCAAGATAATTTGGGGATGATTTGTATAGGGTCATAAAAGGACTATGATTTTGAAGAACAAGTGATGGCATTAAATTTATTGATTGAACACTAGTTTCAGCAGCATAATTCCAATATCTCAATGGTAATTGAGCATGAGAAAGTAATGTGAGAGTGGTATCAATAACATGACGAATTTTCCTTTCGGCAGTGCCATTTTGTTCATGAGTGTAAGGACATGCTATCCTATGAATTATACCAGCTTGCTGGAAATATTTATTCAATTTTGGGTATTCTCCTCCCCAATCAGAATGAAAAGCTAAAATTTTTAAATTAAATTGATGTTCAACAAGAGATTGAAACTGAAGAAACATGGCATACACATCACTTTTATTTTTGAGCAAATATAGCCACGTAAAACGTGTGAAATCATTAATGAATAATAAAACATAACTATGACCTAAACTAGACACGACCGGAACAGGGCCCCAAACATCTGAGTGAATTATTTGGAAAGGACCCGTGCTCTTGTGTTCCACAGAAGCTAAAGAAAGTCTGGACAATTTTCCTAAATTGCAAGCAGAACATGGATTAAACTGAAAACTAGAACAAGGCAAATTGAAATCTTTAATTATTTTAGACACAGTTCGACGATAAGGGTGACCCAAGGCAGAATGCCAATCGAAAAAGGATGGGATTGTAGCTGACATGGCGGACTTCAAGGGTAGCTTGAGAGAGTAGATACCATCTTCACTTGGACCCTACAGAAGAATCTTCTTGGTGACCTGATCCTTAACAAAAAAACAGTGAGGCCAAAATTCAAAGAAACAACAATTGTCGGTGGTAAATTTTTGAACAGACAAAAGATTTTTAACAATTTTAGGAACACAAAGAGTATGCTTTAATTTGAGAGAACCATTAGAAGAGGGAATGACAACTATACGAGTATGAGAAATCGGTAATCCAACGCCATTTTCAACATGAAGGTTATCATGACCTTGATACTCAGTAGCAGCACTTAAAGATTTGATATCAGGTGTGACATGCACTACAAAAAAAACGCTATCTGCGTCGCAGATCTGTCGCAAATCAAGTCTTGCGACCAATCTGCGACCGATCTGTGATGGATACGATCCGTTAATAAAAAAGGCGTCGCAATTTTCAATTTGCGACAGGCCGTCGCAGATTGTGACGGATTTGCAACCACTCGGCGGTTGCAAATCTCGCCGCGGTTAAAGGGCAGCCGTCGCAGATTCCGTCGCAGATTCCGTCACAGATTTTCGTCGCAAATTCGTCACAGATTCCGTCGCAGATTGCCGTCACAGATTCCATCGCAGATTGTCGTCGCAGTATCTGTCGCAGATTCCGTCATAGATTTCAAATATCCGTCGCAGATTCGTAGCAAATCCGTAGTAATTTAATATTGATTTTTATTGGAACTATTTATATTATTAATTAATTTTATGAGAACTTTATAAATACATTTGGAACATTTAAACACAATCTAAAAAAACACTAATTACATTGATAAAAATAATTCTTTTATTAATCTTCAATAGAATAAAATATTTTACAATTTAACTATACAAGTGTTAAGAACACTACTATAAATAATCTATCTTGAAAATAACAATATAGATCTTCAATTATCATTTTCCACTGAATCATGACTTGCATCACCATTATTAACTTGCAAATAATATTAAAAAGAGTAAATGAAAAGAATAATATGATACACGTTAACAAAGTAATACTAACCGTGGTGTGTAGGCTTTTTCATTCAACTCGTGTAGCTACTCAGGAATTTTGTATATACACAAGCTGTTTGTCGTCGGGTGCAGGTTTTCCAGCTCTCTTTGCATTGACTTTGCTAATTCATTCACATCAACTATTGTCTGAACCGCTGGCGCCGTTGCCTGCAACCAGAAGAAATAGAAATTTTATTTTATTAGAACATATCAATAATTTTGTTTATGCTTCTCATCACATACGAACTAATTGCTACTCGAATAGCTCAATGCAACAACTAAAAGTCTTAAAAGATAATAATTAGTGATAATCAATAGGTATTCTAACAATATTTGATTATTTAAATGATGATTTTTTATAAAAAGAATAAGAAAGTTGAGCTAATTTACATAAATTAACTAAAATTACCTTAGTGCAGCTTTTGCTCCTCAATGACTTGTCTGCCTCTTTTACATGATTAGCTCAACTTCCATGCATTCCATACATGATTAGCTCAATTAAAAAAATTAAATTACTATTTCCACTTTTATTTTAACTGAGCATAAGCTCGAACAAAACAAAGGAAAAGAGCAACCACGAAACCACTAATACTGAATTGGCAGAAGCAAATTCAACAATACAAACAATAGGTTGTCATTTTCAACTGGTGGGCAGTACAAGGTGAATAGAAATGCAATTAATTGAACAACTTGCAACTTTAATTTGAACCGCAAGAAGCCATATTTTGTTAATTTATTGATCATTTTGTTAATGATACAAGTAATCAACACATAAAAACTATAATTAACATTTACGAAAAAAATAATTTGCTAATGTACAAATTATATTTATTAACAATTAAAAAAACTGAACTTCAATATTTAAATTCAATTAGATTTAGTTAATTGAACATTTACTCCTAATATGATACAACAGAGACTCCATAGGCTAACAAAGGTAATAAAACATACTAGTCCAAGGCAGTAAAAAATCAGATCAACTAATTGAGACTCTAAAATCAGGGCATGGAGAAAATATTGAAAAGTGGCAATATCAGTATTTCTTCAGTGAAACTGAAATAAACAGAAACAAACAGTTGTAACTTTCAGAAAACTATTATTATCACTACTTCGGAATTTTTATTGGTTTTGGAATTTAGGGACAAGCAGTCATATTGTTGCTGTTATTGTAAGGTATTGATTAATTGCATTCAAGAAGAAAGAGCTATACTTTTAGAAACGTTATTGCAGCAATAGTAATTTACAGTTTTAATATGTATTATTATGCTCATGCAGAAGCAATCACCTAGTTTTAGCACTCCTAACCTGCAAGAATATGTAGTTTTTTACATCTGCTTTTTAGCACTCCTAACCTGCAAGAATATGTAGTTTTTTACATCTGCTTTAATAGCAATAAACTATGGTTTTATATTTCTTAATTTTAAAATATTTTTCATTTCCTAAGTGTGCATTTCTCTCATCGCGAGCTAGGCGTAACACATTTACATAAAGATGTCCTTTAAATAGTTCAAATTAACAAAGGTAATCAATATTTTACTTTCTCATGAAATATTGGACAATAATTATCAGTAACATATATATACATGGAATTCTCTCCATCAACCTAAATCCACATGGGGCCAAGCCAACATAACTATTAGATAATATTAACAATAAATCCACATGGAATTCTCTCCATCAACCAATCCAGTAAACATTAGATAAATATAAATAAAGCTTTGCTTAATTATTCTCAATTTTGATTCTCAATAACATACCAGCACCTCAAACCAGAAAATCACACATTTATACAACCAAAGGCCTAAAATAAAACCAGTAGACTAAAACAAAACAAACAAAAAGAAGAAAACTCTCAACATCCCTTACCAATCAAAAATGCCCTTGAGCTCAAAGTAAGAAGATCAGTAGTGAACTGTAACACTAGCTCATCAACAGTCCAACTAGCAACTGACTCAATAGTAACCCACAGCCAACAGCTATACAATTCACTCACTCCTAAATTTTATTAAACTTTATTTTCTTAAAAAATTTTCAATTGTTGATTTTACTTTTAACATTAGAGATTAGACTAATATAGCATCTCGTGTTGATATTATCTTATTATATATATAATATATATTTATATAGATATATATTAACGGTTTCATGTCTACATATCTCAATCTCCCTTTGAAAAAGCAAAATCCAAAGACCCAAAAACCCGTTGATAAATCCCCTGTTATATGCATACATACATATACATATATACATACATACATACATACATGCATATATATATACATATATATTCAATATTCGCTATCTATTGTATTCATCATTGTAGCATACCTCAGAGCAAAGTAACCAAGATTAAGCCAAAATGGGAATCTGATTTCTCAACAGCAACCACAACAATCGCAGCTGAAATTAGAACAACTCAGAGCAAAAGACAGCAATAATCAAAGCAGAACACACAGAAAGTGTCATCATACCTGAAGATCGTGATTTGAAGCAGACTTCTATAAATAAAGGCAATTTAGAGATAGAAATGGAGGACTGGAGGTCTTGTCAACGAAATAACAGAGAGAAAAGAAACACAAATACAGAAGCAGTGAAACAAAAATTAAACCACTTAAATACAAGAGCAGTCTCATGTCAATTACAACCTTCCAAAATTAAGTTTCACCTTTTGTATAAAGATAACAACAAATACAGAAATGACCAAAATAAAAACATTAAAAATCAAAGGCCAGCAATAAGAGGGGCTGAGCACTGCACATGTTGACCTCTTCTATAGCTGGCCACACATTAATCATCAAGACACAGTAAAAAATTGCAGGGTAAATAGGCAACCAGAAAATAATCAAAAGGCAATTACAATCATATTTTCAAAGCTTGCTCCCTATGGTCAATTATAAGGCTAAAAATGTAGAAAGCAGAGTTATGATCAGGAATAGAAAAAGGGCCTAAACGGCAAAATCTAGAGAGGGGAGGCTCAGATCAGATACGCCTTGTATCAGACAAGAAAGGAACACCATTGCATAGCAAGGCTGCAACTAAAAGTTGCCAGTATGCTAGGGAAAACCCCCTACCATTTCACTGGATATGAATAGTTGCCCCGCCAAGAAGTCAGTTATTTCCCAAGTCTGATTTTGGGTCACTGAGAATATCCTCGTTGCCTCGTTTTGATTATTGTAAAACCTTAGGAAAGAAATAGTACGTTAACCCTAAATCATCAGATTCATCACCATCACCCTAACGGGCTGTTGCTAACATAAGATGTGAAATCATCAGCTCCGCTATCTATCAGAGAGGGGAGAGTCAACCACCCTGAAACCAATCTTCCTCCTCTCTGAGAGCAAAGCCTCATTCTGACCTATTCATTTTTGTGGAACAGATAATGAGATTAAGGAGGGAAGGATAAATGGAGAGACTGAGAGAAGAGAAAAAGCATTCAGCTATTGGAACTTAAATATTTTGAAGGATACATTGAATTTACTTAAGGGGCACAGGCTCAGATTCACATTTATTCAGATAAGAAAAGGAACAAATTAACCATGGCTGCAATAAAGAAGCTCTCTACCTGGAGAAATTATATGATACAACGGAGATTCCATCCTCTGCCAGAAAGAACAAAGTCATTCCAAAAAGGAAAACCTCTAATTGCTCCGCCAAATAAAAATCAAATCATTCCTTAACTCTGATTTTCAGTCTAGTAAATAAAAAATTATAAATCATCACAGCCTCTTTATAAGGAATCATGAGGAGAAAGACTGTAGGCATCAAATCTCCGCACACAGATTCGAAATGGAGATTTGTACTGCTACAATCCAAATGATTCAAAATGTGTGTGTGTGGGGGGGGGGGTGTGTGGAGGACATACCGGCAGGCTGAGATGAAGATGGAGGTGGCGATGACGGCGGTGACCTCTCTGTGAAGGCGAGAGGAAGATGGCGATGCTGCGATGGTGGGCGGAGATGAAGATGGTTGGTTACTCCAGAGAGGAGAAGAGAGGGAGCGGCGCAAATAGGAGAGTGAGGATTCTGAGATTAGGTTAGGCAGTAAAACATAATTTGATACATGTACCCTTCCAAAATACCCTAAAAATTCAATTTTCTTTGTTAATTTTAAAAATATCATTTTTTCAAATATATATTTAATATATTAAAAATATATTTTATTTTTATATAGACATAGATTATATATTTAGTATATCAAGTGCATATAAAAAAAATAATATTTTTTTAAAAAAAATAAAAATTGTGTTATTAGTACTATTAGTACTGTTTATTGTTTAATAACTAATAAGTATTTATTATAACCACTAAATACGTAGATCACTTAATAAAAATATCATTTTAATTTAATAAAATATTCGTAAATTTGAATTACGAATATGATTCTATCATACTCCACTTTAAGATAATGAATTGCACAAAAAAAAATTAAATACTAATTTAAAATTTTATATTAGTGATAATAACTAAAATTTAATTTGTGATTATAAATTATTAAATTAATATCAGTGTAATATATAAAAAATTTAAATGAAGCTATACAAATAAATCGATTTGTTGAAATCAAAATATGCTTTTTTTAGTGTTTTCTACAACCAATCTGCGACGGAAAAATTTTTTGCGAAAAAATATACCGGGTCTCTCTCGCTCCAAGTTTCCGCGCCAACTTTTGCGACGATTATTTGCGACGGACTGATTTTCGTCGTAGATCTGCGACGGATTTGCAACGGATTTGCGACCAATTTCTCAAAATTCCTCCGACTCGTCCTTCCGTCGCAAATCTGTCGCAGATCCGTAGCAAATTTGCGACGGAAACATGTCCGTCGCAAATTTCCGTCGCAAAATTCCGAATATTTTTATAGTGAAATTTGCGACGGCAATAGACGGTAGCAGATCTCCATTGCAGTGTTTTCTCTCTCGCGCCAAGTTTCCGCGCCAACTTTTGCGATGATTATTTGCCACGGAATTATTTTCGTCGCAGATTTGCAACGAATTTGCGACCAATTTCTCAAAATTCCTCTGACTTGTCCTTCCGTCGCAAATCCGTCGCAGATCCGTAGCAAATTTGCGACGGAAACATGTCCGTCGCAGATTTCCGTCGCAAAATTTCAAATATTTTTATAGTGAAATTTGCGACGGCAATAGACGGTAGCAGATCTCCGTTGCAAATTGGTTTTTTAGTGTTTTCTCTCTCGCGCCAAGTTTCCGCGCCAACTTTTGCGACGATTATTTGCGACTGAATTATTTTCGTCGCAGATCTGCGACGGATTTGCAACGGATTTGTGACCAATTTCTCAAAATTCCTCTGACTTGTCCTTCCGTCGCAAATCCGTCGCAGATCCGTAGCAAATTTGCGACGGAAACATGTCCGTCGCAGATTTCCGTCGCAAATGCCGAATATTTTTGTAGTGATGATTATTGGCTGCAGTGTCAGGATGCCAATGGTTTTGTGTAGGTGAGGCAGCGGAATAATTTGCCATGGGCGGAGATGGTGAGTAGTAGTTCGTCACTGGTTGAGGTGATGAAAAATAAGGTGAAGGTGAGGGAAAAGGTGATGATGAGGGATAATTGTAAGAGTAATTGGCCATTGGTGGTGGGTAACGAACTTGATTCTGATTTTGGCTTGGATTTGAGCGTTGATAGCGACGGCGACATTTGTCTGCTGTATGGTTTCGGTATAGCCACAAATTTGACAAGGACCCTTGGCTTTGGAAGACGGGTTCTTTTGCCAATTGGTATTTGTATTTGGCGTTGAAAGCAGTGGCGGGAGAGAGTTGTTGGATGGTTGTCTAGAGACCATATTTGCTTGAGGTGGATCAAGACAACTTTTGAGGAGTATTTCATGAGCAACAAGTTGACATAAAGTTCATGAAATGGCACTGGTTCAGCTCGGAGGTTTAAGGCAGTGATAATGTTATGATATTCAATACCAATATTCCTGTAAATAATAGCATTAAATTCTGTCGTCGAAAGAGGCCGACCAGCAGCCTGTAATTCATCTTTTAACTGCTTTGCACGTTGAAGATAGACAGAGACTGACAAATCATTCTTTTTAAATTCCTGAAGTTCGATATGAATTTGAAGTTGTCTGTTTTGAGAGATAGAACCGAAAGCCTGTGTTAAGGCTTGCCAGACCTCGTGAGAGGTATTTAACCCAACAATATGCGAGAAAACTTCCTCAAATAGGGAGGAGTGAAGCCAAGAATGCAGGAGCTGGTCCTGTTTAAACCAAGATTGATAATCTGGATTGGTGTTGGATGGGGATTTGATGGTTTTTGAAGGTGGGGAAGAGCCATCAATTAGGTGATTAAAATTATGGTAATTTAAGAGAGGTTGGAATTGTGTTTTCCATGCCAAATAATTGGTGGGTTTTAGTTTAACAGAGAAAGAATGTTGTGCATTCGTAGGATAAGAAGGGATTTGATTTGTTGTTTCAGTCATGGTTTTGCTCTAATACCATGTACAAACAATAGAGAAGAATAGATATTTTTTTATATAAATTGTCAACTGGTGGCTTTATATAGCCAAATACAATATAACTGAAGCTAAGTTAATGGCAAAATACAATCCTGACAAAGTTAATATACACAATAATCACGGAGTTAAATATGTACATAATCAAGAGAATTAAACCAAAACATGTTGACCAAATCTACTCCTTTATGTACTGATATCTTAACAGATTATGTTATATCTAGGAAGGTTGTGAAGCAACTCCAAATTAACCCCATAGACATGGGACTTATAGGGTTATTGTTGGCTGCAAAAAAATTTATTTACTGACTGGATTACCCTAAAATGGGAAGGAGGAGATCAAAGGTGGTGGAAAAAGCTTATACATAAATTTGGTTGCATTATAAGGGAGGCCTTACTAAAAGAATTTAAGATTGTATGGCAACAAAGACAAAGAGAAAACTTTGTGTTGTCTACCTAGTTGAGCTTCTCATATTAGGCAAATCCATTAAATAAAAGGTAGACAATAAAGTTCTGATAGTTGTCGATGATATATCTGCATTCAAAAAAATTGCTTGAGCTAAATTAGGCTAGAAGTATCTTGTTCCAAAATTCAAGGATTTGCTTGATAGTAAGAAGAAAAATATAGAGGGTGGTTATTCAATGTCTGAATTTTTTGTCATTTTCTCAATTTTTGCAATAGAAGTTATTCCGCAACTAAAAAATGATGGTTGGCACAGGATTAAAAGTGGTTTCTAAGGTTGGTGAATTAAAAAATGGGACCTAAGCCTGCTTACCATGACTTGTAAGTGTGAGAGATGGTTTTCCAACAGGCACTAACTTTATTCTTTCATTCTTTATGATATATTTTAACGTTACTTATCAGCGGGGAAAAAAAATTAAATTATATGCTTATATTTAAATTTTCTTGTTACCTTTAGCAAAGGGTATAACCCTCTCATCCATTGAAATGATGAAATATGAAACTTATTACCTATATTTTATTAGGATGGAGATAAGGCTTAGTAAAGAGAGGCTAAATATTAGAGGAAATTACACCATACACTATATTTTAACTTTTATTTTTAATTTTACTGCTCTTAATTTTTATTTTTATTTTTAATCTTTTATTTTTTTCATTTTTACCTTATTTATATTTTTCTTTTTAAAAAATACGGTCTTCTTTCCTTCTTTCTCGTTCTCTTTCTTTTCTTTTGAATAAATGATGCAACGCCACTGATAGCTCCATAACTCCTAAGCTTGAACTCAAATACCCATCTGTCTTTGACACACTGTACAAAATATCTGCCCTAAGCTCTACAACTAGTTGTTCAAGATTATAAAATCATATTATAAAATCATCATCATAATCATCTCATTGTTTGCATTTAGTTTAATTTAATTTTAATTGGATAACTTATGTTGGATTGGTTCTTCATATGAGCTGGGTGATTGATTGCATCTAGCAATGGCGTGGTTGGTTTTTCTAGTGAAAAATCAAATTTTCAGCCTTCTTTTTCTTTCTTAATTATCACCTTCCCTTCTTCATCATTTGGGTGTCCAGCTGATACTTGTAAACAGAACTGAAACACATAATCAACCACCATAAACAAGATCATTAAAAAAAAAAACATATTCCCAAACAGCAAAATCTGGACTTTAAAACCTCAAAAACTGAAAATGAAAAAAAAAGGAAAAGAATTCTCATATGGCAAGTTTAGATTGGATGGTTATTATAACCATATATGTGTGTGTGTGTGTGTTTTGATCATGGAGCTGTCAAGAATGGAGAGTGTATGAAGATGGTGTTTAAATGAATTAGCTAGGCATTGTTATTGTTTATACTTTTGTTAGTTTGATTGTTAATTTATTTCTTTATTTTTTTTTTCAAATATAGTATGTACTTGTGAAAATGAATCCTACAGATGTATAATGAATCCTATCATGTACTTGTGAAACGTGATTTTATTGTGGATTTTGATTTTTGGTTTTGGTTTTTTATTTGTAAATTTTTTATTCAAATATAACACACTAGAGTTTTTCATTTTTTTAACTTTCTATCAAATTTAAATAGTATATGTGGATATATATTACATATAATTAGATATTTATATTGATTTAAAAAAATAATAATATATAAATATTTTATGTTTAATTATACGCTAATACATGTTATATATAACAATAAAGCTTTTGCTTTTTTTAAGGTCAAAACGATTCATGTATTTTGTTTTACTAGCTCAGTAACTTTTTTTCTTTTAATTCTAGCTTAAATTTCAAATAAATTATCTGATAATTAAAAAAGGAATTCAAGATTTTCATTGATATTTATCAGCAAACAAAAACATTTAGAATGGATTTAAGTTTAAACATCTCTTCACGATGGTAAAAATAATATTTTATTTATTAATTATTTAGTAGACAAAATACATTCACTACTTACAGTAAATGTATATTAATTATATTGAAAATTTCAAAATATTTTATATTAATTAATACTTATAAATAGTTAAATAAAATTATATAGTTTTTTATATTTCTTTTATAATTCAACTAATATATGTTATTATGTGTAACATATATAAATATATATGAATGTGAATTACTTATATTAAAAATTCAAAATATTTTATATTAATTAATACTTGCAAATAATTAAATAAAAATTTGTAACTTTTATATTTCTTTTACAAATTAACTAATATATGTAGCATATATAAATATATAGCAATATATATTAGTTTGCATATTATTTTTTATTGTAAATTAACTAATATATATTGTTATATATAACATATATGAACATATAAAAGCATATATCAATTATCTACTGATATTTGTTTTTGCAAATCAACTAATATATAAATTGTTATATGTAACATATATGAACATATAACATTATATGTTAGTTTTTATATTTATATTTTTATTTCGAATCAACTGATATATATTGTTACATATAATATATATGAATATATAATAATATATTTGTTTATACTGAATTTTTTTTTTACAAATTAATTGATATATATTTCTATATATAACATATATGAACATATAACAACATATGTTAGTTTGTATAATAAAATTTTATTTCAAATCAACTGATATATGTTGTTATATATAACATATATAAATATATAATAATATATATTAGTTGTATATTGATATTTTTTTGCAAATAAACTAATATATATAATATATATATATATATATGAATAAAACATGATATATTAGTTGGTATATTGATATTTTATTGCAAATCAACTGATATATGTAACATATATAAACATATAATAGTATATATTAGTTTGTATACTGATTTTTTTTTTCAAATTAACTGATATATATTGTTATATATAATATATATAAATATAATATATATATATATATCAATTTTATATAGATATTTCTTTTGCAAATCAATTGATTTACGTTATTATATGTAACATATATGAATATATATCAGTATATAACAATTGTATATATTGATACTTATTTCGCAAATCAACTATTGTATGTTGTTATATGTAATATAAATGAGCATATAACAATATATATTAATTTGTATATTGATAATTTTATTATAAATCAACTGATATATGTTGTTATGTGTAATATATATGAATATATAACAACGTATATTAGTTTATACCGATATTTCTTTTGCAAATCAATTAATATATGTTATTATATGTAACATATATGAATATATAATAACATATATTAGTTTGTAATATATGTTGTTATATGTAACATATATTAACATACAATAATATATATCAGTTATACATTAATATTTATTTTACAAATCAACTAATATATATTATTATATATAATATATATAAATATATAATAGGATATATTGGTATGTATAATTGATATTTTATTATAAATCAACTAATATATATTGATATGTAACATATATGAATATAAAACATCATATATTAGTTTGTATATTGATATTTTATTGCAAATTAACTAATATATGTAATATATATGAATATAAAACAATATATATAATTTTTATATAGATATTTTTTTTACAAATTAACTAATATATATTATTATATATAACATATATGAACATATTAAAACATATATTAATTTGTATATTGATATTTATTGCAAATTAATTGATATATTACTATATATAACATATATGAACATATAACACATATAATAGTTGTATACATATTTTTTTTTTCAAATCAACCGATATATATTCATATTTGTAACATATATGAACATATATATTGTTAAAATTATTTTAAAAATATAAATATATAAAGATATATGACAACATAACATGTTACATTTTAAATAAGTAAGACTATAAAACTATTATATATTTAGTTATACGTCGGTGTATATTATATATAACAATATATACTTGTTAAATTTTTTAAAAAATAAGTGTATAAAATTATTATATATTTAATTATATGGCGACATATATTATATATAACAATATATATATGTTAAATTTTAAATAAATAAGACTACAAACTATTATAAATTTAGTTATATGTTGATATATGTCAGTATATGTTGCGTATATTTTAATAGTATATGTTGGTATATATCGATATATGTTGATATATATTGATATGTATTGATATATGTGAGTATATATTAGTATATGTTGATATACGTTGGTATATGTTACATATAAAAATGATATTTTATAATTTTATATTAAAAAATATTTTTAAATAATTTCTATATTATATGTTAAAATTATTTTAAAAAATATAAATTAAAAAAAATATATTAATATAAATAAAAATTTAAATTTTATTTTCAAATTGAGAGTATATATGGATATAAATGGGTATTTACTACATATAAATAAAAATTTGATATAAATATTTTTAATTTAATATTTAAAATGGAAAACAAAACAATGGCTATGTTATTTTGAAAACAAATGGTTTGCTGTTTTTTTTTAACTTAAATAGTGGCGATGCTATTTTGAAAACAAAAGGCATGTTTTTTCTCTAACTTATTTTTGCAAAAATAAAAAATATAAATGTAGTATTTTTGAAACTTTTAAAAATTAATTATATTTTTGAAAATCAAACTTATTTTTAAGGTAATTTGGTAAATGACTCCAAATATTATGAAGATCACATCTCAGAACCACAATCCATTTTTCATGAACCATAAGAAACCAAATTCTAAGTATTTAAAAATATATCTCTACAGTAATTTATGTGATAATAAATCTAAATTTATAGTTTGCCTGGATATTTGTTAATTGTTTATTTTCATGTCTTATAAGATTCAACTAGAGATAATATTATCAAACGCCTAGATGTTTAGAAAGGATATGCAGAATAAAGATATTCAAATTCTAATAGCTAAAAATAAAAAACTTGAAAATAAAAATAAAGAAATTGAAGTTAGATTTGCCACCCTTGAGGATAAATGGAAGGGAGCTGAAAAAGATTTTGCTAAGAGGTAGCCTGTTTCAAATCGAAAATACTTTGGGTGTACATGGATACTAGAAGGTAATTCCAAGAGGGAGAGAATATCTAAGTCTCAATTTATTTGTAGAGGCTTAACAAATTCTTTTGGATATATCAAAGGAATAGAATTTGCCTCTCAGCAATATCACTATCTTCATTTATTTCTTTATTTATAGATGCATCGATATTTATATTTTTATCCTAAACTTTAGTCTCATTTCTATGTTCCCTTCATTTTCACCCGCAGAGGTTGCTACATTATAGCTTCATACCCTTCACTAACAATTTGTTTTCTATTTATAATTAACTTGTCACTTGTCATATTAGCCCTTTCAACACTTCTTTGCCCACATGATGAGACTACACTCTCATTTTTAACTGTATTATCATTTGAAATCACATTACTGTATTCTAAAAATAAATCACTTTTGTACAACACAGATTTGTTAACATAATGTTCCACATATAAGTCCAATACTTAATTCTATTTAACACTTAAAGCTAACTTGTATAAGACTTTGTCACTTTCAATTGGTTCAAATGTCTTATTTTCCTTATTCTACAATAAACTATTTTAGCCCCCATATAAATAAGCTTTCTAATATCATTCATTAATTCAGAGATTGATATCAAATTTGGATCATAATCAATAAATTTAGTTTCACCACCAGCACATTTTTTTTCTACAAATTTTTTACTAGGAGAATCAATCCTTAATTATCCACCCAAATTTCATTTAACAATAACAATACTATCACCCATTTACAATCTAATTTTTTGATCGAAAATAAGTAGATATTTACACTCATGAAAAACTTATACAACTCTCTCTAATGTTAGCCAAATTTTGAAGAATTGCAATGTACGTACTATTTCAACAATCAAAATCAATTTTTATGGGAATCAACTATTATGATAATCGATTTTTGTAAGGATTAAGCCATATTTTGTATTGAATCAATTTGAGAAAAGTCTTCAATGGCAGAATAAGGAGAATTTCATTAGCTGGGGGTAGGGATTTTGGGGTACAATTAATTAAACTGATGTGGATGTGGCTTTTCAGTGTTTAATGTTGAAGAGTAATCAAACTATTAAATGGAGAGTTAAACGGTTATGAAATATGTAAGCTAATGAATAAAGTGGTTAATGGCTTATTTTCACTCATCGTCCCTAAACTTACTCTAATGCAATATTATAGTTCTTAAACTTTAATTTGTCCCTATAAAATCCTTCAACTTTAATTTTATTCTAAAAATATCCTTATTTCCATTTTGAATTGGCAGAGTACTTATGTGGAATCCATATGGATATCACATGTTAGTAGGATAAAAAAAAACATGTCACTTCAAGTCACGTGTGAAAAAATTTACGGGTACAGAGCAAAATTACCACTCACATTAATTCTCTCTCATTTGATCAACCTTTCTAAAAATCAAAATCTTTTAACGAACCCTGATCCAAATTTTACAGAGTATGATTCCTAATCTCACTTAATCGGACACTTCTGTATGTGGATTTCACTTTATATGAATTCTTTCAGTTGGTTTCAATTCATTTATCTCTCTTTATTTAACTCTGTCAAAATTCATTCATCTAGAAATTGAAAGAAATTGATTTCCAGGTGTTTTATAAAAGGGTTAAAAGGTTGTTGGGGGGACCACTAGCAATGGAGTTAAAAGAAAGTATCTTTTGAATAAAAATCTATTGAATAAAGCTCACTACTGTATTGTTTTTATTTCTTTCTTATGTTGATAACTCATTATTTTAATTGTTTATTGGAGTGACCATATACCTTAACCATGGTGGAGATCTTGGAAAGTATGGTTACTATGATGGTGAGGTAGTTAGTTTTCTTATTGATGTGGATAGATTGTCATTTATGACCTTAGACAATAGAGTAAAAGAATTAGGGCATGAAGGATGCATGATGTAATACTGGAAGGTCCCTAGGACAGATTTTAAATTGGTTTTAAATTACTAGAGAAAGACAATGATGTTTTTGAGATGGGGTTATATGATACTGATGAGGGTGAAGTAGATGTATATGTTAAACACGTGTCTGAGGTAGAGATAGAAAATTTATTAAATCCTATTAATAATAGCCATGTTGTATTAGAGGAATTAGAGAGTGATGAGCCTATAAATGTTACTGTTAACAATGAAAAAGGCACAAAAAAAAAGTCTATGTAAGTCAAATAGTGGACTTGGTAATGATATATTTGGTGGGTAGAAAGTTACTAATAGGGAACGAAATGAAGAAGTCATTACTGAATTTGATTTTAGTGTGTCCCAGATAAGTTTTAACAATTTAGAAAATCTTGGGAGCATAGAGGAAAAATAAGAGGATAGTGAAAAAAGTAAAGATAGTCAGAAAAGTGCAGATAGTGAGGAAAGGGAGGATGAGGATTATGATAGTAGTGATAGTTGTTATGATGGGAAAGGGCATGAAATGGAAGATGAAATAGAGGATGATGGTTTAATTTATGAAGACTATGATTTAGTTGATGCCGATGATGACCTTGTTGAATCTGTTAAACAAAGACAATATATTAGCAAGGGAAGACCTAAGGATAGTGGGACAAAAATAAAAATCAAGAGGACTAAGTAATAGTATTAGAGTTTAATTAGGTTCGAGTGAATCGGATTATGTTATTTTTGATGACCTTTATATTTATTCTGGTGAGAATGGGGAGGAAATGGAGAGATATCTAGAATTTTATGGAATGTTGTTTGGTGATAAAGAAGTATTTAAAGAAGCGTGCAAGATATATGGGATTAAAAATATGTTTCCTATTAAATTTAAAAAAAATAACAGAGATAGAGTTAGAGCTGAGTGTTTTAAAGGATGTGGTTTTTTTTTTATATTTGCAACCAAATTTAATAAAAAGGACCTAAGCGATGAAACTTTTCAACTTAGAACTGCAAATTTACAACACAAATGTGGGAAGAGTAGCAAAAATTTCCATGCCACTGCCTATTGGATTGCAAACGAGTACCTTGTAACTTTTAGAGATGACCCCTCATGGAACTTAGTTTCTTTATTTACAAAGGTTAGGAAGGATCATGGTTTTATACTTATAAGGATGAAAGCATGGAGGGCAAGAAATTTAGCATTAAAAACAATCAATGGTAATGAAGGTATGCAATATTCTAAATGGCATGATTATAGGTTAGAACTTTTTAGGACCAACCTAGGCAGTACTATGGAATTTTATAGGTCAGAACTATGGAGTATTTGTGTAATGTTAAAAATTTTAAATACTAAACTTTGATTTAATATTGATAATTAATAATGAATTGTGATATAAGCAGTATGGATAAGTGATTTAAATAGTGAATATTAAAAATTTACTAAAGAAATTATGTATTTTTATGATTTTATGAGATTAAAAATCGAATTAGAATCAAATGATAAGAAAGAGGGTGCACCATAGCTAAGATGAGATTGGCTACACTAGATTAAACTGTATATATATATGTGTATGGACAGGTGTATTTATGTAGAAACTTCTCTTTCTTTCTTCTTCTTTCTTCTTTCCATGTTCATCACCATCTTCACCACCAAAACTCCTTTCTTCCTTCCTTCAAAGACTTTGATCAAAACCTAAGAGAAAATAATATCTAGTTATAAGTTTTCAAAAGATTAAGCTGAAAAAATTGAGATTATCAACAAGAAATTATAGAAAAAGAAGAGTTTAAAGAGGTATGTGCTTATGTATTTTTGATTTGCAACTATCTGAAATTTTATGAATTTATTGTTTAAAATGATTAATTGAGTTGTATTGATGAGTTTTTACTGAAAAATATTTAATATATGCTCTTTCTATGTTAAAGAAACTAGTTTTGATCCATTGATATCATATATTTGGATATATGGAATTTAAGTTGATAAGTGTTCGAAATACAGAGTTTTACTTGACACCACCAGTGACACGGCCATGTCACTGGGTGTGTCAATGATGCTGTGTTTCAACATTGAAGACACGACCAGTAACACGCCCGTGTCATTGGGTGTGTCATGGCTACTGTGATATAAGATAAATGACACGGCCAGTGACATACCCGTGTCAATAGGTGTGTCGTATCTACTGTAATACAAATTAATTGGCATAGCCAGAGACACGCCCATGTCGTTGGACATGTCAAAGCTTCTGTGAGAATGAGCTTATGACACGGTCAATGACACGTCCATATCACTGGGCGTGTCACTTGAAGAAATTGTTCAAAATAACTTTTTGCTTTGTTTTTCATTTGTAATTCTAACTGCAAAGATTATAAGTTCTCAAAGTGTAAAAGATTTCTTTTTGAAGTTAACCCTAACAAATAGTGTAATAGATTTATTTGAATATATGATAAAATATATGTAATACTAAGTATTGGTCAAAGAACTGTTTCATTGAAGTGTTGTGCATAATTTAATGTTAATTAATAACTATCGAATTGCCCAAATTATATTGATTTTAGTTTTAGCTTGGGATTGAATGGCTAGCCAAAGGAAGGATATCCAAAGTGATAGTGGGTACTCTATGTCATCAATAGACACTTTGTGTCACCATACTCAGTGGGCATTCATGCTATAATGGGCCATTGGTAAAAATTCTATACAGTGTGCATTAAATTGCCAACAGTGACCTGTTATCCAAATATAGAATCTGAGTTTAGTATATATGGGCATACTTAAAGAAGTTATCTACTTTGAAAATAATGTGTTATATGGTTATTGTTAAATTAATCAATTTTTCATTTAATTGTGTTCAGTATTTAAAGATTCAATGGATTTATTACTTCCTTTATTTAATGTTCTGAAAGTAATACTTTTCATTATTTCTAAACTATTTAATGTTTAGATCTCTTTCCTTTAATTTTTCTTGCATATTGTGAATACATAAGCACCACTAAGTTTTGCTTAGCATGTTAGAACTATTTTTCTGATGCATAGATCAAACAAGAAGAGTTGAGACCGCGGAGTGAGAGATTTACGTTCCTGGTCAACTGCATCATAAAGGTTAAATAACAATATTGTAAATTTTGTGTTTTGTATAGTTCACATGGCAATACCTTATACTTTTATATGATAGTTGTATAAGTTTGAGAGTAGTTTATGAATTTAATTAATGTAAGTTATCAATAAGAGTTCTGTATAATTTAACAAATATATATTTGTAATATAGGATTGGTTGTACTAGTTATTTTGAAAGCTTAACAATTGCATTAATACTTAGAAATATTTTATTTTTATTTCTTTAATACATACATAGACACGTATATAGAACAAGTGTTAATGTTAGGTAACATCTTCTATGTAGTTAAGTGTATAGACTATGTAGGAGGTGTTACAATTTGAGGGTGTATATATATGTTTATCATGTTTAAAAGAGGGTTTTAAGGCATGATGCAGGCCTATGATTTGTGTGGATGGATGCTGGCTGAAGGGAGTTTATGGTGGTCAATTATTGACAGTTGTAGGCTTTGATCCAAATGATTGCATATATCTGCTTACTTATGCTATAGTGGAAAATGAATGCATTGCTACCTGGGAATAGTTCCTAAATATGCTTAAACAAGACCTTGAGCTCTTCAATTTATGGAATTGGTGCTTCATGTCAGATAGACAAAAGGTATGGATACTTTTAACTCAACAAAAATTTGGTTATCTAGCATATACCTAGTGTCCTTTACGCATATTGTATTACATATATCTCTTTATCGATCGATAATAGTAATTTTTGAAATATTCTAAATTTTTTAAAAATTTTAATTTTTAAAAATTTAATAAATATATTATAATTAAATTTGATAAATTAAATTAATGATTTTAAATGAAAAATAAAAGGATTTTAAATGAACAAATGGAATATAAATGTGATAAATATGTAAAATATACATAATATATAAAAGTTAACACTTTTTAAAAGAAAAGTCAAAAGTCAAAGTAAAAAGGGTATTTTGGTAATTAAATTTTAAAAATTTAAAATTATTAAATTAATTTAAAAATAAATAATTTTTGAATAAAAGAGGAATTTTTGGATTTTTAATTTATTAAATAAATAAATAATTAATTAATTATTAAAATATTAAATAATATGTTCACATGGTTATAAATAAAAGATGAAAGGAAAGAGAAAATAAAAGTTTTTTTTTTCATCTTCTTCTTCTCCATCAAGGGCCGAAATCTCCATGGATGCCCAGAGAGGATTTGATCTTCCAAGCTTCCAAAATTGAAGAATTTCAAAGGTTCAAAAAGGATTTTTTTAGTGATTTCCACTTGAAAAAATAAGTTCTTTAGCTTTTTCTTTAGATTTTCATAGAAATTTTGAATATGTGAGTTTTGAATTTTTGAAATAGTATGTTATAATTGTTGGAATTGGTGTGTATGAAGTTATTTTGGATAGTTATTAATGATTTTTAAGGTTGAATTGAAGAAATGGTTGAATTTGGATAAAGAATGGTGAAGAGAGAGAATTTTGGGTTATGGACTTTTAGGGTTTGAGAAATCAGGGTTTTAAATTGTGCATATTGATTCTAAATGAGTTATTTTGGTGCTTAAATAAGTATTTTAAAGTTAAATATTGAATTTGGTTGTGTTTAGTTGGAGTTTGAGAATGGAAGTGTGATTTAGGGTTTTGGAAAATGATTTTTTTAAAGTTGTTGAATTGTATAATTTTATTGGTTTAATCTTGTTGTTTAGTGATATAAGTGATGAATATAAGCTTAAAATGATTAATGGATTGTGTTGAATGAAAACCTTCAATGGGGGGAAGGTTATGCCATTTTATGATTTTATGTATAAGAGTGTGTTTCTATAATGTAAATGATTTAATTGTATTAAAATATATTTATAATAATATAAATAAACTTAATATATTTAAAAGAATGGCCTAGTATAAGAATTCAAAGTTAAAGTGAGGTTAGCCTTAAATTTTAAATTTTTGCTTGGATGAGGTTTAATTATGGTTTAATATTGGAAATGCCATTAAATATGATACTAAATGATTATTTGCATCACATTTGATTTATGCATTGAGAGAGGTTGATTTGCTTCTTCCAAGTGGTGAAGGGCAAGTTGGAAGGATAAAATTAGAGGTTGTTTTAAGCTTGTTTTGGTTGCTATTTGAGGTAAGTACAAAATTTGAATATATTGGTTATGTTTGCATGACATTTGGGCTTAACACATTTTGGTTGAAAAATGTATTAAGCTATTTGATACATTGGTTATGTATGAATAATGTGCTATAACATTTGTAACGTTATATATGTGTTAAATGTATTCTGAAAAGCCATTGATAATGGCTAAATTGTGTAAAATGTAAAATATGTGTATTATGTGAAAATGATCCAAAGTGTTTGGGTGATGCCATTTATTGTGTATGCATTAAGTGCATTGTTAAAAAGTCATTGGTATTGGCTAGATTACATTAAATATGATTAAATATGTGAATTATGTTGAAATACCCAAAGTAATTGGATAATGTGTTGTAAATGCAAAAATGTGGTATAATGTAATGAGATATGTGGAAATATAATGAAATGAATTGATATCAATATAAATGAGAAATATAAATAAATTGTGTGCCTAGTATGTTATTCAATTTTTAGAGTTTTGTATCTGGCGGCATGCCTATGATTTGTCTACGGGCTAGACGCTGGGCGTCACTGTGAAAATATTTTTGAGGTGAAATAACAGGGTCGTAAGCCTAAAAAATAAGTCCTTGAAACTGGACTGGGTGAAATGACCGGATCGTAAGCTCAGACCTAGTTGGACTATTACATTGATATTTTGCCTACGGGGCTAGACACATGATGTCATTATAGACCAAAACAGTAACTCTGAAATTTGAATAACATATTAGTTATCTTTGGGCCCATGCTTGTGTTTGTTTTTATGTGAATTGTGGATTGTGAAATATTTGAAAAGTATGAGAAAATGGAATGATGTGATATCCATATGCATTATGCATTGGCATTGCATTTGAGTTTTATTGTTATCAAGTTTGTATTACTAGGCTTTTGACTTAGCGCGATTGTGTGACAAGGTAGATTCGGCTGAGCGGAGAATTTTTCTAGATCAAGTTGGGTCTAGACTTGTGGTTGTACTTGTAGAGTTGATATCAAGATCAGAAACACTATCAATAGTATGTATATATTTTATGTTATTGTATATTTTGGGTATTATGCATATTATATCATATATTTTTAAATTTTATGTATTGTAAACTATAAAGAATATTTGGGTTAATTTATTTGGAATGAGGGTTTAAATGTGTTATAAATCATATATATATATATTTATATATAAAAATGTTTTGAGAAAATTGTGAAAAATTTTAGAAGTTAAGGTGAAGATGTGGTTTATTGTTTATTGGAAGTGTTCTTTTTGCAAGTTGTGTAATTGAAAAATTTTGGGATGTCCAAATTACAGATAAAACTCTGGCGAATTTGTTTCAGAGATTTTCATATAAAATGTTTATTTTGGGTTCCTATAACAAGTAAAGAATATTTATATATTAATTTATTTTTATATATTTAGTATTTGAAATTTTAAATCAGAAATGTGAAATTTTTTATTAAACCGGTTTGTGACATTTTTGTACTGTATATGCGTATTTTACATATGCTGAAAATATATATTATACGTATATAGGGTATAAGGGTGTTACAATTTTGTTATATCTTGTAGGGCCTTGTTTCCAGTGTGTCTAATTTATTATCTAATTCAGAACACAGACTATGTGTATGACATATGTACACTAATTTTAGAGGAAAATTCAAGGGTAAAGACCTAAAGGATATGCTTTGGAGTGCTGCAAGGGCAACATATCCAGCAAGATTGGAGTTTTGGTTAGATGAGTTGGAAAAAAATTCTGATGCGAGGGAATGGTTAAGGGAAAGACCACCTAATGCATGGAGTAGGGCCTGCTTTATAACAAAAACTAAATGAGATATATTGTTGAACAACTTATGTGCTTGTTTTAATAGATATATTTTGGAGGCTAGGGAACTTCCTATTTTGAATATGTTGGAGATGATTAGGTGTCAATTGATGAAGAGAATATGCAAAAAAAAAAGAGTTAAGCAAAAAGGCAACTGGACCTATATGCCCTAAAATACAAGCAAAATTGGATAAGATAGTGGAATGGGCACATATGAGTGAGCCAATTCTGAGTGGTGGGCATCTTATTCAAGTGAGTGCAGGGAATGCACAATTAGTAGTTGACTTGGAGCATAAGACTTGCACATGTAGAAGATGGGACCTCACTGGAATTCCTTGTGCCCATGTAGTTTCTTGCATTTTTTAGAACAATGAGGATCTGGTAGAATATGTGAGTGAGTGGTACAAGGTTGACACCTATAACAAAGTATATTCCCATGCTATTGGTCCTATAAATGACCCTGATATGTGGCCAAGATTCAATCTACTTGCAACCTTTACACCTCCTCCAATTGTTAGGGAGAAACGAGGAAGAAAACCAAAAGTAAGAAGAAAGGAATCAGAAGAATTGGAGAACATGGCTGCAAAAAAGAAAAAACTAATAAAAACAGAAGACATGAATTTGAACAACCAGTAGAGAAGACAAAGTTGTCTAGGAAAGGGTTAGTTACCATGACTTGCTCTCTATGTGGTGCTAAAGGACACAATAAAAGATTCCATGGAGAAAATGCAATTGAAACATCATCCTCAAAAGTAAGTACTATTTTGTTCAATCATAGTTGTTTTTTTTAATATAAAGTTCCTTGATTTTTTTTTTCATTTTTTAATTCATGTATTATGCTATACACAGAGGACAAAAGTACCTTTAAGGCCACGAACTAAGCAAGATGGAGCAATTGGTTGTTCACATTTAATTAGGAGCTCACCTGTAACTATTAGATGGTTTGGTGATGTGAGTGTTGAACCTTTACTTTTACTTCATAATTTTTTTTGTACTGATTGATTTTTTACCTTTGGCCATCCAAGGAAGCATCCAACTAAATGTTGGATCAGATAGAGGTGCCGGTGTTTCTCTTCCATTACCAACAGATGCATCACAGACAATGGGTGCAGCTGTAAGTTCTTGCATTCTTATTTATATCATGTTCTGGTAGGTTGATTGAATGAGTTGATTGTTGAGTTGCATTCTGCATATTTGCTCTTCTTTGTATTTGGTGTGGATTAACGTGTGTTTTGTTTATTTGTGTGGAGTTGTTGTTGTTGGTTAAATCAAGGATTTGGATAACTTTTATTTTGAATTTAACTTATGTAGGACTATCATATTGTTGACTGGATGGTACCAATTTTCAGACAAATGCAAGCAGACTACCCCTTTGATGACAGTCAAAGAAGCATAATCAGTCAAGCATTTAATAACCAAACTGAAATGCGGGAAGCAAAGAGAGCTAGAAGAAACCAAGGAACAAGTCACAACCAGCCACAAAAGTCATAAAATATAGTTTTGTTTTTGTTTTTGACATGTAATTACTTTTGGTCTCTAAGCTACAAAGCTAGATCACATTGTGGAAACTATTTACCATCAACAGGTTTTTAGGTAGTTATTATTGACCCAAATGAAATGTCTAGCCACAGGGAATTTCTGTATCTTGTAGGAAAGTTAGTATTGACCCATATTTTTTGTAAACTTCAATGGTCAATGCAATTTGTTCTTTTTTTTTTTCTTGCTAAGATGATGTGATACAGATGACAATTGCATAAAGCTAATGTTCCTACTCACCATTTTTGCTATATAGTTATGCACATGACCTAATTATGGGATATTAGATAAATGGTTTACTAATTGTATATATGCAGGTTTTTATCCTTCAAGCCTCCATATTGTAATGCTTAAAATTTCAAATTCCTACAACCTCTATTGAAACAATTTAACTGTGTAACCAAAAATCCATCAATTATGATAACTCATAATTACTGCATTTGATCCAAATGCAGAGACTACAATATATAATAAAATTTATAGAACTATAAAAAATAAAAAATAGCTAAATAGCTACAAGCTGAAGAAAAAAGAGGAAACAAATTTTCATTAATTGCTTGATCTTCAAATACAACCAAAGCAATTTTTTCAACTCTGCAAAAGAAAATACATAAAAAATACATCAGACGAATTCCTACAATCCTAATTTGCAATAACCACCACATTAACTTAACTAAATCCTTGCAATACAATAAATTCTTTACAATTTACCCATGATATAGGCAAATATCCCAACAATTACTACTGCCTAGTTTATTGTCCAACCCTTATGCTTTTCTTCTTTCTTTTGTTTCTCTTGCTCCAATCGATTAATTTTCTTCAATAGACCAATAATTATTTATTTTGCCCTTGGATTCATAGGAGGATCAGCTCAATAAAAAATCACAACATGTAGCCTCCTACGTCACTCACAAAATATGGAATTAAAATTGAGGAGTTAAGCATTATAAACCATTTTAAAATAACAAAATAATGAAAATATTTAGAACAAAACTAACCCCATAATTACTACGTCCAAAGAAACGCCTTCTAGGATTCTTATCTGTCCAGGATGTCTTGAGCTCAGGGGGGTCCTCATGCCCACACAGAGAAACAACAAAATTGTAGTTTCCATTTATTCTATTCATCGATTCTCTTCCAATGTGTTTCATAAAACTCAAAATTTTTATGATAGTGGAAAAATGAATTAGGATTTTTGCAGCTGTAATGAGAAAATGAAACAAGAGAAGAAAGAGAGGTGGAATGGAATAAAATAAAATATAATAAGATGACTTACTGGCCTTCAGAAGGAATAATTGATTTAATATGATAGAACAAGGGAGAGGGGAGATGAGAACGATGGAGGGTTTCTAAGAGAGTGAGCACGCTTGAGATAGTTTTAGATGGAGAGAGAATTCATATTAATTTATTCAATCAAAGAGCAACAATAATAATTTGTTCACACGTGTGAAAAGATGGTGTCTCTTTTTTTTTTTATCCTTCTAACACGTGGGATTAATATGAATTACACATAAGCTCTCTGCTATTTAAAAATGGAAATAAATATATTTTTAGAATGAAATTAAAATTGAAGAATTTTAGCGAGATAAATTAAAATTTAAGGACTAAAATATTATATTAGACTAAGTTTAGGGATGACTAGTAAAAATAAGCCAATGGCTAATTGAATAGAAAAAAAAATGATGAAAGTTGTCAAATTGGAAGTGACCTGTATATTAAGCCATTTATTCTTATTAAAAATTATTTATTTGTAATTTATATATAATTTATCTTTTTAGTCATACGTAATAAGGGTAAATTTGGTGATTGGGGGGAGAATTTAGCAAATATAAACCAATTCTAAGAAGTTCAGAAGTCTCTGGCTGGTTCATAAAACAGAGCGTATTGCTTGATTTCATCAATTACAATCTCATATATTTGCCGGAGACTTGTTCACTGAATCAAAACGAAGAACTCTCACAGGGGAAGAGGGAGAGAGAATTGGAGCCATGGGAGAAGATCTGGTGTTAGACATGGCGATCAGAGATTGGGTATTGATTCCGCTATCAGTAGTTATGGTTCTCATTGGAGTCCTCCGTTACTTCGTCCAAGCTCATGCGTTCTTATCAAATCCCCGATATCAAGATCTTTAAAGAAGGGTAATTCTAAACCCTAAACGAACTTCAATCTCTATCTATCTATCAACTAATATAAACATATTCTTTCAGTCAAGTAGTTGTTAGGGCTCGGAATTTGCGCTCTGGTGCTAATTTTATACCTCATAAGGCTTTTCGTGCTCGAAGGGTTTATTTCAGTAACGAGGTTTGCCTTTTCCCCCTCTTTCTGGTCGTGTTTTCAAATTGTAAAGAAAAAAAAAACTCATTTTGAAGCTCAATTTTTGATTGAGGGAGTAATAATGTTGCAAATTTAAGTCAGCGCGATGTATAATTTTGCTTGGCTAAGACTTAAAATTGATAGATTTTAGTACCATTCTATTGAGGGCCTTCTTTTGGAATGTACATTTTGATATTATTTTCGTTTTACAATTTTTTGGATGTGAACATACTGAGATTAGATATTATTCTTTGAATTTGGTAGGAAAATGGATTGTTATATGTTCCAAAAGGCCAGGCACAAAATGCACAAGCACAAATGTTCTCTGATCCCAATATGGCCATGGATATGATGAAGAAAAACCTTTCTACGATTATACCTCAGGTATTACTAATTAAATAGCATATCATTGTTCTCTGTCCTAGTTATTGACAATAGATGATTGCCATTATGATTTATGAAGTTTTAATGCTGGCCAGACTCTTACTTTTACGTGGGTCAACTTTTTCTTCTCCGGATTTGTTGCAGGTGTGTTTCTTTGTCATTGTAATAATTTCTGGATTCCTTACCTTTATGTTAAACCACCTTGTGTACCATCTTAGCTTTTCAAGTGACTAATCACATTGGTCCTCAACTGTTGATGTTCTTCTTTTGCTAATATTTAAAACTTTGTTGATAATCTTCTCTTGTTTCCCCCAGCTAAGATACCGTTTCCTCTGACTCAGAGGTTCAGATCAATGTTGCAAAATGGGATTGACTTGAGCACTGTAGATGTCAGTTATGTCAGTAGCCGCTCATGGTACTTCTTTGCCTTCATGAAGAAGAAGAAGCTTCAGCATTCTTAAATTAATTTTTTTTCTCCAAATTTTCGGCATTTATGCAAATAATTCCTTCTAATTGTATATTATTACCTTCTTTCTCCAGGTATTTCCTTAATTTGTTTGGATTGAGGGGTTTATTTAGTCTCATTCTTGGTGAAGAAAATGGTTAGTACATATTATCTACACAACTATAATGTATATCACCACTTAGATCAACAAGCTGTTTTCCTTCAAGCAGAATCATTGATCCATTGTCCAATAGTTTTATTTAGAGATTTGCATACCAAGATAATTTTTTGAATTTCTCCTAGATGTTAAATTATGATGTTTGTAATGCAGCTGTGGATGACACACAACGCATGATGCAAATGAGTGGGTTTGGCTTTGATCCATCAAAGGTACTAACTTGAGTTCTTCTCTATGGAGCATTTTGGGCGTCAAATGCATAAAATTTCAAATCATAATTACTAATTGTTTTGCGTTCTGTTTCATTTTCTTGCAGTGATTGTGCTTGCTTCAACATCTTTATCTTACATTGGTTGTATCACTGTTCCCAAACTTGGTCTAAGCAAGTTTTTTTTTTTAATTGTGTTTCCTGTGAACTGCTTTTCCCATTTGACCCTTGTTATAACTGTTGTACTTCAGTCAATGCTTGTAAGCTGCTTTGACTAATGGCCAAAAAACTATTTATATTGCACATCAGACTCTTATGTTTCTATTTGCAGTATTGCAAGTCCAATCTGGTAATTTACTCAGAGCACAACATGAGATAGGGTATACACCCCTGAAAAGATAAAGGCTCCTATGAAATTAGCTCAACATTTAGAATAGAATCTACTTCTATTTCATAAAGATTAACGTACTTCTTTGTAAAGATGTGTTCTAGAGAACCCTTCCAATCTATAATAAAAAAAGTTCACCACTGACAATACAAAGAAATATCCATGTTTACCATAAAATAAAATTTTGTCCAGAATATGTTATGGTCCCAAGCCCTATGATCTAATTATGGGTCTATTAGATCGAACCTAAAATGGAATTAGGGCTCATTAATAGAGAGCCCTATGATCTCTTGGAGCTAGTCTGGTAGAACTCTATGGTCTCTTAGAGCTCATTTGAGAGGACTCTATAATCTCTGAGTTTTACAAACTCGAATCTTGTTGAAAGTTCTGCTTAATTCATCCATTAGCCCACTACCTGAAGTAAAGACTAGATAACTACACACTATAAAAACTAATAAATCTCTATTAACTAACTTGGGTCCCTAACATCACACTTACTTTTGAGTTTGGACAAGTGTGTTGTCCTCGAGCTCAAAGGATGAATGACATGCTTATATTCATTTTACAATGTGTAAGCAACTTGTAAACATGGCCCTCATTAACCTCTACTAGTGCAACAAATAGATGAGCTTGATTCCTCTTGGACTTCTTTGTGTCATGCAATTAAAGAATCTTTCTTGTATGTTACTATGGCTTAAATTTCTATTGATCTTTCAAATACCCTACTTGGTGACCTAATTTATTACCTTGATTGGGAGAACCAAAACAAATTACATTGCTTAAAAATCATCTTAAAGTACATTTTGTTGATCCTAAAAATAGAATTAGGGTTTGTTAAGATAACTCTATGAAACTCTATTGTCTCTGTGTTTTATGAAACCAGACCTTGTTGAAAATTCTGCTTCATTCATTCATTAAGCGAGGCCTTTTTGAATGACTAAATATAGAAGCAAAATTTAGCTAACTGCCCACTACGACAAGGGAAACTTAACAACTGCCTACTATGACAAAGGAACGTTTGTAAAATTTGATATAACATCGGGGAGTTATATCAAATTTTGAGTCTAGATAGACCGAGAGTTCAGATAGACCGAGTTGAGTCTAGATTATGAAGTGTTGATAGTGGGCTTAAAGATCAGAGACGAACTGCCAAACATGTAAATGTATGCAACCATGCAAGTTTGTACTTACCTCAAGAACAACTCACACCAATCTATACACTTCCTCTTCCAAGAATTATTCACTACTTGGATTAGGGCAACTCAACCTCTTCACAACTTAATTCAAAAGGAATAATACATACTTATTTAAAGATACACATGAATTCCAATACAATTATTCACCTATTAGTCTCATACTAGGCCCTTAGATCACAAATTACAAGCCAAAACCACTATATAGGTCCCCACGGTCGTGGCCTCACAACCCCCACGGTCGTGGTCCAATTTGCTTAACACCCCCACGGTCGTGGCCTTCAAGGGCCACGGTCGTGGCATCCATTTTGCTTCTGTTTCGGACCAAACTCATGTATTCTAGGCTTTTAACTCCATTAAACACAAATATATGAAAGATCTAAGATAAAAATTGATAAAACTCAATATTTACATCAATCACCAATTCACAACTCTTACTCTTCCAACACCAAACCTAATTCCTTCTCTTCAATTCAACCCCAAAATCAAAATCAATTAAACCCAACACTCTCAAATACACCACAATCAAACATACTCATACCATCAACAATCAACCATCAACCATCAAACTCAAATACAACTTAAAAGAAAACAAGGGAATCAAGTGGAAAACTTACCAAAGTTGATGAAACTTCTTAGATTTCCAACTTAATCACTTGAAACATCCTTTAATCTTGAGCTTGGAAAAATCAAAAACTCTCTTCCTCTATAGCTTTGGAGAGTGCCGGCCAAGAAGGAAAAGAAAAGAAGAAGAAAAAGAAGAACAAGAGACAAAGTCAAACACTTCACCTCTTTAAATCTCCACCAAGCAATTTGTATAATATAATATTCATAATATCCTCTTCCACTAACTTAATTTCCTTTGAATTAATTTAATTAATTTAAAATCATTAAATAATCATCTTTTGACTTCCATTTCTTTGACTTGTATATGTTGTATATATCACTATATATACAACATATACACTCTTCCCTTACCTCATTTCTCTTTCCATTTAAACATATACACTCTATCCAAATACAACAATAAATATTCAAAAACTTTTAGGGTATACTTTGTGATATTACAATTCTCCTCCTTTAAAAAGAAATTTCGTCCTCGAAATTACCTGATATCAAGTCTGAAACAGTTGAGGATACTGATCTCGCATTGCTTGCTCACTCTCCCAAGTTGCCTCTTCCTTTGCATGATTTTTCCAAAGAACCTTCACAAGTGACACTTACTTATTTCTCAACTCTTTTACTTCATGTGCCAAAATAGCAACTGGTTCTTCTTCAAAAGTCAGATCTGGACTCACCTCAATAGATTCAACTGGCAAGATATGAGATGGGTCTGATCTATACCTCCGCAACATAGAAACGTGGAATACATTATGGATTCTATTCAACTCAGGCGGCAAAGCAAGTCGATAAGCAACTGGTCCAACTCTTTCTAATACTTCATAAGGTCCAATAAAACGAGGACTTAGCTTTCCTCTTCGACCAAATCTTAAAATCTTTTTCCAAGGAGACACTTTCAAAAATACTTTATCTCCAACATCAAACTCTATGTCTCTCCTTTTCAAATCTGAATAAGATTTCTGTCGATTTGAAGCTGCTTTCAACCGATCCCGAATTATCTTCACTTTCTCTTCTGTTTCTTTAATCAAATCAGGACCAACCAATTTACCTTCTCCAGCTTAATTCCAACATAGAGACGTCCTACATCTTCTACCATACAATGCCTCAAAGGGTGCCATTCCAATACTGGATTGATGACTGTTGTTGTAAGCAAATTTCACAAGTGGCAAAAATCTGTCCCAACTTCCAGAAAAATCAGTGACACAGCTTCTCAACATATCCTCTATAATCTGTATCTCTCTCTGACTGCCCATCTGTCTGCGGATGAAAAGCAGTGCTAAAGTGCAATCGAGAATCCAAAGCACCATGTAATCTCTTCCAAAACCTCGAAGTAAATCGGGGATCTCGATCAGACACCAAAGAAATTGGAACTCCATGCAATTTCATTATTTCACTGATATACAGCTCAGCCAACTTCTCAAGAGAATAGTTCATTCTAACTGGAAGAAAATGAGTTGTCTTCGTCAACCGATCAACAATTACCCAAATAGCATCATGCTTCTTTTGAGTCAATGGCAAACCAGACACAAAATCTATTGTCACTCTCTCTCATTTCTATTCAGGCACTGATAAAGGTTGAAGCAACCCAGTTGGAACTTGATGCTCAGCTTTCACCCTCTGACAAGTGAGACACTTGGATACAAATTCCGCAATGTCCCTCTTCATACCTGATCACTAATAATGTTGCTTCAAATCCTGATACATCTTTGTACTCCCAGGGTGCATAGCAAAAACTGATTGATCTGCTTCTTTTAAAATAATCTTTCTCAATCTAGCATCATCAGGAACACACAATCTATCTTTGAACCAAAGGCTACCATCGCTTCTCACATGGAAATCTCGGCTCTCCCCATTTTGGCAATCTGACACAACCTTCTGAATTTTCTCATCAGCCAATTGAGCCTCTTTAATTTGATCCAACACCACCGGTCTCAAATGCAACTGAGCTAACAACGCACCATCATCACATAATTTAAAACTAGCATGCAACGCTCTCAACTCAACAAGCAACGAGAGCGAATAAACAGTTAAACCTGCTAAAGACTTCCGACTCAAGGCATCAACAACATTTGCCTTACCAGGATGATAATCAATCAAACAATTGCAGTCTTTAATCAACTCTAACCATCGTCTCTGCCGAAGATTCAGCTCCTTCTGAATATCCAAATATTTCAAACTCTTATGATTCGTGTAGATAAAACACTTCTCTCCATACAAGTAGTGTCGCCAAATCTTCAGAGCAAAAACTATAGCTGCCAATTCCAAATTATGCGTCGGATAATTAAGCTCATGCGGCTTCAACTGCCGAGAAGCATAAGCTATGACTTTACCCTCTTGCATCAAAATACAACCTAAACCATTATGTGAAGCATCACTGTAAATCACATATGGTTTATTTTCCACATGTAAAGTAAGAACAGGCGCTTGAGTCAATATCTCCTTCAACTGCTCAAAACTAGCTTGACACTGATATGTCCACACAAATCTAACTCCCTTTTGAAGTAATCTGGTGAGTGGAGTAGCTATCAAAGAAAAACCTTTCACAAACCGTCGATAATAGCCTGCGAAACCCAGAAAATTTCTAATTTCAGTCACAGACTTCGGTGGACTCCAATTCAAAATAGTCTCAACTTTACTCGGATCAACTCTTATACCATCTGCTGACACCACATGACCCAGAAAAGTTACTTGATCAAGCCAAAACTCACACTTCGACAGCTTAGCATACAATTGCTTCTCTCTCAAATTCTGCAACACAATCCGCAAATGCTTGTCATGATCCTCTTCATTACGCGAATATACCAAAATATCATCAATGAAGACCACCACAAACTGATCTAAATAGGGTCTAAACACCCTATTCATCAAATCCATGAAAGCTGCAGGTGCATTCGTTAATCCAAAAGGCATCACCAAAAATTCATAATGCCCATACCTTGTGCGGAAAGCTGTCTTAGGAATATCTTCAGCTCTGACTCTCAACTGATGGTACCATGATCTTAAATCAATCTTGGAAAACACTGCTGCTCCCTTCAACTGATCGAAGAGATCATCAATCCTAGGCAAATTGTACTTATTCTTGATGGTCACCTTATTCAATTGCCTATAATCGATGCACAACCTCAAAGTATCATCCTTCTTCTTTACAAACAAAACAGGAGCTTCCTACGGAGAAACACTAGGGCGAACAAACCATTTATCCGACAACTCCTGCAACTGCACCTTCAACTCTCTCAACTCAGCAGGTGCCATTTGATAGGGAGTAATAGAGATGGGAGTGGTACCAGGCAACAAATTGATACTAAACTCAACTTCTCTCTCAGGGGGTAACCCTGGCAACTCCTCAGGAAATACATCTGGAAATTTAGCAACTGTGGGTATACTATCAAGTTGAGAACCCACTACTCTGGTATCCACAACATTAGCAAGATAAGCATCACACCCTTTTTTAATCAACTTTCTAGCTGCACCAGCTGACACAAACAAGGATGCAAGTTGTCTCTGCTCACTAGATACCATCACACTTCTACCATCACTGGTTCTCAGGGTAATACACTTCTTTTGACAGTCTACCACAGCTCCATGCTTAGACAACCAATCCATGCCTAAGATCAAATCATACTCCTTAAAAGGCATTTCAATCAAATCACCCAAAAACTCCTCACCTTGCACCACAACTGAACTATCACGATGCACCTTACTCACCACAACACTATGTCCTAAAGGATTTGTCACCAAGACATCAAATCCTAAGGATTCTGAATGCAATTCAGACACAGGCAATATAGATGCACTTATGTATGAATGAGTAGATCCTGGATCAATCAAAGCAAGAACTGAAATGCCAAATAAAGAAAATGTACCCGCAATAACTGCTGAAGCATCCAGCTGCCTCTGCATCACATACACTCGCTGAGAAGACCCAGCCTCATCTGGCCTACTGCCTCCGGATGTAGAGCCTCCTCTCTAACTGATCCCAGGTCGACCACCTCTACTTAAACCTCTGCCCCTTCAACCACCTCTGCTAACACTAGGTCGAGAAGCTGCAATATCAGTCTGTCTATCATCCTGTAGCTCAGGGCAATCTTTGATAAAGTGAGCTGGTGAATCTAAAGTATACTCCTGATCCACCCGTCTTCCAACAAGCATCCCCATGTGTCCTACCACAATGAACACATATAGGTGGAATGGATCTCTGAACCACTGGAGTCGGAGCACTCGCTACAGAAATTGTAGGTCTCGATCTCTGCCTCTGATACTGAACTGACCTACCCGACTGCCTCTGGCTCCTACTAATTCTTGGAACAAAACTTCCTCGGCCTCTCTTCATAGATGAAGACCCTGCTTCAAACTGGGATCTCCTAACTCTGGTCTCCTCCTTAGTAGCAGCTGTTGCAATACCCTGTGCTGTCTCAACACTTCTAGTTGCTGCAACCAATTGAGAAAAATTTTGGTACCGAGAACCAGCAACAATGCACATAATAGAGGGCCTCAACCCCTCCTCAAATATCCTACACCGGTCAATCTCATCAGAAATAATCCTACCGGCATAGTGATTCAACCGGATGAACTCTACCTCATACTCTGTCACAGTCCGGTTATCTTGTCTCAGATTCAGAAATTTCATTTTCTTGACATCCTTATACTCCCTCGGAGTATATTTCTGCTCAAACTCCCTCAGAAAATCACTATAAGACAACGTTGGTGGATCATCCATGGCATGTGGAACCGTATTCCACCAATCATAAGCATCTTTCTGCAGAAGGGATCTAGCATAATCAAACTTCTCTTCAGGAGTGGCTTGCAACTGGATAATTACTCTCTGAACTCTATCCAACCACTGCTCAGCTACTGCAAGATCTGTAGTACCAAAGAAATCTTCAGCCCCAAATTTTCTCAATTTATCATAATGCCTCACCGGTACGTGTGGCTGTGGTGGCTGCTGCACTGGAGCTTGCCTCAACAATTCTACCATATGCCGTAACCAAACTGGCGGAACCTCATCAGCAGCTGATCTCTCTGGCACAGGGACAGGTGCCTCTCCAGCTCTCTAAACCCTAGATCTATCTCTACCCTCTTTAGGAGCTACACTCTCAGCACTACCTTCTACGGACTGACGTGACTGAGACGCCATTACTATCTATATCTGCAAACACAGCAGAATATACCTCATTAAAGATCAGAGACTGCCAATACCAAAACATGTATTTTATTCAAAACCCAACTTTTAAAATCAAAATATTCTTTTTCTTACAATTTACCTAGGTTGAGAATCTCAAACCTAGGCTCTGATATCAAAACAATTGTAACCCCCCTATACCCCGTATACGCACACTACATACTACTACACCTGTAATATATGTATACCGAATACAGGAGTGCCACGGTTTATATTAAACAAACCAATCTTTCAATTTAACAACATTATAAGAAAGACTTAAAACATTCAAATTATATTATAAAGTACAATAGATAAAACGTTCATTCAATACGCAGCGGAAAATATAGCGGTATTTACAAATATATATATATATATATATCAAAAATCAAATTTTACAAAATATAACATTTATAAATGTTTGGCAGTTCGTCTCTGATCTTTAAGCCCATTATCAACACTTCAGAATCTAGACTCAACTCGGTCTAGCTGAACTCTGGTTCTACCCTGTCACCTGCGCGATGAACCACAATCTCGCTAAGCCAATGGCTTAGTGGTACAAACTACAATAACAATATGCTTCAATGCAATGCCAATATCACACATTCAAATATTATAAACAATACATAAGAATATCATATTTCAAAACCTTACATTAAATTTTATTATTCATTTGTTTAACCATTTATGATTCACATTTAAACAAAGACAAACATGGGCCCAAAAGACACTAATATGCCATTCAACTTTCAGAGTTAATGTTTTGGTTCAATTATCACATTTATCATTATCCCAACTAGGCTTCAAGGATTAGGCCCAACCAAGCTTCAAGGGGAACAAAGCATGCTAAGTATCAACCCAACTTGGCTTCAAGGACCAAACCCAACCTAGCTTCAAGGGTTGTAACATCTCAACTAGGCTTCAAGGACTAGACTCAACCAAGCTTCAAGGGGAGTTAAGCATGCTAAACTTCAACCCAACTTGGCTTCAAGGATCAAGCCCAACCTAGCTTCAAGAGATTGTTACTATTAGGCATGCCACCAACAACAAAACTCTGAAAATTGACTAACATATTAGACACACAATTCTTTCATTATTTCATTATCAATTCCATTCTTATTTCTTCATAATCATCTAGGTACCCATGCCTCAATTATTTCATTTGCAATATTATAGCCAACAACAATAGCTTCACCTTTCTTCATAATCATCTAGGCAACCATGCCTCAATTATTTCATTTGAATCATTATAGCCAACCACAATGGCTTCACATCTCATCATATCTCAATTCACATTAAAGCAATTCATCATTAAAGTATACATAACCAAATGCATTGAACATACATTTTGAATGATCATCATATCTTTCACATTATGCAAATCATAACATTAATCAAATGTATTAACAATGTAATAAGTTACTTAACAGATTTACAACCAAATGTGTTAAATCTCAAAATCATGTAAATGTATGCAACCATGCAAGTTTGTACTTACCTCAAGAACAACTTACACCAATCTATACACTTCCTCTTCTAAGAATTATTCACTACTTGGATTAGGGCAACTCAACCTCTTCACAACCTAATTCAAAAGGAATAATACACACTTATTTAAAGATACACATGAATTACAATACAATTATTCACCTATTAGTCTCATACTAGGCCCTTAGATCACAAATTACAAGCTAAAACCACTATATAGGTCCCCACGGTCGTGGCCTCACAACCCCCACGGTCGTGGGTTAGCAAACGAATCTGTCCAATTTGCTTAACACCCCCACGGTCGTGGCCTTCAAGGGCCACAGTCGTGGCATCCATTTTGCTTCTGTTTCGGACCAAAATCATGTATTCTAGGCTTTTAACTTCATTAAACACAAATATATGGAAGATCTAAGATAAAAATTGATCAAACTCAATATTTACATCAATCACCAATTCACATCTCTTACTCTTCCAACACCAAACCTAATTCCTTCTCTTCAATTCAACCCCAAAATCAAAATCAATTAAACCCAACACTCTCAAATACACCACAATCAAACATACTCATACCATCAACAATCAACCATCAACCATCAAACTCAAATACAACTTAAAAGAAAACAAGGGAATCAAGTGGAAAACTTACCAAAGTTGATGAAACTTCTTAGATTTCCAACTTAATCACTTGAAACATCCTTTAATCTTGAGCTTGGAAAAATCAAAAACTCTCTTCCTCTATAGCTTTGGAGAGTGCCGGCCAAGAAGGAAAAGAAAAGAAGAAGAAAAAGAAGAACAAGAGACAAAGTCAAACACTTCACCTCTTTAAATCTCCACCAAGCAATTTGTATAATATAATATTCATAATATCCTCTTCCACTAACTTAATTTCCTTTGAATTAATTTAATTAATTTAAAATCATTAAATAATCATCTTTTGACTTCCATTTCTTTGACTTGTATATGTTGTATATATCACTATATATACAACATATACACTCTTCCCTTACCTCATTTCTCTTTCCATTTAAACATATACACTCTATCCAAATACAACAATAAATATTCCAAAACTTTTAGGGTAAATTTTGGGATATTACAGCGCGGGTTCGGGGAAGGATCGGACCCATTGGGTCTTTGTACGCAGCCTTTTCTTATAATTGCAAAAAGCCATTTTCACGATTCGAATTCTTGACCTCAGATCACAAGGCTACAACGCTTATCGTTGCGCCAAGGTTCCCCTTCGATTGCTTATTGATCCATAACAAAATAATTTTTTAGGACAAATTTGTCTAGTCATTTATTATTCAATTTTGATGAATTGTTTTTTTCTTATTTCACTAATTTGCTCCGAAAAAGAAAAAAAAAAATCCCACGAGCCAATTGCATGTCCAACAAATATAAAGTTGCATCAAGTGTCTAATTTTGTCTTTTCTTTTAGACATGTTGTCAAAGGTGTGCATGTCAATTTTTTTTCCCTTCCTTTTGGAAATGGTTTAGCATTCATGCTCCTCCTTAGAAGGCTTGTTAGTGCTTCATAAGCCTTATAGCTGTAGGCAAAGTTTGTGAGTGAGGGCAAAACATCAATGCTATCGCTAGAACGAGAATGTGTTGTTGTTAAGCAGTTGCTC
Source organism: Garcia nutans (assembly GCA_947685225.1). NCBI lineage: Eukaryota > Viridiplantae > Streptophyta > Magnoliopsida > Malpighiales > Euphorbiaceae > Garcia > Garcia nutans. Next base: position 56,453,212 of record CANTUV010000024.1, read on the forward strand.
TTCTAGTTAATTGCATTATTGTCAACATTGAAAAAAAGAAAAAGGAACTTTGAGTAAATTCCATCATCATGCCAAGGAAGGGCTATATTAAGATTTATTTGAATTATAGCTTGTAGGTAGAGTTACCTGGCTCTGTGGACCAGGCACTGATTGGTTGAAAAATCTTTTTCTTCCCCAGATTTATGGATATAATCAAGTATAAAAGTGTGCTTTACAGACTTTATATCATTTATTATGTACTAAGTTCAGATTTCCTAACTTTTAGGCTTAGTCGAGGACATTTCTTTGGCTCATGCCCATCCCTGCTTATGGAAATAGTAATGGCACCTAGGAATCTTAAATAATCCGAACAAAAGAAATGAGCATGTAGAGTTGCCATTGGCCTGCTTGATTCATTCATTTTAGGGCCTGCATTCGCCATGATAGGCTGTGGGCTTTGGTTTTTGTGATATGCAGTAATGGTGCTTCCATTACATTTTTGGAGGGGCCGAATTAAAAATCACTATTGTTTGTAGAACTAGATGAAACAAATAAGCCTTTTTGTTTTGGATTGCAAAGGAACAAGCAACACCAAACTGTTTTGGTTTGGTGTGATATGCAGCGATGGAGCTTCCATGAGGGGCCAAATTAAAAATCACTACTGGTTGTAGAACTAGATGAAATAAATAAGTCTCTTTGTTTTGGATTGCGAAGGAACAAGCAAAACCAATCTGATGCTCTCTCTCTCTCTCTCTCTTTTCTTTTCTTCTCCTAGGAAGATGGTAATCTTATATATTACATCTTGATCTTGTCTTTTGGGTTGACTACTAAAGCTGGGAACTTTATGTTCTCAAATTTTTTTTTTGATCATTTATAAATAAAAGTATGGCAAGAATCAAATTAAAACTGACTTGCCCAAAAAAAATTACCAAAAAAAAAATTGTTACAAAATTTTTATGAGTGGTGGATTGATTAGCCAATAAATACCAATTAATTTTGTAATAGTATTTGATATGCAGTTAAGGGAGAAAAAAAAGAAAATATTTAGGAATTCATTTAAATAGGAATTAGTTTTCATAATTCAATTTGTTTTAGATTTCTTTAAATTAGGAATTTTTGACGTAGTGAAGAAGTTTTAAGAGTAATTAGATCTCAACAATGAAGACTAGAATAGAGTCTGTTTGGATTTCTTTAAATTAAGAATTTTATTGATGCAGCAGACATCTTCAGGACAATTTGGTCTCAACAATTATGGTTAGAATAGAGTAGTGGTTATGGTTGGAACTAAAAAATAATGCGGGTTAAGAAAATGTCTGATTTAAAATTCTGAATTGAAATCAACAAAAATAATTCCTAAATCAATGGCATGTTCATTACTCCTTAGATGTGATAAATTGTTTGGCAAATTGTCATTAACCAACTCCATGAATTCCTTCAATAGTTGCTGAATTTTGGTGGAATTAATCTGGTCACTTCTTGTTGGTTGGCTAATTGAAAAATATATCATACCCTAATTCCTACTTTCTGACTTCTTGATGGTTGGCTAATTGAAAAATATCACACCCTAATTCCTACTTTCTGACTGCTTTGCCTCTTCCTTATTTGTTGTTGTTACCATCCCTCTCTGCACCACCAATTACTCACCATCTTCTTGGTGAACATTAAATTCCTCAATCTCCTCATTATATTAATAAAAAACTGGTTCTAATTTTTCAACTTCCTCCATTTGTTCATTATACGTATCGATAACTAATTCTTATTCTTTGAAATAATTATCCAAATTGGCTTGCCAATCCAAATAATCATCTGCAGCTAATTTTCCACTAAAATCAGCTATCTCAATTTTGGTTCCTCCACCATTCAAATCAAGAGTGTGTAATAATCAGCCTGACAATCTGCTTCTTGTTGGTTTTTGTTATGTAGCACAATTTACACACAACTTACTTTAACAATCAATGAGAGATTCAGAATTAGGGAGATAGAAATAGACTGAAAAGAGAAGAGGAGAGAGGAGAAGGATAAGAGAAGGAGAATAAAAAGGGTTTAGAGGAATTGTATTCAGATATTTCATATATGTAGTAGTAGGTATTACAATTCTTATACCGTTAGCTATCCACTTTTTCATGAATTGTAAATATTCCCTTCACTGCACATTCCCTGACCAAGGAAGTTATCCTTTTATTTTTTATACACCTCAGCTCTTTCTAATGGTTTCTCCATCCTACCCTCAATGTGATTGTTGTTCACACAGCCCACTAGTTCCCCCAATTTCCTTTCTTTTCTTCTCTTATTTGTAGCAGTTTTGTGGGTTCAGCTTCATGAAAAGGTTCACGTCCTCAACCTCTTTTTCTACCTCAAGATTTTTATAGAATCCTGAGTTGTCTGTGGTCACCTTCTGGAATTTCAGTTCGGGCTTCCACAGGTTCAAACTCTACAAGGCTTGTACAGCGCTGGTTAAGTCCTCAATTACTTTTCATATCTCAGCCAACTCTCTTTGTTCAGGCTGATTGCCTTTACCTCGGCCAACCATAAAAAAATTCAGGTTTTGCCATAGTGGAAAGATTTAGCGCAATTAGATCTCAATAATTAGGACTAGATTAGATAGTGATTGTGGGTGAAGTAAGAAAATAATTAGGGTTAAGAAAACCTCTTATCTTCTTTTTCCTTAACTGCCTCAATTTGTATCATTGTAAATATTCAAAAGTTTCTTTATTTTTTTTTTTCCAAATTGGCATGCCTTTGCAATGCTCCTCCTTGACGAGGAACATGAGACTGGCAAGGAGGTGTATCTAACTCTCAATATTGATTGCATGAATTTAAGCCTATTAATTAAAAGTGTATAGTATTCAAGAAAACAACAATAGAAAGGAAATATAAAATTTTTAGGGGTTTTTACAAAAATGCCAGAATTTTTTTTTTAATTTACTATATTTTTAAAAATATGTTCAAATTTACAAGAATTTATAATTAGTTTATCAAAATCCCAGATTTACATAGTTTATTATAAGTTTATTATGAGTTTATTATGAGTTTATAAATTTACGTAGTTTATTATGAGTTTATTATAAAATGACTAAAATATCTCCGGTAAAAATGAAAATAAATTTATAAAAAATGGTGGATAGTGTATTTTTTCCAAATTTTTACAGAAATAGAAGATGAGAAAGACTTTTGAGTTTGTAATAGTAAATTAGCATATTCATAAGGCAATATCCACCTGTTACTGCAAGTACTTGTTACTTAATTGGTTGTCCCTAGCGGTGTCAAAATAGATTATGACATGCGAATACGACACGCAAAACACGTAAAATTAGTGGGTTAGTTTTGACCTTAAATGAGTTAGTATCATAAACGGGCAACCCGCTTATGAGACGACTTTAAACGGGTCGTGTAGCAAGTTGATACGCGAACCTGCTACAATCTGTTTAACTAAAACGACGTAGTTTTATACAACTCAAAACTAATATTATTTTATTATTATTTACTTTAAGAAAATAAACACAAGTGTTATATATTTATTATATTATTATAATTATATTATTATTTATTTAGAAATAGTTTATTTAATTTTTTTAATTATTCTTATTAAAAATTTATTGATTTTATCTAATTACTAAATTTTTTCAATTATTAATTAATTTAAATTTAATTCTTTATGAACTTTAGAAATTATTTTCTCAAATCAAATGTTAAAAATTAAATAATTTTATTATTTAAATAATATAATATTTTATATTTTATATCAAATAGTTTTTTTTTAATTTAGAATTTATAATAAAATTTATAAAAGAAAATAGAATAGAAAAATAAATAAAAAATAAAATAAAATTTTCAAAAAATTTTATTACAAAATTTGTATTGACAACTATATATTATTTCTTTAACTTTTTTTTTTCTTTCTAAGTTCTAAAATTAAAATATAATACACTCATCATTTATTTCATATTAATTGTGTTATATATTTTATTTTGTGTATTTTTCAAGAAATTTTTAATACATTTATATTTTAGAATTATTTTAATCATAATTTATTATATGAATTAATTTTTAATGGATTATTTAATAATAAAAAAATATTTTAAATTAAAAATATTATATGAGCTAAACAGATCGTGTCGGGTTATGTAATCTATATATAACCCATTTAAGTAAACGTGTTATACGTGTCATATCGGTATAACTCGTTTAATTTTCGTGTCGTATTCGTGTCGACATGATTAATAAATTGATCTTGCGACACGATTAATAAATGGATATTGTTTGTGTTGACTTTAATTGTATTACCAGAGTGGGTTAATTCAACACGAACACGATCGGTCAACTCATTTTGACACTCCTAATTGTCCCACGCGGAATAACATGGTCATGCACTCACCAGAAATTTACCTTTGTGCTGAATATATATTATTCAGCACATGCTCTCATGGTTCAAGGTAATTTCCTTTGATTGGGACAAGAATACCCATTTCCCTATTTTACTGGTAAAGGGCCTGATATTTTAGATTTGTTTGGGCATAATCCTAAATGATGTACAACGGATTGCATTTTCTGTAATGGGTCGCAAAGCTTAATTGTCTTACTGCCTCTACATAACACCTGATGCCCCTTTTGCTCATCAAGCATTGCTGACATCTCCATTAGTTGGCTACCTCATTCTCTGTGGTAGCAGTCATTAACCTCCTAAAATTGGTTGGTTCATGTGATCATGCATCACGATCTCTCATCATGCAGTCTTTTTGGTTCTTATTTACCATGTTGCCATAATGTGTATCCAACTTTTATGAACAGTTTGGCTTACTTTACTTTTTAGCTTTCGAAATGTCTCATGCATGATTAGATGTTTGATGTCTATTTATCTGGAATATTTATGATGGGACTCCAAAAGATGCTTCCTCCCAAGTGTTAACTTTGATTATTCTTTCTTAATGGAAATGTGTTTGTCTTGCAACATATTATCTCTAATCTTGTTTATTGTCAGAGCTTGAGTGCTGAGAAAGACAGTCTTGACATAGTTCAGCATGAATGGGCTCTACCCAAATTCGAGCAGCGTGCTGAAGCAGTATTGAGAAAACTAATGAGTTCAAAATATGCAATTAGCTGCTAAAATACTGCAGCTTCCAGTTCGTTCGTTGCATTTTCAATTGAAGTATGCCGCTGGTTGAAGTTGCCTGCAATTCTAACTGCTAAAATAGTGGTGAATTCCTTATTGCAGTGTTAAAGATCATCTCAACTGTAACCAATGACGAAATTTTTTACATTACATGCCTAATATCGGGTTTTCTTAACAAAATTGTTTATTTAATATTTCTAGGATATTATCCAACTGTAGGTACTTGCAATATGATGGTCTGACAATGATATCATGGGATACCAGTTATTATTATCATCATCAATCAGATTAAACAACATTTTGCCGCTGTATAGGGTTGGTGATTGTAACACCCCGATACCCTATATAAATACTGTACATATACCTAGTATACATACAGTAAGTATATAAAGTATAAAGATGCCACTTGATGTTACCTTTTTAAAAACCTGCAACCGAGTTCAAACCATATTACGTTAATTTAAATATCATTTACAAAATCATTATCTTAATTAAAACTCCATTTATACATATAAATATTCTCTCATCAGAAATATATCATAATTTAAAAATTAAACATGTATGCATTACCCTCTAGTTGGTCTCGACAACTCTTACTCTTCTCGTGGCATAACAAACAACTTCATATCTACCACCAAGATACCTGCGCGATTACACATCCGCGCTAAGCTCGAGAGCTTAGTAGTACAAATATAACATGTAAACATACATTATAAAAATACTAACATATAATGATATATTAATTTGATGTACCATTAGTTTCTTATCATGTTTTCCTTTTTAAATTGCATCTTTCATGTATCTTAACAAATTTCATACAATATATACATATCATTTTCACCGACCCCAATTCATCACTGATAATCACCATCAACATAGTAATACCCATATTACATATCATATCATTATCATCAATCACATATCATATCATTATCATCAATCACCGATCCAACTTTAATTCTCACAATCAATATTTCAATATACATATTACATATCATTTCATGTCATTATTTTATTCACAATTCACAAATCATGAATCACATTTGCAATAAAGGCAACCATAGATCTCATTTCTCATTTATTTCAACATTTAAAGATCACACTGGCAACAAAGACAGACTCGGGCCCAACAGACACTAATATGTTATTCAAAGTTCAGAGTTTCTGCATTGGTCCATAATCACAATGATCAAGCCCGTAGGCAACATATCTCATATCTCTATCCATGGATAGCGTAACAGACCCAGTCTCTTGGATCATCAACTCGGCTAAACTCGAGGAGATCCTCAACCCGGCTAGACTGTTACTACAATTCACATTTCATATTTTATCAAGTAACAGACCCAGTCTCTTGGATCTCAATTCATCTCAATGCAAAGAGATCCTCAACCCGGCAAGACTGTTACATTTTCACATTTTCTAGGCATGCCGCCAAATCCAGAACTCTGAAACTTGAATCAACATATTAGACACAAAATCTTTTCATTTTCATTTCATTTTCAATTGAATTATCATAGCCAATAACAATGGCTTGACATCTCATTTGGAATCACTATAGCCAATCACAATGGCTTCACTATTCATTTAATTCATCATAGTCAATCACAATGACTTCATAATCTATTTGAATCATCATTATACTATACAACATTAATTATATTAACTAAACAACATACCATTATTCAATCATATCATTCACCTCATTGTCACTCAAAACATTAGTTCTATATTCCTTTATGTCTCAATTAACATTATACACTTCATTATTTGAGCATACATGATCAATTTCATTGCACATGTATCTTAAATTCATCATCATATAAACAACATGTTCCTTTATAACATTTCAATCATTATTATCAACCATGATGATATCACATTTCATCCTTTCTCAAAACACATTGATACCATTCATTAATAAACATTTATCATAATGAATTGCATTGCACATACCTTTTTGGATGATCCTCATCTCCTCCACACTATACAAGTCATAATATTAGTCACATTGTTCATATAACATACTACCATTCACATGGCTCACAATGCATAACATAACATTGTTCATACATAATCATATGCATCATCAAATGTGTATTCATTCTCCACAAAACAAGAAAAAGCAAAAGAACATCACAGTAGCCAACACACCCAAGGGACACGGCCAAGCTTGTGGCCGTGTCTCTCAACACCAATTCAATCCGAGGCAGACACGGGCAAGGGACACAGCCGTGTCTCTCAACCAAAATCAGGCAGTGACAAACACACTCAAGGGACACGGCCAAGCTTGTGGCCGTGTCTCTCCAAAATCTATCCAACACGGCCAAACTTCCCTCCACTTGGCCGTGTCTCTCAAAAACATTAAGTCTTGGCCGTGTTCCTTTCTTATTTTGGCCGTGTCTCACATAAACAACACCCTAAGTATGGCCAAGCCTCCTTCAATTGCATTTAAACACATTATACACAACACAACTTCATTCAAATGCATATAAACCATGTCATTAACACTTATTTATCATGTTAATCACAATATTGCACATTAACAACACATTGAATCATCTACCATTTCAAAACCCTAAAACCATCATCACTCTTGATCTTTCACTATCCAAATCCACTTAACTTACCATCTTCACAACAAAACCAACATCAATTCAATCCTTTAGCTTACAATCAATTTCAATACTTGAAAACACATCTATAACACACCAAATCATAAAATTAATCAATCACAACTTATCTCAAACACCACTTCAAAAATTAACAAGGGAAAACAAGTGAGTACTTACCTCAATTAAAGAAATTTCACAAATCTCTAACTTAATCCTTTGCTTCCTCCTTAAATTTGATGTTAGGATTTAGAAGACCTCTCTTGCTCTCTCTTTCCCTTTGATAGCCGGCCACACCAACAAAGAAGAGAGAAAAACAATACAAATTCAACTTCTCTTCTTCTTTAAATATCCACCAAGCAATTTAACCAAGCAATTACCTAATTGCCCTCAATCATTTAACTTAACCTTTGTCTCTTATATGCCCATTTAGGTAATTTCACTTATCACAATTAAAATATCCTCTTACCTTGACTTCTCATTTGACCAACTTATATGCTATATATATTACAATATACACAACATATACATTCTCTTAACACACTCATTTCCTTTGCAAATACATATATACATTTAATTCAAATCAAAACAACAATTGTATCCAACTTCTAGGGCACACATTGAGATATTACAATTCTCTCCCCCTTAAATAATTTCGTCCTCGAAATTATCAGTATCGTAACAATTCATTCTTAACAAAATACTATCTTAACTTCTATATGAAGTTAATTAAATTCTTAAGTTGTTATATCATCAAATCATATAATTTATACTCTCCCCCTTAGAGTTAATCAACTTCTTTAAATTTCACAACTCATCATTTAATATATATTGTTCCTTCATCTCTTTAATATTACTTTCTCAACTTTAACCTTAAAAACCACTGATTTATACCTGAGCATTAATTATCCTGTCATTACAATCACTGTCTCAATAGTCATTTATCAAACCTCCATGGATAACAAGACCCTTATTTCTCACAAATTGAGTCACTTCTTTAGCATACTTTTTATTTAACTTGCATTTTAATACATTATCTTTCCACTTATGTTATAAATGACCAAATCTTTTCCCTTTTTATCATGATTTATAACTATTAACTCCACTCATTCATGTTCAGTCACACTTTAAAATTTTACATCATATACATTAGCATGTAAATAATTACACTCTTGGTACAACTACACACATTAAATCTCAATAATGATTCATAATCTTAGCCAAAACCAGATCAATTGATCTGTCTATCACAATATACTCACATTCCAATCTTGTTCAATTCCAACTAACCATTAATTTATCCAATTTCATCATGAAAGTTCACAATATTCATATATGTATATATATAATCTAATTCCATTAGGGCAAACTTATATACAATTCCTGATCTCTTCCGATCCATATTCAATCAAATTATCATGATAACAAATCGTTTCAAATTACCTTAATATAATTCTCACTACTTCTCATAATAATTTTATACCATTCTTACTATCAATAGTTCTTTCACTTAAATTTCAAGTCCATTCATTTATTCAGTACATACCATATACATATTCAGTATAACTTTCAATCATATTACCCATAACTCAACACATTTCCATAATTTCCTTTTTCTCTTTTTACCTTTATAATTATCACCAAATTCTTAATATAACATGATAAGGTACAACTTTATCCATCAAAATTTTCAATCTCACCAAATTTGTATTACAATCTTTTAATCTAAAATCCAAATCCATGGATAATCAAATTAACCGATCAAATGTATTGAACAAGACACATGGCTTTAAAAGATTAATATTCAAACTTGAAACTTTCAAATCAATACTGTTCTTATATAATTTTTTTTTTTAGTCTTTACAAATACTAGGCTAAGGTGTATTTCAAGCATTACATATTCATTTCTTTATATTTTTGCCATATCAGAAGTTAACACATTTCAACTCCGTTTCAAACCAATTTACACTCAATTATATGATCTTTATCAACTTAATTCATGTTCCAACCATATTTCTATACATATATATTCAATCATATGTAGTTCTTATTCAATTTCTATTCATCGCTTCAATTCTAATCCATTTACAATCTCTTATAATATATATGTACATAGAACTTTTCATATGTGAATACTGTAGAACTCTAAATATCACATGATTATCAAGTTCAATGCTTATTATAACAATTTCCACTGTCCAATATTATTCAAGTTCATTCCATACTCACTTCCATCACATAATCCACTTAGGTTTACACAATTCAAGACCTAATCTCTCTTAAGTCCAATAAGACATACAATATCGTTTCCATATCACTAATTCCATAATAATACCACATACATTTTTATAGGTCACTCTAATAATGTGATTCACACATATATATATTCTGACTATAATAGCACCTTACATCCATCTTAGTCAAATTTCCAATGTAACATCTCTTTCACTTTCATCTTTAAAAGCATTTAATATATATCCATATCCATTTTTACCCTTTTCACTATAGTGACTTAAAATAGCTCATCTTCATTTGCTTATCCACCTCCCTTTTCACTTCAAGACAAATTTTCATACTATCAATCACATTACTCAATTCATAATACTTTCATATGCAATATTAATCATTTCTTCTAACTCATGTATTGTATATACATTAAATCATCAACATCCAAATAATCTTTATCAATTTCCACTAAAACTTTAACTTTTCAACTTACTACTTCACTTAAACTTCAATTTGCCAAACTCATCTTTTCTTAATATCCATTTTAAAAACATCTTATATATATATATCACACAGCAATATCAAAACATAGAATTTCCACAATTATCAAGCTCATCCTAAAAATCTCAAATATCATATATTATCACCATTACCATGAGCTTTCATAATATCCAAGCATCTCACATTTCTAACATTGAATTCACCATGTTTGCATTACAATAACAATACCAATTTATATTCTTACTTAACTAATATTATCTCTTTTTCCTTTTAACAAAACCTTAACTTTACATATCTATTTGTTTACCATTCAACATATATATATATATATATCACTCACATATATATATACATATGTACATTACATCCAATCATATACACATTGAGCCCAATAACCTATATAAACTTTCCAAATCTAGTTATCCCAAATCTAAGTTTCTTAAACCAATGTTGCTCAATCCAATTCTCACTATCAATCTTATCACATGACCTAACTTTGCACAAATTTATCAATGCAAGCGCAATCATTCTCTACATTAATAGACAAGTAATTATATAGGTTACAAACATGCAATACTATGCATACATTACATTTTCAAGTAATCAACTCAATCTTTAATCACTAACATATTACATCACATTATCACATTAGATTCACAATGTTTGCATTAAAACAACCATGCAAACAACACCATTATATTTCCTTACATTAACTAATATTTTATTTTATTATTATTATTATTATTATTTTTTTTTTAGTTTTCATATCATTTCTTTCTCTAGCTTTACATTCATATAAAACATCATTCACACACTAGCATCCATCTCATATAACACAGATATTCTACAATTCATATAATGCCACATCCGAGACCAACCTAGGTGTCAATGCATATACATGTATTACCAATTTCATTTCAAATTTTTTTTATTTCCCTTTTAGTTTTTCAAAACTTTATCTTTTTAATTTCACTTAGGCCGAGAATCTCGAACCTAAGCTCTGATACCAAAATAATTGTAACACCCCGATACCCTATATAAATACTGTACATATACCTAGTATACATACAGTAAGTATATAAAGTATAAAGATGCCACTTGATGTTACCTTTTTAAAAACCTGCAACCGAGTTCAAACCATATTACGTTAATTTAAATATCATTTACAAAATCATTATCTTAATTAAAACTCCATTTATACATATAAATATTCTCTCATCAGAAATATATCATAATTTAAAAATTAAACATGTATGCATTACCCTCTAGTTGGTCTCGACAACTCTTACTCTTCTCGTGGCATAACAAACAACTTCATATCTACCACCAAGATACCTGCGCGATTACACATCCGCGCTAAGCTCGAGAGCTTAGTAGTACAAATATAACATGTAAACATACATTATAAAAATACTAACATATAATGATATATTAATTTGATGTACCATTAGTTTCTTATCATGTTTTCCTTTTTAAATTGCATCTTTCATGTATCTTAACAAATTTCATACAATATATACATATCATTTTCACCGACCCCAATTCATCACTGATAATCACCATCAACATAGTAATACCCATATTACATATCATATCATTATCATCAATCACATATCATATCATTATCATCAATCACCGATCCAACTTTAATTCTCACAATCAATATTTCAATATACATATTACATATCATTTCATGTCATTATTTTATTCACAATTCACAAATCATGAATCACATTTGCAATAAAGGCAACCATAGATCTCATTTCTCATTTATTTCAACATTTAAAGATCACACTGGCAACAAAGACAGACTCGGGCCCAACAGACACTAATATGTTATTCAAAGTTCAGAGTTTCTGCATTGGTCCATAATCACAATGATCAAGCCCGTAGGCAACATATCTCATATCTCTATCCATGGATAGCGTAACAGACCCAGTCTCTTGGATCATCAACTCGGCTAAACTCGAGGAGATCCTCAACCCGGCTAGACTGTTACTACAATTCACATTTCATATTTTATCAAGTAACAGACCCAGTCTCTTGGATCTCAATTCATCTCAATGCAAAGAGATCCTCAACCCGGCAAGACTGTTACATTTTCACATTTTCTAGGCATGCCGCCAAATCCAGAACTCTGAAACTTGAATCAACATATTAGACACAAAATCTTTTCATTTTCATTTCATTTTCAATTGAATTATCATAGCCAATAACAATGGCTTGACATCTCATTTGGAATCACTATAGCCAATCACAATGGCTTCACTATTCATTTAATTCATCATAGTCAATCACAATGACTTCATAATCTATTTGAATCATCATTATACTATACAACATTAATTACATTAACTAAACAACATACCATTATTCAATCATATCATTCACCTCATTGTCACTCAAAACATTAGTTCTATATTCCTTTATGTCTCAATTAACATTATACACTTCATTATTTGAGCATACATGATCAATTTCATTGCACATGTATCTTAAATTCATCATCATATAAACAACATGTTCCTTTATAACATTTCAATCATTATTATCAACCATGATGATATCACATTTCATCCTTTCTCAAAACACATTGATACCATTCATTAATAAACATTTATCATAATGAATTGCATTGCACATACCTTTTTGGATGATCCTCATCTCCTCCACACTATACAAGTCATAATATTAGTCACATTGTTCATATAACATACTACCATTCACATGGCTCACAATGCATAACATAACATTGTTCATACATAATCATATGCATCATCAAATGTGTATTCATTCTCCACAAAACAAGAAAAAGCAAAAGAACATCACAGTAGCCAACACACCCAAGGGACACGGCCAAGCTTGTGGCCGTGTCTCTCAACACCAATTCAATCCGAGGCAGACACGGGCAAGGGACACAGCCGTGTCTCTCAACCAAAATCAGGCAGTGACAAACACACTCAAGGGACACGGCCAAGCTTGTGGCCGTGTCTCTCCAAAATCTATCCAACACGGCCAAACTTCCCTCCACTTGGCCGTGTCTCTCAAAAACATTAAGTCTTGGCCGTGTTCCTTTCTTATTTTGGCCGTGTCTCACATAAACAACACCCTAAGTATGGCCAAGCCTCCTTCAATTGCATTTAAACACATTATACACAACACAACTTCATTCAAATGCATATAAACCATGTCATTAACACTTATTTATCATGTTAATCACAATATTGCACATTAACAACACATTGAATCATCTACCATTTCAAAACCCTAAAACCATCATCACTCTTGATCTTTCACTATCCAAATCCACTTAACTTACCATCTTCACAACAAAACCAACATCAATTCAATCCTTTAGCTTACAATCAATTTCAATACTTGTAAACACATCTATAACACACCAAATCATAAAATTAATCAATCACAACTTATCTCAAACACCACTTCAAAAATTAACAAGGGAAAACAAGTGAGTACTTACCTCAATTAAAGAAATTTCACAAATCTCTAACTTAATCCTTTGCTTCCTCCTTAAATTTGATGTTAGGATTTAGAAGACCTCTCTTGCTCTCTCTTTCCCTTTGATAGCCGGTCACACCAACAAAGAAGAGAGAAAAACAATACAAATTCAACTTCTCTTCTTCTTTAAATATCCACCAAGCAATTTAACCAAGCAATTACCTAATTGCCCTCAATCATTTAACTTAACCTTTGTCTCTTATATGCCCATTTAGGTAATTTCACTTATCACAATTAAAATATCCTCTTACCTTGACTTCTCATTTGACCAACTTATATGCTATATATATTACAATATACACAACATATACATTCTCTTAACACACTCATTTCCTTTGCAAATACATATATACATTTAATTCAAATCAAAACAACAATTGTATCCAACTTCTAGGGCACACATTGGGATATTACAGTGATGCCTTATTTTCACACTAGAGTGCACTATACAATGAAAGCAAAGAGAGAAAATATTTTTGCCAAAGGAGATACGTCTATATGTTATTCTCCAATAACAAGAATGGATATGTAAGGTATCTCAGTATAAGTTTGAGTCCATGGGAATGGAAAAAGATTAAATTTTATCCACTGCCATAACATAAATATGGAAAAAGTACTATATAACGAAATTTAACCGTATATGTAAATACCATTTTCTTTTTTGTTTCCACTAACATTTTTAGATCACTCATTTCTTATATTTTTGAAAAATTGCTCAAAAGATCTCATAAAAAAAAATAAGCCTCGATGTTCTCAAGACTAAAGGCATATGATCTAATGGCAGTAAATGTCCCATTCTGTGAGATCCTTGAAGTTTGGGAGACTTGTGCCCCAAAAGAAATTGTAATCTCTAAAGCGACCGTGAATTGTGGCCATGAAACAAGGATCATGGTCGCCATGATAGATTAACTAAAAATAAAACTGAAGGTACAGAGAGTTTTGTGAGTACACTAGTGGTTGCTATTGTAGCCGTGAAATGCTCCCCGTGGCTATCATCGAGACGCGAAATTGTGTACAAAAGACAGTCGGTAGTGTGTCATCCCCAACTCTTTTCTAATCCTTTCAAGAAAGTCCTCCTTCCCCTTATTGCTCACAATTAAGTAATCTCTTCTTAAGTTATCTTTCCAATTAATCCATTTAATAGAATTGGTTAACATCACTTGATCCAATTTACTAAATTAAATATTAGGTTTTGGCTTGGTCCTCGATTTTAGGATTTTGCTAGATTTTAATTCTAGGGTTTATCAAGTAGCTAGTTGTTGTTATATGGATCTCAAGTACTTAGGGCAAGGGTATTACACTCTCCTCCCCTTTTTCAGAAATAAAACATTTGAATTTCTTTAGGATTACTATCTCTTAGGGTTTGCTTATGTTGTTATCACATATTTGATTTACACAAGGGTTCAAGGTATTTACATATATAAACTTTATTTAATATTACTTATATTCAAATGTTTAAATATAAGTATACATTTCATTATTGCAAAACAATTACTCGTATATATGTATTTTGAATGGTAAGAAAAACCAACATAGAGCTCACGATCAGAAAGTTATCTTTATAGGTTTGAATCACAGTCCACTTATCTCCTTATGAACTGATGGATGATTCACTATAATTAGCAAATTTTCTTTTACGACTAATGCTTCCAGAATGTGTAGTCAAATTTCAATTATACTCACAATCTTTAACTTGATGTCCCACCTTACCACAAGCAAAACATGCTCTGGTTACTAAGTAATACTCTTCTTTATGTGTTTACTTACACACCTTACACATATGGTACCTTTGGCTATCTACAGGTTTAGTAGTTCCCATTAGCTTCTTACCCTCTTCTCTTTTTACCTCTATCTCTCTTTAGGTCTTCTTCTCAGCTACCTTTTGTAATCCTAGTCGATATTTCTCTATTCTAGTCGAGATGTCCTACATCATGGATGGTAGGTATCTGTAGTATTGGTGAAACCTACGAGAATACTCAATAATATCCAAACAGGGGGTTTGTACTAGTTCCTCTAGCTCCTTTAGTTTCTTCTACCTTAAGGTTCCTGTCATAAATTTAAAGTTTCATTTTCATTAACTCATCCAAAACCAACTGTCTTCCAGTCCTCCGAACTTCTACCACATAGTTTTCAAACCACTCTTTAAGCTCACCACATATCAATCGACCTACAAATTCTATGGCTTTAGTGGAAGGACAATGAAGAATCTAGACTCACATTTCCATCTTTTCCAAGAACTATAGAGGATCACTGTATTTTTCATATTTCAGAGGTTGAAAGGTTAGGAATTGTTCAAAAGTTATATCTTTCTCGATAATATTGATCCATAGAAGTTGTAAGCATCATAGCACTGGGAATTCACCTGAATGCAAAAATAGAGTATGGATTTCTCCTTCATAGGGATGGTTTTTCTAATGAATCCATATTAGTTATATTAGTCTACAAACCTGTAATCATAATGGATGAAACATTCCATATCATAAGTTAGCTAAAATAGATAAAACCATAAAGATACACTTGAAATGTGGAACCTAGCCCTATGATCCATAACATTCTGTTCCTAACCTTTCTTTTTATTTCGTAGCTTAAACTCTTACTTATCGAACTCCAATCTCTTATCAAATATGGCTCTGATACCATCCTTGTCACACCTTGCTCTCGGAGGCATGACTGTCCTCAGGTTTAAGTAGGCTTAAGTCCATTAGGCACCATGAAGAACTATAATTGTTTCAATTCCAAAAATAGTTTATACTAACTATTTAATATAGCAACTAAGCAACCTAATAAGCCTATTCATTTTGCACATATCCATAATCAAGCTATATACGTTACCATACTTGAATACATCCATATCTCATATAGACATTCGCATAATCTTAATTTATCTTTCAGGTACACCCATTCTATCACTAAGCCACCCAACCCCCTTCTACTTTCTTGCCAAGCCTTTGTATTCCCTCTCTTTTAACTATAATGCCACTATGCCACATAGCTTCTATGAAATGAGCTATATAATGCTACTACGCCATAGAGCTTCTACAGAACGAGCTATACCTGCAAAACTACCACAAATAATCTAATGTGCCATAACCTCAGTGAGATAATAGTAAAATAAAGAATAAAGTAATTAGAGCATGTAATGCAATGATGGATATCAAATGATGGAACATAGTATTGTTGGCTCACAAATAGCTTCTAGGGTTACTAGTATAAGCACGTTCTCACACAATGAGGAAACAAGCTCATTGTTACCACACTCATTAAACAAGAGAATTTCCAAGTTGAGTTATCAAATCACTATTCATACTGAATAAATAAAGTCACATAAATTCACAATGACAAAAACCATATATCAAATAGGCCTTAGTCATAAATGAGGGCATTAACTTCTCTCTTTTTACCACATAACTCCTTGTGTACACAATCTATTGGTTTATCGCTCACCAGGATTGGGTTCTGTAGACGCTTATTTTTTTGACCAAGTCCAGCCCAATATATTTAAAACACTATGAAATAATTTTTATAATTTTTATTATTTATTTACAAAATTTATTATTTAATATATTGAAAGAAAAAAATTATAAATATTTATTTTAAATATAATGTTTATTTTTAAAAATAAAAATAAAAAATAATAAAAAATAAAATTCAGACGAATCGGCGAGTGACGCGCAGTAGCTTGTAATATCCCAAAATTTTAAAAATTTTAATTTTTGGAAGTTAAATAAATGATTTAAATATATATATATATATTTAAGTGAAAAAGTAAAATGTATATATGTATATATATGTAGATATACATAACATATACAAGTCAATACTTTAAATTGGTCAAATGTTATTTTAAATTATTAAAAAATTATTTGTGTAGTAAGTGGAAGATAATTTTTTTATATATTAATTAAGTAATATATATTTTACTTGGTAAAAATTTAAAGGGAAAAATTGTGTGGTTAAAAGAGTAGTGGTTGGTTAGAGATGAGTTTGAGAATCATCATCATCATCTTCTTCTTTCTCCATTGAAGGCCGGTTATCTCCATTAGAGGAAAGGAGGGACTTGCTTCTTCCAAGCTCAAGTAATTGAAGGATTTCAAGTGTTCAAGTTGGAGTTTTGGCGATTTTCTCCATATTTGTTAAGTTTTCAACTTGTTTCCTTGATTTCTTCCATGAAAGTTTGTATATGTTTGAATTGGATGGTTGGTATCGGTATGTATGAAGTTATTTTGAGTAGTTAACTATGATTTTAGGGTTGGATTGAAGAAATGGTTAAGTTTGGTGAAGAGAATAAGAGTTTTGGGTTATGTAACTTTTGAGTTGTGAAGCCATAGTTTTAAATTGTGTATTTTGCTTTTAATTGAGTTGTTTTGATGTATATACAAGTATTTTATGGTAAAATGATAGATATGGTTGAGTTTGAATAGAGTTGAAAAAGGAAAAGAATGATAACTTTGGATGTGACAATTATGTGTGATATTAGAATTTTGGCCTGACACGCCCGGTGACAAGGCCATATCTTTAGGCATGTCGATGGTTCTGTTTTCAGTGTTGGTGACACGTGAAGTAACACGCCCATGTCACCGAGTGTGTCATAGCTTCTGTAATGTTATAGTATTGACACGTGCAGTGACATGCCCATGTCACTGAGCGTGTCACAACTACTGTGTTATAGGAGTTTTGGCACGGGTCGGACATGCCCATGTCTCTGGATGTGTCTTATCTGCTGTAATACAGAGCTTAGAACACAATCATTAATACGCCCATATCACTGAGCATGTCAAAACTTCTGTGTTGTACATTTAGGGCATGGTCATTGACACACTCGTGTTGTTGAGCGTGTCATTTGGATATTTTTCCCTAGATAGTTCTTTTCCTTATTTTCCTTTGTATTATTTAGTATTTTTCTTTGCAGGTGACATGGTAGATCCGGTTGAGATGGAGAGTTCGTCTAGATCAAGCCAGGCCTAGGCTTGAGATCTTAAGTGTAGAGTTGATTGTTGGACATCAAGATCAGAGACAAACTGCCAGCATGTACATATTTTATATTTTTATACATTTTGACTTCATGTATATTATATTATATTTTGATGGATATATATGTATATATCACAAACTATCAAAAATAATTTGGATAAATATTTGGTAATGAAGTTATGCATGTGTTTTAGAAAGTAATATTTTATATACTATTTACATTATATCAGTTAAATGATTTAAGTTTATGCAGATTCAAAAAGTAAGGGTTTTTATTAAATGGGTTGTGGCATTCTTGTATCGTATATTCATATATTACATATGTTGGGTGTATGTATTATATGTATATAGGGTATAAGGGTGTTAAATTTATTTTGGTATCAGAGCCTAGATTTGAGATTCTCAACCTAGGTGGGTTGTGAGAGGAAGAACATGGAGATTTTTAAATATGGTTTTAAGTATGATACATGTATTGGCATTGACAGTTTCTGATCTCTGATGTGGTAATTTCTACTGTGTTTACAGATATAGGTAGTTATGACGTCTCAGACTCAATAGTCTGCAGAGGGTACTACAGAGAGTGTGGCTCCTGGTGAGGGAAGAGATGGAGCTATAGCTGAGATAACTGGAGATGATGCAAGAAAGGATCCCTTGAAGCTAGCAAGTGGACCAATCACTATGGCTTTGCATATTCAAGAAGAGATTTCCAAAGAGCTTCAAGAATTATCATTTAAGAAGATGGAGATAGAGCTTAAAGAAGGCAATCCAAAGCTGATTATGATGCTTAGTGTGGAAGCTAAAGGCTAGCTAAAGAAAGGTCCATGGGGGTTCATATAAAGCCTTGGGAAGTAATTTAAGGCCCATGGACAGCCCAAATAGTGTGGGGCGTTTCTTATATTGAAGGGATTAGTTTGGTTGTTTCCATACTTTATATTTTCCTTAGTGGATTAGGATTACTTTATATTTTCCTTAGTGGATTAGGATTACTTTATATTTTCCTTATTGGATTAGGATTACTTTATATTTTCCTTATTGGATTAGGATTACTTTATGTTTTCCTTATGCAATTAGGAATGTTTTCCTTATGCAATTAGGAATGTTTTCCTTATGCAATTAGGAATGTTTTCCTTATGCAATTAGGAGCTATGGCCGAAAGCTTGGCTAGGCTTAATGAGACTTTGGCAGCAATGCTTGGTCGAATGGAGATGATGGATACTAGATTGCAAGGGAATGCAGCACGGCAAGTACAACAAATGCAACAAGGGCAGCCAGCCGCACATCCAAATCCCATAATGCGAGCTAGAAGAGTGCTTAGGAGAGAAGGGCAAGGAAATCTTGAAGCCCTAGAAGCAGCCGAAAGGGTAGAAGATGAAGATGAAGGTGGAAATCAACCTACCATTGATGGTGACCTTACTTCCATCAAGATGAAGATTCCTTCCTTTGAAGGGAAGAACAATGCAGAAGAGTTCATAGAATGGGAGAGAAAAGTTGAGCAGATTTTCGAATGCCATAACTACACCGAAGAGAAGAAATCAGTTTTGGCAGCCTTAGAGTTCAAAGGGTATGCTACCTTTTAGTGGGATCAAATGAAAGCTAATAGAAGAGGGAAAGGTATGAGGCCTATTCCTGAATGGTCAACCTTGAAAGAACTAATGAGGAGCCGATTTGTACCATCTCACTACATTCGGGATTTGTACAATCGACTAGCAAGACTAGTTCAAGGTGGAAGAAGTGTGGAAGAGTACCACAAAGAGATGGAGATGATCATGGCTAGGGCAAATATTGATGAAGATGAAGACAAGAAGATGTTACGATTTCTTGGGGGATTGAATTTGAACCTAGCCAATGAATTGGAGATGTATGAATTCAACACAATGGAAGAGTTAGTTCAAAAGGCCATGAAGATAGAGAGAAGATTGAAGAATAAAGCTATTTCGAAAACTGGCTACTCTAAAGCTAGTGGAAAATTTTCAAACTTCAAGGGTTCAAGTTCGAGTGGAGGTTCCTACAAAGGGGATTACAAGGGTTCTTTCCAAAAGAATTCTTCCTACAATCCCAATTTCAAGAAGTCAAATAATGGGGATGCAAAAACAGCAAAGGAAACACCTTCTAGACCTACTCCAAGTAGGGAAATTAAATGCTACAAGTGTTTGGGAAGTGGACACATTGCTTCTCAATGTCCGAATAAGAGGGTGATGATTGCAACCCATGAAGGGGAAATTGAATCAGAATCTGAACATGAAGAAGAAGAGGAGGCCGAATATGGTGATAGGGCCGAATATGATGAAGAGGCTTGGGAGAATCAAGTCTTAAATGCTGAACATAGAGAGATGCTTGTTACTAGAAGAGCCTTGAATATTCAAGTCAAGGAAGAAGGCTTGGATCAAAGGGAGAATCTTTTCCACTCTAGGTGTTTGGTGAATGGTAAGGTTTGTACACTTATCATTGATGGTGGAAGTTGTACCAATGCTGCTAGTACTACAATGGTGGATAAATTGGGGTTAACTTGTTTTAAACATCCCAATCCTTACAAGTTGCAATGGTTCAATGACGCTGGGGAAGTAAAAGTGTTGAAGCAAGTCAAGGTACCATTCTCCATTGGGTGGTATAAAGATGAGGTTTTGTGTGATGTAGTGCCAATGCAAGCTGGACATTTGCTATTAGGAAGACCATGGCAGCATGATAGAAGGGCACAACATGATGGCTTTTCTAATAAGTATACCTTTACTTATGAGGGAAAGAAGGTTGTTCTAGCACCATTATCACCTCAAGAGGTGTATGAAGATCAGAAGAGGATGCTAGAGAGGGAGAAAGAAGTTTCGGCCAACATGAACCAAGGGGGTTCAAATTCGGCCAGTGATGTTTCTTCAACACCCAAGGGTAATTCTAAGGGTAGGGAAAGAGAAAATAATAAAGTGAATGAGTGCAGAAAGGGAAAAGAGGCCGAGAGTCAAAAGAAAGTAAGCAAACAAATAAATGGCCCATTGGTGAGAGAAAATAAGCAAGGAGAAAAAGCAAAACATACTTTTTATGCAAGAGCAAGAGAGATAGATATAGGGCAGCCTGTACTCATTATTATGTATAAAGAATCGTTACTTGCTGACAGTAAAGAATCTCTTGATTCTTTACCTTCTAGTTTTGTGTCTTTGTTGCAGGATTTTGAGGATGTGTTTCCTGAAGACCTTCCTAGTGGTTTGCCACCATTAAGAGGGATTGAACATCAAATTGACTTCATACCCGGTTCTACAATTCCAAACCGGCCAGCATATAGGAGCAATCCTATGGAGACAAAAGAGATGCAACGACAAGTTGAAGAGCTTTTGGAGAAAGGCTTGGTTCGCGAAAGCCTTAGTCCTTGTGCCATTCCAGTCTTATTAGTACCCAAGAAAGATGGTTCTTGGAGGATGTGTGTTGATTGTAGGGCTGTGAACAAGATTACTGTGAAGTATAGACATCCCATTCCTAGACTTGATGACATGTTGGACGAATTGCATGGGGCAAAATATTTCACAAAGATTGATCTTATGAGTGGTTATCATCAAATTCGTATGAAGCCTGGAGATGAATGGAAGACTGCCTTCAAAACGAAATATGGTTTGTATGAATGGTTAGTTATGCCTTTTGGTTTATCTAATGCACCTAGTACTTTCATGAGATTAATGAACCATGTTTTGAGAGCTTATTTAGGTAAGTTTGTGGTAGTTTACTTTGATGATATTCTGATTTATAGCAAAACTGAGGAAGAACATGTTGAACATGTTAGGAAAATGCTTGAAATCCTTAGGGAGCAAAACCTTTATGCTAAGCTTAAGAAGTGTTCTTTTTGTCTAGATAGGGTTGTTTTTCTTGGTTTTGTTGTAAGTATGCAGGGAATTGAAGTTGATCAAGAGAAGGTGAAAGCTATCCAAGAGTGGCCGAATCCTTCAAGTGTGACAGAAGTGAGGAGTTTTCACGGATTGGCAAGCTTCTATAGGAGATTTGTCCCTAATTTCTCTACATTGGCAGCCCCCTTGACTAGCATAATAAAGAAAGAAGTGGGATTCGTTTGGGGCAAGGAGCAACAAGAAGCATTTGATGCTTTAAAAGAGAAGCTTTCTACTACATCCGTTTTAGCTTTACCTAACTTTGATTCTACTTTTGAAATTGAATGTGATGCTTCTGGTGTAGGTATTGGAGCTGTTTTGATGCAAGAGAAGAAGCCCATTGCATACTTTAGTGAAAAGCTTAATGGAGCAAAGCTGAATTATTCAACTTATGACAAGGAGCTATATGCTTTGGTGAGAGCATTGGAAGTATGGGAGCATTATTTGCTGCCCAAGGAATTCGTGATCCATTCAGACCATGAATCATTGAAGCATTTGAGAGGGCAAGGCAAGTTGAATAAAAGACATGCAAAATGGGTTATGAAGATTGAGAAGTTTCCTTATGTGATCAAATACAAGCAAGGTAAAGACAATGTAGTGGCAGATGCACTTTCAAGGAGGTACGCTTTACTTAATGTTTTGAGTACTAAATTGCTTGGATTTGAATGTATAAAGGACTTATATGTTGGTGATTCTGATTTTGGCAATGTTTATGATGCTTGTGAGCATGGTGCTTTTAATTCTTTCTATAGACATGATGTATTTTTGTTTAAAGGTTCAAAATTATGCATGCCTACATGTTCTATGAGAGATTTGCTAGTATTAGAATCACATTGTGGGGGTTTGATGGGGCATTTTGGAGTTGATAAGACTTTAGACATGCTAAATGAACACTTTTATTGGCCGAATATGAAAAGGGATGTAATTCGGATTTGTAAGGCTTGTTTGGCTTGTAAGCAGGCTAAGTCTAAGTCTATGCCTCATGGTTTGTATATGCCATTACCCGTTCCTAGTTCTCCTTGGATGGACATTAGTATGGACTTTGTTTTAGGATTACCAAGGACTAAGAGTGGGAGAGATAACATATTTGTGGTTGTTGATAGGTTTAGTAAGATGGCACACTTTATCCCATGTCATAAGAGTGATGATGCTAGTTTAGTGGCCGAACTCTTCTTTAGGGAGGTGGTTCGAATTCATGGGATACCAAAATCCATAGTTTCTGATAGAGACACCAAGTTTTTATCTCACTTTTGGCGTGTGCTTTGGGGAAAGTTAGGTACCAAGTTGTTATTTTCCACCACTTGTCATCCTCAAACGGATGGACAAACAGAAGTAGTAAACAGAACTTTAGGTACCATGTTGAGAGCTTTAGTGGGTAAAAATTTGAGTTCTTGGGAAGATTGTTTGCCATTTATTGAGTTTACTTATAATCGTGCTATTCATTCTTCTACAGGATATTCACCTTTTGAGCTTGTTTATGGTTTTAACCCACTAACAGTTTTGGATCTTGTTTCTTTACCTTCTCATGAGCTTGTTAGTTTAGATGGTGAGAAGAAAGCTAAATTGGTGAAAGAGATGCATGAGAAAGCAAGGGCAAATATTGAGAAAAGGAACAAGAGATATGCTGATTCTGTAAATAAAGGGAGACGTGAGATGAAGTTTCAAGTAGGAGATTGGGTTTGGGTACATTTTCGAAAAGAGAGGTTTCCTAACCAAAGGAAGAACAAGTTGCAAGCAAGGGGAGATGGCCCATTCCAAGTGCTGGAGAAGATTAATGACAATGCCTACAAGATCGACTTACCAGGTACGTATAATGTTAGTGCTACTTTCAATGTAAGTGATCTTTCTCCTTTTGATGATGCAGATTTGAGGACAAATCTTTTTGAAGAGGGGGAGAATGATGCAAGAAAGGATCCCTTGAAGCTAGCAAGTGGACCAATCACTAGGAGCAAGGCAAAGAGATATCAAGCTAGTGTGGCTTTGCATATTCAAGAAGAGATTTCCAAAGAGCTTCAAGAATTATCATTTAAGAAGATGGAGATAGAGCTTAAAGAAGGCACACCAAAGCTGATTATGATGCTTAGTGTGGAAGCTAAAGGCTAGCTAAAGAAAGGTCCATGGGGGTTCATATAAAGCCTTGGGAAGTAATTTAAGGCCCATGGACAGCCCAAATAGTGTGGGGCGTTTCTTATATTGAAGGGATTAGTTTGGTTGTTTCCATACTTTATATTTTCCTTAGTGGATTAGGATTACTTTATATTTTCCTTAGTGGATTAGGATTACTTTATATTTTCCTTATTGGATTAGGATTACTGTATATTTTCCTTATTGGATTAGGATTACTTTATGTTTTCCTTATGCAATTAGAAATGTTTTTCCTTATGCAATTAGGAATGTTTTCCTTATGCAATTAGGAATGTTTTAGTCTTAATTTTCCATATGCAATTAGGAATTTTGTAACCCTTATTTAAGGGCACTATTAGGCCAAATTTGACGACAACAATTAATAAAAATTTTTGAATTCTTCTACAAGTTATTCTTGTGAATTTTCGTGTGAGAGAGATTAGAGTGGATTCTTTAATTCTTTCTTTGCATCAAGAATTAGGTTTACTTATCAACAAGAGTTGTGGCGTTTTCCTTCTTCTTACCAACTAAATCCTTCAATCATAGTGAGTTCGCGTCTCTTTATAGGCGTTGGGTTCCTTAGGAGGTGATTATCAAGTTTCAAGGAGTTCTCTACCATTGTTATACGTTGGGTTTGCTGCCATCGTTGCTAAGGGTTCGCGTCAGGAGAGGCACCTGCTCTTGTGCCAGAGAGACCAGCAGTTGATGAGATTCCGCCGGGCTAGGTACGACATATGGTGGAGTTATTAAGGCAGACTCCAGTACAGCGGCTACCACCGCAACCGCAGTCATAGCCACAATTGCTGATGAGGAAATATGATAAGCTGAGGAAGTTTGTAGTTGAGAACTTTATTGGTACTACAGACCTTGCTGTAGTAGAGCAGTGGCTAGACAGAGTCTAGAGAGTGTTCATCCAGCTGCAAGCTACTCCAGAGGAGAAGTTTGATTATGCCAGATCTCTTTTGTAGAGGGATGCATATGATTGGTGGAAGATGGTTCCACATGCTCTGAATGATCTACCAATCCTGACCTATGATGATTTTCTGCGGAGTTCCAACAGAAGTAAACTCCGAGGGAGTATAAGGATGCAAAGAAGATAGAGTTTCTGAGTTTGAGGTAGGATACCAGGACAATGTCAGAGTATGAGATAGAGTTTACCCGGCTGAGTCTGTATGCTGGTGGAATCATTTCTGATGAGATTGACCGGTGTCAAAGATTTGAGGAGGGGCTGAGACCCTCTATCATATGCATTATAGTAGGCTCTCAGTATTAGGATTTTTTCTAGTTGGTTGCAGCTGCCAAGAGTGTTGAGAGAGCACAAGGTCTTGCAACAGTTGTTAGGGATGAGAAGACCAGAGCTAGAAAACCCTAGAGTGAGGTAGGGTCTTCATCAATGAAGAGAGGCCGAGGAGGATATTTTTAGAGATTCAATAGGAGCCAGAGGCAGTCTAGCAGGTTAGTACAGAAGCAGAGACAGAGATAGAGACCTACAGTTTCAGTAGCTAGTGCTCCGACCCTAATAGTTTAGAGGCCAGTTCCATATATCTGTGTCCATTGTGGTAGGGCACATGGGGGTGTCTGCTGGAGGATAGGTGCACCAGCAGTGTGTTATAGAAGTGGGTCACCAGATCACTTCTTAAGAGATTGCCCAGAGCCATCAGAGGATAGATAGACAAATACTGTAGCTTCTCAACCTAATGTTAGTAGAGGTTGTAGTAGCAGAGGTTTTGATAGGGGTGGTAGATTTGGGTCTGGTTAGAGAGGAGGTTCTACAGTCAGAGATAGACCAGATGAGGCAGGACCATCACAATGAGTATATGTGATACAGAGGCAGCCAGATGCTTCAGCCGTTATTGCTGGTATTTTTTCTTTATTTGGTACTTTAGTTCTTGCTTTGATAGACCCTGGGTCGACTCATTCATACATTAGTACATCCATCTTGCCTGTAATTGATTTGCATTCATAGTCCCTAGGATTTGATATTTTGGTGATAAATCCTTTTGGGCATAGTGTTATGGTTAGCAGGGTGCACCGAGATAGCCCGATTGTAGTTCAGGATGAGGAGTTTCTTGGTAACCTGATTGAGATGCCTTTTAGGGAGTATGATTTGATTTTAAGCATGCATTGATTATCCAAACATGGGGCTATGGTAGACTGTCAGCAAAAGAGTGTTACCCTGAGAACTTGTGATGGTAGAAATGTGATGGTATCTAGTGAGTAGAGACATCTTTCATCCACGTTTGTTTCAGTTGTTTCAGGAAGAAGGATGATTCAGAAGGGATGTGAGGCTTATCTTGCTCATGTTGTAGATATCAGAGTAGTGGGATCCCAGCTTGATAGTATACCTACAGTTGCTGAGTTTTTAGATATTTTTCCAAAGGAGTTGCCAAGGATACCCCCTGAGAAAGAGGTTGAGTTTGGTATCAATTTATTATTTGGTACCACTCCCATCTCTATTACTTCTTATTGTATGGCACCTTCTGAGTTGAGAGAGTTGAAGGTGCAGTTGCAAGAGTTGTTGGATAAAGGGTTCGTTTTCCCTAGTGTGTCCCTGTGGGAGCTCTCGTTTTGTTTGTGAAGAAGAAGGATGGTACCTTGAGATTGTGTATATAATAATATAGAATAATAAAAATATTAATATAATAATAATAATATAATAATAAATACAATAATAAAAAAATAGAATAATAAAATAATAAAATAAAATATTAATATAATTATTGTTATACCGACAGTTGAATAAGGTGGTCATTAAGAAAAAGTATCCATTGCCTCAGATAGATGATCTCTTTGATTAGTTGAAAGTAGCACCAGTATTCTCTAAAATTCATTTGAGATTAGGGTACCATCAGTTGAGTGTCAGAGGTGGAGATGTACCTAAGACAACTTTTCGCACGAGGTATGGGCATTATGAGTTCTTGGTGATGCCCTTTGGATTGACGAATGCACCAGCAACATTTATGGATTTGATGAACATGGTATTCAGACACTATCTAGATCAGTTTGTAGTGGTTTTCATTGATGATATTATGATGTATTCACGTAATAAGGAGGATCATGATAAGGCAGATTGTATTGCAGACTCTGAGAGAGAAGCAGCTGTATGCTAAGCTATCTAAATGTGAGTTTTAGCTTAATCAAGTGACTTTTCTTGATCATGTGGTTTCAGCAGAGGGTATTAGAGTTTATCTAAGTAAAATTGAGGCTATTTTGAATTGGAGTCCACCTAAGACGGTGACAGAGGTTAGAAGTTTTCTGGGTTTAGTAGGCTATTATCGTCGGTTTGTGAAAGATTTTTTTTGTGATAGCTACTCCACTCACCAGATTACTTCGAAAAAGAGTTAGAATTGTGTAGGCAGATTAGTGTCAGGTGAGTTTTGTGTAGCTGAGGGAGATGTTAACTCAGGCTCCTGTTCTTATCCTGCCTGTGGAAGGTAAACCTTATGTGATTTACAGTGATGCTTCACATAGTGGTTTAGTTTGTGTTCTGATGTAGGAGAGTAGAGTCATTGCTTATGCCTCTCGACATTTGAAGTCGCATGAGCTGAATTACCCGATGCATGATTTGGAATTAGCACCTATAGTTTTTGCTTTGAAGATTTGGTGACATTACTTGTATAGGGGAGAAGTGTTTCATTTATACGGATCACAAGAGTTTGAAATATCTGGGTATTTAGACAGAATTGAATCTTCGGTAGAGACAACGATTATAGTTGATTGTGGTTTATCGCGTAGGTGACAGGATAGATCCGGTTGAGCAGGAGAGTTTAGCCAGACCTTGTCGAGTCTAGGCTTGAGATTGTGAGTGCAATGTTGTTTTGGACATCAAGATTAGAGACGAACTGCCAACATGTATATATTTCATATTTTTGTACATATTGATTTTGAAGTATTTAAATATGTATATTCCACAACTATCAAGAATGTTTTGGATTAATCTTTAGTAATGAAGTAATATACATATGTTTTAATAAGTAATGTATCATCTATTATTTTTATGATATCAATTGAATGTTTTAAGATTATACAGATTTTATAAATGAGGATTTGGTTGCTTTAAAAGGTTGTGACATTCTTGTATTCTCTATACATATATTACATATGTTGGGTATATGTAGTGTATGTATATTGGGTATAAGGGTGTTACATTTGTTTTGGTATCAGAGCCTAGGTTTGAGGTTCTCAACCTAGATGGGTTGTCAGAAAAAGAAAATTTAGATTTTAAAATATGGCTTTTAAATATAATACATGCATTAGCACTGGCAGTTTCTGATCTCTGATGTAGCAAATTATGCTGTGTTTGCAGATATAGGTAGTTATGGCGTCTCATACACGTCAGTCTGCTGAGGGTAGTGCTGAGAGTGTGGCTCCTATTGAGGGTAGAGATAGAGCTAGAGTTGAGATAGCTAGAGGGGCACTTGCTCCTGTGCTAGAGAGACCAGTAGTTGATGATATTTTGCCGGTCTAGGTATGGCATATGGTGGAGTTGTTGAGGCAGGCTCCAGTTCAGCAGCCGCCACCGCAGTCACAGTCGTAAGTACCACTGAGGCAATATGATAAGTTGAGGAAGTATGGAGCTGAGGACGTTATGGGTACTATAGATCCTGTTGTAGCTGAGCAGTGGCTAGATTGAGTCCAGAGAGTGCTCATCCAGCTGCAGGCTACTACAGAAGAAAAGTTTGATTATGATAGATCTCTTTTGCAGAGGGATGCATATGACTGGTGGAAGACGGTTCCACATGCCTTGGATGATCCACCAATCTTGTCCTATGGTGATTTTCTATGAGAGTTTGAGCAAAAGTATACTCCAAAGGAGTATAAAGGTGCGAAGAAGATAGAGTTTTTAAGTTTGAAGTAGGATACTAGGACTGTGTCGGGGTATGAGATAGAGTTTACTCAGCTAATTCAGTATGCTGGTGGGATTATTTCTGATGAGATTGACCGGTGTAGGAGGTTTGAGGAGGGGTTGAGACCCTCTATCATGTGTATTATCGCAGGCCCCCGGTATAGGGATTTTCCCAGATGGTTGCAGCAGCTGCTAGGGATGAGAAGACCAGAGCTAGGAGACCTCAGAGTGAGGCAAGATCTTCATCTGTGAAGAAAGGTCGAGGAGGATATTTTCCAAGGTTCAGTAGGAGCCAGAGGTAGTCATGTAGGTCAGTATAGCAACACATGCAGAGAGCGAGACCTACAGTTTCTGTGGCTAGTGCTCCAACTCCAGTAGTTTAGAGGTCTACTCCACCTACTTATGTTCATTGTGGTAAAGCACACAGAGGTGTTTGTTGGTGGAGAGGTGCTTTGGGAGTGTGTTATAGATATGGATCACCAGATCATTTTATCAGAGATTGTCCAGAGCCACCAGAGAATAGACAGACAGATACTATAGCTTCTCAACCAAGTGTTAGAGGGGGTCGTGGTGGTAGATGTTCTAGCAGAGGAGGTCAGACATGGTCTAGTCAGAGAGGAGGTTCTATCACAGCAGTAGACTAGATGAGGCTGGGCCATCACAGATGGTTTATGTGATGTAGAGGCAGCCGGATGCTTCAGCCATTATTTCTAGTACATTTTCTTTATTTAGTACTTCAGTTCTTGCTTTGATTGACCCTGGATCAACTCATTCATACATTAGTGCATCCATCTTGCCTGTGACTGAATTACATTCTGAGTCCCTAGGATATGATGTCTTGGTAACAAATCCTTTAGGGCATAGTGTTGGAGTCAGCAAGGTGCACTGTAATAGTCCGATTGTGGTTCAGGATGAGGAGTTCATTGGTGATTTGATTGAGATGCCTTTCAAGGAGTATGATTTAATTTTAGGCATGGATTGGTTATCTAAGCATGGGGCTGTGGTAGATTGTCAGCAAAAATTTACCCTGAGAATCTGTGATGGTAGGAATGTGATGGTATCTAGTGAGCAGGGACATCTTTCATCCATGTTTGTTTCAGCTGTTTCAGCTAGGAGGATGATTCGGAAAGGATGTGATGCTTATCTTGCTCATGTTGTAGATACTAGGGTAGTGTGTTTCCAGCTAGACAGTATACTCACAGTTGCTGAATTCCCAGATGTTTTTCCTGAGGAGTTGCTAAGGATACCTCCTGAGAGAGAAGTGGAGTTTGGTATCGGTTTGTTGCCTGGTATCACTCCTATCTTTGTTACTCCTTACCGTATGGCACCTGCTGAGTTGAGAGAGTTGAAGGTGTAGTTATAGGAATTATTGGATAAAGGGTTCGTTCGCCCTACTGTGTCCCCGTGGGGAGCGCCAATTTTTTATTTGTGAAAAGAAGGATGGTACCTTAAGATTATGCATTGATTATAGGCAGTTAAATAAGGTGACCATTAATAATAAGTATCCATTCCCTAGGATAGATGATCTCTTTGATCAGTTGAAAGGAGCAGCAATTTTCTCTAAGATTGATTTGAGATCAAGATACCATCAGTTGAGAGTCAGAGATGAAGATGTACCTAAGATAGCTTTTCGTACAAGGTATGGGCATTATGAGTTTTTGGTGATGCCTTTTGGGTTGACAAATGCACCAGCAGCATTTATGGATTTGATGAATAGGATGTTCAGACCCTATCTAGATCAATTTGTGGTGGTTTTTATTGATGATATTTTGGTGTATTCACGTAATAAGGAGGAACATGACAAGCATTTGCGGATTATATTGCAGACTCTGAGAGAGAAGCAGTTGTATGCTAAGCTATCTAATTGTGAGTTTTGGCTTAATCAAGTGACTTTTCTCGGTCATGTGGTTTCAACAGAAGGTATTAGAGTGGATCCCAGTAAAGTTGAGGCTATTTTGAATTGGAGTCCACCGAAGACTGTGACATAGGTTAGAAGTTTTCTGGGTTTGGCTGGCTATTATTGACGGTTTGTGAAAGGTTTTTCTATGATAGCTACTCCACTCACCATATTACTTCCGAAGGGAGTTAGATTTATGTGGACAGGTCAGTGTCAGGCGAGCTTTGAGCAACTGAAGGAGATGTTGACTCAGGCTCCAATCCTTACTTTTCCCGTGGAAGGTAAACCATATGTGATTTACAGTGATGCTTCACATAGTGGTTTAGGTTGTGTTCTGATGTAGGAGGGTAGAGTCATTGCTTACGCCTTTCGATAGTTGAAGCTGCATGAGCTAAATTACTCGACGCATGATTTGGAATTAGTAGCTATAGTTTTTGCTTTGAAGATTTGGAGACATTATTTGTATGGGGAGAAGTGTTTCATTTATACGGATCATAAGAGTTTGAAATATCTGGGTGTTCAGAAAGAGCTAAATCTTCAGCAGAGACGATGGTTAGAATTGATTAAAGACTATGATTGTTTAATTGATTATCATCCTGGTAAGGCAAATGTTATTGCTGATGCCTTGAGTCGGAAGTCTTTGGCAGGTTTGATTGATTATTCGCTCTTGTTGCTTGTTGAGTTGAGAGAGTTGCATGCCAGATTTGAGTTTTGTGATGATGGTGCATTGATAGCTCAGTTGCAATGGAGGCCGGTGTTATTGGATCAGATTAGGGAGACTCAGTTGGCAAATGAGAAAATCTAGAAAGTTGTATTGGATTGCCAAAAGGGGGAGAGTCGAGACTTTTATGTGAGAAGTGATGGCAGTTTGTGGTACAGAAATAGGTTGTGTTCCTTATGATGTAAGACTGAAAAAGGTAATTTTGGAACAAGCACATCAGTCAGCTTATGCTATGCACCCTGAGAGTACCAAGATGTATCAGAATTTGAAATAATATTATTGGTGGTCAGGTATGAAGAGGGACATAGTAGAGTTTGTATCCAGATGTCTCACTTGTCAGAGAGTGAAGGCTGAACACCAAGTTCCTTTGTGATTACTTCAGCCATTATTAGTGACAGAGTGGAAATGGGAGTGAGTGACGATGGATTTTGTGACTGGTTTGCCCTTGACTCAGAAGAAGCATGATGCAATTTGGGTGATTGTTGATCGAATGATAAAGACAACTCATTTTCTTCCGGTTCAGATGGATTATTCTCTTGAGAGGTTGGCTGAGCAGTATATCAGTGAGATAGTGAGATTGCATGGAGTCCTAGTTTCTTTGGTATCAGATTGAGATCCCCGGTTTACTTCAAGGTTTTGGAAGAGTTTGCAGGATGCTTTGGGTTCCCGATTACATTTTAGCACTGCTTTCGATCCTCAGACAAATGGGCAGTCAGAGAGAGTGATACAGATTTTAGAGGATACGTTGAGGAGCTATATCATCGATTTCTCTGGGAGCTGAGATAGATTTTTGCCATTGATTGAGTTTGCTTATAACAATAACCATCAATCCAGTATTAGAATGGCACCTTACGAGGCATTGTATGATAGAAGATGCAGGACGGCTCTATGTTAGGATGAGGTTGGGGAAGGTACGTTGATTGGTCCTGATTTGATTAAGGAAATAGAAGAGAAAGAGAAGATAATTCAGGATCATTTGAAAGCAGCTTCAGACCGACAGAAATCATATTTAGATTTAAAGAGAAGAGGCATAGAGTTCAGTGTAGGAGATAAAGTATTTTTTGAAAGTGTCTCCTTGGAAGAGAATTTTGAGATTTGGCTACAAAGGGAAGTTGAGTCCTCATTTCATAGGGCCTTATGAGGTACTGGAGAGAGTTGGACCAGTTGCCTATCGTCTAGCTTTACCGCTTGAATTGGATCGAATTCACAATGTCTTCCATGTTTCTATGCTTTGGAGGTACAGGCCAGACCGATATCATATTTTGTCAGTAGAATCAATTGAGGTGAGTCCAGATCTAACTTATGAGGAAGAACCAGTGACTATTTTAGCATGTGAAGTGAAGGGGTTGAGAAATAAGAAAGTGCCACTAGTGAAGGTTCTTTGGAAGAATCATGCTACGAAAGAGGCAACATGGGAGAGTGAACGGATGACACAGAATCAATATTCCCAGTTGTTCCAAACTTGAGAGCAGGTAATTTTGAGGACAAAATTTATTTGCAGAGGGGGAGAATTGTAATATCCCAAAATTTTGAAATAAATATTAATTTTGAAAATTAATTAAATGATTTAAAAGTGTATATATATTTGATTAAGTGAAAAGAAAGGAAAAAAGAAAGTGTGTAAATGTTGTATATATGAAGATATATACAATATATACAAGTCAACATTTCAACATGGTCAAATGACATTTTAATTAATAAGATATTAATATTAATGGATAGTGGAAGAGGATTTTTGAGATTTATTATTATTATAATAAAATATTGCTTGGTGGAGATTAAAAGAGGGGATTTTGTGGTTTTAAAGAAAATTTTGAGATTAGTGGAGTTGTTGACCATTGCGATTCTCATCTCCTTCTTCCTCCTTTGAGCCGGCTATCATCTCCATCAATGGGAAAGAGATTATTCTTCTTCCTAACTCAAGAAATTGAAGGATTTCAAGTGTTCAAGTTGGAGTTTTAAGAATTTTCTTCATATTTGGTAAGTTTCCAACTTGTTTCTTTGATTTCTTTTGGAAGTTTGTATGTGTGAATTGGATGTTTGGTGTAGTTTGTGTCTATGGTTGATCTTTGGTATGTATGAAGTTCTTTTGTCTAGTTTGCTATGAATTTGGGGTTGGATTGAAGAAAAAGGTTAAGTTCGGTGAAGAGAATAAGGGTTTTGGAATTGTGTAACTTTTAGGTTGAGAAGTCTTGGTTGTGATTGTGTATGTTTGCTTGTAATTGAGTTGTGTTGATGTTTATACAATTGTCATGTGGTATAATGATGATTTTGGCGGAGTTTGTATGGAGTTGGAAAGGTTTATGAAAGATGATAGTTGGTTGTGGCATTTTTTGTGTCAATATAAGGTTTTTGGCCTGACACGCCTAGTGGCACGACCATTCTTTTGGGCGTGTCGATGGCTCTATTTTCAATGTTGGTGACATGACCAGTGACACACCCATGTCACTGAGCGTGTCATAGCTACTGTGTTGTTGTAGTATTTACATGAGCAGTGGCATGCCTATGTTACTGAGTGTGTCAAAGCTTATGTGTTGTGGGTTTAGGGCACGGTCATAGACATGCTCGTTTTGTTGAGCGTGTCATGTGTAGAGTTTGCCCTAGATGGTTCTTTTCCTTATTTTCCTTTGTGTATCACTTAGTGATTATTTATAATCAGATTTGGTTTAGGCTTTGAAGAGACTTGAGTTCCCCAATTCAAGTGTTGAGGGATATCTTAGAAGAGGAGGTTAAAGTGGTGGTTGTTGCTCTTAGAGGTAAGTACAAACTTTGAATAATTGTTTATATTTACATGACATTGGGACTTAACATATTTGGTTGGAAAATGTGTTAAGTTCCCTACTACATGATTGGTACATGAATAATATGCTATGATCTGTATATTGTCACAAATGCATTATGTATAATGTGGGCTTGGTGCAAAATATGGTAATGATCCAAATATATGGATAATGCAAATTGTTTTGTGTACATTAAAGATGGTATGTAAAGTCATTCATAATGACTATATTGATATAAGTGAAATATTTGAGGCTTTGTACCTAATGTGATCATGAGAAAATGAGAAAGGATTTGATAATGAAATGAGATATATGGAAACATGGTACAATGAATTGATATTGGTATAAATGAGAATTAAGAATAAATTGTGTGCCTAGTATGTTATTCAATTTTTAGAGTTCTGGGTTTGGCGGCATGCCTATGAATGGCCTACGGCATAGACGTTGGGCGTCAATGTGAAAATATTTTTGAGGTGAAATGATCGGATCGTAAGCCTCAAAACAAATCCTTAGGTTGGGTGAAATGACCGGGTCGTAAACTCAGTCCTAGTTGGATTAATCCATGGATATATTGCCTACGGGGCTAGACACAAGGTATCATTATAGACCAAAGTAGTAACTCTGAAATTTGAATAGCATATTAGATCTTTTTATGCCCATGCTTGTCTTTGCTTTAATGTGAATTATGAAATGTGGAATAATTGAACAATTTATTAAGATAAAATGATATAATATCCTTATGAATTGTGGAACATTTGAGTAATTTAATGAGATATAATGTTATGTGATATGATATCGTTTGTATTGTGCATTGGCATTGTATTTGAACTATATTGTTAGCAAATTTTTTACCACTAAGCTTCTGGCTTAGCGTGATTATGGTTCATCGCGCAGGTGACAGGGTAGATCCGATTGAGCCGGAGAGTTCAGCTAGACCGAGTCGAGTCTAGGCTTGAGATTGTGAGTCCAATGTTGTTTTAGACATCAAGATCAGAGACAAACTGTCAGCATGTATGTATTTCATATTTTTGTACATATTGATTTTGATGTATTTAAATATGTATATTCCGCAAACTATCAACAATTTTTGGATTAATCTTTGGTAATGAAGTAATATATATATGTTTTAATAAGTAATGTATCATCTATTATTTTTATGATATCAATTGAATGTTTTAAGATTATACATATTTTATAAATGAGGATTTGATTGCTTAAAATGGTTGTGACATTCTTGTATTCTCTTTATGTATATTACATATGTTGGGTATATATAGTGTACGTATATTGGGTATAAGGGTGTTACACTATCTATCATCAAATTCTTTTTAAATTTTGGTTCATACAGTAGCTAAGTTTTTAATTTAAGTAAATAATATAATCATTAAACTTTAATCTGTTTTCTCAAACCCTTATCAATACAGTAAACCTTAAACCCTAGCAATTATTTTCATAGAAATTATTTCATAAACCTTGATTTAAAATATACAGTGGTCATAATTCTTTGTGAAAAATAATAATAATGTTTGTTTTTAATTAAAATCATAGTTTATAAAACTAAACCCTAATTAATCATTTTTTCTCAAATTACACAGTAGCTTAATATTTTTAAATAATAATAATAATAATAATAATAATAATAATATTATTATTATTATTATTAGTTCTATAAATCAAACCCTATTTTCTAAATACAAAACCCTAAAATCTTAATTGTTAAACTTAAACCCTCTAAACCCTAATTTGGTTATTAAAGTTCTAAAACCCTAAATTTATATATTTATTGCTTTATTTAATTTTAGGTTTGATTATGTGTGAATGATTTACTTAAATTTTGATGGTTGATTTATTTAATTTATGATGAATGAATAGGTGAATATTTTCTTTATTTTCTTATTAATAATGTAAGAGGTATGTCTCCACTTTGTGGATACCTCATTAGTTAAGCTTCATGTAATTTAAATTTTTTCATATTTTAGGATTAATGTAAAGGACACGTTTCCACCTTTCGGTGGTTGTCCTATTTAGTTTCAGATATTGGACAATGTAAGGACATATTTCCATCCTCAGATGGGTATCCATTTATTTGTTTTGTTTGAACAATGCTATGATTTTTGATAAAGTATTTGTTTATTCTTATCATTGCATGTTATTATGGATAATATCATTATATTTAAGAATTTTATAATATTAAGACCTAAAAAGGAGGCTGGTTTTAATGAACCGAGCGCTGTGGGGGTGCTGGGCCATTTCTCACCTTCCCCACACGTATCCAACTTTTCAAACCCAATAGGGGGTTAGGGATTTCTTAGGAATCAAGTCATTCACCCCTTTCTTTTTTCCTAGCCCATTCAGGTGGTGACTCCATTTCTTCGGGTTTAGGCCCGTGTTCTCTAAGGCCCCAAGCCTAACAGTGCCGATGTCGCAAGAACCATTCCACATGGGTGTAGGGGCAAAAATCCCTACTCACAGTGGCGACTTCACTGGGGATAAGAGAAGTTAATTTCATTGGTCTTTATATTATTTTATTCTTTCTTATTATGATATTATCCATTGCATCATTTAGATTGCATTGTGTGAGTGAGTTAGGATGCCCGTGTTACCCATGTTGTGTTATGTAAGGGATACCATACTTTCACTCAAGATATGGAGATCGAGTATGGCATAACCACTTATAGCCTTGTACCTCTTGGTATATACTTGTTATGAAAACCTAAGCTTTTCAACCCAAAGACTAAAGCTCATGTAATTGGCCTAGTTACTTTCCTTAGGTTTTACCTCAAATGCTTGTTGTTTAACTATGGTTAATTTATCTTAGTTTAAATCATGGCTTATTTGGTTTGTTCTTTTCTAATATGACCTAATTACATCGTGAGATCAAATAATTTTTTTCTCTAAATCCAAAAGACCAAAACTATTTTCAAAATTTTCGAAATGGTCTTTGGACATAAAACTTTTCTAAAATAAGTCAAAAATTTTTTCTCATGACCCAAATACAAAGCTCAAAATTCATTTTTTCTAAAATCTTTTTACAATGGGCTTAGAAACAAAATTATTTTCACTTCATTACAACATTTTGAATGAGCTTATAAAATATTTAGGTCAATTATAAAATACCAAAAATCAATTGTGAGCCTAGCTTATGATAAGAACTATTAATCATGGGCTTGTTTTTGTCATGAATCATTAGTTACTTTTGCAAGTGAGAAATCTATTTATAATAAACCACTTAATTTAGATTTAATCCAATATAGCATAAAAGCTACTTTAGTTGATTGGATGGAATAAAGCTTAATTAACAGGAATTATCATGAACTGATTTCCATGTTTGAAAATATAACCATTGGTTAAATCACCTGAGGCAATTTATCAAAAATAAAATATCCCATGTCAGTATTTTGTTAACCATATGCCTAGGAAAAGAGACTCGCCATTCGTGTATGAAAGTTATAAGGTTGGAAGGGACACCCTAATTATCTTTATTTGTTTGTTGTTTATACATACATGCATACATGCATAACGTATTGCACAACATATCATTGATCCTTTTTACTCGGAGTACAACAATTCAAAAGCCTACGACAATCCGACCTACGCCGATGATGAAGAATCCATCAACAATTAAGTTAGCTTCTCACCAAAAGCAATGAAACTTGATCAGATTCAAAAGATGTTGGACGATGCCCTTGAAGGTAAGATGAGAGAATAAAGGTGGCCCTAGCTGAGATCATGAAAAGTCAAATGGCTGCAATATTTGGGAACACCATTGAAGCATCTACAGGCACCAAGAAAGTCAAAGGAAAAAAGGACTCCATGTAATATCCCAAACTATACCCTAAATTTTGGAAATCTTATTTTTGAAAATTGGATTAAATAATTTTAAGTGTATATTTGATTAAGTGAAAAGATAAGAGGAAGAAGAAGTGTATATGTTATGTATATGGGATAAAAATAGTATATACAAGTCAATGAGTTTTATAAGTCAAAAGAGATATTTTGATTAATTAAATGGATTTATTCAAGTTAGTGAAAGATGATGTTAATGGGTGATTATTATATTGTTTAATTGTATGGTGGAGAGTGATTTGGGGAAAAGAGGTTTGGTTAAAAGAGAAGAGTGTGTTGACTTTGCATTTTCTTTCTTCTTCTTTCAACTTCAACTTCTTCTTTCCTTCTAGTGAGCTGGCCACCATTATCAACCAAAGGAAAAGGGAATTTGTTGCTTCCAAGCTCAAGAGATTGAAGATTTTCAAGAGATCAAGTTGGAGTTTTAAGGATTTTCTTCACTTTTGGTAAGTTTCCAACTTGTTTCTTGGTTTTCTTTTGAGTTTGTGTTCTTGGGTTTGTTGGATGGTTGTTGTAGATGTGTTTATGGTTATTATCGTGTGTTTGAAGTGTTTCATCTTAGTAACTTTGATTTTTGGGTTTGGACTGAAGAGAAAAAGGGTTGAGTTTGGTGAAAGGGGCAAGTGTGTGGATTGTGTGATTTTTTTAAAGTTGTGAATATGGTGGTGTTTGTGTTTGATGTTTGTAATTGAGTTGTTTTAAGGTTTACTCAAGTATTATTGGGTTCTTGATTGCTTTGATTGAGTTTGTGTGTTGTTGATATGGTTATTGGAAGATGTTTGTTAGATATGACTTTGTTGGTGTCGATTTTAGGGTTTTTGTCCTTACACGCTCAGGAACACGGCCATGTCTTTGTGTGTGTCGTTGGTTCTATTTTTTGGGTTGGTGACACGAGCAGTGACACGCCCATGTCACTGAGCATGTCATAGCTTCTGTGCTGTTGTAGCATTGACACGGGCAGTGACACGCCTATGTCACTGAGCGTGTCATAGCTACTGTCTTGTTAGTTGATTGACACGTGCAGTGACATGCCCATGTCACTGAGCGTGTCAAAGCTTCTGTGTTGTGGGATTAGGGCACGGTTAGGGACACGCCCGTGTTGTTAAGCATGTCAAGTTTGCCCTAGATAGTTCTCTTCCTTGGTTTCTTATGTGTAACACTAAGAGAGTGTTGTTTGATCACCTTTGGATTAGGTTTTAAAGAGAATTGAGTTACCCAAGCCAACGTTTGAGTGAGATCTTGGAAGAGGAGTTGATAGAGTGGTGTTGTTGCTCTTAGAGGTAAGTACAAACTTTGAATGATTGCATACATGTACATGACATTGGGACTTAACACATTTAGTTGAGAAATGTGTTAAGTTAATTGATACATTGTTGATGAATGAGTTATATGTTATGATATGCATGATGTGAATTATGTTGATGCATCAATGCAATTGAGTAATGTATTGTATATGAAAAGAAATATGGAATAATGTGGTAAGACATGTGAAATCATAATGTAATAAATTAATATTGATACAAAAGAGAAGAATGAGAAAGGTGAGAAAAATAATATTATTATAAGGCAATGTGCCTAGTTTGATTATGAGAAATGAATTGTGAAAGAGATTGATAATGAGATAAATGAATTAATTGTGTGCCTAGTATGTTATTCAATTTTCAGAGTTCTGAGTTTGGCGGCATTGTAATATCCCAAAGTATACCCTAAAAGTTTTGGCATTTTGTTGTATTTTGATTTAATGTATATGTTTAAGTGGGAAGATTAAAGATGAGAAGAGAGAGTGTATATGTTGTATATATAGTGATATATACAACATATACAAGTCAAAGTGTGGAAGTCAAAAGAAGATATTTAATTATTTTGAATTAATGCAATTAATTAATTGGAAATGGAATTAAATATTTGGAAATTTAGTTAGTGGAAGTGGAAGAAGATATTTGGAATATTTTAATAGTTAATTGCATGGTGGAGAGGGTTTTAAGGAGAGAGAAGGTTGAGTGTTTGACTTTGTTTTCTTTCTTTCTTTCTTCTTCGTGTATCTTCTTCTTCTTCTTCTCCTTTTCTGTGTTGGCCGGCAGCTCCATAGCAAGAGAGCAAGAGAGAGATTTTATCTTCCAAACTCAAGATTGAAGGAAGTTTTCAAGTGATCAAGTTGGAAATTTAAGAGTTTCTTCATCTTTGGTAAGTTTTCCACTTGATTCTTTGATTTTCTTTGAGTTTGTGAGTTGAGGTTATGGTTGATAGGTGTTTGTTTGATTGTGGTGTGTTTAAGAGTGTTTGGTTCAATTTATTTTGGATTTTGGGGTTGGATTGAAGGAAAGAGTTAAGTTTGTTGGAAGAGAAAGTGTTGTGGTTGTGTTTTGGGTTTGTGGTGATGATTATGATTTGTGTTTGATGTATGTTTTGAGTTGTTTTGGTGTTTTTGTAAGTTTGTTATGGTTTTTGGGTGTGTTTAGTTAAGTTGGTTTGGAGTGGATAATGGTGGAAGTAAGAGGTTTGTTGGATATGTTGTTGTTGTTGCCAGAATCTGGATTTTTAGCCTGACACGCCCGTGAGCACGGCCAGGTCTTTGGGCGTGTTAATAATTCTGTGTTCTTGGATGGGTGACACGAGCAGTGACACGCCTATGTCACTGAGCGTGTCATAGCTACTGTGTTGGTGAAGAATTGACACAGCTGTGAACACGCCCGTGTTGTTGGACGTGTCAATGTTTCTGTGAGATAGAATGTATTACACGTCCAGTGACACGCCCGTGGTTCTGAGCGTGTCAAAGCTTATGTGTTGTGGAGTTAGGGCATGGTCAGGGACACGCCCGTGTTGTTGAGCGTGTCATGTTTAGAGTTTGCCCTAGTTGGTTCTTAGCTTTATTATCTTATATGTATCTCTAAGTGAGTGTGTATGATTACCTTTGGTTTAGATTTTGAAGAAAGTTGAGTTGCCATAATCCAAGTGTTGAAGGATTCTTGGAAGAGGAGTTTGGTGTGGAGTGAGTTACTCTTGAGGTAAGTACAAACTTGCATGATTGCATACATTCATATGATGTTGAGATTCAATACATTTGATTGTGAATGTGTTAAGTAAATTATTACATTGTTAATACATTTGATTTATGCTATGAATTGCTTCAATGTGAATTGAGATATGATGAAATGTGAAGCCATTGTTGTTGGCTATGATAGTGCAAATGAAATAATTGAGGCATGGTTGCCTATTTGATTATGGAATATGAAATGAGAAATGAAATGAGAAAGACATTGATAAAGAGATAAATGAAATAATTGTGTGCTTAATATGTTATTCAATTTTCAGAGTTCTGGGTTTGGCGGCATGCCTATGAATTGCTGGATAGGTGAAAAGACCGGGTCATAAGCCGAGTCAAGCTGAAAAATGTGAAATGTGATGTTTTTGGGGTGAAAAGACTGGGTCGTAAGCCTCAAAAACAAATTTATTGAAACTAGATTGAGTGAAAAGATTGGGTCGTAAGCTCAAATCTAGTTGATTATCCATGGATAAATGTATTGATGATTATGATTATGGACCAAAGCAGTAACTCTGAACTTTAAATAACATATTAATGTCTTTTGGGCCCATGTTTGTCTTTATTTCAATGTGAGTCATAAATGGTAAAATAATTGAATAAGATAATGAAATGTAATGTTATGAAATATAGCTTTGTCGAATATGATCTCTATTGTTGAAAATATGGCATTGACATTGCATTATGCATATTGTTATTGTGGTTTATACCACTAAGCCGTTGGCTTAGCGCGATTGTGGTTCATCGCGCAGGTGACAGGATAGAACCTGAGAGCTCAGTTAGACCGAGTGGAGTCTAGCTTCTGAGGTGTTGATAGAGGGCTTAAAGATCAAAGACAAACTGCCAAATATGTATAAATTTTATGTTTTGTAAACATGGATTTTTGATGTATATGTATTTATAAATACCGCTACATTTTTCGCTGCTTAATAAATAAATGTTTTAACTATTTTGTTTTATAATACAAATTAAATGTTTTAACTTTCCTATATTATATAATTTGAAAGATTTGTTTGTTTAGTAAACTGTGGCACTCCTGTATCCGGTATACGTATATTACAGGTGGTGGTACGTAGTGTGCGTATATGGGGTATAGGGGTGTTACAATTATTTTGGTATCAGAGTCTAGGTTTGAGATTCTCAACCTAGGTAAATTGTAAGAAAAAGAATATTTTGATTTTAAAAGTTGGTTTTTAAATAAGATACATGTTTTGGTATTGGTAGTCTTTGATCTTTAATGAGGTATATTCTACTGTGTTTGCAGACATAGGTAGTGATGGTGTCTCAGTCATGTCAGTCTATAGAAGGTAGTGCTGAGAGTGTAGCTCCTGAAGAGGGTAGAGATGGAGCTAGGGTTGAGAGAGTTAGTGAGGCACCTGCTCTTGTGCCAGAGAGATCAGCTACTGATGAGGTTCCGCCAGTGTGGCTAAGAGATATGGTAGAATTGTTGAGGCAAGCACCAGTACAGCTGCCACCGCCACCACAGCCTCAAGTGCCAGTGAGACATTATGATAAATTGAGAAAGTATGGGGCTGAAGATTTCTTGGGCACTACAGATCCTGCAGTAGCTGAGCAGTGGTTAGATAGAGTACAGAGGGTATTTATCCAGTTGCAAGCTACTCCTGAAGAGAAATTTGATTATGCTAGATCCTTATTGCAGAAGGATGCTTATGATTGGTGGAAGACAGTTCCTCATGCTATGTATGATCCACCTACTCTGCTTTATGGTGATTTTCTACGGGAGTTTGAGCAGAAATATACTCCGAGGGAGTATAAGGATGTTAAGAAGATGGAATTTCTGAATTTGAGACAAGATAACCGGACTGTGATAGAGTATGAGGTAGAATTTATCCGGTTGAGTCACTATGCCGGAGGAATTATCTCTGATGAGATTGACCGGTGTAGGAGATTTAAGGAAGGGTTGAGGCCCTCTATTATGTGTATTGTGGCTGGTTCTCGGTACCAGGATTTTTCTCAGTTGGTTGCAGGAGCTAGAAGTGTTGAGAGAGCACAAGGTATTGCAGCAACTGCTACTGAGGAGGAGACCAGAGTTAGGAGACCTCAGTTTGAGGTAGGGTCTTCATCTA
Organism: Garcia nutans; assembly: GCA_947685225.1. Classification (NCBI taxonomy): domain Eukaryota; kingdom Viridiplantae; phylum Streptophyta; class Magnoliopsida; order Malpighiales; family Euphorbiaceae; genus Garcia; species Garcia nutans. The sequence continues at coordinate 56,497,331 of CANTUV010000024.1, forward strand.
TGAAGAGAGGCAGAGGAAGTTTTATTTCAAGGATTAGTAGGAGCCAGAGGCAGTCGGGCAGGTCAGTTCAGTATCAGAGGCAGAGACCGAGACCTACAGTTTCTGTAGCTAGTGCTCTGACTCCAGTGGTTCAGAGGTCTACTCCACCTACATGTGTCCATTGTGGTAGGGTACATGGGGGTGTTTGTTGGAAGATTGGTGGATCAGCTGTGTGTTTCAAATGTGGGTCACCTGATCATTTCATTAGAGATTGTCCTGAGCTATAGGAGGATAGACAAATTGATACTGCAGCTTCTCGACCTAGTGTTAGCAGAGGTGGTCGAGGGGGCATAGGTTTCAGTAGAGGTGGTCGACCTGGGATCAGTCAGAGAGGAGGTTCTACATCCGAAGGCAATAGGCCAGATGAGGCCCAGTCTTCTCAGAGAGTGTATGTGATGCAGAGGCAGCCAGATGCTTTAGTAGTTATTGCGGGTACATTTTCTTTATTTGGCATTTCAGTTCTCGCTTTGATTGATCCAGGATCTACTCATTCATACATAAGTGCATCTATCTTGCCTGTGTCTGAATTGCATACTGAGTCCCTAGGATTTGATGTCTTGGTGACAAATCCTTTAGGGCATAGTGTGGTTGTTAGCAAGGTGCACCGAGATAGTTCAGTTGTGGTGCAAGGTGAAGAGTTTTTGGGGGATTTGATTGAAATGCCTTTTAAGGAGTATGATTTGATCTTAGGCATGGATTGGTTGTCTAAGCATGGAGCTATGGTAGATTGTCAAAAGAAGTGTGTTACTTTGAGAACTGGTGATGGTAGAAGTGTGATGGTGTCTAGTGAGCAGAGACAACTTGCATCCTTGTTTGTTTCAGCTGTTGCAGCTAGGAGGATGATTCTGAAAGGGTGTGATGCTTATCTTGCTCATGTTGTGGAAACCAGAGTAGTGGGTTCTCAACTTGATAATATACCCATAGTTGCGGAATTTCTAGATGTTTTTTCGAAGGAGTTGCTAGGGTTACCCCCTGAGAGAGATGTTGAGTTTGGTATCAATTTGTTGCCTGGTACCACTCCCATCTCTATTACTCCTTATCGAATGGCACCTGCTGAGTTGAGAGAGTTGAAGGTTCAGTTGCAGGAGTTGTTGGATAAAGGGTTTATTTGCCCTAGTGTTTCTCCGTGGGGAGCTCCTGTTTTGTTTGTGAAGAAGAAGGATGGTACTTTGAGGTTGTGCATTGATTATAGGCAATTGAACAACGTGACTATTAAGAATAAGTATCCTTTGCCTCGGATTGATGATCTCTTTGATCAATTGAAGGGAGCAGCAATTTTCTCCAAGATTGATTTGAGATCAGGGTACCATCAGTTGAGGGTTAGAGCTGAAGATGTTCCCAAGATAGCTTTCCGCACAAGGTATGGGCATTATGAGTTTTTAGTGATGCCTTTTGGGTTAACGAATGCACCTGCATCATTTATGGATTTGATGAATAGGGTGTTTAGGCCCTACCTAGATTAGTTTGTGGTGGTTTTCATTGATGATATTCTGGTGTATTCGCGTAATGAAGAGGAACATGAAAAGCATCTATGGATTGTGTTGCAGATTTTGAGAGAGAAGCAATTGTATGCTAAGCTGTCGAAATGTGAGTTTTGGCTTGATCATGTAACACCCCTTCCCGGCCTACATGTGTAAGCTGAGTAGAGGCACCACACTATCCTAATGTTGCTACCAATTTTACTTAGTCAAATTTTTAGTTCCGATTTTACAGAAATTTTGCCAGAGGTTCGCCTAGAAATTTGGGTCCCAAGTGTCGACAAAACTGATTTTTCTTATTTTTGAAAAACATTTTTTTTATTTCACAATTCAACTCAAGCACACTCCCAATAATCCACCCTTATAACCTCAACTACAATCCTGCAAGAAAAGTTCACACTTCTATATCATTTCTCAAGATTACATATCATTTGCTAAGTTTCATTACCATACCACTATTTATTCTCTTGTTACATACACCATAATACTTAATATGTTAACAAACCTTTACAATAGATATAACGTACATGCCATACTACTATTTTATGTCAAAAGTCCTATCCCAATCACCGTCGAGCTGATGCAAGCCGCTGCAGAAATGCTGATCTTCTATACACTACCTGCGAGTTAGACATATAACTCGCTGAGCAACTTATTGCCCAGTGGGTACTTTAACCATTTCCATACAATGTCTACTCGATATCACATATAAAAGTAGAATACTGCATAATTAAACTATTTTCATACAATCATCATATTTATATTTTCTAACTAAGTTAAGATTCACATTCTGTATGTAAACAACATATAATATAACTTCATTATAATTACGAGTTAATCTGCTCCACTCGGTAATTATGAATACACCAATCTCGGAATGAGGCCTCATATAGAGTTACGTGTGGTCTTGACCTCACACGAATAATTGTCATGGTCTTGGTCTCACACGATATAGAATGACTACATGGTCTTGGTCTCACACGACTAGTTGCCATGATCTTGACCTCACACGATATAACCGCGCGCGCGTAAGTAATATCCCGACTGAAGCCGTTAAGACAATACTGCTGGTAGAATGGCATGCCAAACCCCCATTCTAGACCGGTTTTACCCATTTACCGAGTAGAGCATATATAACATTTCATATATACCCATTCACTTTGTATATATACCACATATTCTCCATGTATATACAATATATATTTATACAAATATCACATATACTCACATATGTATCATATGTATTCACATATTTTCCATCTTAATTTATTCTTCATATCATAATTAAACTCAATACCAAAAATAAAATAATAAAACACCCACACCAAGTTTTTGACCAAATTAATAATGAAAATTTACCATATGAACAATAAACTCTGGTTCTTGACCTAACTTGATCCTTGTTTTAGAAAATTTGTATAAAATAATCCACTTGGCTAAAAACTCTAAAATTTTTAAAGAATTTATTTTTACATCTTAAAATCATTCCTTTAAAATTTCAGATCAAACTGGACACAAAATCTTGGTCAAGTAGTTCACCCAACCAGACTGCTCCAGTTGCCCTGCATCCTGGCAGCAGTTCTGAATTTTATGAATTCCGTAAACTAAATTCAATCAATGTGGTTCCAAATTATTTTTCTCAAATACTAGACTTATTAAAAAACAACATATCAAAAATTCAACTCAAGATAATTTTTCTATATTTAATTAAAAATCATACAAGTCACAGCATTTTACTAATTGTAAAACAGAAAAATTTCAAAAGGAGTTCAATGGTTAAAATACCAAACCTTGCTCTTTTAATTCCCTTTTACATTTCCTTCTTCTCCTTCCTTAATCTTTGTTTTTCCTTCAAGATATTCAAAAGCACAATCTTAAATATAAACTTTAGAAATTTAAAATAATAAGTTATCCTCCATTTCTTTTCAACCGAAACCCTAATCCAACCTTATTAAACTTTATATATCTTGATTCTTCCATTTAATCAATTAATCTCATCACTTAAATTTTTTTCCAATTCCACATAAAGACTCTAATCTCCAATCTCCCAATAAATATATAAATACCTAAAATTAATACTAAAATTAAAGTCTACATACTTGAAAACCTTAAAACTTACCTTGAAAAATCAAACTTGGAAAAAAACTTGGAAGTCCTTTGGTATTTTCTTATTGTGGCCGAAATTTGCAAGTGGAAAAGAGAGAGTTTGTTCTTCATTTTATGATATATATATATATATATATAAGGAAAATGATAATCACCATATGTGTTGGATAAATCCTTTAAGACCACTTGTCCACCTTTCTCTTTCTTCATTTAATACTCATGCTAAATGGTTACTTTTGATTGGCCAACAAGAGATTTTTTATAGTTTTCTTTCCCATTACTTCTTCCCACTTGTCCCTCTTCTCATTGGATACCCTAAAGTTGTCCCGTGTTACCCATACGGTCCCGACACGAAATTGGGCCCACTTTACGTTCCGGCGATTAATTGATCATATCTCTTAAACCGTACAGTTCCACGAGTCAAACTACATATAGTTTTGATCCTCTCAACCTCTACTTTCTATTTGTAAGGTCCATTTTAGGTTTCCAAGTCATTTTGAAAAATTACCAATAAGCCCTCAACTTTTTACAAAATTCCCTTTAGGTCCTTTCTTTGCTCGGGTTTTGCCCGGGCTCCGTTTCTACTGACGATCGTTTCATATTCAACCCCTCGACGTCCTCTACTTACTCTTATGTTTATTTTCTACTTTGGATTCATGTATAAATCTTAATAAAAATGACCAAAATGCCCCTAGTTTACATGTCTTCATTTCTCTTTAACGGGGCATTTTCTGGAAAAACCGTTACACGTCGTTGCGATCCGATTTTTCTCTACTTTCCATTTTTGGAATCTGTTATGTGCACTATTAAGAACCTCTAGTACAACTTTTTGAAAAATTACTCTTAGGTCCTCGGCCTTTCGAAAAATTACCTTTAGGTCCCGTCGACTTCACGGCCTCCTTTGCACACTGATTTTATTTTTGACTATCTCGAGCCTCTATTTGTCCACTTATTTATATCCTTCTTGCCTAATACTCGACTACCTAAATTTTGGGATGTGACAGATCAAGTGACTTTTCTGGGTCATATAGTTTCAGCAGATGGTATTAGAGTTGATCCAAGTAAAGTTAATGCTATTTTGAATTGGAGTCTACCAAAGTCTGTGACTGAAGTTAGAAGTTTTCTGGGTTTGGCAGGCTATTATCGACGCTTTGTGAAAGGTTTTTCTTTGATAGCTACTCCACTCACCAGATTACTTCGAAAGGGAGTTAGATTTGTGTGGACAGATCAGTGTCAAGCTAGCTTTGAGCAGTTGAAAGAGATGTTGACTCAAGCTCCTGTTCTTACTTTGCCTGTGGAAGATAAACCATATGTGATTTACAGTGATGCTTCACATAATGGTTTAGGTTGTGTTTTGATGCAGGAAGGTAAAGTCATAGCTTATGCTTCTCGGCAGTTGAAGCCGCATGAGCTTAATTATCAGACACATGATTTGGAGTTAGCAGCTATAGTGTTTGCTTTGAAGATTTGGATAGAGTTCAGCGGGTCTTTATCCAGTTGCAAGCCACTCCTGAAGAGAAGTTTGATTATGCTAGATCTCTTCTGCAGAGAGATGCATATGATTGGTGGAAGATGGTTCCCCATGCCATGGATGATCCACCGACCTTGTCTTATGGTGATTTTCTGCGGGAGTTTGAGAGGAAGTATACTCTGAGGGAGTATAAGGATGTTAAAATGATGGAGTTTTTGAATCTGAGGCATGATAACCGGACTGTGACAGAGTATGAGATAGAGTTCATCCGGTTGAGTCATTATGCCAGTGGGGGATTATTTTAGATGAGATAAACTTGTAACACCCCTATACCCTGTATACGCACACTACATACCACCATATCCGTAATATACATATACTGAATATAGGAATGCTACGGTTTACTAAACAAACAACTCACTCCTATATACAATAATATAAGCAAACTTAAAACATTTAAGTTATATCATAAAAAACAATAAATAAAACGTTCATTCAATACGCAGCGGAAAATGTAGCTGTATTTAAAAATACGTAAACATCAAAAAATCAAATTTTACAAAACATAAAGTTTATACATATTTGGCAGTCAGTCTTTGATCTTTAAGCTCACAATCAACACTTCAAAATCTAGACTCGACTCGGTCTAGATGAACTCTCTGGCTCTACCTTGTCACCTGCGCGATGAACCACAATCGCGCTAAGCCAACGGCTTAGTGGTACAACCTACAATAACAAAATGCTTCAATGCAATGCCAATGTCACACATTTCAAATATTATAAACAATACATAAGAATATCATATTTCAAAGTCTTACATTTAATCTCATCATTCATTTGTTTCACCATTCATGAATCACATTTAAACAAAGACAAACATGGGCCCAAAAGACACTAATATGCCATTCAACTTTCAGAGTTAATGTTTTGGTTCAATTATCACATTTATCATTATCATTATCCAAACTAGGCTTCAAGGATTAGGCTTAACCAAGCTTCAAGGGGAACAAAGCATGCTAAGTATCAACCCAAATTGGCTTCAAGAACCAAACCCAACCTAGCTTCAAGGGTTGTAACATCTCAACTAGGCTTCAAGGACTAGACCCAACCAAGCTTCAAGGGGAGTTAAGCATGCTAAACTTCAACCCAACTTGGCTTCAAGGATCAAATCCAACCTAGCTTCAAGAGATTGTTACTATTAGGCATGCCACCAACAACAAAAATCTGAAAATTGAATAACACATTAGACACACAATTCATTCATTAATTCATTATCAATGACATGCTCAGAACCACGGGCGTGTCACTGAACGTGTAATACATTCTGTCTCACAGAAACATTGACACGTCCAACAGCACGGGCGTGTTCATGGTTGTGTCAATCCACTAACATCACAGTAGCTATGACACTCTCAGTGACATGGGTGTGTCACTGCTCGTGTCACCCATCCAAGAACACAGAACCATTGACACGCCTAAAGACCTGGCCGTGCTAATGGGCGTATCAGGCCAAAAATACAGATTCTGGCAACATCAACACTACATCCAACTAACCACTTACTTCCACCAATTCCCACTTCAAACAAACTTAATCAAACACACCCAAAAATCATAATAACTTGCAAAAACACCAAAACAATACAAAGCATACATCAAACATAAATCATAATCATCACCACAAATCCAAAGCACAAGCACAACACTTTCTCTTCTAACAAACTTACTCTTTCCTTCAATCCAACCCCAAAATCCAAAATCAATTAAACCAAACACTCTTAAATACACCACAATCAAACAAACACATGTCAACCACAACCTCAACTCACAAACTCAAAGAAAGTCAAAGAATCAAGTGGAAAACTTACCAAGGATGAAGAAACTCTTAAATTTCCAACTCGATCACTTGAAAACTTCCTTCAATCTTGAGTTTGGAAGATCAAATCTCTCTCTTGCTCTCTTGCTATGGAGTGCAGGCCAAAAGAAAAGAAAAGAAAAGAAAAGAAAAGGAGGAGATGAAGATGCACGAAGAAGAAGAAAGAAACAAGAAGAAAAGAAAGAAAACAAAGTCAACCCTCAACAACTCTCTCCTCAAAACCCTCTCCTCCAAGCCTTTAAACAATAAAATATTCAAAATATCTCCATCCACTTCCACTCACTCAAATTCCAGTTAATTAATTTCCTTATAATTAATTAATAAAAATTAACTCTTTCTTTGACATTTCACTTCTTTGACTTGTATATGTTGTATATATCCCAATATATACAACATATACACTCTACTCAAAACCTCTTCTCTTACCACTAAAATAAATACACTTAATCCAAGTACAACTATAAATATTCCAAAACTTTTAGGGTATACTTTGGGATATTACAATTCTCCCCCTCTAAAAAGAAATTTCGTCCTCGAAATTACCTGATCTTAAGTCTGAAACAATTGAGGATACTGATCTCGCATTGCTTGCTCATTCTCCCAAGTTGATTCTTCTCCACCATGATTCTTCCAAAGAACCTTAACAATTGGCACTTTCTTATGTCTCAACTCTTTCACTCCATGTGCTAAAATAACCACCGGTTCTTCTTCAAAAGTCAGATCCGGACTCACCTCAATAGATTCAACAGACAGAACATGAGATGGATTTGATTTGTACCTCCGCAGCATAGAAACATGGAAGACATTATGAATTCTATCCAATTCAGGCGGCAAAGCAATTCGATAAGCAACTGGTCCCACTCTTTCTAATACTTCATAAGGTCCAATAAAACGAGGACTTAGCTTCCCTCTTCGACCAAATCTCAAAATCTTTTTCCAAGGAGATACTTTCAAAAATACTTTATCTCCAACATCAAATTCTATGTCTCTTCTCTTCAAATCTGAATAAGATTTCTGTCTATCTGAAGCTGCTTTTAGTCGATCCCGAATTATTTTCACTTTTTCTTCCGTCTCTTTAATCAAATTAGGACCAACCAATTTGCCTTCTCCAACTTCATTCCAACATAGAGGCGTCCTACATTTTCTACCATACAATGCCTCATGTGGTGCCATTTTAATACTAAATTGATGACTGTTGTTGTAAACAAATTCCACAAGTGGCAAAAATCTGTCCCAACTTCCAGAAAAATTAATGACACAGCTTCTCAACATATCCTCTATAATCTGTATCACTCTCTTTGACTGCCCATCTGACTGTGGATGAAAAGCAGTGCTAAAGTGCAATCGAGAACCCAAAGCACCATGTAAACTTCTCCAAAACCTTGAAGTAAACTAAGGATCTCGATCAGACACCAAAGAAATTGGGACACCATGTAACTTCACTATCTCACTGGTATACAACTCAGCCAACTTCTCAAGAGAATAGTCCATTCTAACTGGAAAAAAATGAGCTGTCTTCGTCAACCGATCAACAATCACCCAGATAGCATCATGCTTCCTCTGAGTCAATGGCAAACCAGACACAAAATCCATTGTCACACATTCCCATTTCCATTCAGGCACTGATAAAGGTTGAAGCAACCCTGTTGGAACTTGATGTTCAGCTTTCACCCTCTGAGAAGTGAGACACTTGGACACAAATTCCGCTATGTCTTTCTTCATACCTGACCACCAGTAATGTTGCTTCAAATCCTGATAGATCTTTGTACTCCCAGGTTGCATAGCAAAAACCTATTGGTGTGCCTCTTCTAAAATAATCTTTCTTAAACTAGCATCATCAGAAACACACAATCTATCCTTGAACCAAAGGCTACCATCACTTCTCACATGGAATTCTTGGCTCTCCCCATTTTGGCAATATGAAACAATCTTCTGAATTTTCTCATCAGCCAATTGAGTCTCTTTAATCTCATCCAACAACACCGGTCTCAAATGCAACTGACCTAACAAGGCTCCATCATCACATAATTCGAAACTAGCATGCAACGCTCTCAACTCAACAAGCAACGAGAGCGAATAAATAGCCAAACCTGCCAAAGACTTTCGACTCAAGGCATCAGCAACAACATTTGCCTTACCAGGATGATAATCAATCAAACAGTTGTAGCCTTTGATTAACTCCAACCATCGTCTTTGCCAAAGATTAAGCTCTCTTTGAACCCCCAAATATTTCAAACTCTTATGATCTGTATAAATAAAACATTTCTCTCCATACAAGTAGTGTCGCCAAATCTTCAAAGCAAACACTGTGGCTGCTAACTCCAAATCATGCGTCGGGTAATTAAGCTCATGTGGCTTCAACTGCCGAGAAGCATAAGCTATAACTTTACCCTCTTGCATCAAAACACAACCTAAACCATTATGTGAAGCATCACTGTAAATCACATAAGGTTTATCTTCCACAGGCAAAGTAAGAACAGGCGCTTGAGTCAACATCTCTTTCAACTGCTCAAAACTATCTTGACACTGATCTGTCCACACAAATCTAACTCCCTTTCGAAGTAATCTGGTGAGTGGAGTAGCTATCAAAGAAAAACCTTTCACAAAGCGTCGATAATAGCTGGCCAAACCCAGAAAACTTCTAACTTCAGTTACAGACTTCGGTTGACTCCAATTCAAAATGGCCTCAACTTTACTTGGATCGACTCTTATATCATCTGCTGAAACTATATGACCAAGAAAAGTTACTTGATTAAGCCAAAACTCACACTTCGACAACTTAGCATACAATTGCTTTTCTCTTAGGGTCTGCAATACAATCTACAGATGCTTGTCATGTTCCTCTTCATTACGCGAATACACCAAAATATCATCAATGAAGACCACCACAAACTGATCTAGATAGGGCCTAAACACCCTATTCATCAAATCCATAAATGCTACAGGTGCATTCGTCAACCCAAAAGGCATCACTAAAAACTCATAATGCCTATACCTTGTGCGGAAAGCTGTCTTAGGAACATCTTTAGTTCTGACTCTCAACTGATGGTACCCTGATCTCAAATCAATCTTGGAAAACACTACTACTCCCTTCAACTGATCAAAGAGATCATCAATCCTAGGCAAAGGATACTTATTCTTAATAGTCACCTTATTCAATTGCCTATAATCGATGCACAACCTTAAAGTACCATCCTTCTTTTTCACAAACAAAATAGTAGCTCCCCACGGAGAAACACTAGGGTGAACAAACCCTTTATCCAACAATTCCTGCAACTGCACCTTCAACTCTCTCAACTCAGCAGGTGCCATTCGATAGGGAGTAATAGAGATGGGAGTGGTACCAGGCAACAAATCGATACCAAACTCAACCCCTCTCTCAGGGGGTAACCCTGGTAACTCCTTAGAAAACACATCTGGAAATTCTGCAACTGTGGGTATGCTATCTAGATGAGAATCCATTACTCCGGTATCCACAACATGAGCAAGATAAGCATCACACCCTTTTCTAATTAACTTTCTAGCTACAAAAGCTGACATAAACAAGGATACAAGTTGTTTCTGCTCACTAGATACCATCACACTTCTACCATCACTGGTTCTCAAAGTAACACATTTCTTTTGACAGTCTACCACAGCTCCATGCTTAGACAACCAATCCATGCCTAAGATCAAATCATACTCCTTAAAAGGCATTTCAATCAAATCACCCAAAAACTCCTCACCTTGCGCCACAACTGAACTATCACGATGCACCTTACTAACAACCACACTATGCCCTAAAGGATTTATCACCAAGACATCAAATCCTAAGGACTCTGAATGCAATTCAGACACAGGCAAGATAGATGCACTTATGTATGAATGAGTAGATCCTGGATCAATCAAAGCAAGGACTGAAATATCAAATAAAGAAAATGTACCCGCAATGACTGCTGAAGCATCCGGCTGCCTCTGCATCACATACACTCTCTGAGAAGACCCAGCCTCATCTGGCCTACTGCCTTTGGATGTAGAGCCTCCTCTCTGACTGATCCCACCTCTGCTAGAATTAGGTCGAGAAGCTGCAGTATCAGTCTGTCTATCATCCTACATCTCAGGGCAATCTTTAATAAAATGAGCCGGTGACCCACATCTAAAACATACTCCTATCCACCCGTCTTCCAACAAGTACCCCCCATGGGTTCTACCACAATGAACACATACAGGTGGAATAGATCTCTGAACCACTGGAGTCAGAGCACTTGCTACAGAAATTGTAGGTCTCAGCCTCTGTCTCTGATACTGAACTGACCTACCTGACTGCCTCAAGCTCCTACTGACTCTCGGAACAAAACTTCCTCGGCCTCTCTTTATATATGAAGATCCTGCCTCAAACTGTGATCTTCTAACTCTGGTCTCCTCCTCAGCAGTAGCTGTTGCAATAGATTGTGCTCTCTCAACACTTCTAGCTGCTGCAACCAATTGAGAAAAATCCTGATACCGAGATCCAGCAACAATACACATAATAGAGGGCCTCAACCCCTCCTCAAATCCCCTACACCGGTCAATCTCATCAGAAATAATTCCACCGGCATAGTGACTCAACCGGATGAACTCTACCTCATACTTTGTCACAATCCGATTATCTTGTTTCAAATTCAGAAATTCCATCTTCTTGACATCCTTATACTCCCTCGGAGTATATTTCTACTCAAACTCCCTTAGAAAATCACCATAAGACAACGTAGGTGGATCATCCATAGCATGAGGAACCGTCTTCCACCAATCATAAGCATCTTTCTAAAGAAGGGATCTAGCATAATCAAATTTCTCTTCAGGAGTAGCTTGTAACTGGATAAATACCCTCTGCACTCTATCCAACCACTGCTCAGCTACTGCAGGATCTGTAGTACCAAGAAAATCCTCAGCCCCATACTTACTCAATTTATCATAATGCCTCACCGGTACTTACGGCTGTGGTGGGGGTGGCGGCTGCACTGGAGCTCACCTCAACAAGTCTACCACATGCCGTAACCAACCCAGCGGAACCTTATCAGCAGCTGATCTCCCTGGCACAGGAGCAGGGGCCTCACTAGCTCTCTCAACTCTAGCTCCATCTCTACTCTCTTCAGGAGCTATGCTTTCAGCACTACCTTCTATAGACTGACGTGACTGAGACGCCATCACTACCTATATCTGCAAACAAAGCAGAATATACCTCATCAAAGATCAGAGACTGCCAATACCAAAGCATGTATCTTATTTAAAAATCACATTTTAAAATCAAAATTTTCTTTTTCCTTACAATTTACCTAGGTTGAGAATCTCAAACCTAGGCTCTGATACCAAAACAATTATAACACCCCTATACCCTGTATACGCACACTACATACCACCATATCCGTAATATACGTATACTGAATATAGGAATGCTACGGTTTACTAAACAAACAACTCAGTCCTATATACAATAATATAAGCAAACTTAAAACATTTAAGTTATATCATAAAACACAATAAATAAAACGTTCATTCAATACGCAGCGGAAAATGTAGCTGTATTTACAAATACATAAACATCAAAAATCAAATTTTACAAAACATAAAGTTTATACATGTTTGGTAGTCAGTCTTTGATCTTTAAGCTCACAATCAACTCTTCAAAATCTAGACTCGACTCGGTCTAGATGAACTCTCTGGCTCTACCCTGGCACCTGCGCGATGAACCACAATTGTGCTAAGCCAACGGCTTAGTGGTACAACCCACAATAACAGAATGCTTCAATGCAATGCCAATGTCACACATTTCAAATATTATAAACAATACATAAGAATATCATATTTCAAAGTCTTACATTTAATCTCATCATTCATTTGTTTCACCATTCATGAATCACATTTAAACAAAGACAAACATGGGCCCAAAAGACACTAATATGCCATTCAACTTTCAGAGTTAATGTTTTGGTTCAATTATAACATTTATCATTATCATTATCCCAACTAGGCTTCAAGGATTAGGCAAACCAAGCTTCAAGGGGAACAAAGCATGCTAAGTATCAACCCAACTTGGCTTCAAGAACCAAACCCAAACATCTCAACTAGGCTTCAAGGACTAGACCCAACCAAGCTTCAAGGGGAGTTAAGCATGCTAAACTTCAACCCAACTTGGCTTCAAGGATCAAATCCAACCTAGCTTCAAGAGATTATTACTATTAGGCATGCCACCAACAACAAAATTCTGAAAATGGAATAACACATTAGACACACAATTCATTCATTAATTCATTATCAATTTCATTCTCATTTTCTCATCATCATTTAGGCAACCATGCCGCAATAATCTCATTTGCATCATTATAGCTAACAACAATGGCTTCACATCTCATCATATCTCAATTCACATTAAAGCAATTCATCATTAAAGTATTCATCATAACCAATTGCATTGCACATACCTTTTGAATGATCATCATATCTTTCACATTATACAATTCATAGCATTAATCAAATGTATCAACAATGTAATAAATTACTTAACACATTTACAACCAAATGTGTTAAGTCTCAATGTCATGTAAATATATGCAATAAGGTAGGGTTTGTACTTACCTCAAGAGCAACTCACTCCACACCAAACTCCTCTTCCAAGAATCCTTCAACACTTGGATTATGGCAACTCAACTCTCTTCAAAATCTAAACCAAAGGTGATCATACACATGAGATAATAAGGCTAAGAACTAACTAGGGAAAAATCTACACATGACACGCTCAACAACACAGGCGTGTCCCTGACCATGCCCTAAACTCACAACACAGAAGCTTTGACATGCTCAGAACCACGGGCGTGTCACTGAACGTGTAATACATTCTGTCTCACAGAAACATTGACACGTCCAATAGCACGGGCATGTTCATGGCCGTGTCAATCCACCAACATCACAGTAGCTATGACACGCTCAGTGATATGGGCGTGTCACTGCTCGTATCACCCATCCAAGAACACAGAACCATTGACACGCCTAAAGACCTGGCCGTGCTAATGGACCTGTCAGGCCGAAAATACAGATTTCGGCAACATCAACACTACATCTAAATAACCACTTACTTCCACCATTTCCCACTTCAAACAAACTTAATTAAACACACCCAAAATCATAATAACTTGCAAAAACACCAAAACAATACAAAGCATACATCAAACATAAATCATAATCATCACCACAAATCCAAAACACAACCACAACACTTTCTCTTCCAACAAACTTACTCTTTCCTTCAATCCAACCCCAAAATCCAAAATCAATTGAACCAAACACTCTTATATACACCACAATCAAACAAACACATATCAACCACAACCTCAACTCACAAACTCAAAGAAAATCAAAGAATCAAGTGGAAAACTTACCAAGGATGAAGAAACTCTTAAATTTCCAACTCGATCACTTGAAAACTTCCTTCAATCTTGAGTTTGGAAGATCAAATCTCTCTCTTGCTCTCTTGCTATGGAGTGCCGGCCAAAAGAAAAGAAAAGAAAAGAAAAGAAAAGAAAAGGAGGAGATGAAGATGCACGAAGAAGAAGAAAGAAACAAGAAGAAAAGAAAGAAAACAAAGTCAACCCTCAACAACTCTCTCCTCAAAGCCCTCTCCTCCAAGCATTTAAACAATAAAATATTCAAAATATCTCCATCCACTTCCACTCACTCAAATTCCACTTAATTAATTTCCTTATACTTAATTAATAAAAATTAACTCTTTCTTTGACTTTTCACTTCTTTGACTTGTATATGTTGTATATATCCCAATATATACAACATATACACTCTACTCAAAACCTCTTCTCTTACCACTAAAATAAATACACTTAATCCAAGTACAACTATAAATATTCCAAAACTTTTAGGGTATACTTTGGGATATTACAATTCTCCCCCTCTAAAAAGAAATTTCGTCCTCAAAATTACCTGATCTTAAGTTTGAAACAATTGAGGATACTGATCTCGCATCGCTTGCTCATTCTCCCAAGTTGATTCTTCTCCACCATGATTCTTCCAAATAACCTTCACAATTGGCACTTTCTTATGTCTCAACTCTTTCACTCCATGTGCTAAAATAACCACCGGTTCTTCTTCAAGAGTCCCAATTTCTTTAGTGTCTGATCGAGATCCTCGATTTACTTCAAGGTTTTGGAAAAGTTTGCATGCTGCTTTGGGTTCTCGATTGCATTTTAGCACTGCTTTTCATCCTCAGACAGATGGGCAGTCAGAGAGAGTGATATAGATTTTAGAGGATATGTTGAGGAGCTGTGTCATTGATTTCTCTGGGAGTTGGGACAGATTCTTTCCATTGATGGAATTTGCTTATAATAACAGTCATCAGTCCAGTATTAGAATGGCACCATTTGAGGCATTGTATGGTAGAAGATGCAGAATGCCTCTATGTTGGAATGAGTTTGGAGTAGATAAGTTGGCTAGTCCTGATTTGATTAAAGAAATGGAAGAGAAAGTGAAGATAATTAGGGATCGGTTGAAAGCAGTCTCAGACCAACAAAAATCCTATTCAGATTTGAAGAGGAGAGACATAGAGTTCAATGTAGGAGATAAAGTTTTTCTGAAAGTGTCACTTTGGAAGAGAATTTTGAGATTTGGTCGTAAAGGGAAGTTGAGTCCTCGTTTCATTGGACCTTATGAGGTACTGGAGAGAGTTGGACCAGTGGCTTATTGACTCGCTTTGCCGCCTGAGTTGGATAGAATTCACAATGTCTTCCATGTCTCTATGCTACGGAGGACCCATCTCACATTTTGTCAGTAGAATCTATTGAAGTGAGTCGGGATCTAACTTTTGAAGAGGAATCGGCGGTTATTTTAGTTTATGGAGTGAAAGAGTTGAGAAATAAGAAAGTGCCAATTGTGAAGGTTCTTTGGAAGAATCATTCTAAAGAAGAGGCAACTTGGGAGAGTGAGCAAGTGATGCGAGATCAGTATCCCCAGTTATTTCAGACTTGAGAACAGGTAATTTCGAGAAAGAAATTATTTTGTAGAGGGGGAGAATTGTAATATCCCAAACTATACCCTAAATTTTTGAAATATTATTTGTGAAAATTGGATTAAATAATTTTAAGTGTATATTTGATTAAGTGAAAAGATAAGAGGAAGAAGAAGTGTATATGTTAGGTATATGGAGATAAAAATAAAATATACAAGTCAATGAGTTTTATAAATCAAAAGAGATATTTTGATTAATTAAATGGATTTATTTAAGTTAGTGAAAGGTGATGTTAGTGGGTGATTATTATATTGTTTAATTGTATGGTGGGGAGTGATTTGGGGAAAAGAGGTTTGGTTAAAAGAGAAGAATGTGTTAACTTTACATTTTCTTTATTCTTCTTTCATCTTCATCTTCTTCTTTCCTTCTAGAGAGCCGACCACCATTATCAACCAAAGGAAAAGGGATTTTTTTACTTCCAAGCTCAAGAGATTGAAGATTTTCAAGAGATCAAGTTGGAGTTTTAAGGATTTTCTTCACTTTTGGTAAGTTTCCAACTTGTTTCTTCATTTTCTTTTGAGTTTGTGTTCTTGGGTTTGTTGGATGGTTGTTGTAGATGTGTTTATGGTTATTATCGTGTGTTTGAAGTGTTTTGTCTTGGTAACTTTGATTTTTGGGTTTGGACTGAAGAGAAAAAGGGTTGAGTTTGGTGAAAGGGGCAAGTGTGTGGATTGTGTGTTGATTTGATATAATAGTTAAAGTTTGGTTTGTTTAGAAATGATGATTAAATCCCTTTTAGAAATGATGATTTGATATAATAGTTAAAGTTTGGTTTGTTTAGAAAGGACTGTGACATCCCTTTATCCTGTATATGTATATCGCGTGTTGTGAGGGTGTATTCGGTGTGTGTTTATGGGGTACGGGGGTGTTACACTCCATGTGTGATGGTTGATGATGGGTCTGCCATAAATATCTGTCCACTTAAAATCTTGCCAAAGCTTGCTATTTCAACTAGGGATTTGAGCCCAACCAAAGTGACCATTAGGGCTTATGACAATACTAAGAGGCATGCCGAAGGGAATTTTAAAGCTACTATGAAGGTTGGTCCAATCGAATCTATAGTTGAATTTATAGTTTTAGATATCCATGTTACTTTCGCATTGCTATTGGGATGACCCTAGTTCCATCCTCTTGGTGGAGTTCCTTCTACGCTCGATCAAAAGATCGAGTTTCCAAATGGGGATGAGATGATGGTCATCGAGGCCGAGGACAATAAGGTGGTAAATACTTTGATGATTGAGAGGCTTCTCAATGGTTTCCATGTAGCTACAATTTCTGATGATGGAATAGTGGACTCCAAGGTCCTAAACATGATGAAGAATATGAACTACCTACCCGGTGTTGGTCTTGGAAATGGAAAGACAAGTGTAACAGAGCTTCCAGATTTTAAGACTTAGACTTCCAAGAAAGGGTTGGGGTGAAGAAGCTCGCAAAGATGTTCAACCAAGGAAGAATGAGAAGATTACCTTCCCATCACTTGAAGAGATTTTTGTCAAAACTCCAGACATGGGACCACTCTAAGGGAAGCCCAAACCAATCATGTTTATAGGAAAATTGATCTCAGGTTTTGAGATTTTTGCTAATGTTGCTGAACTGGTGGAATAAGTGAAGAGAGAGCTTACCCTGCCAGTTGACAAGGAGCCTAATCTTGAAGGAAAGAAGGAAGCTATCCTACAAGCCGAGAAGACTCCTAAGGAAATTGCCTCTTTAGTTGAAGAGAAGTTCGAAGACGTCTTGCCTTATGATTTTGAGAAAAATGATGTTGATTTTAATTTTAATTTATCTGCTTTGTATGTGGATGATGATGTTTTCTTTTCCAAATTGAATGTAATAAAGTCTGATTTCGTTTACTTGTGTGATTTTTCTCCTAATGGTTGCATACATTCAAATAGTGGTTACATGAGCATTTTTAATATTAACTCTGTTTCAATCATTAAATTTGAAACGACCGATAATCTTAAAAATATTAGCATAGCATCCAACCTTAATCTTGATGAGAGAGAGATTTCAAAAAATATTTAAAAAATATGAAGAGATTTTTGCTTAGTCTTATGAGGACATGCCTTGTATAGATCGAGACATAGCCGAACACCTGATTCCTACTTACACTCACATGAAGCCTGTCAAACAAAACCTTAGACAGTTAAGGCTGGAATGGGCAGAATTGATTAAAGAAGAATTTACTAAATAGATACAAGTAAAGTTCTTTGAAGTAATAGATTATCCGGATTGGCTAGCCAACATAATGCCCGTGCCAAAGAAAGATGGAAGAATTAGGGTTTGTGTGGACTATAGAGACTTGAATAAGGCTTCCCCTAAAGATGATTTTCCTTTACCCCATATAGATGTCCTTATTGATAGTGCAACCTCTAGCATGCTACACTCATTCGTAGATGGATTTTCTAGATACAATCAAGTGTTAATGGCCCAAGAGGATAAAGCCAAAACTGCCTTCATTACTATGTGGGGTATATTTTGTTATAGGGTGATGCTGTTTGGGTTAAAGAATGCTGGAGCAACCTACCAGAGGATAAAACCATCTTGTTTCATGATATAATGCACAAAGAAGTTGAGGTCTACGTTGATGATATGATGGTGAAATCAGATATGAGGGAACAACACTTTCAGAACTTAGAGTTATTCTTTGAGAGAGCGGTAAAGTATAAGCTAAGGCTAAACCCAAAGAAGTGTGTATTTGGGGTTACTTCAGGCAAGTTGTTGGGACACGTGATTAGTCCAAATGGCATTGAGATTGACCTTGACAAGTTTAAGGCAATAAGGGATATGCAACCCCTAAGAACGAGAGAGAAGTTCGGGGGTTCATTAGCAGGTTATATTATATTAGTAGGTTCATAGCAAAACTCACCACAATTTGCGAACCTATCTTCAAGTTGCTTAAAAAGAACCAGCTAGTCAAGTGAAATGATGAGTGTCAAAGGGCCTTTGAGCGTATAAAAGAGTATTTGCTAAATCCACCTGTTTTGAAATCACCTAAGGCTGATAAACCCTTATTACTATACTTAGCAGTAGAGGAAGAGTCAATAGGAGCTATGCTAGCCCAAGCAGATGAGTCAGGAGTTGAGCACGCAGTATACTATCTGAGTAGAAAGCTCCTACCTTATGAAATCAAGTATAATATCATTGAAAAGACCTGTATAGCTGTGGTTTGTTCTTCTAAGAAATTGTGGCATTACTTTCAGTCTTATAGTGTGCAAATGATTTTCAGGTTGGATTCGATGAAGTACTTAAGGGAACACCCTCTTTGATCGGGAAATATGGTTGATGGTTGATAATTTTGGAAGAATTTGAGATTGAGTATGTAACTAGGAAAATAATCAATGGTAGAGTGGTGGTAGAATTCCTGGCTCAGCAACCATTACCGGATAGTAAAGAGGTAGTCTTGGAATTTCCTGATGAATATTTAAAGGCCATAGAAGTACAAGGATGGAAGATGTATTTCGATGGAGCAGTAAATAGAAAAGGAACAAGTTTGGGAGTCATACTAGAATCACCTGAAGGGGAGCTTATCCCTTTAGCTAAGAAGTTGAAGTTCAGGCAACCAATAATATGGTGGAGTATGAGGCATGTATTTTTGGTTTGGAAACCCTGATGATTATGAAGGTGGATAAGGTGCAAGTCTTTAGTGATTCGTTGCTAGTGATATCCCAAGTAAATGGAGAGTGGGAGTTAAAAGAGGAAAAACTAAAACCATACTACCACTACTTGACCATGATAAAGAAAAATTTTAAGGAGTGCAGGTTTATACACCTACCAGATGGTTGATGCCCTAGCCACATTGGCTTCGGTATGGGAAAATTCTGTCAACTTATTTCTTAAGCCTCTGGTCTTGACCAGTTCATCAACTATTTGCTATGAATATGAATCAATCATGGAAACTAAAACAGACCATGATGCATGGTATGACACCATAAGATGATTTTTAGAGAATAAGGAATACCCGTTGGGGCAACAAGGGAAGAGAGAAGAGCCATAAGGCGATGGTCCTTAAAATACATCACCTTTCAGGGAGAGTTGTATGAAAGATGGCCTGATGGGGGTGTACTTGAGGTGCTTGAGGAAGCCTGAAGCTGAGCATATCATGTTTGAAGTACATGTGGGAAGTTGTGGTCCACACATGAATGGGTTAGCCCTGGTTAAAAAGATAATTCGACAAGGTTACTGTTGGTTGACCATAGAAAGAGATTGTATTGAGTTTGTGAAAAAGTGCCAGCAATGTCAGATGTATGGTAATTTGAAATGGTACTAGATGGCTCACGTTGGTTGTCTTAAGTGGGAGGTCAGGTGTTCGATCCGGGGAGGTGCTTAAATGGTTTGTGCACCATTTAAGCCAAATAAACAAATCCTGCTAGGAGCCCACGAGGGCGATCCAGTACTGTGGCGGCCTGCCGGGTTGAGGGCTAGGACTATAGTCCACCTACTGGAGAAAAGGCCCAATAGACCAGCTGTCGTAAGACTATACAGGTGGGGTCATTATGCCTTTTTAACTGTAACGACCCCACCTGCACAGTCTTACGACAGCTGGTCTATTGGACCTTTTCTCACATAGATGGATCGTAGTCCCAGCCCTCAACCCGGCAGGCCACCACAGTACTGGACTGGCCTCGCGGGCTCCCAGCAGAATTTGTTTATTTGGCTTAAATGGTGTACAAACAATTTAAGTTGCCTCCCCGAATTGAAAAGAAATGGTAATGGATGGCTCATGCTAGCTCTCTTAAGTGGGAGGTTGGGTGTTCGATCTGGGGAGGAGACTTAAATGGTTTGTACACCATTTAAGCCAAATAAACAAATCCTGCTGGGAGCCTGCGAGGGCGGTCCAGTATTGTGGTGGCCTACCGGGTTGAGGGCTGGGACTACGGTCCACCTACGGGAGAAAAGGCCCAATAGACCAGCTGTCGTAAGACTGCCCATACTGCTAGCATGCAGTGCCCAGCAGCCCAACACCACGTCACTCGCATGCCGCGTGCAGCAGGCCCAATTCCTCGCAGCCCTCACCTTCGGGCAATTTTTGCCTAAATCTTATTTTACTCGGTTTTTTGATTTTTTCTAAAGAGTTTTATATTTCCTTATTAAAATAGTATTAGGTTATTTGGTTTTCCTATAAATAACACAGTTATAAGATTAAAGGGGGACTTTTGGACAATTTTTGGAGATGGGACTTTTGGGACTTTTGATTTTCTAGACTTTTGGACTTTGGCAATTCTTTTCAGAGACTTTACACAGTGACACTCCTGGAATTCTTTCACAAGCAAGGAACCAGCAATAAGAGATAAGCCAAGGCAGTAAGTAGTCTTCTGTCTTGGTGTTAACTCATCCAAAATTTTATTTAACAATTTTGGTGGAGCATTCAAATGTAGGTATGTTTATCTAATTTTATTTATTGAATCAATAATCATCTCCACCCTTAAAACTCTCATCACACTATCTATCATCAAATTCTTTTTTAATTTTAGTTCATATAGTAGCTAAGTTTTTAAGTTAAGTAAATAATATAATCATTAAACTTTAATCCATTTTCTCAAACCCTCATTAATACAGTAAACCTTAAACCCTAATAATTATTTTCATAGAAATTATTTCATAAACCTTGATTTAAATTATATAGTGGTCATAATTCTTTGTGAAAAATAATAATAATGTTAGTTTTAATTAAAATCATAGTTTATAAAACTAAACCGTAATTAATCCTTTTTTCTCAAATTACAAAATATCTTAATATTTTTAAATAATAATAATAATAATAATAATACTAATAATAATAATAATAATAATAATAATAATAATAAATCAAACTCTTTTTTCTAAATACAAAACCCTAAAATCTTAATTGTTAAACATAAACCCTCTAAACCCTAATTTGGTTATTAAAGTTCTAAAACCCTAAATTCATACATTTATTGCTTTATTTAATTTTAGATTTTGTTATGTGATTGGCTATATATTTTATGAATGATTTACTTAAATTTTAATGGTTGATTTATTTAATTTATAATGAATGGATGGATGAATATTTTCTTTATTTGTTTATTAATAATGTAAGAGGTATGTCTCCACTTTGTGGATACCTCATTAGTTAAGCTTCATGTAATTTAAATTATTTTCATATTTTAGGATTAATGTAAAGGACACATGTTCACCTTTCGGTGGGTGTTCTATTTAGTTTCTGATATTGGACGATATAAGGACATGTTTTCATCCTCAGATGTGTGTCCATTTATTTATTTTGTTTGAACATTGCTATGATTTTTAATAAAGTATTTGTTTATTCTTATCATTGCATGTTATTATGGATAATATCATTATATTCAAGAATTTTATAATATTAAGACCTGAAAAGGAGACCGGTTCTAATGAACCAGGCACTGTAGGGGTGCTGGGCCATTTCTCACATTCCTCATGTGTACCCAACTTTTTGAACCCAATAGAGGGTTGAGGATTCCTTAGGAATCGAGTCATCCACCCCTTTCTTTTTTCTAGCCCGTTAGGATGGCGACTCCCTTTTCTCTGGGTTTAGGCCTGTGTTCTCTAAGGCCCCGAGCTTAACAGTGCCAAAGTCGCAAGAACCATTCCACATGGGAGTGGAGGCAAAAGTCCCCGCTCACAGGCTCTATCATATGTTTCATGTTACTCATATCTCATCAAGAATCACAATAACTTAACATCACATAAATAAAAGAAAATCGCAATGTCATTGATCAAATGAATGGGAAGAGGACCAATGGCTCAATGTCCTTTCTCCATATCAATTCAATAAGTTCAAGATATTCAATATAAATAATATGTCCAAGCATAATAGAGATTTCAAGACTATTATGAAGTGCCTTAGTAAAATATATGGCACCTTTCTCAAGTCAAAGACTAAAATGAAGTGATGAAGTTGGAAATCAAAGCAACTTATGAATCAACAATTAGAGGTCATAAGATTCAAGGCTTAACTCAAATGCTTGAAATTATATTTTCAAAGCTTATGAACTTAAAGCATCACATTTAAAAAAAGAAGTTGCTATATTTCACCTTGGCTCCTTAGCTTTTTTTTTTTTTACTTTAGCTTAGCACCCAACCTTAAGCTTTCAAGCTTTCCAACACTTCCTATCTTGCTCTATAACATTCATAGCCCTTTTATAACCTACATAAGAATTATAATACAATAAATACATGTTATTCTAAGAAAATAAAGCTGATTCAGAATGCTATTCATAACTTAAATGAAGTCATGGTCATGAGGTCCTAAAAGTTAGGGAAACTTGTGCCAGAAGAAATTGTGGTCTGTAAGGCGACTGTGAATTGTGGGCCATGAAACTAGGATTATGGTAGCAAGTTTGTATGGTGGCCATGATAAGTTAATTAAAAATGAAAATGAAGGTACAAAGAGTTTCATGATTACACTAGCAGTTGCTATTATAGTTGTGAAAGGCTCCTCTTGACTATCATCCAGGTTTGAAACTTTTTTTAACAGACGCAGTAGGGATCAACCCTTAAATAGCAACCGCAAGATAGAGGTTTACTAGGCATGCTGTGTTTTCTTTTGAGTTTCCAAATTGTATATTATAAGTTCTTTGTTTTCCTTCACTTATAATGCTTAATTAACATCCTTAACTTTATTTACCATCCTCATGGTTTATGATAATCAAGTTCAAGGCCACTTGTTATAGTTGAAATTTTACACATGTTGTAATCTCTTTATCATCTTGATTATTGTTCCTTTATTCATCTAAATTAATTATTATGCATTTACATCCTACTCTTGACCTTTAAATATCAAATTTTCTTCTAGATTACTATCCATGGTTTATTCTCAATCTATGACTCAAGAAACAAAGGTGGAAGGATAGATAGAGGAGAAAGAATAAAAACTTTACTTACTTCAACCTTTGTAGTTAATCAAAAGAGGATATTTGCTTTATATCTTCAAGGTTCTTGCAACTACAACAAGTAGTCAAAATAAAGTTAAGGGAGGGAAAAGAGATTCACTCACAACATTTGGTAAAATATTTGAGCAAACCCAAATCCTTTTCTCTATATTACCTTTTCTTCTTATTCAACAACATCATTAGTAGAAGGTAGTAGCTCTTTAAGTCTTAATAATGTTGTAATTGTCTTGACATAATTGGATTAAAGAAAATTCACATGAAACCCTTAAAATTTCTTTTTATTCAATTTTCCTCCCAAACTCTTTTCTAATACTTTCAATAAAGTCCTCCAAGCCCTAATTGATCACAATTAAGTCCTCTCTTGTTAAGTTATCTTTCTAATTAATCTATTTAATATATTTGGTTAAAATCACTTGATACCAATTTATAAAATTAAACATTCGGGTTTTGCACAATCCTTTATTTTAGGGTTTTGCTAGATTTTGATTCTAAGGTATATAGGGTAGTTAACCATTGATATACGAATCTCAAGTACTAAGGGTAGGGGGTGTTATAATAATATACTCTTGATTTCATGAGGAATTCCTAATCCTCTATTGGGTTTGGGAAGTTAGGTACATATGAGAATAATAGGAAAGATCCTAATGCTCGCATATGCCCAATTCATTGGAACCAACTTCCTCTATGATTTGACATATTATTAAATTGGAATTATGTAGAATATTATCTGCTAATCAGCTTTATAAGACAAATAAATGGAATATACATTCAAACCCATATTCACTTATTATAAGGATGCTTGTGCAATGCATAGATGCATAAATAGTAAATAGGCACCCACCGAAGTGAAAACATGCCAATACAATCCTCCAGAATAAATTATAGTGAAATAAAAAAATAAATTACTTAACTGATATACCTACTACACTTCATCTAAAAAGAGGAAAAAATACATCAAAGGCAAATATACATTGATTCTAAAAATGTTATGTATGCATGAATGAGATGAGGTACCATGTTTATATATATATATATTTAAAGACTACATAAAAAGGGTTAGTTCAAGTGTAAAAATGAGATGAGGTACCAATGAAATTAATAAAAATGAAGCATAATAACATGAAAGGAATAAATTGTCGAGGTCGACAATCCAAATATCAAGTTTGATAATTGGAATATTGAGCAAAGCACTTAATCATGTATGACAGTAGAGCTTACCATTCTATTTATTTCCTTTACTTATTCGACTATGGGACTGTCGAGTTCGACAATTAAAATATTGAATCGACAATCTCCATGTAGCATCTATAATTTTAATTAACATAAAACTGATAACTAGTATAGAGGATTAATTAGTATATGTCTAGTGCATGCATAAGTTATACATAAAATATATGTTGGATATGATGTATGCATGGTATATGCCAAAAATATATATTTTCACTAAAAAACAAAGTTAGGTAAAAAGTAAAAATGTAAAAAAGTTAAAAATGAATATAATAATAATAAGATTAAAATTAATTTTTGATAGGAATAAGAATAAAAATATCTTAATATTTAATAAATAATATTTAATAAATTAACTAATTATTTTATAATTATATATATACGGTTGGAAAGAAAGAAAAAAAAATAAAAAAATCGAAAGTCTTTTTCCTTCTTCTTCAACCTTTGGCCGAAATTTTAAGAGAGAAAGAGAGAGAGGGATCTTTGCATCATGAAATACTCTAAATTTCACAAGAATTTCAAAGGATTTAAGGTGGTTTTGAAGATTAATCAAGGATTAGGTTAGGTTTTTTTTTTTTCAATTTAGGTAAGTGGTTTTGAAAATTAATTAAGGATTAGGTAAGTATTTTTCAATTTAAGTAAGCTTTTTCTTTGATTTCAAGGTTATCTGAAATTTTGGTTTCTGATGGAGGTGTTTATAGTTGTTGAAATAGATTATTTTGAAGTTATTTTGATGTGTATGTATTGATTTTATGGTTGAACGATAGAAAAGAGTTTGTATTGGTGAAGTTTGAGAAAAGTAGTAGAGAAATTAGGGTTTTAATGGAAGTTTTGTTACAATTTGTAAAATTAGTGATTATTTTGTATAAAATGAGTATAAGTATGATTCCAATTGAATAATTTAACTTGTTGTTTGAATTAGAAGTGTGTAGGCAAAGTTGCCCAAGTGAAGAAATTTACGGTTTGGTGGAAGTAAGGTTTGGAGAGTGAATTGGGAGCTTTTTAAGGTTAGTACATACTTTGTTAACATTTAAATTGAATATTTATGTTTGGCATCATCCTTACTGGCATAATTTAAAGGATGTTACTTGTCCTTTAAAGTGACATTATGTATATGTAACACCCCCTACGTAGTCTACACACTTAACTACATAGGAGATGTCACCTAACAGTTACACTTATCAATATATGTATCACAAAAATTTAACCAAAATATTTCTATGTATTAATGTAGCTATTAAGCTTCCAAAGAACTACTATAGCCAATCCAATATTACAAACATACATCTGTTAAATTGTAAAGAACTCCTATTATTAACTTACATTATTATAATTCTCAAACTACTCTTAAACTTATACAATGGCCATACAAAAGTATAAGGTATTGCCATGTGAACTATATTAAACACAATATTTATAATATTGTTATTGAACCTTTATGATGCAGTTGACCAGGAATATATATCTCTCACTCTACAGTCTCAACTCTTCTTGTTTGATTTGCGTCAAAAAATAGTTCTAACACGCAAAGCAAAGCTTAGTGGTGCTTATGTATTCATAATATGCAAGAAAAATTAAAGGAAAGAGATCTAAACATTAAATAGTTTAGAAACAATGAAAAGTATTACTTTCAGAACATTAAATAAAGAAATTAATAAATCCATTGAACCTTGGAATACTAAATACAATTAAATGCAAAATTGAATAATTTAACAATAACCATATAACACATTATTTTCAAAGTAGATAACTTCTTTAATTATACCCATACACACTGAACTCAGATTCTAGGTTTAAATAATGGGTCACTATCGGCAATTTAATGCCCACTGTACAAAATTTTGGCCAATGGCCCACTATGGCACGAATGCCCACTGAATATGGTGACACATAATGTCTATTGATGGCACAGAGTGCCCACTATCACTTTGGATATCCTCCTTTTGGCTAGCCATTCAATCCCAAGCTAGATCTAAAATTAGTATGATTTGGGCAATTCAATAGTTATTAATTAACATTAAATCATACACAACACTTCAATGGAACAGTTCTTTGATCGACACTTGGTATCACACATATTTTATCATACATTCAAATAAATCTGTTACACTACTTGTTAGAGTTGACTTCAAAAAGAAATTCTTTATACTTGGAGGACTTATAATCATTACAACTAGAATTACAAATGAAAAACAAAGGAAAAAAATTATTTTGGCAATTTCCTCAAGTGACACGCCCAATGACATGGGTATGTTGCTGGCCGTGTCATTTAAATTGCATTACAGTGGCTACGACACCCCTAATGACATAGGCATGTCATTGGCCGTGTCATTTATTTTCATCACAGTATCTATGACATGCCTAATGACACGGGCGTATTCCTGGTCATGTCATTTATTTTCATCACAGTAGCTATGACATGCCTAATGACACGGGCATTGATAAGAGCATTTTTGAAATTGTTTTTAGTATGATTTTTATGTGTTTTTAGTTAATGTTTCATTTGATTTTTGTTTAAAGTTTGTTTTAAGTGTTTGTTTTAGGTTAAAGTGCAAAAACTCCCTTGGATGATCAAAACAATGAAGGAAGAGCATGAATCAAGCAAGACATGGCCAAGCCAAAGCAAGCTTGGCCGTGTTCCTCAAAAGAATTGCGAGGCAGTAGCTGACACGGCCAAGAGAAATGGCCAAGCCACTGGCCGTGTCTCACCCAAGGAATAAAACCAAGAAAGAAAAGAAAAGAAGGCAGAAGCTGACACTGGCAGGTGACACGGCCACAAGCTTGGCCGTATCCCATCTTAAGCCAAGAAACAAAGGACAAAAAGAAATGAAGCAAAATGAAGAAGTAGTAGGTGACCCACCCATATGACACGGCCAAGCCCAAGCTTGGCCGTGTCACTCCTTGAGATCAATGAAAAGAACAAAAGAAAGAGAGGCAGTGATGGACATGACCAACTAGCTTGGTTGTGTCCCAAAGAGAAATGAGAGACACGGCTAAGTCACTTATGGCTTGGCCGTGTCACCTATGGAAACCTTGAATTCTTTAGCACGGATTAAGGAACAAGTGGGGGACAAACAACTTGTAATATCCCCATATATGCCCTAGAAGTTTTGAATGTTGCTATTGTTGTTGTTGTTGTTGTTTTAAATTGGAATGAATATAGGTGTCTTATTGCAAGAGAAAAGAAATTAAAGGAAAGTGTATATGTTGATTATATTTTAATATATATAACATATAAGTTGGTCAAATTAGGAGTCAATGGAAGAGGATATTTTTATGTGGCATGTGAAATTACTTATTTGGGCATATAAGAGACAAAAGATTAGTTTAATGGTTAAGGGCAATTAAGTAATTTCTCCTTGTTGGATTGCATGGTGGAGATTTAAAGAAGAAGAAGAGGTTGACTTGTCTTCATTTTGTCTTTTCTTTACATTCTTGGCCGGCCATTCAAGAAAGGAGAGAGTGAGAGAGGTGTTCTTGATGCTAGAAGCAACTTGAAGAGGAATCAAAGGATTTGGTTAAAGATTTGTGAAATTTCTTCATTTGAGGTAAGATCTTTTCCTTGATTTCTTCTATTCTTTTGAAGTGGTGTTTGAAATGAATTAGGGTTTGTTGATTTGATGATGAGATGTGTTTGTGATGTGTTTTCAAGTGTTTAAATTGGTTTTAAGTTAAGAAGTTGGATTGTTGTTGATTTTGGAAGTGTTGAAGTTGAATTGGTTTTAGGGTTTTGAAGTGTTATATGAAGTTTAACTTGAGTTTGCTTGTTTATTTTCATAGCCTTGCTTGTTGTTGGTGTTTGGTGGAGTTGTAGGCTTTGGAAGTGAGAAGTTGGCCGAAGGCAGTAGCCTTCTGGATGCCACGCCCGTGGCCTTGGGGTGCCATGGCCGTGGCCATCCATAGCCAATTGTAGCCATGGCCGTGGTGGAGTGAAGAAAAAAGGGCAGAACCGTTTTGTACCCCACGCCCGTGGGGGTTGTGGTGGCCACGACCGTGGTCTCTAATGTATGATGTTGAAGTGTAATTTTGAGATTTAAGGGTTTAGTAAGAAGTTATTAAGTGGTAAATTGTATTGGAATTGATGGATTGTATTATTCCTTGGATTAGGTTTTGAAAGAAGGTGATTTGCCCTAATTTTGGAAAGTGAAGAATCTTGGAAAAGGGAAGTGTTTAGAGTTATTTGAATTGTGATTGAGGTAAGTACAAATTACATAATTGCATACAATCATATAATGTTGGGATTTAACCTACATTTGCTCATATTGATGATGCATATGAATAATGATATGTTGTGTATAATGTGGAATGAGATGTTGATATTATGAATGATGCTATGTGGAATATAATGTGATTATTGATGATGATTTACCTTAATATGGAATTAATGTTATGAGTTATAACAATGGAAATGATATGATTGAGGTATGTTTGCTTAAAGAATGTTCAATGCCATGTTGACTTCATTGATGTCAAATATAATTGTTGTTATAAATGTGTACTTGAATAATGAAGAGTGATATATTGTGAATTGAGTTGTAAAGCCATTGTGGTTGGCTATGATGATTCAATTGAAAGGAATAAGGCATGTTTGCCTAAATGATGATAAGAATTTAGAATGGAAATGATAATTGAATAATAAATGAATTGTGTGGCTAATGTGCTATTCCATTTTCAGAGTTTGTTGTTGCTGGCATGCCTAATAAGTGTAACAATCTCTTGAAGTTAGGTTGGATTGGATCCTTGAAGCCTAATTGAGATGTTACCACCCTTGAAGCTAGGTTGGGTTGGTTCTTGAAGCCAAGTTGGGTTGATGCTTAGCATGCTTTGCTCCCCTTGAAGCTTGGTTGAACCTAATCCTTGAAGCCTAGTTGGGTTGATCATATTGATAAATGTGATAACAAAACCAAAGCATTAACTCTGAAAATTGAATGGTATATTAGTGTGTTTTGGGCCCATGCTTGTCTTTGTTTAATGTGAGTCATGAATGGTAAAATGGTTGACTAATAGGGTTATGGAAAAATGTTGAAATGTGGTGTGCTCATATGATTATGATTTGAGAAATGCAAAGGTGTGATGTTAGCTTTTCACTTATGAAGTGGCCTTTATTGATAATTTGTGTGGCATTGCATTGCATTAAACATAATATTGGCATGATTTGTACTACTAAGCCGATGGCTTAGCGCGATAGTGTTTAATCGCGAAGGTAACAGAGTTGAACCTGAGAGCTCCTCGAGACCGAGTGAGAGTAGAAATTGAAGAGTTTATTTGGAACTTAAAGATCAGAGAAAGCTGCCAATCATGTATAATTTCTTTATGTTTTGTAAAATATTGTTTAGAATGTAAATATATGTATATTTGTAAATATGAATTTAAATGTTTTCATATAATGTAAATATTTTATAACTTCCGCTGTGTACTAATTAAATGTATTTGTATATCTAATTTGTTTTAAATTACAAGTTAATGACCTATTTTCTATAATAGATATGATAAAGATTATAGTATCTTCTAAAATGTTTTGAATGTTAAGGAAAGCAGTAGCATCCCTATGTTCGGTGCACGTATGCTACATTGTGGTGTAGTAGTGTGCTTGTACCGGGTGTGGGGGTGTTACACAACTTGCTTTTGCCAATAGAAAGATTAAAGAAAAAAAAGCTTTCCTAATTGATGGAAAGAAAGATTAAACAAAGAGAATGTGGGAGACAAAGGAGAGTGGTGTGAGTTGGAAGGTATGGGTTTGAGCTTTGAATGAAATAAAAAGAGAAGAAAATGCAAGAACCAAAACAGACTTGGAGAGCGGAGGAGGCTTTGGGCATACATGTTTTGGGCAAGGAGAGAGTGACACTCTCCTTGACTCTTCATCTTCATCCTCCATTTCTATCCTCTCCATATTCTCCATCTTCCATTGGCAAGCTCTTGAAGGTTGAAGAAGCTTCATTGAAAGGTTTGGTGACTTGAGAAAGCTCCATTCCATATTGCAAAGGGGAATCAACCATTGAAGAGGGCCTGAGCTCTTCATCATACACCCAAGTGGAGCTAGGAGGAAGACCAGTAATCCTACTCTTGGCATCTTCACAAGGGGTTTTTCTATTGTCTCTTTTAATTTATTTTAATGTTGTTGTTGTTTTTGTTGTATTAAGAGAATTGAACATGAACTAACTCATTCTCTATCTAGATATTGGTGAACCCTAGCTTATTTGTATGGATTGAATAATTTTATTTGATGGAGTTGTTTTATTCTTATGATGTTTAATGATTTATTTCAAATTGATAATAGCATGCTTATTGATTGGTTGCAATTTTCATATTATTGACTTGAGAAAGCTTGATATGAATTGAATACTCATAAGGGTTGAGGATTGATTGGAGTGCTAGAGATAGACTTACAAGATCCTTTCATTTATAATTTCTCGTTCTTAATGCAAGATCTACTTAATTATGTTTGAGAAGAGATTTCAGCATTCTACTTAGTGATTAGGGATTAATTCACTTGAGAGAGGTTTTAGTCTAAATTCGAGGAATGCCAATTCAACTCTATTATGTGATTTAATTGAATTGATTTTCATAACTATAATTGTGGCTAGGGGGATTCAATATTTGGATAATATTTTGATTATCAAACCTTTTTACACAACACTCAATTTCTCTTTACTTGCATTCATTAAGTTAGTTGTCTTTAATTATAAAACATCACAAAAACTATTAATTTGCTAAACAACAGTTAAGATGTTCACTAGTACTTGACCTTGTCCTCAGTGGAATGATAACTCTCTCACTACTTTATTACTTGGGCGACCCGTGCACTTGCGGTATTGCTATAGCATTAGGTACGCACGCACCAGGCGTGTTACTGGTCGTGTCATCAACACTGAAACACAATAATGTTGACACGCCCAGTGACATGGTCATGTCACTGGTTGTGTCAAACAAAGTTTTGTATTTTGAACACTTATCAACTTAAACTCCATATATCCAAATATATGATAACAATGGATCAAAACTAATTTCTTTAACATAGAAAGAGCTTACATCAAATATTTTCAGTAAAAACTCTTCAAAGACAACTCAATCAATCACTTCAATCAATAAAATTCATAAAAATTTAGATAGTTATAAATCAAAAATACATAAGCACATACCTCTTTAAACTCTTCTTTTTCTCTAATCACTTGCTGATAATTTTAACTTTTTCGGCTTATTCTTCTAAAAACTTATATCTAGATGTGATTTCTTCTTAAGTTTTATTTAAAATCTTGGAAATAAGAAAGAAAGAAGGAGTTTTTGGTGGTGAAGGTGGTGATGAAAGTGGAAAGAAGAAAGAAGAAGAGAGAAGTTTCTACACATACACACATGTCCACATATATATGGCTTAATCTAGTATGGCCACTCTCATTTTAACTATGGTGCATTTGATTCTAATTCAATTTTTAGTCTCGTAAAACCATAAAAATAAATAATTTCTTCAGTGAAGTTTTGAGATCCACTATTTAGATCACTTATCCATACCACTTATATCACAATTTACTATCAATTATCAATATTAAATTAAGAGTTTAGTATCTAAAATTTTAAACATTATAATTCTCTCCCACTAAAGAAATTACTTCCATGAAATTTACCTGTTATAGATGCTTGAAACAATTAAGGGTATTGCTGTCTCATCATCTCTTCACTTTACCAAGTAGCTTCTTCTATCAAATGATTTCTCCATAACAATTTTACTAAAGGAATGCGCTTATTACACAACTCCTTTATTTCACGAGCTATGATAGCCACTGGTTCTTCTTCATAATTTAAATATGGCTAAATTCCAATGGTCTCTGTTTGAATCAAATGTGAAGGATCTGATCTATATCGTCTAAGCATCGACACATGGACTACATTATGAATCTTAGCTAGTTTTGGAGGCAAAGCTAGTCGATAAGCTACTGGACCTACACATTCAAGTATTTCATATGGTCCAATAAACCTAGGACTTAGTTTACCTTTCTTTCCAAAGAGAAAACCTTCTTTCACGGTGATACTTTCAAAAATACCTTATCTCCTACACTATATTCAATATCACACCGTTTCAAATCTACATAAGATTTCTATCTATCCATTGCAATTTGTAATTGATCCTTGATAAGCTTCACTTTGTCTTAAGTTTGTCTTATAAGATCAGGTCCTACAAGTTTTCTCTCATTCAATTCCACCCAATACAATGGAGTTCTACACTTCCTTCCATATAGTGCTTCATATGGCGCCATCCCAATACCCGTCTGATAGCTGTTGTTATAGACAAATTTTACTAAAGGCAAATATATATCCCAACTACCTTCAAAATCAATCACACAACTTCTATGTCACGACCCAATTTGTACATATGTATAGTACATCCATGTACAGTACATCTACGTACAGTAAGAGGAGCCATCCCGAGTAACCACCAAAGAACACGAAGTGAAAGGAAGCTCTATAGGACAAAAAGGACCTAACTGAAAAGATTGTAAAGTTTTGTGGAGGTGGCCGTAATTAATAAAAGTTGTTATGAAGGTCCTTAATAGTGCCCATAACAGACTCTAAGGATGAAAAGTAGAGAAAAATCGGGTCGAAACAGAACGCCACGGTTTTTCCCAAAAACACACAGTTTGAGAGATACAGTGGATTCTCGACCAAGGTTACTTTCATCATTCTTGTGATAATAATTTATACACTGAAAAATAAGACACGTAAAGGTATCCGAAGTAAATGAAAGGACTCCGCAATGACCGATGTTGAAAAACGAACCTAAGTGGAGACCCGAATCACGTAAGGACCTAAAGGGAATTTTTACAAAAGTCAAGGGCATGAGTGTAATTTTTATAAATTAGTTCAAAATCAAGAATGAATATTGAAAATGGAAACTAGAGGTTGAAAGGAGGAGAACGGTACATTTTACGCGTCGTAAAACCACCCGGTTAGGAAGGAAAGGCAAAACCTTCAATTGAAGGGTATTTTGGTCTTTTCACTTTCACCCAAGCATCAAGTGGGACATGTATGATAATTTAAGGACCATTTGGTAAATTTCCAAGGGAGGACACATGGCATAGTAATTTTCTAGAAAAGGACACATGGAAAAATCTTGTTTAAAGACACTTTTGGGTTGGATTAATCTTAACCCTCCAAAATGAAATTAATTAAATAAATGGAAAATGGAAAAAATATAAAAAGGGAGAGAAGGATGATTAAAGAACTAAGAACACATATTTTTCTCTCCATTTTGAGAGGTATGGCCGAATTCTCTCCACCAAAAAAGGGAAGGAATTTTTCAAGTGTTCAAATGGATTTTTGGAAGGAAAAGCTTAATTTTAAGGTAAGGATTCCAATTCTAGCTTTAGTTTATTCATTTGATTGATAGTTTTCAAGTTATCAATGAAAGAAAAGTTGGGAAGATTATGGGAAAGTTAAGAAAGTGAAGAAAAATTAGATTAAATGATTCATACATGTAAAATTGATGAATTAATGGTGATTAGTAGCCTTAGATAGCAAGAATCAAGGCTTGAACATATGGGTTTTATAATGTTCTTATTATGGAAGTTATGAAAATTTTAGGAAATCAAAGGGATAAAGAAGAAGAAGGGAAGAAAGAATAGGACAAGCAAGGGATAAAGCAAATAAACAAGGTTTGGTACTTAAATTATTGCCCTTTTCAATTGATTCACATATTTTGCATTATGGGAATTTTGAAATGGTTTTGAAATGATGTTATTATGTGTAGTAAATATGTGGGAAAGTGATCTTGAACCATTTGTAATCAATTGATTGTGAAAAGAATGAAAACAAAACAAACTAGCTAAATTTGCTCAATTATCCATAAACTTTGATGAACTTTTAATCACCCATTTGGTTTGATTTTTGAAAGAGGGACCCTTAGTCCTTCAATGGTATCACAAAAGAAGTCTAAAAATCAATTTTGCAAGAAAAAAAATGAATTCCCCTCAAATTTTGAAAATTGGGCCGAATGGTCCCTTTTGGGCACCATTCTGCAGCTTTCATTTTGGGCAGTCTGTTGAAGGGGCAAACGAAAGAATTTTTTGACGAAATTTTACATGCATTTAGTTAACTTATGAAAGTGTTTTCCTGCAAAAATTCATCCAAAAATAAGGTTGTTTATTTAGTCAAAACTGTTGCCAAAGTTGACTGATTTTCAGCAGTAAAAACAGATTTTACTATTTAGTTGTCGCGCGCCATTGCGTTGCCGATTTTACGCGCCGCGCTACTATTCATTTGGTCATTTTTCTAAATGTGTTAAAACTTGAATATTATGATATGGATTGATGTTAAATCATATAAAATGACATGAAGGAGAATTGGAAATGATCAGAAAGGCATCATGACAAGCTATTCAGACAATACATGCATTATGGAAAAATCATGGCTTATTGAATATCATGATCAAATTAATTAATAAATTGTTTACGCTCTACTTGGTTATGACAGAACCCTTGAGATAAGGGTATGATGCATCATACTATTATTGCAGTACTGCTCATGACATGACATGATATTCCGGCTGAAGGCCGATGATTACAATGACATGATCAATGATTCAATGACAATGGCTATTAGCACATGTGCAAGAAATATTATGAAGGATGATGAAATATGCACCATGACACATATCATCCTGTAATATCTCACCATGACGAGATATATTTATCATGACCCGTGCCTTATCCGTTGATGTTCTGTTAACCCAGTAGAGCAACCAAACTGATAAAAGCAAGAAAAATGATTTAAATTCAAATTATTCAGTCAAGCCTTTTTACCTTCTGTGTTTTGTATTTATTCCTTTCAATTATTTAAATTATATAAATGTATGTTCAAATCATTCTTTCATTTTATTTATTTATTGCAATGATTTAAGTACCCACTAAGCAATTGCTTAGCAAGTTTAGTTTCCTTCTAAACTCGTAGGTTAAACGAGGAGATGAGATTGCAGCATGTCCTGTGCAGCTGGCCTTGACTACTACTTTGGTTAGGAGTTTGGATATGATTGATTGTAGCAATATGGCATGTACATAAGCTTGTATGATCTATCAAATAAATGTATTATACTGAAAAGCTAGAGCACGTACACTGCTAGTAATCTAATAAATCTTATTTGGATTTAACACTTATGTATGCAAGTATAGAAGTGTAAAGTTTTAGTGCAGGATTTGGTGGAGGATATAAGGGTGATGAATATAGAAGTGTTTGAGGAGTGTTGCGATTGTTTGAATGAGATCAAAATTGTTTTCAAAAATAAAAAAAAATCAGTTTTGGCGACACTTGGGACCTCCATTTTTAAGGGAGGTTATGGCAAAATTTTTTTAAAATCTGCACTTAAAATTGGCTAAGTAAAATATTAAGACACAACCACCATGAGATAACAGTCCATCTTGGTCTATAAACGTAGGCTAAGATGGGGTGTTACATTCTAAGCATATCTTCAAGTATTTGTATCACCCTTTCCAATTGACCATCAGTCTATGGATGAAATGCAGTACTAAAATGAAGTCGAGTACCCGATGCTTTTTGAAAACTTTTCCAAAATTTTAAAGTAAAGCGAGAGTCTCAATCTGAAATAATAGACATTGGTACTCCATGAAGCCTAACTATCTCATTAATATACAATTCAGCAAGTCTATCCATTGAATAATCAACTCAAATGGGAAGGAAATGAACTAATTTGGTTAATCGATCAATAATTACCCAAATTGTTTCATGCTTCTTTTGGGTGTTCGGAAGACCAGTCACAAAATCCATGGTGATTCTATCCCATTTCCATTCTGGTATTGATAAAGGTTGCAAAAGACTCGATGGAACTTAATGTTCTGCTTTGACTTATTAACACACTAAACATCGAGTCACATATTCAGTAATATCTCTCTTTATGCCAGGCCACCAATAATGAGACTTCAAATTCTAGTACATCTTATTGCTTTCGGGATGTACAATATACGTAGTATTATGACCTTCACTAAGTATACATTTCTTTAGTTCTTTCACATCAGGTACACATAATCAACCTCTATAATACAATCCACCATCTCTAACACAACATAATCTGGCTTTTCACCTTCATGCACTTGTTTCAAAAGTTGTAACAACATTTGATTTTGTTTTTGGGCTTTTATCACTTTTTTCTTTATGGTTGGTTCAACCCTTAATTATGTTGACATAACACATTGTATTATTTAGTTTTTTTTTTAATTTATATTACATATAGTACTATAATATTTATCTACAACATACTTGCTAAAGTCTTTCAACTTAAAGCATCGGCTACCGTGTTAGCTTTCCCAGGATGATAGCCGATGATACAATCATAATTCTTGATCAATTCCATCCATCTTCTTTGCCTTAAGTTTAGTTCTTTTATGTTGGCAAGTATTTCAAACTTTTATGATCAGTGAAAATATAACACCTTTCACCATACAAGTAATGTCGCCAGATCTTAAGAGAAAATAAAATAGCAGCTAACTCCAAATCATGTGTATGGTAATTAAATTCATGAGATTTTAATTGCCTAGAAGCATAGAAAATTACCTTACATCAATACACAACTGAGTCCCTGATGAGAAGTATCACTATAAATAAATCAATACACAACTGAGTCCCTGATGAGAAGTATCACTATAAATAACATAATCTTTACTTGGGGTCGGTTGTGTCAATACAGGAGCTTCAGTCAATCAATTGTTCAAAACTAGCTTAACACTGGGCAATCCACTCAAATTTAGTTTCTTTTCTAAGGAGCTTAGTTAAAGGAAGTACTATCTTCGAAAACCCTTGCACAAATCTTCTATAGTAACCAGCTAACCCAAGAAAACTCCAGACTTCAGTTATATTCTTTGGTGACTGCCAATTCAAAATAGTCTCAATTTTACTAGGATCCACATGAATACTATTAGCTGATATTACATGACTTAGAAATGCTACTTCCGTTAACCAAAAATCACATTTCGATAATTTAGCATACAATTGATTTTCCCTTAGTGTCTGTAATACAAATCTCAAATGCTTATCATGCTCCTCTTTATTTCTGTAATAAACCAATATGTCATCAATTAAAACAACTACAAACTAGTCTAAATAAGGTTTGAAAATTTGGTTCATCAAGTCCATAAAAGCTGCTGGAGCATTAGTTAAACCAAGGGGCATAACAAAAAATTCATAATGTCCATATCGAGTTCTAAAAGCTGTCTTCAGAATATCTACTTCTTTAATTTTCATTTGATAATAACCCAATTTAAGATCAATCTTAGAGAAAACACCTGCTCACCTCAACTAATCAAACAAGTCATCAATCCTAGGTAACATGTACTTATTCTTAATAGTCACTTTATTCAATTGTCGATAATCTATACATAATCTTAAGGTACCATCCTTCTTCTTTATAAAAAAAACTGGTGAGCCCCAAGGTGACACACTAGGTCTTATGATTCCTTTATCAAGGAATTCTTGGAGTTGCACCTTTAATTCTTTTAATTCTGGAGGTGCCATTCTATAAGGTGGAATAGAAATTGGTGCCGTACCTGAAACTACATCAATAACAAATTCTACCTCCCTCTCTGGTGGTATTCCAGGTAATTTAATTCTTCAGAAAAAACATCCAAAAACTCACTCACTGTAGGTATGTCTCCCAAAACCTTGCTTGAATGTCGTGTATCATTAACATAAGCAAGATAAGCTTCACATCTCTTCCTAATCAACCTTCTAGCTTTAGTTGCAGAAATCAAACTAGAAGGATAAAATTATTTTTCTCCTTCAACTACAATTTCACCATAACCTGAAATCTTAAAAGATACAACTTTACTACAACAGTCCATAACTGCTTGATGTCGGGACAACCAATCCATTCCTAAGATTACATCAAAGCCATGGAATGGAAGTTCAATCAAATCAGTAGAAAGTTTTACATCATGAACTCTAAGTGGACAATTTTGATATACTCTATTTACCTTCACACCATGGCCTAAGGGATTTGTAGCTTCTATCTCATAATTAAGTTTACCAACACACATTTTCTTCCTTGAAGCTATAGTTGTACAAATATAAGAATGTGTAGAACCAGATCTAATAATGCATACATATCATGACCAAGTAAAGAAAATTTACCAACTACAACATCAGGAGCATCCTAGTCCTCCACAACTTTCATGGCATAAGCCCTAGTTGGAGCACTGCCTCGAGTATGAGGTCTATCCACTATTTCAGATCCTCTTCACTGACTAACACTAGGTCGACCACCTCTACTTGTCCTATGGCTTGACTGAGACCTCTATACAAAACTATGTTCTTTAACAACTTCTAATTCTTTTATCGTTGGACAATCTCTAATTCTATGTTCCAAAGAACCACATTTCAAACAAGCCCCCTTTTGATACTAGCAATCTTTACTTGCATTGCTCTTACCACAATATTGACAAGGTGCAATAACAACCCTTGAAGATGAGCCTGTAGCCACTCCAAACCTACCACCTCTAGATTTTTGAAAACTAGCTCCACTTCCTCTACCAGACCCCTGAGTTTAGGCTTGAATATTTCTCTGTCTTTTTTAGCCACCTTGTTGTTGTTCACTAGAAAATCCCTTCTTTGGTTGTTGTTTTCTTTCCTACTCTTATTTAATCTCATTTTCTATAGCAACTGCTACATTAACAAGAGTGGAAA
Organism: Garcia nutans; assembly: GCA_947685225.1. Classification (NCBI taxonomy): domain Eukaryota; kingdom Viridiplantae; phylum Streptophyta; class Magnoliopsida; order Malpighiales; family Euphorbiaceae; genus Garcia; species Garcia nutans. The sequence goes on from CANTUV010000024.1 coordinate 56,537,121, forward strand.
ACTCTTTAATCCTCATCGCTACTAAATACACCTGGATTTGACTATTCAAACCCTGTTCAAACTGCTTACACTTCTCTTCCTCATATGCAACAAACTCTAGAAAATATTTGCTGAGGTGAACAAACTACCTCTCATACTCAGAAACAGATGATTGCCTTTGTTTAAGAAACAAAAAACTCATGGCGCCTTTCCTCTAAATAAATCTCACTAATATATTCCTTTTTAAATTCTTCTTGGAAAAATGCCCAAGTGAGTCTACCTGGTGGTACACCTTTTTCCTTTGTATCCCACTGGGCATAAGCTCGTTCCTGCAACAAGGAAATTGCACACTCTAATCTTTCCTCATCAGTACAATGCAGAATATCAAAAACTCTCACAATCCTCTCCATCCAATACTCCGCTGTTGAAGACTAATCAGTATCACGAGCTTTAAAATCTTCTTCTCCTAATTTTTTAATTCTCTCCAATGGAGATCTTTCAGAAACTAGTAGTGGAAGTTGTGTAGGAGGAGCAATTCTTACAATTTGCCTGAGAACTTCCCCCAATTTTGAAATTGGGGATCTAATGGAATTTGTTCCGTATAAGGTTTCGATGGCTGTTGATTTCCCACACTAGCTTGACTGAGTGAGGATACAACTTGTTCCTCTACACCTTGATGGGATTCAGAGGCCATCTTATACCTTTAAACATTAAAAATCAGCTGCATAAAATATTTACTCAATTATATAGTTTACATAGCATTGACAGTTGTACTTCTCTTTTCTTTTAACCCACAACTTAGGACCACCTAAACCTACTCTGGTACCACTAAATGTAACATCCCCTACGTAGTCTACATGCTTAACTACATAGGAGATGTCACCTAACAGTTACACTTGTCAATATATGTATCACAAAAATTTAACCAAAATATTTTTATGTATTAATGCAGCTGTTAAGCTTCCAAAGAACTACTATAACCAATCCTATATTACAAACATATATCTGTTAAATTGTAAAGAACTCCTATTATTAACTTACATTATTATAATTCTCAAACTACTGTCAAACTTATACAACTGTCATACAAAAGTATAAGGTATTGCCACGTGAACTATGCAAAACACAATATTTACAATATTGTTATTGAACCTTTATGATGCAATTGACCAGGAACGTAAATCTCTCACTCCGTAGTCTCAACTCCTCTTATTTGATTTGCGTGTAAGAAAATAGTTCTAACACGCTAAACAAAGCTTAGTGGCACTTATGTATTCACAATATGCAAGAAAAATTAAAAGAAAGAGATCTAAACATTAAATAGTTTAGAAATAATAAAAAGTATTACTTTCAGAATATTAAATAAAAAATTAATAAATCCATTGAACCTTGGAATACTAAACACAATTAAATACAAAATTGATTAATTTAACAATAACCATATAACACATTATTTTCAAAGTAGATAACTTCTTTAATTATGCCCATATATAATGAACTCAGATTTTAGGTTTGGATAACGGGTCACTGCTGGCAATTTAATGCCCACTATATAAAATTTTGGCCAATGGCCTACTATGGTATGAATGCCCACTGAATATGGTAACACAGAGTGTCTATTGATGGCATAGAGTGCCCACTATCACTTTTGATATCCTCTCTTTAGCTAGCTATTCAATCCCAAGCTAGATCTAAAACCAGTATGATTTTGGCAATTCAATAGTTATTAATTAACATTAAATCATACACAACACTTCAATGGAATAGTTCTTTGATCGACACTTAGTATCACACATATTTTATCATACATTCAAATAAATCTGTTACACTACTTGTTAGAGTTGACTTCAAAAAGAAATTCTTTACACTTTGAGGACTTATAATCATTATAGCTAGAATTACAAATGAAAAAGAAAGCAAAAAAATTATTTTGGCAATTTCCTCAAGTGACACGCCCAATGACATGGGCATGTTACTGGCCGTGTCATTTAAATTGCATTACAGTGGCTACGACACCCCCAATGATACAGGCGTGTCACTGGCCGTGTCATTTATTTTCATCACAGTATCTATAACATGCCTGATGACACGGGCGTGTTCTTGGTAATGTCATTTATTTTCATCATAGTAGCTATGACATGCGCATGTTACTGGTCATGTCCTCAACACTAAACACACGGCAACATTGACATGCCCAGTGACATGGCCTTGTCACTGGTTATGTCAAACAAAGTTCTGTATTTCGAACACTTATCAATTTAAACTCCATATATCCAAATATATGATAACAATGGATTGAAACTAATTTCTTTAACATAGAAAGAGCTTACATCAAATATTTTTAATAAAAACTCTTTAAAGACAACTCAATCAATCACTCTAACAAATAAAATTCATAGAAATTTAGATAGTTGCAAATAAAAAATACATAAGCACATACCTCTTCAAAATCTTCTTTTTCTCTAATCACTTGCTGATAATCTCAACTTTTCCAGCTTATTCTTCTAAAAACTTATATCTAGATGTGATTTCGTCTTAAGTTTTATTTAAAATCTTGGAAAGAAGAAAGAAAGAAGGAGTTTTGGGTGTTAAAGGTGGTGATGAACGTGGAAAGAAGAAAGAAGAAGAGAGAATTTTCTACACATACACACACCTGTCCACACACACACACATATATATATGGCTTAATCTAGTATGGCCACTCTCTTTTTAATTATGGTGCACCCTCACTCTTAACCTTTGATTCTAATTTGATTTTTAGTCTCGTAAAACCATAAAAATAAATAATTTCTTCAGTAAATTTTTGAGATCCACTATTTAAATCACTTATCCATACAACTTATATCACAATTCACTATCAATTATCAATATTAAATTAAGAGTTTAGTATCTAAAATTTTAAACATTATAGTATACATGTATGCATTTTTATCAAAGTTGCGATTTGAAACTAAAAATGATTGTTTTATGGAAAATGATAGTGTGTTGTACAATATGTTGAAAATGTAGAAATGAACCACAATGTGGACATGACTAAGGGTTGACTAATGTGATTGAAAAATGCAAAAAATGGTTATGGAGTGTGGAAAAATGATATGTGAGATGAAAATGAGGAATGGTAATGAGAAAATGGAAAATGTAATATAAAACGATGTGTTTGTTTACCTTGCACAATTACTTGTTCCAGAGAATTGCATTTGATACTATCGAGTTGACATGCCAAAGATACGTCATGACATTTTATATGCGCATGGGTGAGATATTACAACATTGGGTGAGACACGCTGGTGTTAGGCACTTTTGTGCTGAGAAGATGGCCTTTTGGTGATATTTGACACTTTGTCCCCGGTGTCAGAAGGGGACAGCCTTCGGGTGATGTGTGACACTTTGTACCTGATGTTGGACCTTTTGGTCACGATAGGCCAAATTAATCTTTTTGGAAACTAGATATTGTGTAGGGATTTATGGGTCCCAATATGTGTAATCGTGATATATTTATAGGAATTAAGAGATGATAAGTATTAAATAGGCATTGCATGTTAAGTGAAGCATACTGTACTTTTGTACCATAAGAAAATACATTGAATTTAAATATTTATTGTTATCAAAGTATGTACTGCTAAGTTTTTCGCTTAGCATGGTTGAATTGTATGGAACAAGTGATAAAAGTGCAGAGTAAAGAAGTCTCGATAGATCTGAGCAGGTCTAGGCTTTGAGACTAATTGTGAAGTTAGAGTTTTGCTATGAGACCAAATAAGTTTGTGTTGCATTACATGTATACGTTTGTTTTAAGACACTTTGGTTTTGTACACTATAATTATCAAGTACAAAAATGTTTGAAACAAATGATGTTTTGTATAGTTTTGTTATGTATATAATGTACCTTAACTATATTTGTAAATACTTGGATGTGATATGGAGAAATGATGGATTTTGTGAAAGTATGAATTTTGGGAGTGTTATTTTATGCAAGTTGGGTATTTGTGATTTTGGGATTTATTGAAAATACAAATAAAACTCTGGTGAGATTTTCTCAGATATTTTTATATAAAATATTTGAGCAAAACTATATTTAACCATAATTATTTTATTGCTAAATATTTATTTAACTGCTCATATTATATTTACATTTTTGGAACCATAATTATTTTGGGGTATTAAATATGAGGGTTTCTACAATTAATTAATGTAGCACTCTTGTATTTTACATATGTATTGTATGTATATATGGTATAAGGGGTTACACTACATGTCTTTCCCTTGGTTTACAATTTATCACATCCATTCCTTTATTCAAATTATGTTTCTAAGTTTGAAATAATGTGATTCTAGTTATGTTCACATAGTTTGACCTCTTAGATTGCATTTTTTTTATTCTAAAACCATGGATATTAATGTAGTGGTGTTTTGAAAATACTGTTTTGTTATTAATATCAAATTGAATGAGAATATTAACAAGTTTGATAGTAAGATTGTCGTGCTCGATAATATTCCTATCATGGACAGCGACCAACTTTCTTAATTCAATTCTCAAGTTTTTCACATTAAAACTTCGAACATATTATAATGTTAACTTAAACATGCCTTAAGCTACTCATGTTAATATACAGAAACATTATTCTACATCAAACATGTTTACAAATCAAGGGTTTGTGTGTTTTTCTCCTTTTTCTCCTCTTTTACCCATTTCTACCTATTCTTTAACATTTTGTATTTGTTTCCCTAACTAACTCATATATTAAATCATGTTTTACATGTATTGTAACTCCTAAAAATCCCAAATTATGAATAGTACTTTCTGGGACATGAATAGTATTATTCCAAGATGGCAACCAAGAGGGGGTGAATTGGTTGTATGAAGAAATGATGGCAAATTAAAAAAATAAAAGCAACTTAAAATAAGAGAAGAGTAGAGAAGTAAGAATGAACACAAGGAGCTTATAGTGGTTCATATTACCTTATTCCTATGTCCACTTCCTTAACAATTTGTTAAGGTTTAATCTTGAGTTTTTACAAGCTCAACTCTAATTTGATGTTTTCACAATTTCACACTGAACTTTTACAAGGATTGATAATTTTCCTCACAACCCAAACAAGTGTTTTCCTAGGCTCACTCTAAAACCTAAGTATTTCAAAGCTCATCCTCAAACTTACAATGTATAGACCCTTTGTAACACCCCGATACCCCATATAAATACTGTACATATACCAGGTATACATACAATATGTATATAGAGTATAAGAATGTCACTTTTCATCACCATTATAACACTTTACTTTAAATTTTAAAGCCATAATACATTTAAATCATATGAAAGTATTTACAAATGGTTATTCTTATCATAGTAATACATAAATATAAATTACATTGTTTCTTCCAAAGATTCATTTATACAAATGAATACATTCTTATGAAAATACAGTATAATTACATGCATGCACCACCATCTAGTTGGTCTCGAACAATACTTGTCCTCGTTGTGACATAGTAGCTTATCTCCAGCTTCATCACCTAAATACCTGCGCGATTAAGATAACCGCGCTAAGCTCGAAAGCTTAGTAGTACAAGTAACCATTAAAATATACAATATAAAGGAAACATACCTCATATGTTTAGTCTCATGTTTTATCATTTTCTTACTCTGTTTTCCCCTTTTTCAATGCATTCTTCATATAATCCTATTAACCTTATAAAGGATATACATATACACATATAACATAACCATCAAACATAATTCAATAAATTGATAGAACCTTCATATTATGATACTTACCAATTTCACCTTATACATATCATATATATCATTTTATACTTTATAATCACATATTGCATAAAACTTCACAAACCATATCTCCTTACAATAATTCATGTATGTTATATAATCATATCACTAGCCACAATTCATCATTCACAACTCACATTTCCAACAAAGGTAACATAGATCTCATTACTCATTTATTTCAACTTGTATATACATCACATTAACAACAAAGACAGACTCGGGCACAAAAGACACTAATATGTCATTCAAAGTTCAGAGTTACTGTTTTGGTCAATAGTGACACCATGTGTCTAGCCCCGTAGGCAATATATATATCTCTCTATCCATGGATAGTGTAACAGACCCAGTCTCTTGGACCATCAACTCAATAGCTTGAGGAGATCCTCAACCCGGCTAGACTGTTACTAATTATCAATTGGAAAATAGCTTACGGGCCATCCCATTTCGCCTATCCAATGATTCATTTCACATTTCTCAACTGGAACCAGCTTACGGGCCATCCCATTTCGCCTATCCAGTGATTCAATTGGCATCGGTTTACGGGCCATCCCATTTCACCTATCCAATTATTCATAGGCATGCCGCCAAATACAGTACTCTGAAAATGGAATAACACATTAGCTACACAATTCATTTATTATTTCATTATCAATTTCATTCTCATTCTCATCATCATTTACATCATCATAGCCAACCACAATGGCATCATTTAGGCAAAACATGCCTCATTTATCTCATTCTCAATATCATAGCCAACCACAATGGCTTTATACATCATCACCTCTCAATTTACATTTCATATTCCATCACAATATCACATTATCACATTTCATAATTCATCACAATATCACATTATCACATCTCATAGTTCATCTTTGATATTTATATACATAATCATTCATTACTCAAGTATGCACAATCAATTGCATTACCATATAAATTGGAATACACATCATACACATCATATCCTCACATCTTTCACATTTCATAACATATATATATTGAATGCCTTCACATCTTATATGTATTAATGTATTATCATATCTCTTATCTTTTCATTGCATTTACAATATTAATATTTATTTTAACAATATACTTATATGCAATCCAATAGGGTTTTGTACTTACCTCTAAAGAACTCATTCCCATATAACTTCTCTTCCATAGATCTTTCAATACTTGGATTAGGGGCAATTCCATCTCTTAAAACCTAATCCAAAAGTAATCATACACACTCACTTAGAAATACACATGAGATAATACAAATAAGAATCAATTAGGGCAAACTCAACACATGACACGCTCATCAACACGGGCGTGTTCCTGATCGTGCCCTAACTCCACAACACAGAAACATTGACACGCTCATAACCACGGGCGTGTCACTGGGCGTGTAATACATTCTGTATCTCAAAAACATCAACACGTCCAATCAACATGAGCGTGCTCATGGCCGTGTCAATTCTCCAAACTCACAGTAGCTATGACACGCTCAATAACACGGGCGTGTTACTGGCCTTGTCAATTCTACTGCCACACAGAACTTACGACACGCTTAATAACACGGGCGTGTCACTGCTCGTGCTACCAACTCCAGAAAATAGAATCAACGACACGCCTAACAAACTGGCCGTGTCTCTGGGCGTGTCCGACTAAAAACCCAGATTCCGGTCAACACACAACAACATCCCACAATACCCATCTTTTTATCATTACTCACTTCAAACAATCTTCATCAAACACACCCAATAACCATAACAACTTACCAAAACATCAACAACACTCAAAACACACACCAATCATCATTATAAACATCATTCATATACCAATTTATCAAATCCCCAAATTTCATTAAACTCAACCCTTATTCAACAATTCATCATCATCTTCACAAATAATCATATTATCATCATCCAATTACCAAATCAACACATATATATATATACTTAAATCTTTCAATATCATCATCATCACACATCAACCATACCAAACCCAACTCAAACCATGAAAATCAATTTAAAGAAATAAATACTTACTTGAATCCTTTATCAAATCTTCATCTCTATCATCAAATCTCTTGAATTCCTTAAGAAATTTGGTAAGAAAATCACATCTTTCTCTCTTTCTCTCTCTCTCTCTCTCTCTCGGCCAAGAAGAACGAAGAAGACGAAGAAGGAGTAGAAGGAAGAAGAAGTTTCTACTTCTTTCCTTTGTCCTTATCCATATATATATATATATATAATAATAATAATAATAATACTTTAAATCTCCACCACATATTCTTTCTTTGATTTTCTCCTTCTCTTTTCTTTTTGTCTTTATTATTGTTATTATTATTTAGTTATACAAATATATATACAACTCACTTATCCTTCACCATTATATATATCCCATGTATATGTGATGTATATGTATATGTCTTACATATATTATCCTTATTTTTCACATATACACATATACATTAAATCCAAATACAACAACAATAACTCCAAAACTCTTAGGGTCTATTCCGGGATATTACAATTCTCTCCCCCTAAAAAAAATTTCGTCCTCGAAATTACTCAGTACAATAACATTCCATTCTTACCAATACACCATTTAAAATTTTCATCAAATCACATAGTTTGCACTCTCCCCCTTAGAGTCAATTATATTATTCAATTCCACAACTTGCCACGATAAAAATCTTTATACCTTATTACATTCTCATCCAATATTCAAAATAACTCATATATTCTCAAATACCTTATCAATATGCAAAAATTCAATCATCCTTTAACATACTTATGTTACATTCCATTATTACATTCAAAATATTTTATCACTTAACATCAATATTAATACAATGCTTTTGAACTTACTTTACAAGAAATCAACTTCTTCCCTTTTCTCATCATTAAAATTGATATAATTCAATTAATTCATGTCCGTTCATCTATCAAAATTTTACATTGTATACATCATTATCTATCTCTTATGCCTTTAGCACAACCATACATATTAAATCTCAATAATAATTCACAATTATAGCAAAAATCCAGATCAATTGATTTATTCTCCACAATATCTTAACATCATAATCTTGTTTGATTCAAATCAATAGTTCACTTATCTAAATTTATCATGAATAACCATCCACTTTAATTTATCTTTCAATATACACATAGTTTTATCTTTCATTATCTCAATACAATTCCACCAAATTTCATAATTATCTCATACCATGCTTATCATTCATAGTTTGCTCACTCAAATTTTAAACCCATCCACTTATTCACCGTATACCATAAACATATTCAATATAGCTCTCAAACACATTCTGCAATCTTCTTTCATTATCATCTTCTCACTTATCATATCATTACTATATTAACAATAATTACCTTTTTCTCACATTACTCATAACTTAAAGTATTTCCACAATTCCCTTTCTGTCTTTTCTTTTCCAGAATTATAACCAATTTGCTAACACAAAAACCATAAAATGCACTTCATCAATCATAACCGTTAGTCATGTTTCTAGAAACATAATTATCAATCTTGCCAAAGTAGTATTACAGTTATACTTTCTTAGTCTCAATTCGGTGGATAACAAAGTTAATCGGCCAAATACCATAAATACACTATATGGCCATAGGAGATTAATGATCACATCTGAAACTTATAAATCAATATTGTTCCTCTATTATTTTATTTCCGACTTTCCAATTATACTACTAAGTTGCATCACAAATATTATATCTCCATTCTCCAAACTTTACTACATCCAAAATTAACACATGTCAACTCTATCTCAACACAATTTACTCTTAATTATTTGATCACCATTTGCATGTCTCATATACAACAATATTATCCTTAACCTCTCCTTCACACATCATTCAATCTTATACAGATCTTACATAAATTTCATTCTTTATACTTTCTTTTTCCCTTATAATTTCTTATTAAATTTATATACACAGAACATTTCCTCACACAAATACTTTGGCTCATAACATTTATGATAGCCAAATTCAGTTATTATCATAGCCATATTACTGTCCACTATTTCCCAAATTAATCCTTATTTCCATAACAATTTCACTATCCAACATTTCTTAAGTTTATTCTCATTTTCATTTCATCACATAATCTTTATGTCAATCAAGGCCTAATCTCTCTTAGGTCCACTACTACACACAATGTCATTTCCAATATCATCAAACATGCAATTATATAACACATCCATAGATCACATTCACAATGTGATTCACTTTCCACATTTCTTACATTTTACAATTACATTCATATCAAAAATTCATTCCACATTTTCTATACATGTATACACATAATCATACAATGATATTTAATTCCTCTTTCATAGCTTTTCAACACAATTTAACACTTTTTACTATTCCGTGAACAACATCATTTTTATCCCTTTTTGACATGACTTAAGTTGTTTATCAACCCAACACATATACATTATCACCATGATATTACTTCACAAAATCTTAGTCACGCTACTAAGGTGACATCTCTCTCACATATATTTTTAAATGCATTAGTATACCATCTATACATCCATTTGTTAACCCTTCAACATATATATATATATATTACTCATACACATTTATACACATTGAGCTCAATAACCTCTTTACACTTTCCAATTCTAGTTATCACAAATCTCAATTTCTTGAACCAACATTGATTCACCCATATCTCACTATCAATATTATTCCTTGACCTAGCTTTGCTCAGTTTTGTCAATGCAAACATAACCATTCTCATACCATCAATCACATTATTCAATTTAATAGTACTCTTATATACAGTAATATTCATTCCAGAAGCTCATGGGTTTAACTTACATTAAAATTACAATGTTTGCATTTAAAACAGCAATGCAACCAACACCATTATATTTCCTTATTTAACCAACATCATCTCTTTTTCTTTTAAAAACTTTAACTTTACATATTCAAATCATAAATGGTCAAACTTTGTCTATACCCATCAACTCATTCAATATACCACCATACTCTCTTCATTTAAATAACATAACTTTCAATATTCACAATTCGACATTATTTCCTCTGTCTAGCAAACTCAACATAAACTTTCTTATAAAGAGGTTTAAAGTATAGAAGAAAGAGTACATACTCTTATCTTAATTTGATTTTCAACTCATTTCCAACTTTATTTTCCTTTCCATTTCTTTATTTTTCAATTCATATTATGTCATACATAATATTACTCATAAACATCAATATTACATTCCATGTTGCACATGACATAACATTTTTCATATGTCTCATTAACATGCATATTTCACATTACATTTCGTAATTCGTTTCTCATAAATAATTAGGCACTATGCCTCAATTATAATTCATTTCCAACATCATTGCCAACAATCATGGTTTCTTCTCACATCAACATAGTATACACATATACCATCAACTATATTAAACATCTCATGTAACACAAATATTTACAAATCATATTATGCCACATCCGAGACCAACCTAGGTGTTAATGCATGTGCATGTATCAAAATTTTCATTCCTTTTATTTTCATTTATCATCATTTTTTTCTTTTTAAAACTTTTCTTTTTAAATTTACTTAGGCCGAGAATTTCGAAACCTAAGCTCTGATACCAAAATAATTGTAACACCCCGATACCCCATATAAATACTGTACATATACCAGGTATACATACAATATGTATATAGAGTATAAGAATGTCACTTTTCATCACCATTATAACACTTTACTTTAAATTTTAAAGCCATAATACATTTAAATCATATGAAAGTATTTACAAATGGTTATTCTTATCATAGTAATACATAAATATAAATTACATTGTTTCTTCCAAAGATTCATTTATACAAATGAATACATTCTTATGAAAATACAGTATAATTACATGCATGCACCACCATCTAGTTGGTCTCGAACAATACTTGTCCTCGTTGTGACATAGTAGCTTATCTCCAGCTTCATCACCTAAATACCTGCGCGATTAAGATAACCGCGCTAAGCTCGAAAGCTTAGTAGTACAAGTAACCATTAAAATATACAATATAAAGGAAACATACCTCATATGTTTAGTCTCATGTTTTATCATTTTCTTACTCTGTTTTCCCCTTTTTCAATGCATTCTTCATATAATCCTATTAACCTTATAAAGGATATACATATACACATATAACATAACCATCAAACATAATTCAATAAATTGATAGAACCATCATATTATGATACTTACCAATTTCACCTTATACATATCATATATATCATTTTATACTTTATAATCACATATTGCATAAAACTTCACAAACCATATCTCCTTACAATAATTCATGTATGTTATATAATCATATCACTAGCCACAATTCATCATTCACAACTCACATTTCCAACAAAGGTAACATAGATCTCATTACTCATTTATTTCAACTTGTATATACATCACATTAACAACAAAGACAGACTCGGGCCCAAAAGACACTAATATGTCATTCAAAGTTCAGAGTTACTGTTTTGGTCAATAGTGACACCATGTGTCTAGCCCCGTAGGCAATATATATATCTCTCTATCCATGGATAGTGTAACAGACCCAGTCTCTTGGACCATCAACTCAATAGCTTGAGGAGATCCTCAACCCGGCTAGACTGTTACTAATTATCAATTGGAAAATAGCTTACGGGCCATCCCATTTCGCCTATCCAATGATTCATTTCACATTTCTCAACTGGAACCAGCTTACGGGCCATCCCATTTCGCCTATCCAGTGATTCAATTGGCATCGGTTTACGGGCCATCCCATTTCACCTATCCAATTATTCATAGGCATGCCGCCAAATACAGTACTCTGAAAATGGAATAACACATTAGCTACACAATTCATTTATTATTTCATTATCAATTTCATTCTCATTCTCATCATCATTTACATCATCATAGCCAACCACAATGGCATCATTTAGGCAAAACATGCCTCATTTATCTCATTCTCAATATCATAGCCAACCACAATGGCTTTATACATCATCACCTCTCAATTTACATTTCATATTCCATCACAATATCACATTATCACATTTCATAATTCATCACAATATCACATTATCACATCTCATAGTTCATCTTTGATATTTATATACATAATCATTCATTACTCAAGTATGCACAATCAATTGCATTACCATATAAATTGGAATACACATCATACACATCATATCCTCACATCTTTCACATTTCATAACATATATATATTGAATGCCTTCACATCTTATATGTATTAATGTATTATCATATCTCTTATCTTTTCATTGCATTTACAATATTAATATTTATTTTAACAATATACTTATATGCAATCCAATAGGGTTTTGTACTTACCTCTAAAGAACTCATTCCCATATAACTTCTCTTCCATAGATCTTTCAATACTTGGATTAGGGGCAATTCCATCTCTTAAAACCTAATCCAAAAGTAATCATACACACTCACTTAGAAATACACATGAGATAATACAAATAAGAATCAATTAGGGCAAACTCAACACATGACACGCTCATCAACACGGGCGTGTTCCTGATCGTGCCCTAACTCCACAACACAGAAACATTGACACGCTCATAACCACGGGCGTGTCACTGGGCGTGTAATACATTCTGTATCTCAAAAACATCAACACGTCCAATCAACATGAGCGTGCTCATGGCCGTGTCAATTCTCCAAACTCACAGTAGCTATGACACGCTCAATAACACGGGCGTGTTACTGGCCGTGTCAATTCTACTGCCACACAGAACTTACGACACGCTCAATAACACGGGCGTGTCACTGCTCGTGCTACCAACTCCAGAAAACAGAATCAACGACACGCCTAACAAACTGGCCGTGTCTCTGGGCGTGTCCGACTTAAAACCCAGATTCCGGTCAACACACAACAACATCCCACAATACCCATCTTTTTATCATTACTCACTTCAAACAATCTTCATCAAACACACCCAATAACCATAACAACTTACCAAAACATCAACAACACTCAAAACACACACCAATCATCATTATAAACATCATTCATATACCAATTTATCAAATCCCCAAATTTCATTAAACTCAACCCTTATTCAACAATTCATCATCATCTTCACAAATAATCATATTATCATCATCCAATTACCAAATTAACACATATATATATATATACTTAAATCTTTCAATATCATCATCATCACACATCAACCATACCAAACCCAACTCAAACCATGAAAATCAATTTAAAGAAATAAATACTTACTTGAATCCTTTATCAAATCTTCATCTCTATCATCAAATCTCTTGAATTCCTTAAGAAATTTGGTAAGAAAATCACATCTTTCTCTCTTTCTCTCTCTCTCTCGGCCAAGAAGAACGAAGAAGACGAAGAAGGAGTAGAAGGAAGAAGAAGTTTCTACTTCTTTCCTTTGTCCTTATCCATATATATATATATATAATAATAATAATAATAATAATAATAATACTTTAAATCTCCACCACATATTCTTTCTTTGATTTTCTCCTTCTCTTTTCTTTTTGTCTTTATTATTGTTATTATTATTTAGTTATACAAATATATATACAACTCACTTATCCTTCACCATTATATATATCCCATGTATATGTGATGTATATGTATATGTCTTACATATATTATCCTTATTTTTCACATATACACATATACATTAAATCCAAATACAACAACAATAACTCCAAAACTCTTAGGGTCTATTCCGGGATATTACAAGGTAGAAATGGTACTGGATTGCGCTCGCTGGCTCTCTTGAGGGGGAGGTCAGGTGTTCGATCCGGGGAGGCGACCTAAGTGTGTGACAATGCCACTTGGGCCAAATTAACAAATCCTGCTGGAGGGCCCGTGAGAGCAGTCCAGTACTGTAGCGGCCCACCTACGGGAGAAAAGGCTGGGTTGCCGGTTGCCGGTCGGGTAGGCTGAGGGCCGAGGGCCTGGCTGGGGTCGTTACACCCTTGATTTTGGCCCTAGCTAATCTGATGCCGATTAGAGAAAGGCCTAATCAAGTTCGATCCATTCTTAATGGCTTAAACCTATTTTAAAGCCTTCGATTAGATTGGTACAATTCTATGAGGCCATAAATAAGCTAGTTAAACATTTAAAACCCTAAATATGTCTGATTTGAAGGTTTGGTTGGATTTAATTCGATTTGGCCTTGTATTGGACTTCAAATTCGGTATGGGTATACCCATGTCGAATTGAGACATCTCAATTCGACATGGGACACCCCATATCAAATTGGCATGCCCCAATTTGATATGGGGTGTGCCTATATTGAATTGGGACACTAAATTCGACATGGGGCAGCCCTATATGGAATTGGGACTTTCCCAATTCGATATGGGGCTTTACCCATATCAAATTGGGACCCTAATTCTATATGAGATCAATCAAGCAGACTCCATATCTAATTAGAGAAATCCTAATTTGATATGGAGCTTGTCCATTGATGCGTGCCGCTATGCTATAGCAATTACCGCAAGTTCACGGGTCACCCAAGTAATAAAGTAGTGAGTGAGTTATCGTTCCACTGAGGAAAAGGCCAAGTACTAATGCAAATCTTAACCGTTGTTTAGCAAATCAATATTTTTATGGTGTTTTGTAATTAAAGACAAGTAATTTAAATAAATGACAGCAAAGATAAATTGAGTGTTGTGTAAAAAGGTTTGATGATAAAGATACTATCTAGATATTGAATCCCCCTAGCCTCAATTACATTACATGATAGAGTTGAGTTGGCATTCCTCTAACTTAGACTAACACCTCTCTCGAGCGAATTAATCCCTAATCACTAAGTAGAGTGCCAGAATCTCTTCTCAAAACACAATTAAGTAGGTCATGCATTAAGAACAATGAACTATAAACCAAAGGATCTTGTAGGTCTATCTCTAGCACCCCAATCAATCCTCAACCCTCATGAGTAATCAATTCATATCAAGCTTTCTCAAGTCAATAATATGAAAATGGCAACCAATCAATAAGCATGCTATCATCAATTGGCAATAATCATTAAGCATCATAAGAATAAAACAGCTCAACAAATTAAAAGTATCCAATCATACAAATAAGCTAGGGTTCATTAACATCTAGATAGAGAATGATTTAGTTCATGTTCAATACACTTAATACAACAACAACAGCAATAACTTTAAAATACATAAAAGGAGAAAATAGAAAAACCCCTTTCAATTGTAGCTTCTTCAATCTGCAGGAGCTGCCAATGGAAGATGAAGATGGTGGAGAGGTTGGAATGGAGGATGAAGATGAAAAGTCAAGAAGAGTGTCACTCCCTCCTTGCCCAAAACGTGTATGCATAGCCTCCTCCTCTCAAACCTCTCTTCTCTGTCTTTGTTCTCTGTTTCCTGCACAAAACCTGTAGCCCTCTGCAGAAGCCTCCCCCTTCTTCCTCTTCTTATCTTTTTAAACCAATCCAAGACTCAAGTCAACTCACACCAGCTCACACCACTCTCCTTTGTTCCCCACTCTCTCTTTGTTTTGTATTTCTTTTGGCAAAAGTAATTGGTTTGTCTCCCACTTGTTCCTCCATTCGTGCAAAAGAAACAAAGTTTTTCTTAGGTGACACGGCCAAGCCAAGAGTGGCTTGGCCGTGTCTCTTATGCTTTTTCTTGCTTTCCATGAGGTGACACAGCCAACCAAGAGTGGCTTGGCTGTGTCTCTTGATTTTTCTTAGGACACGGCCTAGCCAGTTGGCCGTGTCCCTCACTGGCTCGTTCTTTCTTTCTTTCTTTTCTTTCTTTTCTTTGGTGGTGAGGGGTGACACGGCCAAGCCAAGAGTGGCTTGGCCGTGTCTCCTGTTTTTTTTTCTTGGGACACGGCCAAGCTTCTGGCCGTGTCCCTTGTTGCTTGTTTGATCTTTGTGAGACACGGCCAAGGACACGGCCGTGTCATGTGACACGGCTAGTGGCTTGGCCGTGTCTCTTGATGGTGTCAGTCTCTGCTTCTTTTCTTTCGTTCTTTGCTTGGTTCTTTGGTTTTTGCTCTTTAGGAGAGACACGACCAGTGACTTCGGCGTGTCACCTGGCCGTGTCAGCTACTGCTTGATGATAATTTTGAGGGACACGGCCAAGCTTGCTTTGGCTTGGCCATGTCTTGCTTGATTCAAGCTCTTTCTTCATTGTTTTGATCCTCCAAGGGAGTTTTTCCACTTTAACCTAAAACAAACACTTAAAACAAACTTTAAACAAAAATCAAATGAAACATTAACTAAAAACACATTAAAATCATACTAAAAACTAGTATAAAATCACTCTCATCATCCATGTCAAAATAGGATTGCCAATTTGATATGGACTTTGATTCCATGTCGGATTAGGATTTTTTAGTTTGACATGGTCTTAGTTTTCCTCAAATTAAATTGGCTTTAATTTGATATACTCATGATTTGTCTCAAATTAAAAATAGTCTAATTTGACTTGCCTCTAAGACTCAGTTACAAAAGTTTAACCTAACATATTTACTATAAATACAAGATGAAAAATTATTAGCAAGGAAGCAACACAACATTAGCACGGGGCAACTTTCAATTAACGAGATAGCAGCCAAACACAATTAAGAAACAAAAGAGAAAAGCATATGAAAAATAGAATTAACACAAAGCAATTAAGAGGCTGTGACCATTGATAATC
Source organism: Garcia nutans (assembly GCA_947685225.1). Taxonomy (NCBI): domain Eukaryota; kingdom Viridiplantae; phylum Streptophyta; class Magnoliopsida; order Malpighiales; family Euphorbiaceae; genus Garcia; species Garcia nutans. The sequence goes on from CANTUV010000024.1 coordinate 56,554,606, forward strand.
ATCTCAAGTTGCTTCATCTAACCAAAGCTACAAGTTGGTGCAGGCCAGTAAGGTAAAAAACTTGGATAAATACACTGTCAGTTTTGGAGGAATCAACGAACGGAGGTTTGTCTTTGTAACTTAACTCATTTATTTCTTTTACAATAGTTCACTTATTATTATTATTCATTGAATTGTCTTTGTTTATTAATTTATTCTTTTGCCTTTGATTTATATAATAAATCCAGTGGCCTGCCTTTGATTTTATATAAAACATCTAGTAGCTTGTTTTCATTGGTTTTAAAGTCACCATATCTTAATTCATTCAATATTATTTCATCAAGTAGCTTTGGACTTAATTTCAATCTCTAATTATCTGAAACCCTATTTATTTATTTTGACCAACCGAGGTCTTAAATTATAGTTTTAAAAACCCTAATTTACTTCCTCAAACCCTAATTTATTATAAAAACCTTAATTTAGTCATAAAATTCCTAAAATCATCTAAAAATCCTAATTTAAGATGTAAATCCTAGATTTGTGTATTTGTTGCTTTAATGAAGATTAAAATTTAGATATGATTATTTTATGTCTTGATGGATGATTTATTAATATTTTATTTTTTTTTAATAAAAATTAAAGCAACGATGCCATGTCTTGCTGTCGACAAAGGTTTTGGGAGGTCCCATAATGCTTAGTTACCATTTAATTTGAAATCCTTCTTCCACATGTCCAATTTTCATTAGTCCAACATGTTTGGCACTAAAATTTAAATTTACTGGGGTAGTTCGGTCGCACAAATTAAATTTCTTACTGCACAACATCAACGTTATCTCTTTTGTGGTTTGGTGGAAGGTTTGGTTCTTGAGAGTACGGTCATACGAAGTGAGGAGCGATCGCACAATGGTTTGTGCATTGATTGTCAAGTGCACACTCTGGCCGCTATCGCTTCTATGAGTTTTGAGTTTTTTTGTTCATAATTTTGTGTGGTCGCTCAAGTAATTGGAGCGGTCACACAATGTCCTTGTGATATGATTTGGCCATACCAGAGACTGTGATTTCTTCTGTGCTTTCAAGGAGTTTCTTTCCTTTAGCCTTTGTGTTGTTGCTCAAGATATTGGGCGGTAGCATGAGGCTAAAAGTTTAGTACATATAAAACAAACTTGTTTGAAATTATTAGTACACATCAATTTGATTGTCAATGATCAAAATAGAGTTCAATTGTCCAACAATCTTTCCCTTTTTGACTTTGGCAATCAAATTTAATTTAAACAATGGTAAATTGCAAATCAATCAATTTAATGCAAGTTTTTTAATCAATTGGTTAATTTTAGTTCTTAGTTTCTCCTCCTGAACTTATGAATCTCCTTTCCTTTTAGTTATTGTTTTTAAATTTAATTTATGTTTTCTTCTCCCCCTTTGACAAAGACAAAAAGAATGTATGCACAAAGATAAAAGACATAAATCATAACTCATAGATTATAAGTTCATTGTATTAAACATAATATTGCAATACAAAAGGAAAACATAAATCAAAAGAAAACATAAAATAACTAAGAGACTAATCTTGGATCTTTTCTTTTCCTTTCCTGGATGGGGGAGGAGGAGGAGTGCCTTCTTCATTGTCAAAGGATGGAGTAGGGGAGTTGGTATGGGAGGAGCCAGAAGATTCTTCATATGGGCTCTCAATATGTTCACTAACATCCCAATCACTAAGATTACATTGAGGGAGATCAAATTTCCCATGCATATCATAGATGTCATGATGAACACGATCCAAGAGATCAATCTTCTTATTAAGCTTGGTGATCCTTTTGGTGACATCCTTTTTGAAGTGAGTGAATTATTTTTGTAAGGAGTGAATGGCTTTGAGAAGGAGCTTTAAGGTTTTTGAGTATTCACCCTTTTCTTTTGAAGATTTGGTTGGTTTGGGAGGGTGTTCAACTTCAACATAAATAGGTTCTCCTCCTCCTTCTCTTGTGATGTGGTGCCTAGGTCTTTTCCTCTCTCTTTGAATCACACCTTTGCTGCTAAAGATGTACTCATAATGATCATTAACTTTTTGAATGCACCTAGCATGTTCACGGTAAAGAAAACAACATAATTTAAGGATAAACTAAATTAATTTAAATAGACATTTATAACTCCACGATGAATTCAATGAAAGGAACCAACCCTAAAGAGGGTTAGTTCTTCATTATTGAAATAAAAACATTGAAAATATTAAAGCAATACATTAAAAATTATAATTTAAAGAACAAGAAATATCAAACTCTATTTCTTTGAAGAAGAGCTTGAGTTGGAACTTGAATTTCTTCTTGATCCAGAATTTCACTCTCATTCTTAAGAAAACTCTAAACTACATTTATTTCTTGAATGAATCTAATCTAATTCTTGTAAATCTTTCATATCTTGAAACCTTAGAAGAAGTGTGTTTAAATAGGGTGTTTGGAAGCTTCATTAGTGGGGAAAAACTGAAAAAGGTTAGGCCACATCTTGTTTGGTTCACCACGTACCCAATTTTCTACTCCCCACGGTCGTGGCTTTTCAGTGCCATGGTCATGTCCTGAGTTGGATTGGATGGTTTGAGCACTTTACACCTATAAAATTGTGGGCAGGGTAGGCCACGGTCATGGTCTTTCAATGCCACGGTCGTGGCATGTAAATGAAGACTGCCAATTTTGAATTTTCTTCTCTTTCTTGGCTCGGGAGAGAAATCAATCTCACGGTCATGTCCTGCCAATGCCACGGTCATGGCCTTCATTTGGCTTTTGGATTTTTGTCTTTTTTCTATGGCAGACTTGATTAAAATCCCATGATAGTGACCTTGAAGGGCCACAGGCATGGCATTTGTTATTTCTTCATTTTTGCTTGCCTTTCTTCATTTTTTGCACCTCCAATAATTAGAAATTTTGAATCTTGTTTTTCCAAACATGATTATAATAATTCTAACTCAAATACACAAAATCCATCAAATTTAATTGCAAAATGATTAACCTTATGGTTAGAATTATAAAAAATATTGATCATAATTTCACTCTATCAAACTTCCCCAAAGTTAAATCGTTGCTTTTCCTCAAGCAATTGAAGTTTAGTACTTTCTATTTATATGTTGAGTTTATATGAAAAAAATTAATAATTAAAACTTTAAATTTTAGGTCACAATTTAGTTTCATATTTTACCTACTTCATTCTTGCCTCCTTTACTTAAGAATTTTAATCAATTACAACCAATTATCAAATTCTAGATAAGCAAATATTCTTTTGATGCAAATGCAACCTAGTCTCATATGCATGCTTAATTGAACTTTCTCCACTAATAGATTATGCTAAATCAAGAAAAATCAAAAGGACTTTAATAGGCTTGTAATAGGGTTTATAATGGTGAGGGTTAACAAAAGGTTTAAATAAATTTGGTTAAAATGTCTTTCAAAAATTTCTCGTGTAGAGGGTTCTTGGATCCTTGCTCTTTTCAAGACTCTCTTCTAGGGTATATTATTATTATTATTATTATTATTATTATTATTATTATTATTATTATTATTATTATTATTATTTGTGTTTTTTTATTATATATATATTCCCCCAAACTTGAAACTTAGGAGTCTATTATTATAAGCAATTTTATTTTTGAGAAAATTTTTGAAAGACAATTAACCTTGAAAAGGGTAGTTAATTTTGGGTTGTTAAATCAAAGAAAACTCAAGCTGAAATGTATTTTGGTTTTAAAAGGGGCAACTTAGGAAAATGTTTATAATTGGTGGATATAAGGATTTGGTTTCACAAACAATGACTAAATCATTTTTTATTTTATTTAGCAATTTTTCAATTTCGCCTTGAAAGCTGTTTTAAACATGTTCTAGGCCTAGGCAATTATAATATGAAAGAATATACACTTATGCTAAAATTTAAAAACCAATCATATTGAATTAATAAAAGAGCTCAGTTGGTGTAGACCCTTAATTTTTGACCCAGTCTGGTCCAATGTTTTTTATATAGTCCAAAATAATTTTGTGGTATTTTAATTAAATAATATTTATTTTAGTATATATTATTTATAATTTTTTATATAAAAAATAATATTAGTAAAGTAAATATATAAATAAATAAATAAATAAATAAAAATCGGCGACAAAAAATTTCATCGCCGAAGGTGAATCGGCAACAGGCCAATTCACCCGTAGGAATTTCCTGCGGGCAATCGGCCATAGGCCAATTCGTCACAGGAATTGGCGCCTGTCCCAGCTCGCAGTTTTCGCTAGCAATTTTTTTGCCAACGTAATTTTCTAATGCAGTTTTTTCCAAAACCAAATTCTATTTGGTTTTGGTTTCTTTTCCTAATTAGTTTTAGTTTCCTTAGACAATTAGAAGTAGGTTTATGATTTTTCCTATAAATACAACATTAAAACACATAATTAGGGATCAAAAATTTGTTTTTACTGAGCAAAACTTGGGACTTCTGACTTGGGAGGAAAAAGAGGACAGAAACCCTAAGGAGCAAAAGACATTAGCAATCATCAACCAATCAAAGGCAGTAACACTGTCTTTGTCATTGTTCATCTAGAAGCAAATTGTAGAGGAACCAATGAATGGAGATTTGATTACAAGTCTTTGATTTGATTATATTTACAATGTTATTGGCATATTTTCTTTTAAATGTTTTTATCTGTTTTGGTATTAAGTCAGTAACCTAAATTATTAAACTTAGTAATATGTTTTACAGATTAAATCATCCATTCATCTAGTAGCCTAAGTCTTTTATCAAAACTTCAAAAACCCTAAATCATCCTTCTATTTCCAAAACTTCAAAAACCCTAAAACTGGTCTTCTATTTCCAAAACTTCAAAAGCCCTAAATGGTTTCTTCTGTTTCCAAAAACTTTAAAACCTTAAATTGTTTTTCCCCGAACTATTTTCTTAATCATCCAAACTCTAACTTTTTGTCCAAAATTTCCAAATGTCTTCTTAAATCTCCAAACCCTAATCTTTTTTATAATATCTAAAAACTTTAATCATAATTATTTCTATAAAACTCTAAACTGTTTTCATAAATCCTAAGATCAAATATGTTTTTCAAAATACCAAAAACCCTAATTTTAGTAAACCCTAGTTTTCCTAAACCCTAATTCTTAAAACATCACAACTTTATGACAAGTCCATCAACACCTAAAACCATAATCCAATAAACCCTAGTTTCCTAAACCCTAATGTCTTAAGGTTCCAAAATCCTAATTTCATAATGTTTACTTAAAACCCTAACTAAACCTACTTTTTTTAAGTCACAGTAACATTATTTTCATAAAAACATCCAAAACCCTAAAACTTTAAAATATCCAGTAGCTATTTATTACTTTAAAATATTTCTTCACAAATTAACTAGTATATACAAAACCCTAGTTATTGAACATAAAACCCTAGAAACCCTAATTGATGCATGAATCCCTAAAGTTAATATATTTATTATTTTATTTAAATCGGATGAATGCTTATTATATATTTTGATTGATGTTTGATATCTTTGATGAATGATTTATTTATGAAGAATGGTTATTTATTTTTATTGATTTATTTTGATTTCTAAATATTGTAAGAGGTATGTTTGCACTTTATGGGTACCTCATTAATTAATTTCTATGTAATTTAAATTGCTTTTATATTTTGGACCAATGTAAATGACATGTTTCCACCTTTCGGTGGGTGTCCTATTTAGTTTAGACATGACGATGTAAGGACTTATTTCTATTCTCGGATGGGTGTCCATTTATTTGCTTTGTTTGGACATTATTTTGATTTTAATATAATGATGCTTTATTTTAATTGTTGCATGTAATATGGATAATATTGTTATACTTAAGAATTTTATAATATTAAGACCTACAAAGGAGGCCGGTTCCAATGAACCGGGCGTTGTGGGGGTTCTGGGCCATTTCTCACCTTCCCCACACGTACCCAACTTTCCAAACCCATTAGGGGGTTGGGGATTCCTTAGGAATCGAGTCATCCACCCCTTTCTTTTTTTTACCCGTCCGGGTGGCAACTCCATTTTCTCCGGGCTTAAGCTCGTGTTCTCTAAGGCCCTGAGCCTAAACTGTGCCGAAGTCGCAAGAACCATTCCACCGGGAGTGGAGGCAAAAATCACCGCTCACAGTTGGTTAAAAATTCATAAGGTATAATTATTCTACCAAATTTTGATCTAAAAATTTTAACACTTTAACTGAAAAATTTCAGCATATAAACCAACATATAAGAAATATATAGTAAAAACATAACTTAATATATAATAACAATCCAAATTTCAAACTATAAAATATTTCAAAAAAAAGAAAAACACAATCTTAAAAAAAATAAATATTCAAAACTACATAAAATAAATTTAAAATACCAAATTTCACAGCAAAACCTACAATTTAGGAAAATTTTCCCCGAATTTGAAATACCACTGTCCTCAATGGTCTCCAGTAGCAGCATCATCACCGGGTGGAGGAGGCTGTGGTGACAGAGCATAGTGGAGTCCAAAATGAGAAAACAATGTGTTGAACTACTCACTGATTCCGATTATCTGAGTTGAAATAGTCGGACCTCATGCTCAACTCTGCCAAATCATTGCTCCATGTTGTCTAAACGCTGCTCCCATGCTTCATTCCTGTGGTTCATCTCATGTTCAAAAGAATCAAGCCTGTTAGCAATATAATCAAATGTATTAGGTGGTAGAGTAGATGGACCGGCCGTGGAAGGTTGAGCAGGTTGTGGTTGTTAGACCCTTAATTTTTGACCCAATCCGGTCCAATATGTTTTATTTAGTCTAAAAGTATTTTTGTTGTCTAATTGGTCCAAAATAATTTTTATTAAATAATTTTTATTAATAAAAAATAGAAATAAACAAATAGAAGTTAAAAAATAAAAATCGGAGTCAGAAAAATCGGCGACGAAAAAATTATCGCTGGGACCTGTGTGGGCATTTCGCACGCAGAATTTTTCTGCCTGCAAAATAGCCCTTCGCAACGCAGAATTTTTCTGCCTGCGAAATGGCTACGGTCCCATTCCGCACGCGCTGCCACAGCCAACTGCGGAAGAATTTTTTCGCCAGCTCATTTTTTTCTGCGGCAATTTTTTTCGACAGCGCACTTTTTCCGATGCAAATTTTGCGAAACCTAATTCAATTAGGTTTCGATTTCTTTTTTTTTATTAATATTACTTACCTTAACTAATTAGGAATAAACCACATCAAACCACTATAAATAAGGACCAAAGGCAATTAAAAAAGAGGAGCCAAAATCCAACAGTAGCTTGGAAAAAGAAAATCCAAATCCATAAAGGAAAAAGCTTGAATTGAATTGATTTTAAAAGAAACACGATTTAAGAGAGGAGAAAAATGCAAAAAGGCTGGTCTTTTGAGCTTGTTCATCCAAGAAGCAATTTTGGTGCAACTTACAAAAGAAGGTATGAAATTCTAATTTCTTTATTTTTTTTTCATAGTAGCTAAAACTAGGATTTTGTGTTTTTCAAAAGTTAAAATCTTAGAACTTTAATTTAGTTTTTCTAAAGCCAAAAAACCTTATTTAGTTGGTTTATCTTCCAAAAGGCATAAAATTGTTATTTTTACTTCTTAAAAATCTTAAAACTCTAATTGAACATATTTTCAACAAAACTAAGATTTAAATTCTGTTTCTTTTAAAATTTTAAAGTAGGTTCTATTTCATTCAAAAAGCCTTAAAAAACATCTTTTCTACTTATAAAAACTTTAATTTGTTTGTTTAAATTCATAAAACTTCATGAAATTATCAAATTGATTTCCAAATTCTTAAAAATCATGCATCACCGTGACCCTAAATTCTAAAAATTCTAATTCAACTCCAAAACCTAAAATAATGAACCCTAACCCTTTTAAAACCTTAAACCCTAATTTTTATGACCCCTAATCCCTTTTAAAATATTAAAAACCATAAAACATAAATAGGTTAAATTTACACAGTAGCTTAGAAACCCAATAATCGAAAATCATAAATCAAAGTATTTTAAAGTGTCTAAAACCCTAGTTTCATGATTTCATCATTCAAACCTTAATTTGTTTAATCAAAGTGTCTTACCAACCTTTTAAAACATAAAACTTCAATCTATTTTAATTCCATAAAAAAGTCACAGTAGCTTATACTCATGAAATTCCCAAAACCTTAACACATGAGATAAAGAAATCTAAATGGAAATAGTAGCTATAATTTGGACTTTTTATTTGCTTTATTCAATTCTATATTTGATTATGCTTTGATTTATTTTATATGCCTTAATTTATTTAAGTTCAATACTTGGTTTATTTTATTTATCATGGCTGAATGTTTACTTTTTATTGATATTTAAATACCTTTGATGAATGATTTATTTATTATGAATGGTTATTTACTTTTATCAATTTATTTAGACTTCCAAATGTTGTAAGAGGTATGTTTCCACTTGGTGGGTACCTCATTAGTTAAACATCATGTAATTAAATTTGCTTTTATATTTTAGAACCTATGTAAAGTGCATGTTTCTACCTTTTGGTGGGTGTCCTATCTAGGCATGTGATGTAAGGACATATTTCCATCCTTGGATGGGTGTCCATTTATTTGCTTTGTTTGGACATTACTTTGATTTTAATATTTTGATGCTTTCTTTTAATTATTGTGTGTAATATGGATAATATTGTTATATTTAAGAAGTTTATAATATAAAAGACCTGTAAAGGAGGTTGGTTCCAATGAACCGGGCGTTGTGGGGGGGTGCTGGGCCATTTCTCACCTTCCCCACACGTACCCAACTTTCCGAACCCATTAAGGGGTTGGGGATTCCTTAGAAATTGAGTCATCCACCCCTTTCTCTTTTCCCGGCCCGTCCGGGTGGCGACTCCATTTTCTCAAGACTTAAGTCCGTGTTCTCTAAGGCCCCGAGCCTAAACAGTGTCGAAGTCGCAAGAACCATTCCACAGGGAGTGGGGGCAAAAATCCCCGCTCACAGTGGCGACTCCACTAGGGATAAGAGAAGTTGATTTCGTTGGTCTTTATATTATTTTATTCTTTCTTATAATGATATTATCCATTGCATCATATTAGATTGCATTGTGTGCGTGAGTTAGGACGCCCGTGTTACCCATATTATGTTATGTAAGGGATACCATACTTTCACTCAAGGTATGAAGATCGAGCATGGCATAACCACTGATAGCCTTGTACCAATTGGTATATACTTGCTATGGGAACCTAAGCCTTTTAACCCAAAGACCAAAGCTCATGTAATTGGCCTAGTTACTTTCCTTAGGTTTTACCCCAAATGCATGTTGTTTGACTATGGTTAGTTTATCTTAGTCTAAATCATGACTTATTTGGTTTGTTCTTTTTCTAATAGGGCCCAAGTACATTTGCAAGCTCAAAATAAATTTTTCTTTAAAGTCCAAAAGACTAAAGCTATTTTCAAAATTTTTTCAAATTGGTCTTTGGACATAAGACTTTCCTAAAAACATATCAAAAATTCTTTGGCCCATGGCCCAAATACTAAGCCCAAACTCCATTTTTCTAAAATCTTTTACAATGGGCTTAGAAACAAAACTATTTTCACCCAACCTTTTCTTACAAAGAGCTTGCAAAAATATTTAGGTCAATTATGAAATACCAAAAATCAATTGTGGGCCTAGTTTACATTAAGAATAAATTAACCATGGGTTTGTTTTTGGCATGAACCATTAGTTACTTTTTTCAAGTGAGAAATCTATCTATAATAAACCTCTTAATTTAGTTTTAATCCAATATAACATAAAGGCTACTTTAGTTGGATAAATGGATTAAAACCTAATTAATAGGAATTATCATGGACTGATTTCCATTTTCGAAAATATGACTATTGGTTGAAATGTCCGAGGTAATTATTCGAAAGCAAGAGACCCCATGTTGGTATTTTGTTAATCATGTACCTAGGAAAAAGACTCGCAATTCGTATGTGGATGATATAAGGTTGGAAGGAACGTCCTAATTATCTTTCTTCATTGATTGTTCATGCATACATGCATACATTTGCATCTCATATCATTGATCATTTTTGGCTCACAGTCCTGGATTACGATAGTTCTAAAGCTTACAACAATCCGACCTACGCCAGAGACGAAGTATCTAGCAATGACTCAATCACTTGCTCACCAAAAACAATGGAGCCCGAACAAATTCAAAGGATGGTGGATGAGGCCCTCAATGCCAAGATGGAAGAAATCAAAGAGGCCCTAGCTGAGACCATGAAGAACCAATTGACTGCAATCTTAGAAAACCATGCTGAGGCATCTGCTAGCACTAAGAAACCAAAGGACAAAGGGAAGAACAAAGTTAGTGAAGTGGTTTTTGATGATGAAAAGGTGGTCATTGATGATGATGATGATTGGGCTCAATACTGCCAAGATGTTCAAGAGAAGAAGGAGCCAAAGGTTGTTGAGAAGGCAACTATTGAAAAAACTGAGACATCTGATGTTGAGAAAATGATCGCTGATTTAGAAAAGAAATTTGAGAAGAAACTAAAGACCGAAGAGATGTCCGAGATTGACAAATTGTTTGAGCTAGATGAAGAAGTCCCGTACAAGCTCAAGATGCCATCTTTTGCCAAGTACAATGGCACTGAAAATCCTCATCTCCATGTGAAGCAGTATATCACTGCCATGCAGTCTGCTCGAGCTACTAAGGCTCAAACTCTAAGGTACTTCATGCTCTCATTGGATTCTATTGTCCAAAATTGGTTCAATACCTTAGATGATGGAACACAAAAGAATTGGGATTTGCTGTACAAGGCCTTTGTCCAGCAATATGGGTATAATGTCGAGTTGGAAGTTACCTTAATGGAAGTGGAGTCCATTAGACAAAGGCCAAATGAGAATTTTGTGGACTATGTGAAGAGATGGAGAAATAAGGCTGTTTTGCTCAAGAAAAGGCCCGATGAATCTGATCAAATAAGGATGATCATGAGAGGCGTCTTGCCCAATCTCCGTGAAAGGATGTCTCATACACTTATCCGTGACTTCAAAGACCTTCTGCAAGCTGGTCTACAAATTGAAGAGTGGGAAAGAGAGAAGAATCATTTTTTAATAAAAAGGAATGAGAAAGGGAATTACCAGCCCGGAAATCAAAGCACGCAAAAAGAAGTTGATGTTAATGTTACCGGTTAAGGGAATAAAAGACAATTTTCAGATTTGGGGAAGCCTCTATCTTGGGTTTTTAGCAAGCTGCAAAAGAAAGGGTTGTTACAACCGTTAGCTCCTCGACCTTTACATAATCCATTGCCACCAAACTTCAATGCCAAGGCCTTCTGTCAATTTCATCAAATGCGAGGGCATGAAATAGATAAATGTGCTCTTCTAAGGCATGAGATCCAAGACCTAATCGATAGTGGCAAGCTACCGAGCCGGATAAGCCCAACACCAAAGATAATCCATTACCAAGGTTCAATAGAGTACCTCCACCGGCAACCTTCATGGCAGGAAAAGGATTGAAAGAAGATTTTGTTTTATCTTCTTTTTAAGATGGGGATATTAAAGATATGAAAGGAAAAGAAGCCTAACTCAATGAACTTTCCTTAGCTTTAATATTGCTTTTAATTTTACTTTCTTTAATATTAAATTGAACAATCTTGTTTTTTCAAATTTAAAGTTGCTTGAATAAATTACTTTCATCAAAATTTTTGTTGGTCTTTGTTCATTTTGGTGCTCAACCAATGAAGAATCTATCTTGATAATTCATGAATTAATTTATTTATGCATCATGACTCGAATGACTTTACTAGATAAGGGAATTGATCTATAGCATTGAGTTGTGTATGCTTACTTAGAGAGGGCTCCTGCATAATTACCTTTGTCTAGGTCCTAGTCAGTCTTAGAACATGCTTTAACAAACTTTTGAAGCGAAATTGAACTCTGCTTATTTAAGAGAGAAATGATCTAGGCATTGTTTGTTTAGCCAACAACTAGTATCCGCCCAATTAAATATCAATCCCTAGTTGTCCCTTTGAGCCTCCATAAAATTTTAGCTTTCTTTTTATTGGCTTACAAACCCCAATAACCTACCTTGAGTTGTTGTGATACTTTTGACAAGTCTTATGATCACTAAGATGAAGAGGCAAGAAGATCAAAGAAAGCAATGATTAGTCAAGATCATGAGGATAGTTAAAGTTTCAAGACCATGAAGATAGTTGATGTTCTCAAGAACATAAGGGTAGTTGATGTTTTCAAGATCATAAGGGTAGTTGAATTGTTCAAGACCATAAGGGTAGTTGAAGTTCATTTAATATCTCTAATATATCAAGACAACATTAGAGTAACAAATGGTTTATCCCTGTTAATGAAGATTTATGTTACTCCCCTCATCCATTATTGGAAGCCCAAGTTGGTACAAAAAAGACAACTCTTTTAGAGCTAGAACAAAAAAAAAAGAAAACAAAACAAAATAAAAAAAAAAGAAGAAAAGAAAAAAAAAAGAAAGAAAAAAGAGAAGGGAAAAGGAAAAGAGAAAAAGAGAAAGAAAAGAAAAGAGGGAAAACCCAAAATGTTCAAAAAGCCAACTGAGTTCTCTTTTACCTAAGACAACAAAAGGCTTCCATTTGGTTTATAAGGACAGTTTGACTTAAATTGGTCCAACCCAACCAAAGATTCAATCAAAATCAAAGGAAAAGGAGAAAGACCATCCAATTCTTGAAAGTTCTGCACTTGATAGTCCTACAAGAAAGAAGGACAAAATGATACAAAAAAAAGAAGAAAAAGAGAAAGAAAAGGGAAGAGTAAGAAAAATAAAAAGAAAGAAAAAGGGAGAAGAATAAAGGAAATGAATTTGAGTACCAAAATTTTTGCAAGGGCAAAGACTATCCTAATCAAGATCTAGATTAATGCCGAGAAGATAGAAGGAATTTGGAGTCTAGAAAGATTGTTCCCAACTATCTAAAGTTTCAACAAGAAATTTGTAGTGTGAGAGTTTGTCCATTGTGTCACACCAGCTCCAATCTCAAAATGGCCTTCACTTAAACTGTGTCCCTTATAGACCCCATTTCAAGCCTATCAAAGACCTGTTGATCTCCCTTGGTAGGTAGAGTCTATTAGTGGAGATAGTTTGGATAAGCATGCATATGAGATAGACAATATTTAAACTCAAATGAGACCTTTGGCCAAGTAATGTGTATGTGCCTATCTAAAGTGCAACAATTCTTGCTTAAATAGAATTGATTCCCGAGTTTAGTACGGTAACTAGGGTTATCATATTATAGATGTGTTAATTTGGAAAATCAAGTCTTGAGGTACATTGACATTAATTTGGAAAAGCCAACATTTGTTTTCAAAATCAAAATTAAAAAAAAAAAGTGTTTTGTCATACAAAGCCTTCGAGCTAAGGGAAGTCTGTTGAAATGATTATTGGCAAGGTCATGAAGAAGCTATCAGCCGACATGCTGAAAAATAGTTTGAAAAGGATGTATCCCTGACTCTGCTGCTTAGGGTCTCCACCACTCATGTTTTCAACATCTTGAAGATAAAAGCCACAAATGCAAAGCTTTCGATCATTCCAATGCAAGACTTGAATGAGCGTCAAAAAGGAACGAATGAGAACACTTTTGCTAATCACCTCAGTCTGTGAGATGATGGAACGACTGTAAGTATTATTCATGCATGTCATGCATACATGAGCATATCACATCGCACTTTCTTGTCTTGTATTGCCTATTCTTTATCAAAGTGAACAGTAAACACTCTGTAAAGTGAAGAATCAAAAGAAGATATCAAATAAAGGGGGCATAGAAAGCCCATTAATTGAGAAAGCTCCAGTAATCTTGCAAAGAGAAGAAATACATGCTTGTGCGAAAAACTTGATGGCAAAGACATCAATCAAAGCTTGCATGGATAAAATCTTTGGTTTGAGCCTACACAGGGGGCAAAGTTTCTCCTTTTCAATTTTTTGAGTTTATATACCAAATATTTTTAAACTTAATTACAAATATTTTGCCACACAGGGGGGCAAGGAGAGGATATATGGTCCAATTAAAAATAGCTGATTTTTTGCAAAAAGGAAGAACAAAAGAATGAAACATTAGAACTCTCAAAAGAATGAAGATGCAAAAGACAAAAGACCAATCCAGCTAAAAGAGCTGAAGCCAGGGTAAAGACTTGACCTCCAATGGATAAAGACCCGTGTTTCAAGGGTAAAGACCCAATCTCAAAGGATGAAGATCCATTTGCAAGGGTGAAGACCCGATGTCAAAAGATGAAGATTCATTTTCAAGGATGAAGACCTGATCTCAAAGGATGAAGATCCATTTGCAAGGGTGAAGACCCGATGTCAAAAGATGAAGATTCATTTTCAAGGATGAAGACCGAGCTCAAAGGACGAAGATCAATTATGAGGGTGAAGAATCACAATGCATAAAATAGCCGGAGCAGTCAGACTCCTCAAATGATAAAAGGTCAGTCAAACTCAATCTCCGGTCTAAGCACCCATTCTCGAGTCCAAGCACCCAAGCTCAGGTCCAAGTACCCAAATCAATTCAAGCTTGGGTCCAAGTACCCAAATCAAATCAAGTTAGGATCGAGTATCCCAATCCAAGTTAGGAACGAGTATCCAAATCTAGTTTTGGATCGAGTATCCCAATCCAGTTTAGGATCGAGTATCCAAAGCCAGTTTAGGATCGAGTATCCAAATCTAGTTAGGATCAAGTGTTCGAATCCAGTTAGGATCGAGTATCCCAATCCAATTTAGGATCGAGTATCCTAATCCAATTTAGGATCGAGTATCCAAATCCAGTTAGGATCGAGTATCCAAATCCAGTTTAGGATCGAGTATCCAAATCCAGTTTAGGATCGAGTATCCGAATCTAGTTTAGGATCGAGTATCCAAATCCAGTTTAGGATTGAGTATCCAAATCTGATTTAGGATCAATTATCCAAATCCATTTAGGATATCCCAATCAAGTTTAGGATCGAGTATCCAAATCCGATTTTGGATCGAGTATCCAAATCCAGTTAGGATCAAGTATCCCAATCAAGTTTAGGATCGAGTATCCGAATCCAAGTTAGGATCGAGTATCCAAATCCAGTTAGGATCGAGTATCCCAATCCAATTTAGGGTTGAGTATCCAAATCTAATTTAGGATCTAGTATCCAAATTCAGTTAGGATCGAGTATCCAAATCTAGTTTAGGATCGAGTATCCAAGTCTGGTTTTAGGATCGAGTGTCCAAATCTCTCTGGTCCAGAACCCAAAATCTCAAAAATTAAGTCTTATTGCTTTTCACTCTCTTTCACTAAGGTTTCAGATCATTCAAGCAGGGGGCAAACTGTAGACCTTTAATTTTTGACCCAATCCGGTCTAATATGTTTTATTTAGTCTAAAATGATTTTTGTTGTCTAATTGATCCAAAATAAGTTTTATTAAATAATTTTTGCTTTACTATATAATTTTTATTAATAAAAAATAGAAATAAACAAATAAAAGTCAAAAAATAAAAATAAAAATCGGAGTCGGAAAAATCGGCGACGAAAAAATCATCGCGCGGGCCCGTGGGCATTTCGTACGCAGAATTTTTCTGCCTGGGAAATGGCTGCGGGCCCGTTCTGCGCGCGCTGCCGCAGCCAACTGCGGCAGAATTTTTTCGCCAGCGCATTTTTCCTGCAGCAATTTTTTTCGGCAGCGTAATTTTTCCGACGTAAATTTTTTGAAACCTAATTCAATAAGGTTTCGGTTTCTTTTTTTATTAATATTACTTACCTTAACTAATTAGGAATAAAACACATCAAACCACTATAAATAAGGACAAAAAACAATTAAAAAAGAGGAGCCAAAATCCAACAGTAGCTTGGAAAAAGAAAATCCAAATCCATAAAGGAAAAAGCTTGAATTGATTTGATTTTAAAAGGAGTAGAAACACAATTTAAGAGAGGAGAAAAAGGCAAAAAGGCTAGTCTTTTGAGCTTGTTCATCCAAGAAGCAATTTTGGTGCAACTTACAAAAGAAGATATGAAATTCTAATTTCTTTATTTTTTTTTCACAGTATCTAAAACTAGGATTTTGTGTTTTTCAAAAGTTAAAATCTTAGAACTTTAATTTAGTTTTTCTAAAGCCAAAAAACCTTATTTCGTTGGTTTATCTTCCAAAAGGCTTAAAATGGTTATTTTTACTTCTTAAAAATCTTAAAACTCTAATTGAACAGATTTTTCAACAAAACTAAGATTTAAATTCTGTTTCTTTTAAAATTTTAAAGTAGGTTATATTTCATTCAAAAAGCCTTAAAAAACATCTTTTCTACTTATAAAAACTTTAATTTGTTTGTTTAAATTCATAAAACTTCATTAAATTATCAAATTGATTTCCAAATTCTTAAAAATCATGCATCACCGTGACCCTAAATTCTAAAAATCCTAATTCAACTCCAAAACCTAAAATAATGAACCCTAACTGTCACGATCGGCCATAGCAGGTATGTATAGTAATTACGTGTACAGTATTCACACGTGCTGACAAAGTAGGCATGCTAAAGAGATCCGGCTAACCCTAGACCGTTAAGCTATAATTCATTAAAGGACCGGGGTTAAACGTGTGTAACTAACGGCGATGGGTGACTAGTCTGGGAAGTCTTAATAATGTATGTGATAGTGTAATGAAATGGAAACTAGAGAAAAACCGGGTAAAAACTGTGAACTGTGACTTTCTTCAGAAACGCCCTGTTAGAGAGAAACGAAGACACGTAGACTAGGGGCATTTTGGTCATTATCAATTAAAATTTATACATGAATCCAAAGTAGGAAATATACACACGAGTGCATAGAGGACGTCGAGGGGTTGAATATGAAACGATCGTCAGTAGAAACGGAGCCCGGGCAAACCCGAGCAAAGAAAGGACCTAAAGGGAATTTTATAAAAAGCCGAGGGCTTATTGGTAATTTTTCAAAATGACTTGGAAACCTAAATTAGACCTTAAAAATAGAAAGTAGAGGTCGAGAGGGTCAAAACCATATGTGGTTCACTTCATGGAACCACACGGTTTAAAAGTTATAGACAATCAATCGCCGGAAGGTATTTTGGTCTTTTCACATCCTAAATCATAAAATTACAGCAAAGGGAAGAAGAGGGGCCAAAATATGATTAAAAGAAAGCCCAATGGCTTGGGCCTTAAATAAATAAAAGAGAGAGATAATTGTACCAATGAAAAATGGCCATTTTGCCTTAAAGTGGACCAATTGGAATTAAGCATTTGTCTTAACACATTATTAGCCAAATTGGGCAGCCATTTGGACCAAAAACACATGAAAGAAGAAAGCAAAAACTCCCTCTTGAGAAGGAGGGTCGTCCAAGCCATAGGAGAAGGAAGAAAGGTGGTGATTTTCAAGTTTTAAGGTTTATTATCAAAGGTTTTGGTCGAATCCAAGGTCCTAAACTAAGGTAAGTTCACTTCTAATCCTAATTTCAGGTTTTAATGAGTAATTTGAGAGATTAAAATTAGGGTTCTTATGGTGGATTTGGGGAAAACTTAAGTAGTGATGATATTGATTAATTAAATGGAAGAATTAAGGTTTCTAAGGTTTAATAAGGTTAGATTAGGACTTAATTTGAAAAGAAATGGAAGGGTAGTGCATGTTCTAAATTTCTAGGGTTTATGGTTGAGGTTGTGTTGTGAAATTTTTGTAGGCAAGGGTGGAAATAAGGAGAAGGAAGAGATTGAAAGATAAGGGAAAGCAAAAGGAAATTAAAATATAAGGTTTGGTACTTTACCTTGGAAGAATTAATTTTTCTTTCATTTTCTTGCCAAAAACTTTATCTATGGAACTTTTGCTATGGATGCCTAAATGTGTTGTTTGAGTTTGAATTCAATTGTTGAGTGGTATTTTTGAATCCATGTGGTGATTGGGTTGTTTAAATTCAAATGAAATCTAATGTTTTCAATGATTTTGGTAAAAGAGTTTATGAACTCCATTTAGTCCAAATTGATTTAAACAATCAAGTTATTTTAAAAGGGAAGTGTCTAAGTCTTCATTAAATTATTAGGGAAGCTTTGAAATGGGTTTAGAAAAAAAAATAAACAATTTTGCACCAAATGCAAGTGGGGGCCGAATTGGTGCCCTTTGGGAGCCAATTCTGGACCCAACTTTGGGCAGCCGGTTGAGGAAGCAAACGATGGAATTTTTCGATGAAATTTTACATGCAATTAGTCAACATATGAAATAAGTTTCCTGTAAAATTTCATCCAAAAATAAGATCATTTACCTGGTCAAATTCATGACTGAAATTGACTGAAATTTAGACAAAAACCAGATTTTACTATTCATATGGTCATGCCATTTGCGTTGCCGATTTTACGCACCGTGTTACTATTCTTTTGGTCATTTTTGGGAATTATTCTAATGTGATTTGAAGTGTGTGGAAATGACTGGGAATGGTGGTAAACACTTGGAAATGAAACGGCCTTTAGCCACAGAGTTAGTACACGGCGAAATGGAATGACTTGGTAAAAATGAAAAGGGATGTGCAAATCATTTGAAAATTTGTGGAAATCTTGGATTTGAATTTTAAACCCTTAAGCTCTACTTGGTGGTTGAACTTGGTAGATAAGGGTATAGTGCACTATACTAACTTATGCAGTACTGCTTGATATTGTGATTGAATTGTTATGATCTGAACTCAATGGTGAGGGCCATTGGGGCCAATTGTGAGGGCCATTGGTTATAACCAAGATGGTGAGGACCATTCTTGTGAATTGATATCGGTGGCGAGGGCCACCTATGTTATAGTGGTGAGGGCCACTGCCTTATCACTATGGTTCTACTTTTACCAGTAGAGCAAAAATTTACAAACTATGACACGACTATTTTATGGCATAAGTTGAATTGTGAATATTTTACAATTTTAGTTGAAATCTTTTGAAAAACTTGAAATTCTTTTTTGGGAAGTACATTTTTATTTCATTGAAGTGAGCTTTATATTTTATTGCTTATATTATTTAACATTCATATATTTTATTGCCTTGCTTGTACAAATAATCTTTACTTTTATTTCCATTGGTAAAGTACCCACTGAGCGACATTGCTCAGCGAGTTAAGTTTTCCTTGACCCGTAGGTTTGGAGCAGTAGCTAACTCTTGGGAAGCGACGACCAGACCCACAACATCTCAGGGTAGATCTCTTAGTTTCCATTTTGAGTTAACTAGTTGTGACATGTATATATATATAAGATTGAGAATTACTATGTTATACTGTACGTTAGTAGTATGTCATAATACTAAACCTCTACTTTATTTTGTACTAGAAGTGTGAATTCTTCTTGCAGGTTTGTAGTTGAAGTTATAAGGGGGATTCATTGGGAGTGTATTGAGACTGATTGTGTTCGCATTGGTTTGTGTAAAAATGTTTTCAAAAATCAGAAAAACCAGTTTTGTCGACACTTGGGACCCAATTTCTAGGCGAATCTCTGGTCAAATTTCTATAAAAACCAGAGCTAAAATTTGACTAAGTAAATTTGGTAGCAACATTAGGTTAGTGTGGCGCCTCTACTCGGCTTACACACGTAGGCCAGGAAGGGGTGTTACACTAACCCTTTTAAAACCTTAAACCCTAATTTTTATGAACCCTAATCCCTTTTAAAACATTAAAAACCATAAAACATAAATAGGTTAAATTTACACAGTAGCTTATAAACCCAATAACCGAAAATCATAAATCAAAGTATTTTAAAGTGTCTAAAACACTAGTTTCATGATTTCATCATTCAAACCTTAATTTGTTTAATCAAAGTATCTTACCAACCTTTTAAAACATAAAACTTCAATCTATTTTAATTCCATAAAAAAGTCACAGTAGCTTATACTCATGAAATTCCCAAAACCTTAACACATGAGATAAAGAAATCTAAATGGAAATAGTAGCTATAATTTGGACTTTTTATTTTCTTTATTCAATTCTATATTTGATTATTCTTTGATTTATTTTATATGCCTTAATTTATTTAAGTTCAATACTTGGTTTATTTTATTTATCATGGCTGGATGTTTACTTTTTATTGATATTTAAATACCTTTGATGAATGATTTATTTATTATGAATGGTTATTTACTTTTATCAATTTATTTAGACTTCCAAATGTTGTAAGAGGTATGTTTCCACTTGGTGGGTACCTCATTAGTTAAACATCATGTAATTTAATTTGCTTTTCTATTTTAGAACCTATGTAAAGTGCATGTTTCTACCTTTTGGTAGGTGTCCTATCTAGGCATGTGATGTAAGGACATGTTTCCATCCTTGGAGGGGGTGTCCATTTATTTGCTTTTTTTGGTCATTACTTTGATTTTAATATTTTGATGCTTTCTTTTAATTATTGTGTGTAATATGGAAAATATTGTTATATTTAAGAATTTTATAATATTAAGACCTGTAAAGGAGGCCGGTTCCAATGAACCGGGCGTTGTGGGTGGTGCTGGGCCATTTCTCACCTTCCCCACACGTACCCAACTTTCCAAACATTAAACAGTTAGGGATTCCTTAGGAATCGAGTCATCCACCCCTTTCTCTTTTCCCGGCCCGTCCGGGCGGAGTCTCCATTTTCTCCAGACTTAGGTCCGTGTTCTCTAAGTCCCCGAGCCTAAACAGTGCCGAAGTCGCAAGAACCATTCCACCGGGAGTGGGGGCGAAAATCCCCGCTCACAAGTTGTTCAGATGCTTCTTCAAAATCTCCTTCTTCTCCAAATAATTCCTCCTCATCAATATTAATATCGACATCGGGGGGGGGGGGGGGGGGGTCCTAGAACTATATATTGGTTCCCTCTTTTGGCTTCTAACCTCATTGCCAAAATAATACCTATATCAATTGTAGTTTTACCCAGAATAGGAACAAGGTGATCAAGACCTATATTAAGATAAGTAGCAATCCGGGTAATCATTACCCTAATAATAATTTTACCCCTCTGTTTAATGACCTCTTCACAGCATTTAGCAAACCAATAACCAATATTAAAACTTTTTCTTCCATGGCACAATAAAAGAAATGCAATTCTTTTGAATTAACATTGCCTTGACTATCCCCTCTCCCAAAAATTATATTTGCCAAAACTACATGGATGTACCAGTAGAATGGGTTTGTAAAATTAGAGGCCTTTGACATTTTACTATTAAATCATCTAATGCCTCCTAGTCTAGTCCATGTCTCATTTTCATCAAAACCATCAGTTCTATCGGGTGTTCCCTGCAAGTCTGATAATCCAATTGCATCCCCAAATTCAAGCATCAGCCAGCTATAATTTTGATTTTCCAATCTAAATTCCACTCTCCCATTGTGACCAGCTTGTCTATTTAATGGAAAAAATCTAAAACTACTCAAGAATTCCAAGGTTAATTCAGCATAGGTCGGGTAACACATGCTAGCAAACAAGATCCATTGCATATCGGCGAACATTTTGAGCAACACATTATTCCATTGTAATTTTGTAATAACATTTGCATCAATGAATCGAGAAGGAATAATTTTTTGGGAACTTAAATCATGATACCTTTTTTGTTGCTCCTCATCATGGAATCAAATTTTCGGATACAAATGTGGTCCTTGATGTGGTGGAGATGAAGGTGGGGATAGTGTTGAGGAAGAGGATGATGATCCATCTTGGCACCTTCTTTTTGATCCTCTAGATTTTGATCCTTCAGGACCTTTTGATTTCTTGGCAAAAGTCTTACTTCTAACCATTTTGATGTATGATTTGATGAAAAACTCGAAGAAATTTGATTGAAATTGGAGTATAGGTTGTGGGGTTAGAGGTTTGGGGCATGGGTTTTAAATTTGGGCCGCCATGGATGCAAAAAGTGAAGGGAGAGAAGAAATGAGATGAATATATAGGTTGGAGAGGACACGGTCGTGGCCCATAATAGCCATGGTCGTGGCATGTAAGTTGACTAGTCAAAAATGGTTTGCATGTAATTCCACGGTCATGGCCCTTGGAAAGCCATGGTGGTGGGTTCGAGATTACTACTGCCTAAGTGTTCTTGTTTCGATGCTATTTTTGGTAGACCTATTGGTGATCCAATTGTCGTGGTGTGTGCAATGCCATAGTCGTGGGATTGGGTTCTTCACTGGATTTTAAAAAATTCTTCCCCTGATTCCATTTTGACATCTCCTATTTGATTTCCACACCCCTGAAAATGATCCACCACGGTCGTAGGGTCTCAGAAACTCAAGTTTCTTGAAGATTTGGTACCTAGAAAACAATTATAAAATATTAGAAGTTTTTTTATTTATTTATAGAAAATGGCAAAAAAATGTAGAGAAATTGGGTTGCCTCCTGACAAGTGTTAAGTTTATAGTCGATAGCACAACATTCTTTTGGACGTTCAACTATTAAAATGATAGACGCTTTCGATGTCTATTGGATCACCAATGAAATAAGGCTGCAATCATTGGCCATTTACTTTAAAAATTTCTCCTTTTTGATTTTGTATATCTATCGCACCATGAGGATAGACCTTTACAATTGTAAATGGTCTCGACCAATGAGATTGAAGCTTCCTAGGAAAATGTTTTAATCTTGAATTGTACAACAAAACTTGTTGCCCTTCATGGAATTACTTGGGTAGAATTAACTTGTCATGCCATGCCTTTGTTTTCTCTTTGTAAATCTTAGCATTCTCATAAGCGTGAAATCGAATTTCATCCAACTCACTTAATTACAAAAGGAATTTTTGTCCTGCTTCTCCCAAGTCCATGTTCAACTGTCTAATGGCCCAATATGCTTTATGTTCCAATTCTACATGTAAGTGACATGTGTAGACCCTTAATTTTTGACCCAGTCCGGTCCAATATATTTTAATTAGTCCAAAATAATTTTTGTGTTGTCCAATTTATTTTAATAAGTCCAAAATAATTTTTGTGTTACCTTAATTAAATAATATTGGCTTTAGTATTTAGTTTTTATAATTAATAAAAAATAATAAAATAATAAAAAATAAAAACAAAAAATCGGCGACGAAAAATTTCATCGCCGAAAAGGGGTCAGATGCGCAGCCCGCAAGTTCCCACGGCAGTTTTTTTGCCAGCAAAATTTTTCCGCAGCAGTTTTTTTTGCCAGCAAAATTTTTCCAAATCAATTTTTTTCGAAACCAAATTCAATTTGGTTTCGATGTCTTTTTCTTAATTAATGTTAGATTTCGCGAACAATTAAGATTAATCACCAAAATCATCTATAAATAGGACTAAAAACAACACATAAAGGGGGAGGAAAATTGAGTGAAGGAAAAACTTAGAAAAGTGATCGGACTTTAAAACTTTTTGGCAGAGATTAACGATCGAACTTTTGAGAGAAACAAACAAGCAATTCAATCCATCAAAGGCAACCATCTTGCCATTGTCCTTGTTCATCCAAGAAGTAATTTTTTGTGGAACCAACAAATGAAGGTATGAATATTTAATATTTTTCACAGTAGCTTGAATTATCCAATTGTTACTTTTGATTCTAAAAACCTTAATTCGTTTCTTTGTTTTCCAAAAATCTTAAAATTGCTGTTTCTGTTTCTTCAAAATTTTAAAACCCTAATCTACTTTTCAACTTTTCAAATCCTTAAATCATTTCAAAATTTACCAAAACCCTAATCTGCTTTCTAATTTTCCAAAACCCTAAATTGAATCTTTTTCTTTCCAAAAACCCTAAAAAATATCTTTTCTGTTTCTATAAACCTTAAATCATTTTGTTTATTTTCATAAAGCTTCATAAAACTATAAATTGTTTTGCCAAATTCTAAAATCAAATACATTCTTCGAAACACTAAAAACCCTAATTCAACTTTCAAAACCAAGACAGTAACCCCAAATTAGCTAACCTTAAACCCTAGTTTTCTTAAACCCTAATTCCCTTAAAACCTTAAACCCTAGTTTTCCTAAACCCTAACCCTTTATCTTTAAAACCTTAAAAACTTATAAATCTAAAACATTCAAACCCAATATAGTAAATCCAAAATAATAATCCAGTAACCGTTAATCATAAATCTAATGTTTTAAAGTGTCCAAACCCTAATTTCATGATTTCACTCCTCAAACACTAATTTGGTTAATCAAAGAACTTCATTAACCTCTTAAATTATAAAACTTTAATCCATTTCAATTCCTTTAAAACATACAGTAGCTTAAACCAATAATTCCAAAATCCTAAACATTAAATAAAGAATCTTAAATAGAAACAGTAAACGTCAATTTGTATCTTTACTTGTTTTATGTGATTGTGTAGTTCATTATATGCTTTGATTTACATGCTTTAGTTTATTTAATTTCAATGATTAGTTTATTTAAATTATCATGGATGAATGTTTATTTTATATTTTGATTAATATCTTTGATGAATGATTTATTTATGATGAATGGTTATTTACTTTATCTATTTATTTTGATTTCCAAATGTTGTAAGAGGTATGTTTCCACTTGGTGGGTACCTCATTAGTTAAATATCATGTAATTTAAATTGCTTTTTTATTTTAGACCAATGTAAAGGACATGTTTCTACCTTTTGGTGGGTGTCCTATTTAGGCATGGATTATGTAAGGGCATGTTTCCATCTTCGGATGGGTGTCCATTTATTTGTTTTGCTTGGACATTGTTTTGATCTTCAATATATCGATGCTTTATTTTAATTATTGTGTGTAATACGGATAATATTGTTATATTGAAGAATTTTATAATATTAAGACCTGTAAAGGAGGCCGGTTCCAATGAACCGGACGTTGTAGGGGTGCTGGGCCATTACTTACCTTCCCCACACGTACCCAACTTTTTGAACCTATTAGGGGGTTGGGGATTCCTTAGGAATTGAGTCATCTACCCCTTTCTTTTTTTCGGCCCATCAGGGTTGCGACTCCATTTTCTCCGGACTTAGGTCTGTGTTCTCTAAGGCCCTGAGCCTAAATAGTGCCGAAGTCGTAAGAACCATTCCACCGAGAGTGGGGGCGAAAATCCCCGCTCACAACATGCCTTTCCAAAAATAAGCCAAAAAGGAGACATACTAATCGGGTTCTTGTAAGCTATTCTATAAGCCCAAAGTGAATCATCCAATTTAGAAGACCAATCCTTTCTCGAAGTGCTAACTATTTTCTCCAAAATCCATTTGAGCTCCCTATTTGATATTTCTACCTGTCCACTGGTCTGAGGATGATAGGGTGTTGAAATCTTATGATGTAACCCATATTTCTTAAGAAGAGTGTCAAAGCTCTTATTGCAAAAATGGGTACCACCATAACTGACCATAGCTCTAGGAACTCCGAACCTTGTGAAAATATTCTTTTTAATGAACTTAATGACTACTTTAACATCATTTGTTGGACTTGCGATGGCTTCCACCTCTTTGGACACATAATCACCTGCTACTAGAATATACTGATTATTGAATGAAGACGGAAAGGGCCCCATAAAATCGATTCCCCAAACATCAAAGAGTTCAACTTTAAGAATTGAATTAAGTGGCATGTCTTGTCTTTTTGAAATATTTCTAGTTCATTGACAACAATCACAAGACTGAACAAAAACTCTTGTATCTTTATACATTGTCGGCCAAAAGAATCCAGATTGCCAAATTTTAGCAATTATTTTAGATTTACTGGAGTAACCACCACATTCTTTCGAATGACACAACTTCAAAATACTCTTAATCTCTTCTTTTGGTACACATCTACGAATCATTCCATCCTTACAATTCTTAGACAAGAGTGGATCTTCCCAAATATAATTTTTGACGTCGGAATGAAATTTCTTCCGTTGAGCATATGATAGGTCTGGTGGAAGAACATTACCTGCCAAATAATTAACTAAATCATCATACTAAGGAATAGAATTCTGAATAGAAAAAAGTTGTTCATTAGGAAATGACTCATTGATAGGCAATTCTCCTTTATCCATTTGATTATTTAATCTTAATAGGTTATCTGCCACTAAATTTTCAACTCCCTTTTTATCCTTTATCTCAAGATCAAATTCTTGAAGAAGCAAAATCCACCTAATTTGCCTTGGTTTAGCTTCCTTTTTGTTCATCCACTACAAAAAAAGCGCTATCTGCGACGGACAGAATCCGTCGCAGATCCGTCGCAGATCCGTCGCAAATCAGGATTTGCGACCGATCTGCGACGGATTCTGTCCGTTAATAAAAAAGGCGTCGCAATTTTCAATTTTGCTACCGGCCGTCGCAAATTGCCATCGATTTGCTACCACTAGGCAGTTGCAAATTTGCCACTCAAATATTCGCGGGCAAACAGTAACCGTTGCAAATCCGTCGCAGAAACCGTCGCTAATTGGTAGCAAATTTATCTTCCTGCCATTTTCAAGGTCATAGTATTCCGTCGCAGATTGTCGCAAAACTTGTCGCAAATCCGTCACAAATTTCGTCGCAGATTGTCGTTGCAGATTTTCCGTCGCAGATTTTCGTCGTAGATTTTTCGTCGCAGATTTTGTCGCAAAACTTGTCTCAAATCCGTCACAAAGGCCGTCGCAGATTTCCCGTCGCAGATTTTGTCGCAAAACTTGTCGTAAATCCGTTACAAAGGCCGTCACAGATGTTCTGGAGTATATATGCCTTCCGTCGCAAATTTCGTCGCAGATGCCGTCGCAGATGCAATGGATTTACTATATTTGTGTCATTATATGGATTTTATATATAAAATACACACCTGTAGTAATAATATTTACAATTTAATTACATAAATCTAAATTTACACCAATTTTCATTGATATAAAATGCAATAGTTAATTAAATAACATAATTCAAAAGTCATTACAATGTATAAGTTTTAAACATTTTAAAGTATTAAAGTATGAACACTTTCAAAAGTAAAAACTAAGCCGAAGGCATACATTAGTCATCATCTGGATGTTCTTTTGTTACTTGATCTTCTGCTGGTGGGGTTGGTTCTGTTGGAGCCCATCTAGGAGGTTCTGTCTGCCGTCCTAGTAACATATTCTGAATCCAAGTCTGGTTCTCAACCAAAAATCGAGTCATATCTGCAATCTTGGTCTCTAATTTGCTCTCTATATGAGTGACTTTATTGCTTATCTCATCACGTATCTCAGCTAACATAATCTCATTCACTTGTTGAGATGTACTTCCACTGCCCTTAAAGATGTGAGAAATCGCTAAATTCCCCAACCCATATAATCTGGCCTTCTTTGTTCCTCCTGCCGCTTCAACAAATAAATCATCATCATCCTTAGTACAAGATTGAACTTCCTCTCCATTTGCATCTTCTGTAGATTGTGATGCTTTCAATTTTTGAAAGCTTTCCTAAAAATGAAAATCAAAACAATGTTAGAGTCAAAAGAATCCAGTAGCCAATAGACACAATTCACAAGCAGTATACACCGAATTGGCTTAACCTTTGGATACACCGACAATTGATTTATCTAAATAATTATGGATACACCGACAATTGATTTATATATATATAATAATATATGAGATTGCATGAAAGAAATTGATAAGAAAGTGGGTACAGCCAAACATATTTGAATACACTTCACCAAACCAGAAATTTCTCAACTATATGGCTTCCTTTGCAGTCTGTACTATCAAAGAGTATTGTATTTAATTAATTAATTTATGATTGAAAATTCTCACTTGGCAGCCCATATTCGCTCTCTTACATGTTTATATATATTCTCTAACTTCTCCACACCACTTCCATTGCTCTTGTCTCTCTACCTCAATCTCCAAGCAAAACCAGAGACAGAGAGAGTTTCAGAAACAGAGCACAGAACTTTTCAAGATTTCTTGGAGAGAAAAAAGTACATAGTTAAAACATTTTTCAAAAACTTCAACAACCCCAATTATTTCCTCTTTAATTCCTCTATTTAACAAAGAGTATTTATCTTCTTTAAATATTTAATTTCCTTCAAGTTGTTCAAGAACCAGAACAGCGTATGTAAGTGTTTTTCATTCAATTTCCTACCCTTTGTTTGGTTGCTCTGAAAATGAAAATGATATCAAAGAAATAGAAAACTCTAGCTATTTCCCAGTAATCTAGTCTCTGTTTCCCATTGCAGGAAGTTAGAAGTATAGATTTTTATTCTATTTTTCTCTTCTTTTATTTTTTCTAAGCAACCAAATAAGAACATTATCCTGTTTTTTATTTCCTATTTACGTCCAATTATATTATGGTTTTAGTCATGCAATTAATTTTTCTAATTTTCTTTAAAATGAATGCAGAAGAATATCCAAAAGATGGATGGTTTTGAGAAAGCAAGAGCTTATAGCAGGCGAGCAAGCCAGAACATGACCAGAAGCTTTAGCAGGAGCTTTAGCAGGAGCATGGAAGATGTATTTTCTGAAATGGGCTGCTATAGAGAAACTACCAACATATGATAGGTTGAGAACAACTATCATGAAATCTTTTGTAGACCAAGAGCTTCAAGGAACAATAATGGAGCATAAAGAAGTTGATGTCAGGAAGCTTGATATGAATGATAAGCAGAAATTTATTGACATGCTTTTCAAGGTTGCAGAAGAAGATAATGAAAAATTCTTGAAAAAATTTAGACAAAGAATTGATAAGTAAGTTCTTTAGTTTTCTTGATTCATCAATTTTTCATTTTTAAATTATCTACATAAAATCCTTTGAATAAAATAGTATTATCATTTAATGACAAGTCGTAGACACCTAATTTTCAAATTTAGACTTAGCTGGTTCCTTGTGGAACTGAAATTTCCTACTTAATTTCTTCTTTTCTTCCTTCTTTGAATGAAATACTGAATATTTTAAGTTGACTCTATTCTATTATTTTTATAGTGTAATAAATATTAAATATCAATTTAATTATGCTAAAATTCTTAGATAATAGTATTAAGAAAAAAGAAAATTTTACTAATATTAATTTTTATTACTTTTAATTACATAGTTTACATGCTGTAAAACTGAGTTATATGTATTAGTATTACCTAAAAAAATTGAAATTATGAGAATATGAAAAGAAATCAAAGGGAGACCATTATTTTCCTAGTTTAGTTAATTAATTATGCCAACTTGCAAATAATTGATGTACAAATATACTCTAATTTATTTAGATAAATCATTTATCGGTGTATCCAAAGGTTAAGCCAATTTGATTTTTCATAATTACAAGCAGTCTAGCTAAGTAGTGTGCATGCTTTGCACTAGCAATTAATTTACTAGTTTGTTTAGCTGTTTAATTTGTGTTTTAAGTGTTTATCAATTATCTTTTCACCATTATTAGTTAGCTAGGGTGTATCAATTTAACTTTGATTTTAGATTAAATTCTAGGCTTTTCACAAGTAGATCAAGGATGTTGTGATCCAAATCCAAAATAGAAAAGAAAATAAAAATATACAAGAAGGGAAGGATCCAATGCACTATATATATATAATCACACACACACACAAGTAATAGCTTGGGAAAATTAAGTACGCTCATAAAAATAAAATATATTAACTTACATGAACAAGTTCCGATCTCTTATCTATAAACTTCCCCCGATCTTTTTTACAGGTATGGCTATGCTTGAACAATTCATAATTTCCAGGAAACTTTCCCCCATTTGCTGCACCCTGTTTAAATCAATATGAAACACAAACATAAGAATATGAACAAAATAATCAATTTATTTAACAAAATAAGATGTAGATTACAATACCAAATCCTTTGCATGCTCTTTCATCGATTTCGACCCACAAGTGTGAGTAGATGGCCCTGTTCCTGGTCCAGCAGGCTCAGACAGTCTGTTCTTAGACTGTTGCTCTGATAATTTTTTAGCATCTTCCGTTTCCCAATCTCTTCTCCACTCTTCTACAAATTCAGAAGGCACGGGACAGTTCACTAATCTGTTATGTCTCACATTGTAAATGCAAGTACTGTATGTCCTTGCTGCTTTGCTTTCCCAAGCTTTTCTCATCAAGCCATCTTCAGATGACCTCCAAGTAAATATTTTCTGCAAAGTAAGTAAAAATTACTAAATATGCTAGCCATTATCATTATTAAAGAATATGAACAAAAAAATAAAAATGAATATTAGATAAACATTAACCTTAAACTCTCCGAAGTATAAGTCCTTTGATTGTCGAGACAGTTTTGCCCAAGAGGATCCTGTTTTATCAGGATACCATTGGAAAGCTTCTGTGCATGCATGTGATATGCCCCATACATGAGGATTAAATCTGAAACAACTTAAGATTATTAATAAAGTGCCAAAATAGTGACTAAATAGGATAAAATTAGTAAATTACCCATCAGCCTTTGACCAACTAATTATTATTTGCCCATCAGCATCACGGGCTGGTTCTTGGGATCGAGAGCCTCTACTTGTAACGTCATTGTTAACATCAGGTTGAGGTTCATGTTCACTAGAATTAGGAGATGAAGCTGATATTTGGGGATTTTCTATTCCTAATCCGTGCATGTTATCCAGTGAGGGAGTAGAAGAGGGTGGTGTTATAGGATTAGAAGATTCAGATTGTCTTCTCCTAGATGTTGGAGTTCCATCTGTGTTAGGATTTGAAGATTTTGAGGTTCTTCTCCCAGATGTTGGAGTTGCTTCTGTATTTGGACTTACAGCCACTGGAATTGCAGGTGTGGGTTGGGTAGGTGCAATGGCTGTTGGTGTGGGTTGGTAAGGTGCAATGGCTGTTGGTGTGGGTTGGGTAGGTTCCATGGCTGTTGGTGTGGGTTGGGTAGGTATGATGGCTGTTGGAACTGTACGTGTGGATCGTCCTCTTCCCACTGGTGGTTGAATGATATTGCGACTTTTCCCTCTAGCCATATCTGCAAGAACCCATAAATCATAAGATTAAATATAGAGAAAAAGAGTAGCAATATTGGTATAGCTTATAGAGATGATACAGTTAAAAATTTTAAAAATGTTGTTACCTTAAATAAAAACAGTAATAAGAAATTCACTTGCTCTTAAATCCAGAACAATCCAACACTAGTTCTATATGTTTAGTTCCTGTCACAAATAAAGAGCAAAAGAAAACACAGGAAGTAATAATTTTGCAAGAATTTTGACACAACACAGCATGCGAAGAATCAAATAATGAAATGAACTTATATATAAAATTTTTGTTTCTACAAGAAAATAATGATATGACTACTGCATGTGATAAATACATATGTAAGTACCATGTATGCAGCAGGAATTGACAGCATATGTAGTAAATTACTAAATTAATGCAAAATTATTATAACATTTCAAAATGGGCCATAAATAGTTTCCAACTCTATAGTATAGTCAAAGTAAACATCAAAACAAGGAAAAAGAACCAAATACTAGTCATTCGTCTTCATCATTATTCATCATCTCATCCTCCAAAGAATAATACTGAAATTCTTCATCACTCCCTTCCTCCAAACTCTCACTTATATGCATTACAACACCGTCAGCATCATTTAAAGTATCAGGCATTTCATTGTCATTTACATCAAAAGTCTGCCTGGCTGTATCATCTTCTTGGAATGCCATTGTTGATTGAGAAACATTGGAAGGAGCTATAATTTCTGGCAGCTCAATTACATGTCTAGCTTTAACCTTCACAACAGATAACCAATCACTATCAACCCGTCTTATAGACGGATAAGGAGCATAGTATACCTGTTGTGCTTGGCTTGCCAAAATAAAGGGCTCATACTTCCCAAATCTCTTCCTTTTGTGAACATCTACAATATTGTATCCTTTATGACACCTCATACCCACATCTAGCGTTGAATCATACCAATCACAAAGGAACAAAGTTGTCCGCTTAATTGGTAGTGCCGGGTACTTTATTTCAATGACCTCCTGTAACCTACCAAAGTAATTGCTTGATTGATCACTGTAATTTGTCCCTTTAATACATACACCACTATTCTTGGTAGATCTATTTGCACTTCTTCTCTCTGTGTGGAACTTAAATCCATTCACAAAATACCCAGAATATGCCTTAGCATCATTGTAAGGTCCCTGTGCCAAGTCTTTTATAAATTGGTTGTTCACAGAATTCAACGGGTCATGCACCTATATGAAAAGCATAAATATTCAATACATGTGCCTTAGATAATATTGACTACAAAATGCTAGGTAATAAACTTACATAGGATTTGAACCACTTGGGAAAATTATTATCCAAATGCATATCAATCTCATCCTTGCTAATGTTAGGATTTTGAGTACGTAATTCCCCAACGAACAATCTTCATAATATAAAGGACCATCATTAAGTATATCAAGAATGGGAGTGTAAAACAATATTACTGAAATTCAATTTTAACATACTCGACAAATGGCTCAACTTCTGTACAATTCATGAGAATATACGACTGAGCAGCGTTCCTCTCACGTTCCGTCAATTTTTGATTCTTTGGTTGACCCATCGGTCGACCACAATACTGGAATATTGATAACATTCCTTCAATCTCCTCCTCAGTCTGACCATCATCGTTCCGTGGCACACGATGATGTCTAGTTGATACATGTGGCTCAAAAAAATGGGCACAAAATGCAGCTGCTTCTTTTACCAAGTAAGCATTAGCAATTGACCCTTCAACTTGTGCCTTATTTTTTACATCCTTTTTCATATCACCATTATAACTGCAAGATGTTTATATAAGGCTTACAATGCATTTATTATTAAAGTAAGCCCAATAAAAGGGTTTAACAAGAAAAGTAAATTACCGCTCAAATGGATACATCCAACGATATTGTACAGGCCCTGCAATCCGAGCTTCATATGGTAGATGGATAGGAAGATGTTCCATAACATTAAAGAATCCTTGAGGAAAAAACCTCTCTAATTTGCATAGGATTTTTGGAATTTCCTCTTCAAGCCGTATCATATCATCTACCCGTATGACTGAACTTGTTAATTGTCTAAAAAATATACTAATTTCAGTTATTGCCTCCCAAACTCTTGCTGGTAATAATTCACGAAAAGCAATCGGGAGTAAACGTTGCATAAACACGTGACAATCGTGGCTTTTCATCCCATACATTGTTAATGTTTTCATGTTTACACATCTAGCCATGTTAGAAACATAGCCATCGGGAAACCTTAGTTCTTTTAACCACTGATAAATTGCTTGCTTTCCATGCTTATCCAATGAGTATATTGCTTTTGGATATTTACCAGTTTGTAAATTTTTTTGTAACTCTGGCCTGTCACATAACACCATCATCTCCTCCCTTGCTTTGGCATTATCTTTCGATTTACCGTCGATGTTCATAATGGTGTTGAACAAATTATCAAAGAAGTTTTTTTCAATATGCATCACATCGAGGTTATGCCTAATTAGCAAAGAACTCCAATATGGCAAATCCCAGAAAATACTCCATTTCTTATATCCACTCCCACTCCGTCTACCAATTGCTGCATTAACATCATCTGAGTCTAGATTAGTAACTTTTAGTAAACCAAGAGAATTAAGCTCAGCTAATATTGCATCCCCGGTCTTCACAGGTGGTGGCATGTCCTTAATTATTTTATTTTTTCTAAACCAAGTTCTATTCTTTCTCCATGGATGGTCAATTGGAAGAAACTTCCTATGATTATCGAACCATGTTTGTTTTATTCCATTCGGAAGTGTAAAGCTGTCTCTCCCATACAATGAGGACATGATAGCCTTCCACCAGTACTCCATCCAGAAAGCATTGACAAGGCAGGGACGTCACTAATAGTCCATAGTAATGCAGCATGCATAACAAAATTTTGCTTCATGGACACATCGTATGTCATAACCCCTACATCCCACAATTGTTTCAACTCGGCAATTAATGGTTGTAGGAACACATCTATTTTCATTTTTGGATTATTAGGCCCTGGCACTAAGACTGTTAAGAACATGTACTCCGACTTACCACACATCCATGGAGGAAGATTGTAAGGAGTGACAATGATTGGCCACGATGAGTACGGTTCACTGTATTTCCCAAATGGCTG
Source organism: Garcia nutans (assembly GCA_947685225.1). Classification (NCBI taxonomy): domain Eukaryota; kingdom Viridiplantae; phylum Streptophyta; class Magnoliopsida; order Malpighiales; family Euphorbiaceae; genus Garcia; species Garcia nutans. The sequence continues at coordinate 56,588,477 of CANTUV010000024.1, forward strand.
GAATCCGTCAGAACTTAACCCGATCATGACATTTCGAGTCTCATAAGCAAATGAAGGATACAGATTGTGGAAGTGCTTCCAAGCAGGAGATTCAGATGGATGACGCATAACTCCCTCCTCGGACTCGTGTTCTGCATGCCACCTCATGTCTTTTGCGGTGGCATTAGATGCATAGAGCCATTGCAACCTTGGAATGAGAGGGAAGTAATGCATGACCTTGTATGCCTTCTTAACAATGCCAATTCGTTTGTATCTTGCTTGTTGGCAAAACTTGCACACAAGCAAATCTAGATCTTCACCCCAATATATCATACAATTATTTCTACAGCAGTCAATCTTCTGCACTGGGACGCCCAAACCTTCAATCAATCTTTTCGTTCTATAGAAATTTTCAGGGAATACATTATCCTCTGGCAAAACTTCTTTAACGAATTCTGCTATCTGATCAAAACATCTCTCCGAAAAATGGTGTTCGGCCTTCATGTTGAACATACGAGCCATGGCAGATAACTTCGTATGCTTTACACAACCGGGCCATAGTTCCTCATTAGCCGCTTCCAGCATTTGAAATAGCTTTTTAGATTCTTGATTCGGTTCCTCCTCAATGTAATCAAAATGAGAATTAGGAACTCCAAGCCCTTGGAGGACCATTTCACAATATTGTGCACCTATTTCATTATTCATTTTATCGACCAATCCAGTTTCAAGATCCCTAAAAGCTGTACTTGTATCCTCAGGCCATGGTTCCCCATGTGATACCCACTGATAGTAATTTGGCATAAAACCAAATTTTGTAATATGGAAGCGAACTTCTTCCACCGATTGGAAAATTCGGTTTCTACATTTCGGCTTCGAACAAGGACACCTAATTCTGGTCCCATCCATACTTGCTGGATGAGAAATTGCGTAGTCTAAAAACTCTTGTAGTTTTTCTTGAAATACTCTATTCAAACGTCCCCCTGCATACGTTTCATACATCCATCCCCGGTCCATACTTATTGTCTTGACCAAATCGTCAAAAATGTACTAAAAGAATAAAAAATCAATAATCAAGCCCAATAAAAAGTGACAATATATTAACACCTAAAATAATGAATATAATTTGATGAGAAATCTTTCTGTGAAGTGTATGAGAGCCAAAGGCTTTCTTTTTTTATATTAATTTTATAATGTGTCTTGTTTTTTGTGGAGCAAGAAATGGGCAAAGTTTGATGGCTATTAAAGATTAGTATACGTTGAATATATATATATATATTATCTGTTTGATTCCCAATGATACTGATTGAAACCGAATCCAAATACCAAAACAATTTAATATTTAATATTTAAAATTTTAATTTAATTACTAAATCCATTTATGTATAAATATATTATATACTAAATTTTTTAATCGAATCACAAATAATTTTTTTAATAAAAAAATTGCAAATAATTTTAATATAAAATCTCACAACTCCAAAATAACTTAATAGTTTTAAATTAAAAACTCATTAATACCACCAAACCACCATCTCATTTGTCAAATGAGTCTCCGCACCCCCAAATCAAATTAAGGTCAGCTAACAATGATTAGAGTTAGAAATCATGATTAAAATATCAAAATGTTAAATTAACTATTATAAGTTTCTAATTTGGATATTAATTATTAGAAAAGTACTATAATGAATTTAAATTAAATATATAGTGAATATATATAATATAATAATTTTTGTTCTCTCTTGGAATTCCTTCATTTCCCCATAAAGGAGAGTCTATGAAAATTTCATTATTATTTGAAAAACAAGAAATTACTTGCAGAGGGAGATTTTGGAAAGTTTATGAGAATAGCAAATATCATGAAAATGAGGCTGCAACTGTGAAAAACTTTACTTCAAACTAGAAAATTTAAAAATACTATGGAGTGTGTAAGAGTTTTAAGCAAAAATTAGGTGAACTAATGAAGAAAAACTGTAAATTATACAAAGCTTTTCAATGGAAAGTTGAGGAAATTTCAAAATTAGAAAATACCTGTATTCAAAAGAAGAAATCAAAGAAATTCTAGTACTGTATAAACCTACCTACCTTGTATCCTTACATAAAAAAGAAAAATCTTCCTTTCTCTGTTAAAGATATCTCTTTTATTTGCTTCCGTCCTCAAAAGTCATTTGCATTAACAACTAATTACTGGGAATGCAATAAGAATAACTTCATGAACATTGCATTCTGCCTATGCAAAATTTTGATTTTGCATAACTCATTTCACAATGAACTTTGGTGAGTTGGGTGGTAATTGGTAAATATATTCGTATATTTTATTTATATACATAGAAGCAGTTAGAGCCTGGGAAATTTAGCTTTTTATTATATTTAAGCTCTGTTCACTAGAAATTTCTTTCTTCTTACCCTAACTTGGCTTCTTGCAGATTAATAACCGGCTGCCAAACACAGTATTAATTAATGTTATAAGTGCATGCGATGAAGACATTTGTACAGTGTTTTGGGAAAAGAGTGAATTCTCTATTCTTTTAGACAATGTAGCAACAAATATGCATAGAGTTTGGATTTATTACAATTTATAAAATTTATGTAGACCAAACAAAATGCTTATAGAGAATTCAATCCTCTAATAAAGAACATTAATTTTTGCGTTCCTTGTTCGTTCAATAATCAATTGGAAGGATAAATCCTAAAATATTGACTTTTAACAGTTTATATAAATAGATATTGAGTCTTTTGATTAAGATTTTAGTAGGAAATATACGAAGTTATATAGTTATTGACCATATGAATAAGAAGAAGAAGAAGAAGAGATGCTTTAACAGACTCTCAATATCTTCTTCCTCATATCAACATCAAGACATGAGTATAAAAAGGAGGAAGAAATTGTTGGCTGTTGCAAAGTAAATAAAATGAAATAATCATTATACAATGAAAAATGTACCTCTATTGTCAGCCACTTGGCAACATGAGCAGCTGATGGATTTGATTATTTTGTAGACTAGAGTGCAAAGAAACGACTGAATCTATAACTGATCAAAGCAAAATGCAGGGAGCATGAGACACTAAATATGCAAGTGCTCAAATGTTTTAAGCACAAACAAGAGAATCCACAAATAAAGCAGTACAAAGGTGAATCTCGTGATTAACACCTTAAAGATATTTACGATTTAAAGCAGGTAAATACTACAAAAGCCAATTGTTAGGAACAACAAGAGGAAACTTCATTACAAACAAAATGAAAGATGAGCAAGTGATTAACAGGAAAAAACTAAAATCTCAGAGTACAAATTGGAATTGTCATTGAGTTGAGAGAGAAAAGCTGAAAATAACGAAATTGTTAAGAAATTAAAACCTGGACTCAGCAACAGAAAAGGGCTACGCGGAACACTGTCTACGGTAGCGAATAAGAACCAGCAGATTGGGGTTAGTTTTGATGGCAAAGGTTCTCAACTCTGAGAATGAGGGAGAACAACATGGAATGCTACTGCTATTGCTAGAACCTACAACCTCTGCCTGTGATCAGGTCGGACCAGATTTTTCTCTGACCCAATCCGATTTAAAGTTTTAAATTCTGAGTCGGGTTTGTTTTTTCCTTCCTTCTTTTCCCTTCCCGAATGTCTATCTCAGAGTAGTTTATTAGCAAAAACTTGAAACGAGTAAAAAGCTAAAACCATCAATTAAGGGTAACGAAAAACCTAAATCCAGCAGGGCAAATGCAAAAAGCTTGTGTTCCGCCAGACAAAACCCAAAAAATAATAAAATTTTTCCCATTTCCATTAACAGAATTTTAACAAAATATGAACTGGGATTCAGAAAAAGAAATAAACCCTAAAAATAAGTAATCCAAACCTGGTTTCAGTCGAAGACCGCTGTGACAGTTAAAATAGAAGCGAGTGAGAACGAACACCTTAGCGTATGTCAGTGGAGAGGCTGAGGATTATAGAAGAATGGAACCAAATACAGAGCAGATGAATGACAAGAACGATGAGTCTAAACGAAGGAAAGAAAACCCTACTAGGAAAATATGTAAAAGAAAAACAAAGCGGAAAACGGTGTCGTCACTTACAAATAATAATACTAATAATAGTATTCTCAAATACGAATCAACCCGACTTACAAACACAAAAATCCTTCGCAGATTTGCTACGGATCTGCGATGGATTTGCGACGGCTTTCTCAAAATTCCTTCAACTTGTACTTCCGTCGCAAATCCGTAGCAAATTTGGGACGAAATCAAGTCCGTCGCAGATATCCGTCGCAAATTCTGAATATTTTTGTAATGAAATTTGTGACGGCAATAAACGGTAGCAAATGTCCGTTGCAAATTGCTTTTTTTTTTGTGTTTTCTGCAACGAATCTGCGACGAAAAATATTTTCGCAAAAATTATACGCGGGTCTCTCTCCCGCCAAGTATCCGTGCCAACTTTTGCGACGGTTATTTGCGACGGAATGATTTTCGTCGCAGATTTACTACGGATTTGCAACCGATTTGCGACCAATTTCTCAAAATTCTTCTAACTTGTACTTCTGTCGCAAATCCATCGCAGATCCGTAGCAAATTTGCGACTTAGCAAATCTGCGACAGAATCAAGTCCGTAGCAGATATCCATCGCAAATGCCGAATATTTTTGTAGTGATCAGATATTTGATTGCTGCATGGTCAGTAACAACAACTTTATAGCCTAAAAGGTAACACCTGAATTTATCCAAAGCAAAAACTATAGCAAGCATTTCTTTTTCTATTGTAGCATAATGGATTTGAGTGTTGTTCGACTTGCATAGTAGATGACATGACATTTCTTATCCTTTTTCTAACTCAAAACAGCCCCAGCTGCATGATCACTAGCATCACACATGAGCTCAAAATGTAAAGACCGATCTTGTTGTGAGATGATAGGAGTTATTGTAAGAGCTGCCTTCAATATGTTAAAAGCAATTAAACATTCATAAGAAAATTTAAAAACAATATCCTTAATAATTCATATAAGGGATTGGTAATTTTTGAAAAATCTTTAATATAATGTCTATAAAACCCTGCATGTCCTAAGGAACCTCGAACTCCCTTTACATTAGTTGGTGGTGGTAGTGTAGAACCTTAATTTTTGACCTAGTCCGGTCTGATAATTTTTATATAGTCTAAAATAATTTTTGTGGTATTTTAATTAATTAATATTTATTTTAGTATTTATTATTTATAATTTTTAATAAAAATAAAAATGGTGAAGTCAATAAAAATAATAATAAAAATAAAAATAAAAATAAAAATCTGCGACGAAAAAATTTCGTCGCTGAATGTCCAATTGGCCAGGCCAATTCTCCCGCAAGAATTTCCTGTGAGCGAAATGGCCTTGGGCCATTTCGCAGCAGAAAATTACTGAGGTGAATTGGCTAGGTGCCCAGCTCTCGCCTGCAGGAATTTCTTTGCTCGCTCGCAATTCTTGGCCAACGCCCGCAGCTTTTGCCAGCAAAATTTTCCAACGCAGTTTTTTCCGAAACCAAATTCTATTTGGTTTTGGTTTCTTTTCCTAATTAATTTTAGTTTCCTTAAATAATTAGAATTAGGTTTATGATTTTTCCTATAATTAACACTTTAAAACTCAAAATTAAGGATCGAAAAATTAGACTTTGATTGGGGGATCGAAAATTGGCTTTATTGAGCCAAACTTTGGTACTTTGATCAATTGAAAATTGGACTTCTGACTGAGAAAAAAAGATAGAAAATGTAATATCCCAAAATATACCCTAGAAGTTTGGTATAATAATTGTTGTAATTGAATTAAGTGTATTTGTGTTTAATTGGAAAAGAGAAAAGAAGTGAAGAGAGTGTATATGTTGTGTATATAAAAATATATACAACATATACACAAGTCAATGAGAAAGTCAAAGGAATAGATTAATTATTATTAATTGTGTTTAAGGAATTAATTAATTATAAGTGGGATAAGAGTTAGTGGAAGTGGAAGATGATATTTTGATTATTTTATATTAAATGCTTGGATGAGAGGGTTTTAAGGAAAAGAGAGTTGACTTTGATTTCTTTGGTTTTCTTTCTTTTCTTCTTCCTTCGTGGCTTTCTTTCATTTCTTTCCTTCTCTTTCCCTTTTCTGTTGTTGTCCAGCCATTAAGAAACAAGAGAGCAAGAGAGAGATTTGATCTTCCAAGTTCAAGATTGAAGGAAGCTTTCAAGAGATCAAGTTGGAGATTTAAGAGTTTCTTCATCCTTGGTAAGTTCTTCCACTTGATTCTTTGAGTTCTTTGGGTTTGTGAGTTGAAGTTGTGATGGATATGTGTTTGGTTTGTTTGTGTTGTGTTTAAGAGTATTTGGTTTAATTGATTTTGGATTTTTGAGGTTGGATTAAAGGAAAGAGTAAGTTTGTTGGTGAAAATGGTGTTGTAGTGGTGTGTAGAGTTTGTGATGATATTGATAATTGTGGTTAATGTATATTTTGTCTTGTTTTGGTGTTTTTGCAAGTTTGAGATGGTTTTTGGATGTGTGTAGTTAAGTTTGTTTGAAGTGGATGTTGATGGAAGAAGTGATTTGTTGAGTGTTCTGTTGTTTTGGCCGGAATCTGGGTTTTTGGCCTGACACGCCCATGAGCACGTCCAGGTCTTTAGGCGTGTCAATGGTTCTGTGTGGCAGTAGGATTGACACGGCCAGTAACACGCCCGTGTTATTGAACGTGTCTTAGCTACTGTGTTTTTGGGGGAATTGACACGGCCATGAGCACGCTCATATTGTTGGACGTGTCAATGTTTCTGAGAGGCAGAATGTATTACACGCCCAGTGACACGCCCGTGGTTCTGAGCGTGTAAAAGCTTCTGTGTTGTGGAGTTAGGGCATGGTCAGGGACATGCCCGTGTTGTTGAGCGTGTCATGTTTAGAGTTTGCTCTAGTGGATTCTTAGCCTTATGATCTCATGTGGGTTTCATCATTCTTTTGGAATAGGTTGTGAAGAAGGTGAATTGCCCTAATTCAAGTGGTGAAAGATTCTTGTAAAAGGAAGTGTTTAGAGTTGTGTGGGTTGCTTTTGAAGTAAGTACAAACCTTGCATTTTTGCATACATTCATGTGATTTTGGAATTTACACATTTGAATATGAATGTACTAAGAAATCTTATTGCATTGTTGATATATATATATATGAATAATGTTAACCTTGTGAAATGTAATGTGTTATATGTATATTGATGATGATATATGAAATGTGAGATTGAGATATAATGAAGCCATCATTGTTGGCTATGGTTATGCAAAATGAAATTGTTAAGGCATGATTGCCTATGTGTTTATGAGATATGAATTGAGAAAGAGAATGGTAAAGAAGTGAATAACTTGATTGTATGTTTAATATGTTATTCAATTTCAGAGTTCTGGATTTGGCGGCATGCCTATGAAAGGTAACAGTCTTGCCGGGCTGAGGATCTCTTCAAATTGAGTTGAATTGAGGTCCAAGAGACTGGGTCTATTACACTATGTGAATTATTGATATGAAATATATGAAAAGTAACAGTCTTGTCGGGTTGAGGATCTCTTCGATTTTAGTCGGGTTGATGGTCCAAGAGACTGGGTCTGTTACAGGTAACAGTCTTGCCGGGTTGAGGATCTCCTCAAGTTTATTGGGTTGATGGTCCAAGAGACTGGGTCTGTTACACTATCCATGGATAGAGATATATATATATATTGCCTACGGGCTTGATTATTGTGATATGGACCAAAGCAGTAACTCTGAACTTTGAATATCATATTAAATACTTGTTGGGCCCATGTGTGTCTATGTTGAATGTGTGTGATGGATGATGATACAATTATTGAAATAATGAAATGTAACATTTATGAGTGTGATCTCTATTGTTTGAATGTATGACATTGAAAAGGCATCGAAGCATATCATTGTTATGGTTTGTACCACTAAGCCGTGAGCTTAGCGCGATTGTGTTTCATCGCGCAGGTGATAGATTTGAGCCGGAGAATTCTGCTAGACCTAGTTGAGTTGAGATTTTGAAGAGTTGGCTTAGAGCTTAAAGATCAGAGAGTCAAGCTTCCAATCATGTATATATTTCATGTTTTATAAATTTTGATCTTAATGTATATGTATTTGAAAATATTTGTTATATTTTCTGCTGCGTTTTGAATAAACATTTTTATTTATCGTGTTTTATAAATTACCTTAAATGTTTTAAATTTATTCATAAGTCATCCGAGGGATGACTTGTATGTTTTGTTAACTGTGACCTTTCTATATTCAGTATACGTATATTACGATCGTATAAGCATGCTGTGTACGTATACAGGGTATAGGGGTGTTACAGAAAACCCTATCAGGAGACATTAGCAATAAGCAAGCAATCAACAATTCATCAAAGGTAGCAACATTGCCTTTGTTATTGTTCATCCAAAAAGAAATTTTTGGTGGAACCAACGAACGGAAGTTTGAATCTCTATTTTATTTATTTCTTTAGCTTCATCATTCAAATTGGATTAATTGTTTCATCATACAATTTAATCAAAAATCTTAAAAACCCTAAAATACTTAAATTGCTATTTCCAAAACCTTAAAAACCCTAAATTTCTCTCCCATTTCCAAAAACTTCAAAACCCTAAAACTACTCTTCTGTTTCCAAAAACCTTAAAAACTAAATTGTTTCTTCTGTTTCAAAAGCTTTAAAACTATAAATTGTTTTCCCCGAACTATTTTTATCTAAACCATAATTTTTTGTTCAAAATCTCCAAATATTTTCTTAAATCTTCAAACCCTAGTTCTCTTTACATTTTTTAAAAATCACAATTATTTTATAAAACTCTAAACTGTTTTCTTAAATCCTAAAACCAAATATGCTTTCTAAAATACCAAAAACCCTAACTTTTTTGAAAGACCAAAACAGTAAGCCCTAAGTTTTCCTAAACCCTAATTCAGTGAACTTAAAACCCAAACTAGTTAATCTAAACCCTAAAACTCAATACAATAAACCTAAAATTCCAATCCAGTAACCATGAATTACAAACTCTAAATGTCTTAAGATTCCAAAACCCTAATTTTATGATGTCACCCTTAAACCCTAAATTGATTAACAAAAAAACCTTACTACTTTCTTAAATTCATAAAACCCTAATCCATTCCAATTTTCCAAAACATTTACAGTAGCCTAAACAAATAACAATATTGATAGTAAAATCCCAAAACCCTAAATGTTAATTAAAGAACTTTAAATAAAAACAGTAAACCCTAATTTGTATCTTTATTTGCTTTATTTAATTTTAGATTAGATTATGCAGCTTATTATATACTTTGATGGTTGATTTATTTAATTTCAATGCTTGATTTATTTAATTTATCATGGATGGATGTTTTCTTTATTGTTATTATTTGTTTATTTTAGTATTAAAATTGTAAGAGGTATGTTTCCACTTTGTGGGTACCTCATTAGTTAAATATCATGTAATTTAAATAGCTTTTATATTTTGGAACAATGTAAAGGACATGTTTCCACCTTTTGGTGGGTGTCCTATTTAGTTTAGATATGGATGATGTAAGGACATGTTTCCATCTTTGGATGGGTGTCCATTTATTTGCTTTGTTTGGACATTGCTTGGATTTTAATATAATGATGTTTTATTTTAATTGTTGCATGTAATATGGATAATATTGTTATACTTAAGAATTTTATAATATTAAGACCTGTAAAGGAGGCCGGTTCCAATGAACTGGGCTTTGTGGGGGTGCTGGGCCATTTCTCACCTTCCCCACACATACCCAACTTTTTGAACCCATTAGGAGGTTGGAAATTCCTTAGGAATCGAGTCATCCACCCCTTCCTTTTTCCGGCCTGTCCGAGTGGCGACTCCATTTTCTCCAGACTTAGGTCCGTGTTCTCTAAGGCCCCGAGCCTAAACAATGCCGAAGTCGCAAGAGCCATTCCACCAGGAGTGGGGGCAAAAATCCCCGCTCACAGTGGCGACTCCACTGGGGATAAGAGAAGTTGATTCCGTTGGTCTTTATATTATTCTATCCTTTCTTATAATGATATTATTCTTTGCATCATATTAGATTGCATCCTGTGCGTGAGTTAGAATGCCCGTGTTACCCGTATTGTGTTATATAAGGGATACCATACTTTCACTCAAGGTATGAAGATCGAGCATGGCATAACCACTCATAGCCTCGTACCATTTGTTATATACTTGCTATGGGAACCTAAGCCTTTTTACCCAAAGACTAAAGCTAATGTAATTGACTTAGTTACTTTCCTTAGGTTTTTACCCCAAATGCTTGTTGTTTGACTATGGTTAATTTATCTTCGTTTAAATCATGGCTTATTTGGTTTGTTCTTTTTCTAATGTGACCTAATTACATTGTAAGCTCAAAATAAATTTTTTCTTTAAAATCTAAAAGACCAAAGCTATTTTCAAAACTTTTTTAAGATGGTCTTTGGACATAAAACTTTTCTAAAAACAAATCAAAAAAAAATCTTTTCTCATGACCCAAATACTAAGCCCAAAATCTATTTTTTATAAAATCTCTTTACAATGGGCTTAGAAACAAAATTATTTTCATCCAACCTTTTTTACAAAGAGCTTGAAAATTATTTAGGTCAATTATGAAATACCAAAAATCAATTGTGAGCCTAGTTTATACTAAGAGTAATTAATCATGGGCTTGTTTTTAGCATGAATCGTTAGTTACTTTTTCAAGTGAGAAATCTATTTATAATAAACCTCTTAATTTAGTTTTAATCCAATATAACATAAAAGCTACTTTAGTTGATTGAATGGATTAAAGCCTAATTAATGGGAATTATCATGAACTGATTTCCATTTTCGAAAATATAACTATTGGTTGAATCATCCGAGGGAAATATTTGAAAACAAGGTACCCAATGTTGGTGTTTTGTTAACCATATACCTAGGTAAAGAGACTCGCCATTTGTGTGTGGATGTTATAAGGTTGGAAGGAACGTCCTATGTGTCCTTGTTTGCTAATTGTTTGTGCATACATGCATACATACATTTTCATCTCATATCATTGATCTTCTCTAGCTCACAGCCTTGGATTATGACAGTTCAAAAGCTTATGACAATCCGACCTATGCTGGAGACGATGAATCTAGCAACGACTCAATCACTTGCTCACCAAAAGCAATGGAGCCTAAACAAATTCAAAGAATGGTGGATGATGCCCTCAATGCCAAGATGGAAGAAATAAAAGAGGCCCTAGCTGAGACCATGAAGAACCAATTGATTGAAATTTTAGAAAATCATACCGAAGCATCTGCTAGCACTAAGAAGCCAAAGGACAAAGGGAGGACTAATGTTGGTGAAGTGGTTTTTGATGATGATTGTGCTCAATACTACCAAGATCCTCAAGACAAGAAGAAAGAACCAAAGATTGTTGAAAGATCAGCTATGGAGAAAACCAAAACTTCTGATGTTGAAAAGATGATTGCACACTTAGAAAAGAAATTTGAGAAGAAACTAAAAACTGAAGAAATGTCCGAAGTTGTCAATTATTTGAGCTTGATGAAGAAGTTCTGTACAAGTTCAAGATGCCATCTTTTGCGAACTTTGATGGAACTGGAAATCCTCACCTCCATGTGAAGCAATATATCACTGCCATACAGTCTACCCGAGCTACTAAGGCTCAAACTTTAAGGTATTTTATGCTCTCATTGGATCCTGTTATCCAAAATTGGTTCAATACCTTAGATGATGGAACACAAAAGAGTTGGAATCTACTGTACAAGGCCTTCATCCAATAATATGGATACAATGTTGAAATGGAAATTACCATAATGGAAGTGGAGTCCATTAGACAAAGGGCAAATGAGAATTTTGTGGGGTATGTGAAAAGATGGAGAAATAAGGCCGCTTTGCTCAAGAAAAGGCCCAATGAATCTGATCAAATAAGGATGATTGTAAGAGGGGTGTTGCCTAGTCTTCGTGAAAGGATGTCTCATACACTCATCCGTGATTTCAAAGATCTCCTCCAAGCTAGTCTGTAAATCAAAGAATGGGAAAGAGAGATGAACCATTTTTCAACAAGAAGGAATGAGAAAGGAAACTATTAGTCTGGTAGCCAAAGCATGCAATAGGCAGTCGGTGTTAATGCTACTAACCAAGGAACAAGAAGGCAGTTTTCAAAACTGGGGAAACCGATGTCTTGGGTTCTCAATAAGCTTCAAAGAAAGGGATTGTTACAACCCTTAAATCCTTGTTCTTTGCCTAACCCTCTCCCACCTAATTTTGACACAAAAGCATTTTGTCAGTTTCATCAAATGCAAGGGCATGACAAGGATAGATGTGTGAGGTTGAGGCATGAGATCCAAAATTTAATTGATAGTGGAAAGTTTCTCGAGCCTAACAAGCGAACACTAAAGACAATCCATTATCAAGGTTCAATAGAGTACCTCCACTGGTAACCTTCGTGATTAGAGGAGGCTTGCATGAAAGTTTTGTTATGTCCTCTTTCCACGATATGGGTGGAGAAGCAACCAAAGAAGAAGAGATATTTGGCAAAATTAAATGAGATATGATGGGTAAAGAAGTAGCAATTTGTGTTGTCAATGGGTTTTGGGATTCAAGCGATAGTGATGACGATCTTGTATCCAAGAAGGAGGAATGGACCTGGTCTGAGCCCAAAAAATAGGAAGTAATGAACACTAGATCCGATAAGCCTTATGCAAGGCCACCACCTAAGGAGGTGGAAATTAATAAGGGAAAAGAAGTTGAAGTAGGGGGATAAAGAAGAGGAAGATGATACCGTGCTTAAGCAACTGAAGAGAACCCAAGCAAGTGTTAGCATTTAGGATTTATTGGCTACTTCTAAAAAGCATCAAGAATCTATGGCCAAAGCCTTGGCAAGCATGCCAATTTCTACCTCCACAATGCCAGAGGAGCTGATCAACTTCATAAAAATTGGAGGAGTAATGAAATGTGAAGATATTCAAGAGAAGAGCAAAGTTAATATGGGAGCAGTTTCTTTCTCAGATGCAGATTTACCGGAAGAGAGGAGAGATCACATCCACCCTCTCTTTATTAAAAAAGAAATCAAAGGGAAAAGGACTCCATGTGTAATGGTTGATGATGGGTCCACCATAAATGTTTTTCCACTTAAAATATTGCCAAAGATAGCCATGTCAACAAGGGATCTAAACTCGACTGAGGTAACCCTTCGGGCTTATGACAACACTAAGAGACATGCCGAAGGAACTTTCAAAGCTGCTGTCAAGGTTGGTCCAATTGAATCTATTATTGAATTTTTTGTTTTGGACATACCTGTTACCTTCGCCTTACTCTTGGGACGTCCATGGTTTCATCCTCTTGGTGGAGTTCCTTCCACCCTTCATCAAAAGATCAAGTTCCATAACGGAGATGAGACAGTAGTCATCGAGGCCGAAGATAATGAGGTTGTTAACACTCTAATAATTGAGAGGCCTCTCAATGGTTTCCAAGTAGCTGCAATTTCTGATAATGAAGTAGTGGACTCCAAAGTCGTGAATATGATGAAGAACATGAACTACCTTCCTGGAGCTAGTCTTGGAAAGGGTAAGGCCGGTTTGATAAAGCTGCCAGATTTTAAAACTCAAACTTCCAAGAAGGGGTTGGGATATGATGAAGACAACAATGTCCATCCAAAGAAGAGTGAGAAGATGAGCTTCCCACCACTTGAAGAGATCTTTGTCAAAGCTCCAGACATGGGACCACTCCAAGGAAAGCCTGAGTCAATCATGTTCATGGGAAAGTTGATCCCGGGTTTTGAAATTTTTGCAGATGTTGCCGAGCTAGTGGAGCAAGTGAAGAAAGAGCTCACCTTGCTATCTAGCAAAGAATCCAATTAGAAAGAGAAGAAGGAAGCTATCCTGAAATCCAAGAAGACTCCGGAGGAGATTGCTGCCCTAGTTGAAGAAAAGTTTGAAGACATTCTGCCTTATGATTTTGAGAACAATGATTTTGATTTTGATTTTAATTTGTCTACTTTGTATGAGGATGATGATGTTTTCTTTTCCAAAATGAATGTAATAAAGTCTGATTTTGCTTACTTGTGTGATGTTTCTCCTGATGGTTGCATACATTCAAATAGTAGTTACATGAGCATCTTTAATATTAATTCTGTTAACACACAATCATTAAATTTGGGAACAATAAAAAATCCTAAAAATATTAGCATATCATCCGACCTTACTCCTTATAAGAGAGAGAGATTTGAAAAAATATTCAAAAAATATGAAGAAGTATTTGCTTGGTCTTATGAGGATATGCCTGGTATAGATCGAGACATAGCCGAACAACTTATTCCTACTTACACTCACATGAAACCTGTCAATCAAAAGCTTAGGCGATTAAGACCTGAGTGGGCTGAATTGGTTAAAAAAGAGGTCACTAAACAAATACAAGTGAAGTTCCTTGAAGTGATAGAATATCCAGATTGGCTAGCCAACATAGTACCCATGCCAAAGAAAGATGGAAGAATAAGGATTTGTGTGGACTATAGAGATTTAAATAAGGCTTCCCCTAATGATGATTTTCCTTTACCTCATATAGATGCTCTCATTGATAGTGCAGCCTCTAGCATGCTACACTCATTTGTAGATGGATTTTTCGGATACAACCAAGTGTTAATAGCCCATGATGATAAAGCCAAAACTACTTTCATTACTATATGGGGTATATTTTGTTATAGGGTGATGCCGTTTGGCTTAAAGAATGCTGGAGCAACCTACTAAAGGATGGCCACCACACTATTTCATGATATGATGCACAAAGAAGTTGCAGTATATGTTGATGATATGATGATGAAATCAGATGCAAGGGAATAACACTTCCAAAACTTAGAATTATTCTTCGATAGAGCATTGAAATATAAGCTAAGATTAAACCCAAAGAAGTGTGTGTTTGTTGTAACCTTAGGCAAATTGTTGGGACATGTGATTGGTCTGAATGGCATTGAGATTGATCCTGACAAAGTTAAAGCAATCAGGGATATGCTAGCCCCTAAGATGGAGAGAGAAGTTCGGGGATTCATTGGTAAATTACAATACATTAGCAAATTTATAGCAAAGCTCACAACAATCTGTGAGCCTATCTTCAAATTGCTTAAAAAGAATAAGCCAGTCATATGGAATGAAGAATGTCAAAAGGCCTTTGAGCGAATAAAAGAGTATTTATTGAACCCACCTATTTTGAAACCACCCAAACCCGACAAACCTCTATTACTATACTTAGTAGTAGAAGAAGAGTCAGTAGGGGCCATGTTAGACCAAGCAAATGAGTCAAGGATTGAGCATGCAGTTTACTATTTAAGTAGAAAGCTCCTACCTTATGAAATTAAGTATAGTGTCATTGAAAAGACCTATATAGCTGTGGTTTGGTCTTCTAAGAAGTTACGGCATTACTTTCAATCGTATAGTGTGCAAGCAATTTCCAGGTTGGATCCAATGAAATACTTAAGGGAGACACCCTCTTTAATTGGGAAGTATGGTTGATGGTTGATAATATTAGAAGAATTTTAGATTAAGTATGTAACCAGGAAAATAATCAAAGGTAGAGCAGTGGCAGAATTCCTGGCCCAACAACCATTACCGGATAGTGAAGAGGTAGTCTTAGAATTTTTGGATGAACATTTAGAGGCCATTGAAGTACAAGATTGGAAGATGTATTTTGATGGAGCAGTAAATAGGAAAGGAGAAGGTTTGGGAGTCATACTAGAATCTCCTAAAGGGGAACTTATCCTTTTCGCCAAAAAGTTGAAATTCAGGGTAAACAATAATATGGTGGAGTACGAAGCATGTATCTTTTTTTTGGAAACCCTAATGATTATGAAGGTGGATAACATGGAAGTTTTAGACGATTCATTGCTAGTAGTATCCCAAGTAAATGGAGAGTGGGAGTTGAAAGAAGAAAAATTAAAACCATAACACCATCACTTGACCATGATGAAGAAGAACTTTAAGGAGTGTATGTTTGTACAACTATCAAGAGAAGAAAATCAGATGGCTGATGCCCTAGCCACATTGGCTTCAGTATGGAAAAATCTTGTTAGTTTATTCCTTAAGCCTCTGATTTTGACCAGTTCATCAACTCCTTGCTATGAATATGAGACAATCATGGAAACTGATACAGACCATGATGCGTGGTATGATACTATAAGATGATTTTTGGAGGAAAGGGAATACCCATCGGGGACAACAAAGAAAGAAACAAGAGCCATAAGGCGGTGGTCCTTACAATACATCACCTTCCATGGAGAGTTATATCAAAGATGGCCTGATGGGGGTTCATTTGAGGTGCTTGAGGAAGTCTGAAGTGGTGCATATCATGTCAGAAATACATGCGGGAAGTTGCTGTCTGCACATGAGTGGTTTGGCCTTAGTTAAGAAGATAATTCGACAAGGTTACTACTGGTTGACCATGGAGAGAGATTGTATTGAGTTTGTAAAGAAGTGCCAACAATGTCAGATGTATGGTAACATGAATCACATGCCACCTGAAGAATTGCATTCTATGTCTTCACCCTGGCCCTTTGCCACCTGGGGTATCGACATTATAGGAGAGATACATCCGACAACCTTAAATGGTCAATGTTTCATTGTAGTAGCGGTAGGTTATTTTTAAAAATGGGTCGAAGCCAAATCCTTCAACAAACTGGGGGCAAGTCAAATGGCTATATTTATCGAAAAGAACCTCATCTGCAAGTATGGGGTTCCGCATAGTGTGATATCAGACAATGGGGTATAGTTTCAAGGAGCAGTTAAGGACTTATTCTCGAAGTACCAAATCCATCATCATCGATCCTCTCCTTATAGAGCAAAGGCTAATAGTGTGGTAGAAGCAACAAACAAGACAATTAAGCAAATTCTATCCAAGAAGACCAAGACATACAGGGATTGGTCAGAGATGCTTACTTTTGCTTTGTGGGGATATAGAATAAGTGTGCAAACACTGACTGGACTGACACCGTTCTCTTTGGTTTTTAGGATGAAGCAGTATTGCCAATTGAAATTGAGATCAAGTCGTTAAGAGTGGTCTTGGAAGCTGAACTGCCTGAAACAGAATGGGTAGCGAGCAGATACACACAGTTAGCTTTACCATAAGAGAGAAGGTTAAAGGCATTGTATCATCATCAACTGTATCAAAGGAAGATAGCTCGGGCCTACAATAAAAGAGTTAAGATAAGAAAACTCAAAGTCGGAGATTTAATGTTGAAACAATGTAAGCCTAATGTATCTAATCCAAGAGGAAAGTTTAGGCCTAGCTGGGAAGGGCCATATGTTGTGAAACAAGTCATGAATAAGGGTGTAGTGAAGTTATAAGACATGGATGGGAATGAGTTTAGTGAGCCAGTGAACATTGACAGGTTGAAGAGGTTTTATGTATAAAAAAAGACAGAAAAAAGAAAAAAAAAAGGAAAAGAGCTCGCTAGGTTAAAAACCCAAAAAGGCCGGCCTAGGCAAAAATTAGAGCAATCCGCTAGTTCTGAAAACCCAAAAGGGCGGGCTAGGCAACAATTAGGGCTAAATGAGAGAAAATTGTCAATTAGAAAACCCAAAAGGGCTAGTTGGCAACATGAGTGATCTTGTGTATGCTGGCTTTATGTCTGGTTGTTCCCCAATTTAATAAAATAGAATTAATATTAAAATTGTTCCATGTGCATTATTATAAGATTTGACCAGATTTGGATGAACTAAATGAACAAAATAGCAAAAGGTGATGACAAATTATAAATGGAAAAGAAGCATCTTTTATTATTCTAATTATTTTTTCATCCTAACAATACACTTTTTGAATTGACAAATGTAAAATCTATGGTAGATGATAAGTGTAATGTGCAGGCCAGCTTTGCTTTAGCTGATCCAAGTAGGCTTCAGTCAAGCAAGGTATGTCTAAATCGAGAGTGAATTCAAAATTGTGAGGCTCAGCTCCACACCGACGGCTAAGGCGGCAAGGATCATAGCAAGTACCTCGATAAAGAGCAACAAGAGGAACATACTTCAAGTATGTCCGCATGGTGATACGAGAAATCTTCCACCAAGGTACAAACCAACAGATGTTGACTTCAGCGCTTGTGTGGATCTAGTCAACCCAGTCAGTGTATGAAGAAGTAGGATGGAGTAGTCTCTTAGCAAAATGATGTCATGGCAGATATCTGGTAAAATCCATGGATGGAGTATCAAGCAAGCAGAGATGCTCTTGAAGCCAAATCTATGAGGGAAAATTAAAAAAAAAAAAGAGTCCGCTAAGTTGAAACCCGCAAGGGCAGCTTAGACAAAAATTAGGACAACTCACTAGTTCTGAAAACCTACATGGGTGGACTAGGCAAAAATTAGAGCGATATAAAAAATATAATAAAAAAGGTCCGCTAAGTTGAAAACCCATAAGGGTAGCTTAGGCAAAATGAGGACAGCTCGCTAGTTCCGAAAACTTGCATGGGTGGACTAGGCAAAAATTAGAGCAATAAAAAAAAGAAGAAAGAAAAAACTTAAATTGAAAACTCGAAAGGGCAGTTTAGGTAATTACCTGAAGCAACAATGGACTGCCAGTCAGTCTCTTTGATAATCCTAATTTAAGTTGGTCTAATCTAACTAAAGTCTCGACCAAGATCACAGTTATCGGCGACAAGCCTCCTTCCATTTGGTCCATGATATCCAATACTCGTGGATCAATATCGCCATCATAAGAAACAAGCAAGAATTGGCCAAGCAAGCAAAGACAAAGCATACATCCCCATGCCTTAGTGGGAGCCAAATGAGAAAGGCAAAAGTCAATTAAGGGACCAAGCAGAATTTTCTCACCCCTCATCAATTGTAGAACTTCAGGCTTTGAGATTTGAAATAATATCTGCATCTTCTATTGAGTCTTGGAAATCAATATGGGTAACACCATTTGTTGATTATTTAGATATCCAAGGATGGCCTCAAATTCTTCAATCAAGGGACATATTTTTCAAAGCCATCAATTTTAAATGTCCTAGAATCCACATTCCAAAAAGAAGCCATGCCATGTAAAAAAGAACGGTCCAATTTAGCATTTTGAAAACACTTCAAAGTATCAATTTTTGACCAAGACATTTGCTTCCAATGAATGGCATTCATATTCTTAAATAGAATTTTTATCTTCTTTAAATGGAGTTCGGTCATTGTGGAAGGTGGAAGGAAAATTAGAATTGATAAGAGGAGTTTTTACGTTGAAGTGGAAAATCTCTTGGCTTCTGTATGAAATTATGGCGTGAAAAGTAATTTATATAGAAGAACCCATGCTATTCCAAAATTGATAAGGAAAAAGAGTGAGACCGTGATGCATGAGGAAAAAGAATTAGTGATGAAATTTCTTTAATTTTTGTGTTGCATTTGGTTTTAGCTAATTGGTGAGGCTGTGAATGTAAAAAGGGAAATTGTTGTGCAATAATTATGATAAAAAAAGAAGAAAAAAGTTGCAGTAAAATAAACATTATATATTATCATTATAATTTTTATACTTATTGTAAAATGTTTCCTGAATTGAAATAATATTCATACATCACTAAGAAGGAGGTGGTAGATCATCAAATAAAGCTCTGAAATAATTGCCTGTTGGAGGAGGAGGCAAATCACCCGTCCTGAGTCCGGCTGAAGCAGGAGCACTAGAATCCCTACTACCATGGAGTTTCAATCTGTAACGGTCTTCATCGAAAGTAGACAAAAGGATCTCATGGTCATTAGTTTGGGGGCCTCTAGATGAAGAAGCACCAGGATCTCTCATCACCTGAAATCGAAAGTCTCAAAAATTTTTCTTTGACTGATGGTACAAATTTTCAAAATGGGAAACCTGCTAACGACTAGTGGTCAACTCTTCTTGAAGTTTCTTATTTTGTTCTTCAAGCATCCGCTGTGAGGCAGAAAAGAAAAGAGTAAGAGCATACATAATCATGCATACATATAGCATAAATTACCATGAAATATGAAAACTTACCAAGTAATTGATATCAATACCCTATGGATGAGATGTCATATGTAATAACCTCATATATGGTCTAGAAGTTTTGATTATGTTGTTGATGTTGTTGTTATTGTTGTTGTAGTGATATATTGGATTGTATATATGTGTTAATTGCAAGAGAAAAGAAATTGGGAAAGAAAATAGGGTTTAGAGAGAATGGTATATGTTGTGTATATGATGATATATATAACATATAAATTGATCAAATGAAGAGTCAATGGAAGAGATATTTATTTGTGTTGAGTGTGTAATTACATATAAGGGCTTATATGAAACAAAAAGTTAGTTATATGATTGAGGGTATTTTGGTAATTGCTTGGATAAGATCACTTGGTGGAGATTAAATGCAAAATTTGACTTTGCTTCTTGATATTTTTCTTCTTCTTTTCCATGGTGGCCGGCTTCTCCTTAAACAAAGGAAGCAAGAGGCAAAGAGAAGATCTTGTTGAGTGAAGCTCAAATTGAAGAAAGATTAAGTGATCAAGTTGGTGATTCAAGAAGTTTTGTAACTTTGGTAAGTCTCTTGTGATTTTTGTGCTTATTTGAAATGATATTTGAGTTTGATAGATTTTTTTAAGAGTGTGTTGGTTGATTTTGAGATGTGAGAGGTGTTTGAGTGATTGGATAATGGATATTGAGTATGGATTGAAGAAAAGAGTAAGTGGTTGGAAGAGATGATGTTGTATATGTGGTAAGGGTTTTGAGATGATTTTGTGTTTGGTGTTTGATGTGTGTTTTGGTTTGTTTTGGGTGTGTTGCAAGTTTGAGATGAGTTTTGAGTATGTTTTGTTAAGATTATTTGAAGAGGATGTTAATGTATAGAAGTGTGTTGTTGAGTGTATGGTTGTTTTTGATCGGAGTCTTGATTTGTGGCCGGACACGCCCATGAACACGTCCAGGGTTTTTAGGCGTGTCAATTGTGTTGGAGGCAGTAGGTTTGACACGACCAGTAGCACGCCCGTGTTATTGAGCGTGTCATAGCTACTGTTAGATTTGAGAATTTACACGCCCAGGAACACGCCCATGTTGTTGAGCGTGTAAATGTTTCTGTGTTGTGGAGTTAGGGCACGGCCATGAACACGCCCGTGTGGGTGAACGTGTCAGGGTTGAGGTTTGCCCTAATTAATTCCTAATTGGATTATCTCTTGTGTATCCTTCAACAAGTATATGCTATTACTTTTGATTTAAGTCTTGAAGATAGTGATTGATCATTGATCTAAGAGGTTAAAGAATCTTGGACAAGGAAATGTTAGGAGTTGTATGAATTGTTAGTAAAATAAGTACAAATCTTGTATTATTGCATTGTTGCATATGATGATAATGGCAATGTATATGATACTATGTGAACAATGTGATATTTCAGGTATTGTGACTCATGTGATGAGTAATGTGTTTGGTTATGTTTATATCAATAATGCTATATGTATAATGTGATGGAATAAAATGCCATTGTGATTGGCTATGGTAACTTATATGTGATATGAGGCCATTGTTATTGGCTATGTTGAGAATTGAGAATGAAAATGATAATTGAATAATAAATGAATTGTGTGGCTAATGTGTTATTCCATTTTCAGAGTTGGTTGTTGGTGGCATGCCTAATAAGTGTAACAATCTCTTGAAGTTAGGTTGGATTGAATCCTTGAAGCCTAATTGAGATGTTACCACCCTTGAAGCTAGGTTGGGTTGGTTCTTGAAGCCAAGTTGGGTTGATGCTTAGCATGCTTTGCTCCCCTTGAAGCTTGGTTGAACCTAATCCTTGAAGCCTAGTTGGGTTTATGATATTGATAAATGTGATGATAAAACCAAAACATTAACTCTGAAAATTGAATGGCATATTAGTGTGTCTTGGGCCCATGCTTGTCTTTGTTTAGTGTTGATTAGGAATGATTAAATGAATACTAATGAAGTATATAATAAGATGTTGAAATATGATATGTCTATTTATGTTGAGTTATGAAATGTAAAGGTATGTTGTTAGCTTTGCATATATGATATTACATGTATAATATGGATTGAGAATTGGCATTGCATTGCATTAAAGCATAACATTAGCATGAATTATCTTACTAAGCCGTTGGCTTAGCGCGATAGTGTTTCATCACGCAGGTAATAGGGTTGAACCCGAGAGCTCTTCGAGACCGAGTGAGAGTAGACAGTGAAGAGTTGATTTTGGAAACTTAAAGATCAGAGGAGACTTGCCAATCATGTATAACTCTTTTATATTTTGTAAAGTAATGATTTTAATGTACATATGTGTATATTTGTAAATATGAAATTAAATGTTTTCATATATGTAAATATTTGATAAATTCCGCTGCGTAACAACTAAATGTATCTATATATATATCTATTTAGTTTTGTATTACAAGTTAACTACTTATCTTTCTACAATGTATGCAATTGAAAAATTATGGTATCATTTAAAATGTTTTGAATGTAAAAAAATCCGTAGCATCTCTATGTTTAGTGCATGTATACTACATTGTGGTGTTTGTAGTGTGCATGTATTGAATGTAGGGGTGTTACAATTGTTTTGGTATCAGAGCCTAGGTTTGAGATTTTCAACCTAGGTAAAATGTAAGAAAAAGACTATTTTGATTTTAAAAAGTGGTTTTTGAAAAACATACATGTTTGGGATTGGCAATCTCTGATCTTTAATAAGATGTAGTATGTTGTGTTTGCAGACTTAGGTTGTGATGGATTCTCACTCACGTCAGTCGATTGAGGGTAGTGCCGAGAGTATTGCTCCTACTGAGGGAGCTAGTGTTGATAGTGTTGAGGAGGCACCTGCTTCGGTGTCGGGTAGACCAGCTGGAGAGGAGGTTCCGCCAGCCTGGTTTAGACATATGATGGAAGTTATGAGGCAAGCACCAGTGCAACCAGTGCCACCACCCCCTCAGCCTGTGGTACCAGTGAGGCACTATGACAAACTAAGGAAGTATGGAGCAGAGGATTTCCTTGGTACTACTGACCCAGCTGTAGCAGAGCAGTGGCTTGACAAAGTTCAGAGGATCTTTATTCAGTTGCAAGCCACATCGGAGGAAAAGTTTGATTATGCAAGATCTTTGTTACAGAAGGACGCCTACGATTGGTGGAAGACGGTGCCCCATTCTATGGATGATCCTCCAACACTGTCTTACACTGATTTTCTGAGGGAATTTGAGTTGAAGTATACTCCTAGGGAGGATAAGGACATGAAGAAGATGGAGTTCTTGAGCTTGAAGCAAGACAGCAAGACTGTTACTGAGTATGAAGTTGAGTTTATTCGACTGAGTCAGTATGCTGGGGGTATCATTGCTGATGAGATTGATAGATGTCGGCGATTTGAGGAGGGATTGAGGCCCTCGATCATGTGCTTAGTGGCTGGATCCAGATATCAGGATTTCTCACAGCTTGTGGCAGCAGCTCGAAGTGTAGAGCGAGCTCAGGGTATTGCGGTTGCTTCAGAAGAAGAGGTTAGAGTTAGAAGGCCCCAGTTCGAGGCAGGGTCTTCTTCTGCGAAGAGGGGTAGAGGAAGTTTTGTTCCTCGAAGTAGTAGGAGCCAGAGACCAGCGGGTAGGTCAGTGCAGTTACAGAGGCAGAGATTTAGACCTGCAGCTTCAGTGGCGAGTGCTCCGACCCCTATGGTTCAGAGATCTACCTTACCCATCTGCATTCATTATGGTAGGCCACATGGTGGTCCTTGCTGGAAGACTGGTGTAGCAGGGGTTTGTTTCAGATGTGGATCACCTAATCACTTTGTGAGAGATTGTCCTGAGAGGCAAGAACAGATGTCAATTGATACTGCAGCTTCTCGATCTAGTGTGAGGGGAGGTCGAGCAGGCAGAGGTAGCAGCAGGGGAGGTAGATCTGGGTTCAGTGCTAGAGGAGGTGCTACATCCAGGGAGAGTAGACCAGAGGAGGTTGGATCTTCCCAGAGGATGTATGTTATGCAGAGGCAGCCAGATGTATCGGCAGTCATAGCTGGTACTTTTTCTTTATTTGATACTTCAGTACTTGCTTTGATTGATCCGGGTTCCACACATTCTTATATTAGTGCATCTGTTTTGCCTGTGTCTGATATGCATGCTGAGTCCCTAGGATTTGATGTGTTGGTGACAAATCCGTTAGGGCATAGTGTGATTGTGAGTAAAGTGCACCGAGATAGTGCAGTGAGGGTGCAAGGTGAGGAGTTCCTTGGAGATTTGATTGAGATGCCATTTAAGGAATATGATGTGATCTTAGGTATGGATTGGCTATCTCGACATGGAGCTGTGGTGGATTGTAAAAAGAAAATTGTTTCTTTGAAAACTGTTGATGGTAGAGAGGTGATAGTATCTAATGAGCAGGAACAGTTAGCCTCCTTATTTGTTTCAGCTGTTGCAGCCAGGAGGTTGATTAGAAAGGGATGTGAAGCCTATCTTGCTCATGTGGTAGATGCTAGAGTGAAGGGTTCTCCCATAGATAGTATTGCCACAGTTGCAGAGTTCCCAGATGTATTTCCAGAGGAGTTGCCAGAGTTACCTCCTGAGAGAGAGGTGGAGTTTGGTATTGAATTGTTGCCTGGTACCACTCCTATCTCTATTACTCCTTATAGAATGGCACCAGCAAAATTGAGGGAATTGAAAGTGCAATTACAGGAGTTGTTGGATAGAGGATTTATTCGCCCCAGTGTTTCTCCTTGGGGAGCTCCTGTGCTATTTGTGAAGAAGAAAGATGGTACTATGAGGTTGTGTATAGATTATAGGCAATTGAACAAGGTGACTATTAAAAATAAATATCCTTTGCCTAGAATTGATGATCTCTTTGATCAATTGAAGGGTGCAGCTGTGTTTTCTAAAATTGATTTGAGATCTGGGTACCATCAGTTGAGAGTCAAGGCTGAAGATGTTCCAAAGACTGCCTTTCGGACCAAGTATGGGCATTATGAATTTCTAGTTATGCCTTTTGGTCTAACGAATGCACCTGCAGCTTTTATGGATTTGATGAATAGGGTGTTCAGGCCTTATCTGGATCAGTTTGTAGTGGTCTTCATCGATGATATTCTGGTGTATTCGCGGAATGAAGAGGAACATGATAAGCATCTGCGGATTGTGTTGCAGATTTTGAGAGAAAAGCAGTTATTTGCCAAATTGTCGAAGTGTGAGTTCTGGTTGGATCAAGTCGCTTTTCTCGGAAATATTGTTTCAGCAGAAGGCATTAGAGTTGATCCGAGCAAAGTTGAAGCTATATTGAATTGGAGTCCACCCAAGTCGGTGACAGAGGTTAGAAGTTTTCTGGGTTTGGCAGGCTATTACCGGCGGTTTGTGAAAGGGTTTTCTTTGATAGCTACTCCACTCACCAGATTGCTTCGTAAGGGAGTGAGATTTATGTGGACAGATCAGTGTTAGGCTAGCTTTGAGCAGTTGAGAGAAATGTTGACTCAAGCGCCTGTTCTTACTTTACCTGTGGAAGGCAAACCATATGTGATTTTCAGTGATGCTTCACATCGTGGTTTGGGTTGTGTACTGATGCAAGAAGGTAGAGTTATAGCTTATGCATCTCGACAGTTGAAACCGCATGAGCTTAACTATCCGACCCATGATTTGGAGCTAGCAGCCATTGTGTTTGCATTGAAGATTTGGCGACACTATCTGTTTGGGGAGAAATGTTTTATCTACACCGATCACAAAAGTTTGAAATATTTGGGTGTTCAGAAAGAGCTCAATCTTCGACAGAGAAGATGGTTGGAATTGATTAAAGACTACGACTGTTTGATTGATTATCATCCAGGTAAAGCAAATGTTGTTGCTGATGCCTTGAGTCGGAAGTCTTTAGCTGATTTAACTGTTTACTCACTCTCGTTGCTTGTTGAGTTGAGAGCTTTGCATGCCAGTTTTGTAGCTTGTGATGATGGTGCATTGTTGGCACAGTTGCTTTTGAAACCAGTTTTGTTAGATCAGATCAAAGAGGCTCAGTTGATTGATATGAAGATTCAAAAGATTATTTCAGATTGCAAGAATGGGAAGACTAGAGATTTTGTTGTGAAAGGTGATGGGAGTCTCTGGTTTAAGAACCGATTGTGTGTACCCGATGATGCTGATTTGAAAAGGGTCATTTTGGAAGAAGCTCATCAGTCGATGTTTGCTATGCATCCGGGTAGTACGAAGATGTATCATGATTTGAGACAGCATTATTGGAGGATTGGGTTGAAGAGAGACATTGCTGAGTTTGTATCGAAATGTCTCACTTGTCAGAAGGTTAAAGCAGAACATCAAGTTCCAACCGGGTTGCTTCAACCGTTGTCAGTGCCAGAATGGAAATGGGAAAGAGTGACAATGGACTTTGTGTCTGGATTGCCATTGACACAAAGGAAACATGATGCCATATGGGTGATTGTGGATAGATTGACTAAGACAGCTCATTTCCTTCCGGTGCGGATGGATTACTCTTTGCAGAGATTGGCTGAGCTGTATATCCATGAGATTGTGAAACTGCATGGTGTTCCAACTTCTTTAGTGTCTGATCGAGATCCCAGGTTTACTTCAAGATTTTGGAAGAGTTTGCATAGTGCTTTGGGTTCTCGATTACACTTCAGTACTGCTTTTCATCCACAGACAGATGGGCAATCTGAGAGAGTGATACAGATTATTCAGGATATGTTGAGAAGCTGTGTCATTGATTTCTCTGGAGGTTGGGATAGATTCTTACCACTTGTGGAGTTTGCTTACAACAACAGTCACCAATCCAGCATTGGTATGGCACCATTTGAAGCATTGTATGGCAGACGGTGTAGGACACCTCTTTGTTGGAATGAGCTTGGAGATAATAAGTTGGTTGGTCCTGATTTGATTCAAGAAACTGAAGAAAAAGTAAAGTTGATTCGAGGCAGGTTAAAAGCAGCTTCAGACCGACAGAAGTCTTATGCAGATCTGAAAAGGAGAGACATAGAGTTTGATGTTGGAGATAAGGTATTTCTGAAAGTGTCTCCTTGGAAGAAGATTTTGAGGTTCGGACGGAAAGGAAAATTGAGTCCTCGTTTCATTGGGCCGTATGAAGTGTTAGAAAGAGTTGGGCCAGTGGCATATCGACTTGCTTTGCCACCTGAGTTGGATCGTATTCATAATGTATTTCATGTTTCTATGTTGAGAAGATACAGATCGGATCCATCTCATGTGTTGCCAATTGAATCTATCGAAGTGAGTCCAGATTTGACTTTTGAAGAGGAACCAGTTGCTATCTTGGCACGTGATGTGAAAGAATTGAGAAACAAGAGAGTGCCATTGGTGAAGGTTCTATGGAAAAATCATGCAAAAGAAGAAGCAACTTGGGAAAGTGAACAATCCATGCGAGAGCAATATCCTCAGTTGTTTCAGCTTTGATATCAGGTAATTTCGAGGACGAAATTTTCTTTTTAGAGGGGGAGAATTGTAATAACCTCATATATGGTCTAGAAGTTTTGATTATGTTGTTGATGTTGTTGTTATTGTTGTTGTAGTGATATATTGGATTGTATATATGTGTTAATTGCAAGAGAAAAGGAATTGGGAAAGAAAATAGGGTTTAGAGAGAATGGTATATGTTGTGTATATGATGATATATATAACATATAAATTGGTCAAATGAAGAGTCAATGGAAGAGATATTTATTTGTGTTGAGTGTGTAATTACATATAAGGGCTTATATGAAACAAAAAGTTAGTTATATGATTGAGGGTATTTTGGTAATTGCTTGGATAAGATCACTTGGTGGAGATTAAAAGCAAAATTTGACTTTGCTTCTTGATATTTTTCTTCTTCTTTTCCATGGTGGCCGGCTTCTCCTTAAACAAAGGAAGCAAGAGGCAAAGAGAAGATCTTGTTGAGTGAAGCTCAAATTGAAGAAAGATTAAGTGATCAAGTTGGTGATTCAAGAAGTTTTGTAACTTTGGTAAGTTCTCTTGTGATTTTTGTGCTTATTTGAAATGATATTTGAGTTTGATAGATTTTTTTAAAAGTGTTTTGGTTGATTTTGAGATGTGAGAGGTGTTTGAGTGATTGGGTGATGGATATTGAGTATGGATTGAAGAAAAGAGTAAGTGGTTGGAAGAGATGATGTTGTATATGTGGTAAGAGTTTTGAGATGATTTTGTGTTTGGTGTTTGATGTGTGTTTTGGTTTGTTTTGGGTGTGTTGCAAGTTTGAGATGAGTTTTGAGTATGTTTTGTTAAGATTATTTGAAGAGGATGTTAATGTATAGAAGTGTGTTGTTGAGTGTATGGTTGTTTTTGATCGGAGTCTTGATTTGTGGCCGGACACGCCCATGAACACGTCCAGGGTTTTTAGGCGTGTCAATTGTGTTGGAGGCAGTAGGTTTGACACGACTAGTAGCACGCCCGTGTTATTGAGCGTGTCATAGCTACTGTTAGATTTGAGAATTTACACGCCCAGGAACACGCCCATGTTGTTGAGCGTGTAAATATTTCTGTATTGTGGAGTTAGGGCACGGCCATGAACACGCCCGTGTGGGTGAACGTGTCAGGGTTGAGGTTTGCCCTAATTAATTCCTAATTGGATTATCTCTTGTGTATCCTTCAACAAGTATATGCTATTACTTTTGATTTAAGTCTTGAAGATAGTGATTGATCATTGATCTAAGAGGTTAAAGAATCTTGGACAAGGAAATGTTAGGAGTTGTATGAATTGTTAGTAAAATAAGTACAAATCTTGTATTATTGCATTGTTGCATATGATGATAATGGCAATGTATATGATACTATGTGAACAATGTGATATTTCAGGTATTGTGACTCATGTGATGAGTAATGTGTTTGGTTATGTTTATATCAATAATGCTATATGTATAATGTGATGGAATAAAATGCCATTGTGATTGGCTATGGTAACTTATATGTGATATGAGGCCATTGTTATTGGCTATGTTGAGAATTGAGAATGAAAATGATAATTGAATAATAAATGAATTGTGTGGCTAATGTGTTATTCCATTTTCAGAGTTGGTTGTTGGTGGCATGCCTAATAAGTGTAACAATCTCTTGAAGTTAGGTTGGATTGAATCCTTGAAGCCTAATTGAGATGTTACCACCCTTGAAGCTAGGTTGGGTTGGTTCTTGAAGCCAAGTTGGGTTGATGCTTAGCATGCTTTGCTCCCCTTAAAGCTTGGTTGAACCTAATCCTTGAAGCCTAGTTGGGTTTATGATATTGATAAATGTGATGATAAAACCAAAACATTAACTCTGAAAATTGAATGGCATATTAGTGTGTCTTGGGCCCATGCTTGTCTTTGTTTAGTGTTGATTAGGAATGATTAAATGAATGCTAATGAAGTATATAATAAGATGTTGAAATATGATATGTCTATTTATGTTGAGTTATGAAATGTAAAGGTATGTTGTTAGCTTTGCATATATGATGTTACATGTATAATATGGATTGAGAATTGGCATTGCATTGCATTAAAGCATAACATTAGCATGAATTATCTTACTAAGCCGTTGGCTTAGCGCGATAGTGTTTCATTGCGCAGGTAATAGGGTTGAACCCGAGAGCTCTTCGAGACCGAGTGAGAGTAAACAATGAAGAGTTGATTTTGGAAACTTAAAGATCAGAGGAGACTTGCCAATCATGTATAACTCTTTTATATTTTGTAAAGTAATGATTTTAATGTACATATGTGTATATTTGTAAATATGAAATTAAATGTTTTCATATATGTAAATATTTGATAAATTCCGCTGCGTAACAACTAAATGTATCTATATATATATATCTATTTAGTTTTGTATTACAAGTTAACTACTTATCTTTCTATAATGTATACAATTGAAAAATTATGGTATCATTTAAAATGTTTTGAATGTAAAAAAATCCGTAGCATCTCTATGTTTAGTGCATGTATACTACATTGTGGTGTTTGTAGTGTGCATGTATTGAATGTAGGGGTGTTACATCATATCTGGTGGACTAGAATGAGAAAATGAAGGAATAGTAAAAGAAGGTCTAGCCTCATGATCAAATAAGCCAGCAACCTACAACAATCATTAAAAAAGTCAAAATAAGTTAAGAAAGAAGCGATTGCAATGGAAAAAATGGTAAAAGTTCACCTGAGAAGTGGTAACCCCGAGATGTGGAATGAACTCTCCTCCCTCTCCATGATGTTTCTCTTCATCTCTATCCTCATTTTGTTCAGAAATTTCCCATACACCAATAGGAGATACGTCAAAGTTCAAAAGCCCAATTCGAATAAACTGGGTATAAGATGCACCCGATGGATAGAGAAATGTTTCATCATAACCGTGCCGGCCCAACTACCATGCATTCTCCGGCATTGATGTAATATTTAAAGTATATTCCAGGAAATGCATAGGGATCCTCCACTACTCATGACCAAGAAACCACTCGTATACTCTCTCTCTCTGAGAAACCAGCCACTAGACACAGGGCCGGTAATGACTCGGCAAGTATGTTGAAAAGGCAGTGCAACATTCATGAAGGAAGTCCAATTTGTTCGCTCATCTGGGTTCCACCAAGACAAATTCACCTATAAAAAGGCATAAGGTAAGTAAACTTTTATATAAATTTTAAAGTATACTAATGTTATCTTACCTGGTCCCAGGTTAGGCAGCTCAAAACAAAGCGTTGGGTATGCACATGGTGAGAGCCGAGAACTTCTACATGCTCTGACAACCAGAAATTTAATCTCGGATATCTGACTCTCTCTCAGAAAATATTAGGCACCCTCATATGGTTGTGCATGTATGCCCATGCCTACAGCAATAATAAAAATCAAATTCATGCAAGAATAAGAATGGAATTGACATTGGTGGAATAAGAGTACCTCGACAACCGCCATAAAGCCAACAAAAGACTTCTTATTTTGGCAAATTTTGTCAAGTCCATGGTAAAGACAGGCAAGACCAGTTTCACCCCAGCCGTAAAGTGGTACCATCCTCATATAAGTAAGGGCCCTCAACACTTACAAATGGATGGCGGATTCGGTACTACCTAAAATGGTCGAGCTGAGCAAATACAACAAAAATCCTCGAGCATACTGTTGGGTTGTGTCTCTGTGAACCCATCCTTCGTAGTTCATCCAATAACTACAAATTGGCTCAATTTTTATCTTGAATGACCCTTTAAATGATGGTTCCATACCAATTAATTGCTGAATTTCTTCAAATGTCAGAATATCGTTGGTAAGAGGAACCAGAAGACCATCATACCAAATGCCAGTTATAGCAACAAAGTCAACCGGACCAATTGTCATCTCTTCAATGGGCAAGTGAAAAGTATGAGTTGTGTCCAACCATCATTCTCCAAGCGCCTGGATCACACTTCGATCTATCGAATACTCCTTGGATGGTAATTGTAAGATGAAGCTCTCAAAGCCGCAATCTCGAATAATTTGCCTTACCCGAGAAGGTGCTACATCATACCATTGTCGGGCTTTGTAGACACACCCTCCACCCCGAATAACGCAACGATCACCCTAACACCGAGCCAGGTAAGTCAACACGAGGTAAGTATATCATTATATCAATACCACCAATATTTAGACTAAATTAATTTATATTCTATCTACTTAAATTCTTAAATTAATATATTTTTCCTAAATTTCCTAAAAAACATAAAATATGAAAAACAAAACAAAAAAACAAATAAAAATAAAATGAAAAGAAAAGAAAATTAGAAAATGAAAAAAAGAGAGAAAAACAATAGAAAAACCAAGAAAAAAGAAAAGAAAAGAAAAGAAAAAATAATAATTTCCTATTAAAATTAATAATTAGCTTGCTCTTTTGATTTGAACTATGATGAAGTGGCATCCCGACTAGTAGACCTATATTTCCATCTTCATGCCACCAAATAAATTCCAATAACTCAGCATTAGAATGAGTTCATGATCTTGAAGCATGCATTTTTTTCAAAATTGTATGCTAAACTTAAAAGGATTATAGCTATGAATGAATGAAATTAACAAGTTTGTTGTGAATGAAATGAAGAAATCGGTCGTTTATATAGAGGAACGACAAAGGAAAAAACAAAATTCAAAAAGTAAATTTCACTATTGATAAATAGTAAATTACTATATACAAATAGTAGATTTCTATTTACAAATAGTAGGATACTATTTATAAATAGTAGGTTACTATTTACAAATAGTAAATGAATAGTGGTAAATAGTACATAAACAGTAACTACATAGTAAATAAATAGGAAACTCAATTATTCAATTTAATCATTCAGATAATTACGTATATATAAATATTTTTGCACTTTTAAAATATTTCTACACGCAAGGGGCAAGGAGCAGATATATGCATATGCATGGTAAAAATTAGCTAAATTTTTTGCAAATTGCTTTAGTATACTACTGACTATAATTATTTTTTACAAATAATTAAATCCCTATTAGCTCGGGTCCAGAACCCAAATTACCCTTAGGTCTAGAACCTAAAATCTCTCTTAAGTCCAGAACTTAGCTCAGGTCCAGAACCCAAATTATCCTTAGGTCCAAAATCTAAAATCTCTTTTAAGTTCAAAACTTAGCTCGGGTCCAGAACCTAAATTATCCTTAGGTCCAAAACCTAAAATCTCTTTTAAGTCCAGAACTTAGCTTGGGTCCAGAACCCAAATTACCCTTAGGTCCAGAACCTAAAATTATCCTTGAGTCCAGAACTCGAACCGGGTCCAGAATCCAAAACCTCAACCATCTTAGAAAAATTAAGTCTTATTGCTTTTCACTCTCTTTTACTAAAGTCTCAGATCATTCAAGCAGAGGGAAAACTGTAGATCCTTAATTTTTGACCCATTCTGGTCCGATATTTTTTATATAGTCCAAAATAATTTTTGTCATATTTTAATTAAATGATATTTATTTTAGTATTTATTATTTATAATTTTTAATAAAAATAAAAATGGTGAAGTTAATAAAAAAATAATAATAATAAAAAATAAAAAATAAAAATAAAAATCGGCGACGAAAAAATTTCATCGCCGAATGTCCAATTGGTCAGGCCAATTCGCCTACAGGAATTTCTTGCGGTGAAATGGCATTGGCTGGCCGCCCAGCGCCCGCACGCAGGAATTTCTTCGCTCGCAATTTTGGCCAACGCTTGCAGCTTTTGCCAGCAAAATTTTTCAACGCAGTTTTTTCCGAAACCAAATTCTATTTGATTTTAGTTTCTTTTCCTAATTAATTTTAGTTTCCTTAAACAATTAGAATTAGGTTTCTGATTTTTCCTATAAATAACACTTTAAAACTCAGAATTAAGGATCAGAAAATTAGACTTTGATTGGGGGATCAAAAATTGATTTTACTGAGCCAAACTTTGATCAATAAAAAATTGGACTTCTTACTGAGGAAAAAAGACAAAAAACCCTAGCAAGAGACATTAGCAACAAGCAAGCAATCAACAATTCATCAAAGGTAGCAACACTGCCTTTGTTATTATTCATCCAGAAAGCAATTTTTGGAGGAACCAGTGAACGGAGGTTTGAATCTCTATTTTATTTATTTCTTTAGCTTCATCATTCAAATTGGATTAATTGTTTCATCATACAATTTAATCAAAAATCTTAAAAACCCTAAAATACTTAAATTGTTGTTTCGAAAACCTTAAAAACCCTAAATTTCTCTCCTGTTTCCAAAAACTTCAAAACCCTAAAACTACTCTTCTGTTTCCAAAAACCTTAAAAACTAAATTGTTTCTTCTGTTTCAAAAGCTTTAAAACTAAAAATTATTTTCCCCGAACTATTTTTATCTAAACCATAACTTTTTGTCCGAAATCTCCAAATGTTTTCTTAAATATTCAAACCCTAGTTCTCTTTATGTTTTTTAAAAATCATAATTATTTTATAAAACTCTAAACTATTTTCTTAAATCCTAAAACCAAACATACTTTCTAAAATACCAAAAACCCTAACTTTTTTGGAAGACCAAAACAGTAAGCCCTAAGTTTTCTTAAACCCTAATTCAGTGAACTTAAAACCCAAACTAGTTAATCTAAAACATAAAACTCAATACAGTAAACCTAAAATCACAATCCAGTAACCATGAATTACAAACTCTAAATGTCTTAAGATTCCAAAACCCTAATTTTATGATGTCACCCTTAAACCCTAATTTGATTAACCAAAAAACCTTACTACTTTCTTAAATTCATAAAACCCTAATCCATTCCAATTTTCCAAAACCTTTACAGTAGCCTAAACAAATAACAATAATGATAGTAAAATCCCTAAATCCTAAATGTTAATTAAAGAACTTTAAATAGAAATAGTAAACCCTAATTTGTATCTTTATTTGCTTTATTTAATTTTAGATTTGATTATGTAGTTTATTATATGCTTTAATGGTTGATTTAATTAATTTCAATGCTTGATTTATTTAATTTGTCATGGATGGATGTTTTCTTTATTGTTATTATTTGTTTATTTTAGTATTAAAATTGTAAGAGGTATGTTTCCACTTTGTGGGTACCTCATTAGTTAAATATCATGTAATTTAAATAGCTTTTATATTTTGGAACAATGTAAAGGACATGTTTCCACCTTTCGGTGGGTGTCCTATTTAGTTTAGACATGGATGATGTAAGGACATGTTTCCATCTTTGGATGGGTGTCCATTTATTTGCCTTGTTTGGACATTGCTTGGATTTTAATATAATGATGCTTTATTTTAATTATTGCATGTAATATGGATAATAATGTTATACTTAAGAATTTTATAATATTAAGGCCTATAAAGGAGGCCGGTTCCAATGAACCAGGCGTTGTGTGGGTGCTGGGCCATTTCTCACATTCCCCACACGTACCCAACTTTCCAAAACTGTTAGGGGGTTGGGAATTCCTTAGGAATCGAGTCATCCACCCCTTTCTTTTTCCTGGCCCGTCGGGGTGGCGACTCCATTTTCTCCGAACTTAGGTCCGTGTTCTCTAAGGCCCCGAGCCTAAATAGTGCCGAAGTCACAAGAACCATTCCACCGGGAGTGGGGGCGAAAATCCCCACTCACAGGTAGCCTTTCAATAATTTCTATTCTAGCTGTATCTACTTCAATTCCTTCCATAGACACCTTGTGTCCAAGTATAATTCCTTCTTCCTCCATAAAGTGGCATTTTTTCCAATTGAGGACAAGTTTTGTATCTTCACATCTTTTAAGTACCTGTTCCAAATGTTGTAAACAATTATCAAAATTGGAACCATAAATTGTAAAGTCATCCATAAAAATTTCAACAACTGATCTACAATATTAGAAAATATAGCCATCATGCATCGTTGAAAAGTGGCTGGGGCATTGCATAGTCCAAATGACATTCTTCTATAAGTAAAAGTTCCATATGAACATGTGAATGTAGTCTTTTCCTGATCTTCTAGTGCTATAGGAATTAGAAAATAGCCTAAATATCCATCCAACAAACAAAAATGATTAGCAGTATGTCTTTGATCAATAAATGGTAATGGAAAATGATCCTTTCAGGTGGCTTTATTCAACCTCCTATAATCTATGCAAACAAGCCATCTAGTCACCGTTCTAGAGGGAATTAATTCATTATTTTCATTTGTTATGACTGTCATCCCTCCCTTCTTATTAACTACATGTATAGGACTCACCCATGAACTATTAGAAATAGGATGAATTATTCTTGCATCTAGTAGTTTTGTCACTTTTGCTTTTACCACTTCTCTCATATTTGGATTCAATCTCCTTTGATTATCTATCATGGGTTTGGAATTTTCTTCCATTAAAATCATATGCATGCATATTGAAGGGCTAATTCCCTTAATATCAAATATAGTCCATCCTATTGCTTTCTTATATTTTTTAATCATGTTAAAGGTTTGACTCACTTGAATTTTTGACAAATTATGGTTAACAATAATAGGCAAAGTATTATTAGGTCCAAGAAATGCATACCTGAGATGAGTGGTGTAACATCCCTATACCCCGTATACGTACACAGCATGCTTATACGATCGTAATATATGTATACTGAATATAGAAATGACACGGTTTACAAAACACACAAACCATCCCTTTAATATAATACGAACAATTTTAAAACATTTAAAGGAATTTATAAAACACAATAGACAAAATGTTTACTCAAAACGCAGCGAAAAACATAACAAATATTTTCAAGTACATATACTTCAAAACTCAAGTTTTACAATATATAAAATAAGAATAAATGATTAGCAGTATGTCTTTGATCTTTAAGCTCCACTATCAACACCTCAAAAATCTAGACTCTACTCGGTCTAGAGGAACTCTCTGGTTCTTCCCTGTCACCTGCGCGATGAATCACACTCGCGCTGAGTCAACGGCTTAGTGGTACAAACTAAAATAATATTATGCTTTGATGCAATGCCAATGTCACTCAATCAAGTTTCATAAGCAATTCATGAAGTACTATTCATAATTTCCACATCCATAAACAAATTAAAGCAAAGACAAATATATATATATATAAACAAAGACAAGCATGGGCCCAAAAAGAAATCTAATATGTTATTCAAAGTTCAGAGTTACTGCTTTGGTCCATAATTACAATCATCAAGCCCGTAGGCGATATATATATCTCTATCCATGGATAGTGTAACAGACCCAGTCTCTTGGACCTCAACCCAGTTAGAACCGAGGAAATCCTCAACCCGGCTAGACTGTTACTATTTTTGAGGCTTACGACCCAGTCTTTTCACCCCAAAAACATCACATTTCACATTTATCATTTCACATTTTTCAACTGGAATCGGCTTACGACCCGATCATTTCTGTAATATCCCAATGTGTGCCCTAGAAGTTGGATACAATTGTTGTTTTGATTTGAATTAAATGTATATATGTATTTGTAAAGGAAATGAGTGTGTTAAGAAAATGTATATGTTGTGTATATTGTAATATATATAACATATAAGTTGGTCAAATGGGGAGTCAAGGTAAGAGGATATTTTAACTTGTGTTATGTGAAATTACTATAAAGGGCATATAAGTGACAAAAGTTAAGTTGAATGGATGAGGGCAATTAGGTAATTGTCTTGTTAAATTGCTTGGTGGATATTTAAAGAAGAAGAGAAGTTGAATTTGTATTCTTTTTCTCTCTTATTTGTTGGTGTGGCCGGCTACCAAAGGGAAAGGAAGAGCAAATGAGGTGTTTTGATTTCTAACATCAAATTGAAGGATGAAGTTGGAGATTTGTGAAATTTCTTCATCTAAGGTTAGTACTCTCTTGTTTTCTTTTGTTAATCTTGAAGTTGTGGCTAAGGTGAATTGTGATTTGTTGATGTGATGATTTGGTGTGTTGAGTTGTGTTTATAAGTGTTAGAATTGATTGTAAGTTAAAAGATTGAATTGGTGATTGGTTTGGCCTTGAATATGGTAAGTTATGTGGAGGTTGATAGTGGAAGATCAAGAGTGAATTTGGTTTTAGGGTTTTGACGTGATGAATGATTAAATGTATGGTTAATTGTGATTATTGTGTTAAACATGCAAAATAATTGTTAATGACTTTGATTACATCCATTTGAATGAGTTTATGTTGTGTATCATGTGTTTAAATGCAATTAGAAGTGTTTTGGCCACAAATAGGGTTTTGTTCTTGAGTGACACGGCCAAAAGCAAGGAGAGACACGGCCAATTCATGAGAGACACGGCCAAGTCAAGGAAAATTGAGCCGTGTTGGATTGATTTTGGAGGGACACGGCCGTGTCTTATGCATGTGTTTGCTACTGCCAATTGGTTTTGAGAGACACGGCCACAAGCTTGGCCGTGTCCCATGAAGGTGTTTGCTACTGTGATGGTTCTTGACTTTTCTCACTTTGTTTTGATTCTTCAAAGGTTTTGTTGTTCCTAAATCTAAACATAAACATTCTAAACACTTTGAAAACAAAGAATGATCTAAATAAATAGATGTGGAACATACATTCATATGATGTTGAGATTATAGCACACATTTGATGAGATTGATGAAGCATATGAACAATGTTAGGCTATATGCATTGTGAATGGTAATGTGATATGTACTTTGAAATATTGTATCAATGATGCATATGATTATGTATAAACAATGTTATGTTCTGCATTGTGAATCTTGTGAATGGTAGTATGTTATATGAACAATGTGACTAATATTATGACTTGTATAGTGTGGAAAAGATGAGGATCATCCAAAAAGGTATGTGCAATGCAATTTATTATAATAAATGTCTTAATAATGAATGTTGTCAATGTGTTTTGAGAAATGATAAAATGTGAGATCATCATGGTTGATAATAATGATTGAAATGTTATAAAGGGATATGTTGTTTATATGATGATGAATTTAAGATACATGTACAATGAAATTGATTTGTATGCTTGAATAATGAAGTGTATAATGTGAATTGAGACATAAAGAGATGTAAAGCTAATGATCGGTTTGTTTAGCTAATGTAATTGATGTTATATATGTATAATGACGATTCAGATGTGATGTGAAGCCATTGTGATTGGCTAAGATAACTCAAATGTGATGTGAAGCCATTGTGATTGGCTATGATTGAAAGACATAAGGCATGTTTGCCTAATTGATGATGAGAATTGAGAATGAAAGTAATAAATGAATTGTGTAACTAATGTGTTATTCCATTTTCAGAGTTTGTTGTTGGTGGCATGCCTAAAATGAGTAACAATCTCTTGAAGTTAGGTTGGCTAAGTCCTTGAAGCCTAATTGAGATGTTACAACCCTTGAAGCTAGGTTGGATTGGTTCTTGAAGCCAAGTTGGGTTGATGTTTAGCATGCTTTGCTCCCCTTGAAGCTTGGTTGAACCTAATCCTTGAAGCCTAGTTGGGTCTATGATAATGATAAATGTGATGAATAAACCAAAGCATTACTCTGAAAATTGAATGGCATATTAGTGTCGTTTGGGCCCGAGTCTGTTGCTGTTGTCAATATGATATATATAAATGTTGTAATAAATGAGTAATGAAATCTATGGTGGATTTGGTTGGAAATGTGATTCAAGATTGATGAATTGTGAATAAAATAATGACATGAAATGTTATGTAATATGTATATTGAAATATTGATTTTGAGTATTAATGTTGGATTGATGATTGGTGATAATGACATGATATATAATGTGGGTATTAATATGTTGATGGTGATTATTAGTGATGAATTGTGGTTGGTGAAAATGATATGTATATAATACATGAAATTAGTTAAGATATATGAAAGGTGCAATTTAAAAGGAAAACATGATAAGAAACTAATGGCACATGGAATTGATATATCATTATATATTAGTATTTTTATAATGTATGTTTATATGTTATTTTTGTACTACTAAACTCTCGGGCTTAGCGCGGATGTGTAATCGCGCAGGTAGTTTGGTGGAGGATATGAAGTCTTTCGTTATGCCACGAGAAGAGTAAGAGTTTGTCGAGACCAACTAGAGGGTAATGCATACATGTATAATTTTTAATTATGATGTATTTCTGGTAAGAGAATATTTATATGTATAAATGGAGTTTTGATAAAGATAATGATTTTGTAAATGTTATTTAAATTAACGTATTATGGTTTGAACTCTGTTACAGTTTTTTTTTAAAGATAACGAAAAGTGACATCTTTATATTTTATATACTTACTGTATGTATACTAAGTATATGTATAGTACTTATATAGGGTATTAGGGTGTTACAATTTCACCTATCCAGTAATTCATAGGCATGCCGCCAAACTCAGAACTCTGAAAATTGAATAACATATTAATCGCACAATTATTTCATTTATCTCTTTATCAATCTCTTTCTCAATTCATTTCTCAATTCATTTCTCATTTCATATTCCATAATCAAATAGGCAACCATGCCCTAATTATTTCATTTACATTATCATAGCCAACCACAATGGCTTCATGTCACATCATATCTCAATTCACATTAAGGCAATTCATCATTAAAGTATTCATAATCAATTGCATTGAACATACATTTCGAATGATTATCATAGCTTTCACATTTCATATTCAATCATATCATTATATATTTAAAATCTTCAAGATACACTCCACCAAGTTCACATTATGCCAAAACATAACATTATTCATATGCATTAACAATGCAATAAGTTACTTAACACATTTAATCATATAATATATGCAATAATGTATGGTTTGTACTTACCTCAAGAACAACTCTCACCAAACTCCTCTTCCAAGAATCCACAACACTTGGATTAAGGCAACTCAACCCTCTTCAAAATCTAAACCAAAGGAATGATACACATAAGATAATAAGACTAAGAACCGACTACGGCAAACTCTACACATGACACGCTCAACAACACAGGCGTGTCCCTGACCGTGCCCTAACTCCACAACACAGAAGCTTTGACACGCTCAGAACCACGGGCGTGTCACTGGACGTGTAATACCTTCTGTCTCACAGAAACATTGACACGTCCAACAACACGAGCGTGTTCATGGCCGTGTCAATTCTCCAACATCATAGTAGCTATGACACGCCCAGTGACATGGGCGTGTCACTGCTCGTGTCACCCATCCAAGAACACAGACCTAATGACACGCCTAAAAACCTGGATGTGTTCATGGGCGTGTCAGGCCAAAAATGCATATTCCAGCCACAACAACACTACCTCTAACAAATCTCTTCTTCCACCATTTCCACTTCAAACAACCTTAATTAAACTCACCCAAAAACCATAACAAACTTGCAAAAATACCAAATCAACTCAAAACATACATCAAACACAAATCATAATTATCACCTCAAACCCCAAAACACAACCACAACACCTTCACTTCCAACAAACTTACTCTTTCCTTCAATCCAACCCCAAAATCCAAAATCACTTGAACCAAACACTCTTAAACACACACACAATCAAACAAACACATATCAACCCCAATCTTAACTCACAAACTCAAAGAAATCAAAGAATCAAGTGGAAAACTTACCAAGGATGAAGAAACTCTTAAATTTCCAACTTGAATACTTGAATACTTCCTTCAATCTTGAGTATGAAAGATCAAATCTCTCTCTTGCTCTCTTGCTAGGGAGTGCCGGCCAAAACAAAGAAAAGAAAAGGAAAGGAAATGAAGGCACACAAAGAAGAAGAAGAAAATAAAGAAAATAAAGTCAAACACTCAACCTTCTCTTTCCTCAAAACCCTCTCCTCCAAGCATTTAATATTAAAATACTTTAAATATCTCCATCCACTTCCACTCACTCAAATCCCACTTAATTAACTTAATTAATTTAAAATCATTAACTAATCATCTTTTGACTTTACATTTGACTTGTATATGTTTTATATATCACTATATATACAACATATAAACTCTCTCTTCACTTCCTTTCTTTTTCCAATTAAACACATATACAATTAATCCAATTACAACAATTATTATACAAAACTTCTAGGCATATTTTGGGATATTACAATTCTTCCCCTCTAAAAAGAAATTTCGTCCTCGAAATTACCTGATTTCAAGTCTGAAACAGTTGAGGATACTGATCTAGCATCGCTTGCTCATTCTCCCAAGTTGATTCTTCTCTACCATGATTCTTCCAAAGAACCTTCACAATTGGTACTTTCTTATGTCTCAACTGCTTCATACCATATGCTAAAATAGCAACTGGTTCTTCTTCAAAAGTCAGATCCGGACTCACCTCAATAGATTCAACTGGCAAGACATGAGATGGATCTGATATGTATCTCATCAACATAGAAACATGGAAAACATTATGAATTCTATCTAATTCAGGTGGCAAAGCAAGTCGATAAGCAACTAGTCCAACTTTTTCCAATACTTCATAAGGTCCAATAAAACGAGGACGTAACTTCCCTTTGCGGCCAAATCTCAATATCTTTTTCCAATGTGACACTTTCAAAAATACTTTATCCCCAACATCAAACTCTGTATCTCTTCTCTTCAAATCTGAATAAGATTTCTGCCGATTTGAAGCTATTTTCAACCGATCCCGAATTATCTTCACTTTCTCTTCAATCTCTTTAACCAAATCAGGACCAATTAACTTGCCCTCTCCAATTTCATTCCAACATAAAGGAATTCTGCATCTTCTACCATACAATGCCTCAAATGGTGCCATACCAATATTGGATTGATGACTGTTGTTGTAAGCGAATTCCACTAGTGGCAAAAATTTGTCCCAACTTCCAGAGAAATCAATGACACAGCTTCTCAACATATCCTCAATAATCTGTATCACTCTCTCTGACTGCCCATCTGTCTGCGGATGAAAAGCATTACTAAAGTGCAATCGAGAACCCAAAGCACCATGCAAACTCTTCCAAAACCTCAAAGTAAATCTAGGATCTCGATCAGACACTAAAGAAATTGGGACTCCATGCAACTTCACTATCTCACTTATATACAGCTCAGCCAATTTTTCAAGAGAATAGTCCATCCGAACTGGAAGAAAATGAGCTATCTTAGTCAATTGATCTACAATCACCCTGATAGCATCTTGCTTCTTCCGAGTCAATGGCAAACTAGACACAAAATCCATTGTTACTCTCTCCTATTTCCATTCAGGCACTGTTAAAGGTTGGAGCAACCCGGTTGGAACTTGATGCTCAGCTTTCACCCTCTGACAAGTGAGACATTTGGGCACAAATTCCACTATGTCTCTCTTCATACTAGACCACCAGTAGTGCTGCTTCAAATCATGGTACATTTTTGTGCTACCCGGATGCATAACAAAAACCGATTGGTGTGCTTCTTCTAAAATAACCTTTCTCAAACTAACATCATCAGGAACACACAACCTATCTTTAAACCAAAGGCTACCATCATTTTTCACATAGAAATCTCAGATCTCCCCATTATAACAATCTGATACAATCTTCTGAATTTTCTCATCAGTCAATTGAGCCTCTTTAATCCGATCTAACAATACTGGTCTTAATTGTAACTGAGCCAACAATGCACCATCATCACATACTTCAAAATTAGCATACAACGCTCTCAACTCAACAAGCAATGGGAGCAAATAAACAGCCAACCCTGCCAAAGACTTTCGACTCAAGGCATCAGCAACAACATTCGCCTTACCAGGATGATAATCAATCAAACAGTCGTAGTCTTTGATCAGCTCTAACCATCACCTTTGCCGAAGATTTAGCTCCTTCTGAACACCCAAATATTTCAAACTTTTGTGATTCGTATAAATAAAACATTTCTCCCCATATAAGTAGTGTCGCCAAATCTTCAAAGCAAACACTATAGCTGCCAATTCTAAATCATGAGTTGGATAATTGAGTTCATGCGGCTTCAGCTGCCGAGAAGCATAGGCTACAACTTTACCTTCTTGCATCAAGACACATCCTAACCCATTATGTGAAGCATCACTATAAATCACATAAGGTTTATCTTCCACGGGTAATGTAAGAATAGGCGCTTGAGTCAACATTTCTTTGAACTACTCAAAGTTAGCTTGACACTAATCCGTCCACACAAATCTAACTCCCTTTCGAAGCAATTTGGTAAGTGGAGTAGCTATCAAAGAAAAACCTTTTACAAACCGTCGATAATAGCCTGCCAAACCCAGAAAACTTCTAACTTCAGTCACTGACTTCGGTGGACTCCAATTCAAAATAGCTTCAACTTTACTTGGATCGACCCTTATACCATCTGCTGAAACTATATGACCAAGAAAAGTCACTTGATTAAGCCAAAACTCACACTTTGACAACTTAGCATACAATTGCTTCTCTCTCAAGATCTGTAATACCATCCGCAAATGCTTGTCATGCTCCTCTTCATTACGCGAATACACCAAAATATCATCAATGAAGACCACTACAAACTGATCCAGATAGGGCCTAAACACCCTATTCATCAAATCCATGAAAGCTGCAGGTGCATTCATCAATCCAAAAGACATTACTAAAAACTCATAATGCCCATACCTTGTGCGGAAAGCTGTCTTCGGAACATCTTCAGCTCTAACCCTCAACTGATGGTACCCTGATCTCAAATCAATCTTGGAAAACACTGCTGCTCCCTTCAATTAATCAAAGAGATCATCAATCCTAGGCAAAGGATATTTATTCTTAATAGTCACTTTGTTCAATTGCCTATAATCAATACACAATCTCAAAGTAACATCCTTCTTCTTCACAAACAACACAGGAGCTCCCCACGGTGAAACACTAGGGTGAATAAACCCTTTATCCAACAACTCCTGCAATTGCACCTTCAACTCTCTCAATTCAGCAGTGCCATTCGATAAGGAGTGATAGAGATGGGAGTGGTACCAGGCAACAATTCGATACCAAACTCAACCTCTCTCTCAGGGGGTAACCCTGGCAACTCCTTAGGAAACACATCTGGAAAATCTGCAACTGTGGGTATATTATCAAGTTGAGAAC
This sequence comes from Garcia nutans, assembly GCA_947685225.1. NCBI lineage: Eukaryota > Viridiplantae > Streptophyta > Magnoliopsida > Malpighiales > Euphorbiaceae > Garcia > Garcia nutans. Next base: position 56,632,782 of record CANTUV010000024.1, read on the forward strand.
CCACTACTCTAGTATATGAGCAAGATAAGCATCACACCCTTTTCTAATCAACTTCCTAGCTGTTATAGCTGATACAAATAAGGATGCAAGTTGTCTCTGCTCACTAGATACCATCACACTCCTACCATCACTGGTTCTCAAAGTGACACACTTCTTTTAACAATCTACCACAGCCCTATGCTTAGACAACCAATCCATGCCTAAGATTAAATCATATTCCTTGAAAGGCATTTCAATTAAATCACCAAGAAATTCCTCACCTTGCACCACAACAGCACTATCACGATGCACCTTATTCACCACAACACTATGTCCTAAAGGATTTATTACTAAGACATCAAATCCTAAGGACTCTGAATACAATTCAGACACAGGCAAGATAGATGCACTTATGTATGAATGTGTAGATCCTGGATCAATCAAAGCAAGTACTGAAATGCCAAGTAAAGAAAATGTAGCCGCTACAACTGCTGAAGCATCTGGCTGCCTCTGCATCACATATACTCTCTGAGAAGATCCGGCCTCATTTGGCCTACTGTCTCTGGATGAAGATCCTCCTCTCTGACTAAACCCGGGTCTACCACCTCTACTAAAACCTCTGCCCCCTCGACCACCTCTGCTGAAAATAGGTCGAGAAGCTGCAGAATCTGCCTGTCTATGCTCTTACATCTCAGAACAATCTTTAATGAAATGAGCTAGTGACCCACATCTAAAACAGCCAGCTGATCCACCACATTTCCAACAAATACCCCCCATGGGTCTTACCACAATGCTCACACACAGGTGGAGTAGACCTCTGAATCACTGGAGTCGGGGCACTGGCTCTAGAAACTATAGGTCTCTGCCTCTACCTCTGATACTGCACTGATCTGCCCAACTGCCTCTGACTTCTACTGATTCTTGGAACAAAACTTCCTCTACCACTCTTCATAGATGAAGACCCTGCCTCAAACTCGGGTTTCCTTACTATAGTCTCCTCCTCAGTAGCAGCTGCTGCAATGCTCTGCGCTCTCTCAACACTTCTAGCTGCTGCAACTAGCTGAGAGAAATCCTGGTACCGAGAACCAGCCACAATACACATAATAGAGGGCCTCAATCCCTCCTCAAATCTTCTGCACCGGTCTATTTCATCAGAGATAATTCCCCCGGCATAACGACTCAACCGGATATACTCGATTTCATATTCTGTCACCGTCCGGTCTTCTTGCCTCAAATTCAGGAATTCCATCTTCTTAATATCTTTATACTCCCTCGGAGTATATTTCTGCTCAAACTCCCTCTGAAAATCACCATAAGATAATGTAGGTGGATCATCCATGGCATGAGGAACCGTTTTCCACCAGTCATAGGCATCTTTCTGTAAGAGGGATCTGGCATAGTCAAATTTCTCATCTGGAGTAGCTTGCAACTGGATGAATATCCTCTGTACTTTATCCAACCACTGCTCAGCCACTGCAGGATCAGTAGTGCCCAAGAAATCTTCAGCCCCATATTTTCTCAACTTATCGTAATGTCTTACCGGCACCTGAGGTTGGGGTGGTGGTGGTGGTGGTTGCAATGGAGCTGGTCTCAATAATTCTATCATATGTCTTAACCAACCCGGCGAACCCTCATCTGCAGTTGATCTCTCCGGCACAGAAACAGGTGCCTCACTGACTCTCTCAACTCTAGTTCCATCTCTATTCTCATCAGGAGCTACACTCTCCGCACTACCCTCTACAGACTGTCGTAAATGAGATGCCATCTCTACCTATATCTGCAATTACAGCAGAATATACCCCATTAAAGATCAAAGACTGCCATACCAAAACATGTATCTTATTTAAAAACAATATTTTAAAACTCAAAATCTCCTTTTTCTTACAATTGACCTAGGTTGAGAATCTCAAACCTAGGCTCTGATACCAAAATAATTGTAACACCCCTATACCCCGTATACGTACACAGCATGCTTATACGATTGTAATATACGTATACTGAATATAGAAATGACATGGTTTACAAAACACACAAACCATCCCTTTAATATAATATGAACAATTTTAAAACATTTAAAGGAATTTATAAAACACAATAGACAAAATGTTTACCCAAAACGCAGCGGAAAACATAACAAATATTTTCAAGTACATATACTTCAAAACTCAAGTTTTACAATATATAAAATAAGAATACATGATTAGCAGTATGTCTTTGATCTTTAAGCTCCACTATCAACACCTCAAAAATCTAGACTCTACTCAGTCTAGAGGAACTCTCTGGTTCTTCCCTGTCACCTGCGCGATGAATCACACTCGCGCTGAGTCAACGGCTTAGTGGTACAAACTACAATAATATTATGCTTTGATGCAATGCCAATGTCACTCAATCAAGTTTCATAAGCAATTCATGAAGTACTATTCATAATTTCCACATCCATAAACAAATTAAAGAAAAGACAAATATATATATATATAAACAAAGACAAGCATGGGCCCAAAAAGAAATCTAATATGTTATTCAAAGTTCAGAGTTACTGCTTTGGTCCATAATTACAATCATCAAGCCCGTAGGTGATATATATATATCTCTATCCATGGATAGTGTAACAGACCTAGTCTCTTGGACCTCAACCCGGTTAGAACCGAGGAAATCCTCAACCCGGCTAGACTGTTACTGTTTTTGAGGCTTACGACCCAGTCTTTTCACCCCAAAAACATCACATTTCACATTTATCATTTCACATTTTTCAACTGGAATCGACTTACGACCCGGTCATTTCACCTATCCAGTGATTCATAGGCATGCCGCCAAACTCAGAACTCTGAAAATTGAATAACATATTAATCACACAATTATTTCATTTATCTCTTTATCAATCTCTTTCTCAATTCATTTTTCATTTCATTTCTCATTTCATATTCCATAATCAAATAGGCAACCATGCCCGAATTATTTCATTTACATTATCATAGCCAACCACAATGGCTTCATGTCACATCATATCTCAATTCACATTAAGGCAATTCATCATTAAAGTATTCATAATCAATTGCATTGAACATACATTTCGAATGATTATCATAGCTTTCACATTTCATATTCAATCATATCATTATATATTTAAAATCTTCAAGATACACTCCACCAAGTTCACATTATGCCAAAACATAACATTATTCATATGCATCAACAATGCAATAAGTTACTTAACACATTTAATCATATAATATATGCAATAATGTATGGTTTGTACTTACCTCAAGGACAACTCTCACCAAACTCCTCTTCCAAGAATCCACAACACTTGGATTAAGGCAACTCAACCCTCTTCAAAATCTAAACCAAAGGAATGATACACATAAGATAATAAGACTAAGAACCAACTAGGGCAAACTCTACACATGACACGCTTAACAACACGGTCGTGTCCCTGACCGTGCCCTAACTCCACAACACAGAAGCTTTGACACACTCAGAACCACGGGCATGTGACTGGACGTGTAATACCTTCTGTCTCACAGAAACATTGACACGTCCAACAACACTAGCGTGTTCATGGCTGTGTCAATTCTCCAACATCACAGTAGCTATGACACGGCCAGTGATATGGGCGTGTCACTGCTCATGTCACCCATCCAAGAACACAGACCTAATGACACACCTAAAAACCTGGATGTGTTCATGGGCGTGTCAGGCCAAAAATGCATATTCCGGCCACAACAACACTACCTCTAACAAATCTCTTCTTTCCACCATTTCCACTTCAAACAACCTTAATTAAACTCACCCAAAAACCATAACAAACTTGTAAAAATACCAAATCAACTCAAAACATACATCAAACACAAATCATAAGTATCATCTCAAACCCCAAAACACAACCACAGCACCTTCACTTCCAACAAACTTACTCTTTCCTTCAATCCAACCCCAAAATCCAAAATCACTTGAACCAAACACTCTTAAACACACACACAATCAAACAAACACATATCAACCCCAATCTTAACTCACAAACTCAAAGAAATCAAAGAATCAAGTGGAAAACTTACCAAGGATGAAGAAACTCTTAAATTTCCAACTTGAATACTTGAATACTTCCTTCAATCTTGAGTATGAAAGATCAAATCTCTCTCTTGCTCTCTTGCTAGGGAGTGCCGGCCAAAACAAAGAAAAGAAAAGGAAAGGAAATGAAGGCACACAAAGAAGAAGAAGAAAATAAAGAAAATAAAGTCAAACACTCAACCTTCTCTTTCCTCAAAACCCTCTCCTTCAAGCATTTAATATTAAAATACTTTAAATATCTCCATCCACTTCCACTCACTCAAATCCCACTTAATTAACTTAATTAATTTAAAATCATTAACTAATCATCTTTTGACTTTACATTTGACTTGTATATGTTGTATATATCACTATATATACAACATATACACTCTCTCTTTACTTCCTTTCTTTTTCCAATTAAACACATATACAATTAATCCAATTACAATAATTATTATACAAAACTTCTGGGGCATATTTTGGGATATTACAAGTGGGTAGTGGTTTCAATTCTAATTCCAGAGCTTTTTTAATAGAAGGTAGAGGTAAGGCTTTACCTTTGTCAAGTGTTTCAAATTTTTGCATGTACATTCATGGAGTTGTCTCTAAAGATGAAGCATAAGCGGCTACTTCTTTATTTTCATCTTCTGGGGTTGGATTTTGTGCAAGACAAGTTTCTAAAGGAATCTTAATGTTTTCCTCACAAAATTATTGTACACATTCATCAATAACATCAACCAAAAAATAATTATCATGAAATGTGTGAAGCCTGGCTGCTTTAGCTAAATTATACTCCACTTTTTCCTCTCCTACTTGCAAGGTGAGTTTTCCTCAATGAACATCAATCATGGCTCCAGCTGTAGCAAGAAATGGTCTTCCTAATATAAGTAGAATCTCCACATCTTCATCCATTTCTACAATTACAGTCTATTGGAGTATAAAGCTTATCTACTTTCACCAAGACAACCTCCACTATTCCCACTGGATATTTTATTGAATGATCTACCAACTGAAGGGACATTCTTGTTGGTTGAAACTGAGTGAAACCAAGTTTCCTGCAAATGGAACTAGGCATTAGACTGACACTTGTACCTAGATCACATAAAGCTTTATTAAAATCTGTTTCACCAATAGTACACGAAATAGAAAAACTCCCTGGGTCTTTTAACTTTGAAGGAAGTTTATTTTGAATAATTGCACTACATTCTTCTGTAAGTACGATCTTTGTATTTTCTTCTAACTTCCTTTCATTAGATAGAAATTCCTTTAAGAACTTCACATATATTGGCATCTGAGCAAGCGCATCTGCAAAAGGAATATTTATGTGAAGTTGTTTAAATACTTCTAAAAAATTTTCATATTGCTTATCTAATTTTTGTTTCCTCAGTCTTTGAGGAAAAGGGATTTGAGGCTCATAAGTTTTTAGAATTTCTTTTGGTTCTCCCTTCTCCCTAACTTCTTCTTCTTTTTCTTTCTCCTTTACCAGTTTCTTTTTTATGTTGGGTTGGTAAAGGGTCTTCAAGTTGTAAACCACTTCTTAAGGTCACAACTTTGTAATGCTCTCTTGAATTAACTTCTGTTTGGCTAGGAAGTGCTCCTTAATTCCGATTATGGAGAGAACTTCCAATCTAACCTATTTATGTCTCAAGATTTTGATTCTGAATTGAGAGAAGTTCAATTTGTTGCTCAAACTTTTCATGTTGCTTTTCAATTCTATCAAATCTCTCTGATGTTGCTCCAATGAACTTTTCCAATGCAACTTCATATGACTGCTTTTCTAGAGGATGGAATCCTTAATTTTGATTTTTGATGTATGGTGACTGATAAGGTGCTTTTTTATTGTTTTGGGTTACCCATGACAAGTTGGGATGATTTCTCCATGTTTGGTTGTATGTGTTTCCTTGAGGAAAAACTAGACCTCTATTCTGGTTGCCTAAAAACTGGACTTGCTTCATAATTCTACAGCAGTCAGCTATGTTATGGTTTCCTCCACATCCTTCACAATTTAAGGATGAAGTAAGGTTGACATGCTCCAGTTTCTTCGCTATTGTATCTACCTTGGCTGTAAGTAAAGAAAAATTGTCAATTTCTTTTAAACCAACAATTTTTTTATGAACATTAAGTTCTAAAGTCCAATGGTAGTTGTTTGATGCCATTTCTTCAATCATATCAATTACTTCATAAGGAGCTTTGTTCATATTTACACCTCCAGTTGCTGCATCTATTGTGCCCTTGATATTTGGATGAAGGCCGTTATAAAAAGTTTGAATCAAAAGCCATTCAGGAACTCCATGGTGAGGACATTTTCTTTGTAAATTTTTGAAACGTTCCCAAGCTTTATATAAACTTTCACCATCTTGTTGAATAAAGCTTGTGATATCATTTCTCAATTTAGCAATTTTCGCAGGTAGAAAATATTTTGCTAGGAAAGCAGCGGCTAATTGATCCCATGTAGTGAATGTACCAGGTGCTTTAGAAGTGAGCCAATCCTTTGCTTGATCCATTAAAGAAACTAGAAAAAGCTGCAAATGAATAGCATCATCAGATACACCATTAATTTTAAAAGTATCACATATTTCTAAAAAATTAGAGATGTGAGCATATGCATCCTCATGTGGAAAACATGAAAAATTGATTGTTGAATCTGATTGATAAGCACTGGTTTTAGATTGAAAGTATTGGCTTGCACAAGTGGTTTAATGATGTTAGATCTTGGCTGACCAGATGGCATAACATATTGCTTAAGTGTCATATTTTGTGGATCTCCCATGGTTGATTCTTTATCATATGTATCCGTAGGATTATCTACCGAAATTTCTTCCACTTTTTGCTTCTCTTTTCTTTCCTTTTTATTCTTCCTAAAAAGCCATTCAATTTTTGGATTATATGGTTCAAGCGTTGAGTTAGGATTTCTTCGTATATAAACCAAAAATTGAGAAATTTATGCAGGAAAGTAAAAATATCCAAAGGAACACCAGTCTTAATATTATCAATATTAGAATGATAGCTTGCCCAACAGCAGCGTCAAAAACTTATTGTTTACTTAGCCTAGCTATCTGCAAGTGCACAGATCATTAACAAGTAATATAATGATAAGTAGAGTATTGTTCCTATGAGGAAGTTTTCTTCTAAGTACTGATCAATTAAAACTAAGAATTATTTGGATGATAAAATTCAATTTATGATTAAGCAAAACAAATTACTTTGAATTAAATCTAATGTTATAATACTTAGGGTTAAGTCACCTTTATTGATTTATCATGGGTTTTCTAAAGTATTGATTTAATTTAGTTTTCCTTTCATTAATGGTTAAATTCTCCTAAATTAAGCTCAAGTCTTTCCCAAGTACTAGAACTAATATCAATTTAATCCTTATGTCTACTCTCATGATCAAAAGTAATTAAACCAATTCATTAGGTTTTGTGAGAATTTTTGAATTAACCTCTTAAGTGTTTAACCTTACCTCTAAGTGAAAAACTTCCTTAAGATTGTTACCTCTATGGATTAATGTTATGCTTCCACTCTCACTCCATCACACAACACCTCAATTCAATTAATTATTGGCTAGATAATTAAAGCATTAAGAGTAAAGATAACAAAATAATTTAAGGATAAACTAAATTAATTCAAATAGGCATTTATAACTCCATGATGAATTCAATGAAAGGGACCAACCCTAAAGAGGATTATTTCTTCATTATTAAAATAAAAACATTGAAAATATTAAAGAAAGACATTAAAAACATAATTTAAACAACAAGAAATATCAAAATGTATTTCTTTGAAGAAGAGCTTGACTTGGAACTTGAATTTCTTCTTGAACCAGAATTTCACTTTCCTTCTTAAGAAAACTCTAAACTACATTCATTTCTTGAATGAATCTAATCTAATTCTTGTAAATCTTTCATATCTTGAAGCCTTAGAGGAAGTGTGTTTAAATAGAGTGTTTGGAAGCTTCATTAGTGGGGAAAAACTGGAAAGGTTAGGCCACATCTTGTTTGGTTCACCACCTACCCAATTTTCTGCTCAAAGTCATGAATTTTGGCCCCATGATCGTGGCTTTTCAGTGCCATGGTCGTGTCCTGAGTTGGATTGGACGGTTTGAGCACTTTACGGCTGTAAAATGGTCGGCAGGGTAGGCCACGGTCGTGGTCTTTCAATGCCTTGGTCGTGGCATGTAAGTGGGGACTGCCAACTTTGAATTTTCTTCTCTTTCTTGGCTCAGGCAGTAGAGAAATCAATCCCATGGTTGTGTCCTACCAATTCCACGATCGTGGCCTTCATTTGGCTTTTAGATTTTTGTCTTTTTACTGTCGCATACTTGATTTAAATCCCCTAGTCGTGGCCTTAAAGGGCCACGGGCGTGGCATTTGTTATTTCTTCATTTTTGCTTGCCTTTCTTCATTTTTTGCACCTCTAATCATTAGAAACTTTGAATCTTGTTTTTCCAAGCATGATTATAATAATTCTAACTCAAATACACAAAATCCTTCAAATTCAATTGCAAAATAATTAACATTATGGTTAGAATTATAAAAAAAAATATTGATCATAATTTCACTCTATCAGCTAGGTTTTCAATGATTAGCAATCCTAAATGCCTAGCTATTTGAGTGACCTGAGAAGGGAGAAAAAAGGTTCCAGCTTTATACTTTCCATGGTGAATAAAAGTATCAATAAGGAATTAGGCGATTTGGACAGGTTTGTTCTATTCTAAGGCATATAAGAAAAACAAGTCACGTTGTGTGACTTTCTCATTGCCATCACTCCTTTAATGGATGGTATAGGTATTGACCCTATGAAGGAGCCAAAATATTAGTGTTTTGAAGTGGGTAACCTTGTAGGATCAATTGTTGTATTCAGTTTCTATGGATAGCTCACTCTAAAAAGATTAAAAATCCTTCAAAGGAAAGTCCTTCTCGGAATAAGAAGATGCACCATGAGTTTGAAAGCCCCAAACTTCAATAAATTCCTCTAAAAAGAGGGCAAACTCTTTATCGAATAGCCCAAAATAAATACCATAGTATCCAATGAGAGCATTTTGGTTCTTTTCTACTATAAGGGTCATCAAAAATTCTCTTGAGAGACTAAGGTATCCTAGCTCATTTGGATAGAAAAAATGTCTCCACCCTATTCTATCAAGATACCTATAAAGTTCTCCTTGAATTTTAAGGGTTAAGAGCAATCCTTCAGCAGACATTTTGGTTGGTTCAAGGTTCTTTTTCTTAAGCATGTAGTACTTAGTTTTCTCAACATCTTCTTTGAATTTTGGTTTGTGAGGATGGACGCTACTCTAGGTAAATGGTTTGCTTTGTGGTTCAGGTTCACTAACTGTCACTCCTTTTCCCTTTTATTTGGCCGAGGCTTTCTTCTTAGATGTCTTGGTTTTGGGTGCCATTACCAAACAAAAAGAAAGAAAAAATAGAAAGGTAGGAGAGAGAATGTTGAAGATGCTTACAACCTTTACAAAGATCTTCTTTGATGTTCAAAACTATGAGAGAATCTTTGAAGAGGTGTATAATTGTTTATAAAAGTGTATTTGACTATAAAATGGAGGTTTTTATAGATAAAATTTTAAAAAACTAGCCATTGTTTACCATTGGGGGGCAAAATAGGAAAATTGTGCATGTTGTAACATTTAAAAAATTTGACTGTTACACCTTGTATGCGGTCGCACGATCTATTGAGTGACCACAATGCACATCTTGTGATCATTACATTCATGGAGCGTGCGCTCGACGTAACCAAGTGTATAAAGGTCAAGAAATTTGAAAATTTTAGAATTTTAGCGATCACACAATTGAGTGTATGTTCGCACAAGGTGGTTTTAGATTCTCAAGAGACACAGAATGATTATGCAATTGTGTAATTACTTGGAGTGACTGCAAGAAGGATCAAAAGAGCATTTTGAAGTTTATACAAGAGATTTTTCATCAATCATTCCTATATGTTTTTTTTATGAAGTTTAACCTTTCTTCATTTATGGGTTTTGTAAAAATATCAGCAAGTTGATTTTGAGTATCAATAAATTCTAAGACTACATTTTGATTTTGAATATTGTCTCTTAAAAAATGATGCCTAACGTCTATATATTTTGATCTAGAATGCTGAATGGGATTCTTGAATAGATTAATTATGCTTATGTTATCACACTTAATAGGAATGTGATCAAGTATTTTTTCATAATATGAGCAGGGATTTTTGCCCCTACTCCTATGTGGAATGGTTCTTGTGACTTCGACATTGCTACGCTCAAGGCCTTAGAGAACACAAGCCTAAACCTAGAGAAAATGGAGTCGCCACCCGAACAAGCCGAAAAAAAGAAAGGGGTGAATGACTCGATTCCCAAGGAATACCCAACCCTCTAATAGGTTCAAAAAGTTGGGTACATATGGGGAAGGTGAGAATGACCCAACACTCCTATAGACCCTTAGTTTTGACACGAATTAAATTTAGATATAATTAAAATGCCAAAATAGATTCAAGAAGATTAAACCTAGTCCTGTAATGTTTCGAAATTTTAAACAGAGAACTTTTTAACTAATATTGATAATTGATAGTGTATAGTGATAAAAGTAATGTGGATAAATTCTATAAGTAGAGAATAATGAATAGTATATATCAAAAATTTACTGAAGAAATTATTTTTACGATTTTACAGGATTAAAAATCAAATTAGAATCTATTTTGAAGAGTGAGGCTGCACTGTAGTTAAAATTAGATTGCCTCAGTTGATTAAACTATATATATAGACATGTGTGTAGAAGACTCTTCTCTCTTCCCCCATCTTCCATGCTTATCATCACCATCACCACCAAAATTACTCCTTTCTTCTTCTTTTCAGAATTTTCAACCAAAATTCTGAAGGAAATGACACCAAGTTATGGGTTTTTAAAAGAATAAGCTAGAAAAGGTGAGATTATCAATAAGTGATCAAAGAAAATGAGGGAAAGAGAGAAGAAGAGAGATTTTGAAAGAGGTATGTGCTTTTGTATTTTAATATATAAATATTTGAATTTCTATGAATTTTAATATTTGAATTAGTTGATTAAGTCATCTATAATGAATTATTACTAAAAAGTATTGGTTAAATGGATTGATGAGTGAAAAATGAGTTAAAGGAACTTATAGTGATGAATATGATTCTTAATTCAATCATTATAAGAATTGAGTGGTTTGAGGTTATTTTTAGCCATGAGTGATGACTAAAGATTGTTTAATTGATGTTTGTGTAAAGTATTTGATATAGACTCTTTCTATGTCAAAGAAACTAGATTTTGATTCATTTTTATCATAGATCTTGAGTATATTGTGTTTAAGTGGTTGAGTGTGCAAAATATAGAATTTTTGCTTGGCACGTCCAGTGACATGCCCATGTAACAGGGCGTTTTAATGATGTTGTGTTTCAAAGTTGATGACACCGCCAATGACACGGCCATGTCTCTAGGCATGTCATAACTACTGCAGTATAAGATTAATGACACAACCAGTGACACAACCATGTCATTGGGCATGTCAAAGCTTATGTAATACAGGAGTAGTGACACGAGAAGTGACATGCCCATGTCGTTGGGCGTGTAAAAGCATCTGTAATAATGGGCAAATGACATAGTCATTGATACGCCCATGTCGATGGACGTGTCACTTGAAGAATTTGCCTAAAATAGTTCTTTTCCTTGTCTTTCATTTGTGATTCCGGTCTAAATTATTTTAAGGCTTGAAAGTGTAAGAGATTTTTGAAATCAACCTTAACAAGTAGTGCAATAAATTTTGAATATATGATAAATATGTGTAATACCAAGTGTTGATCAAAGAATTGTTCCATTGAAGTGATATACATAATTCAATGTTAATCAAAACTAATGAATTGCCCAAATCATACTGATTTTAGATCTAGCTTTGGATTGAATGGCTAGCCAGAGGGATAATAGCCATAGTGATAGTGGGCACCTCATGCCATTAATGGACACATTGTGTCATCACTGACAGTGGGCATAATTGTCATTTTACATTCTTGAGATTTGGCATTAAAATTGCTACACTAACCCGTTATCCAAACCTATGATTTGATTTCAGTGTGCATGGGCATATTTAATGAAGTTATCTATATTGAAAATATATGTGAATATGATGTTATGAATAATGGAAGAAATGCAAAACAATAATATAAGTCAATTATTTAAAATCGACTTACTTTGTTACAATATGAAAGTGATTGATAATGTATATATTAATATTTCAAGTGAAAGTTCTAATGCATGGAATAGAAATGTTATATTCAAAATATTGAATTGATCAATAACTTTCTGAGCGTTATAATGATTGAAAGTGCATATAATGATATAAGATACAAAGTGCTCCAAAGTATAGTACTAAATCTAAGTGCCAAAATTATAGAATGAATGAAACTATCCTATATGTGAAACTGAAAAGTAAGATTTACTAAAAAATAAATAAGCGTATTATGAGCAATGTTAACAAATGAGAAAGTAATTCTTAAATAAAATGATTCAAAAAGAGAAAAGTTGCAGTACTGAAATTGTAGTATAGCATGATGACTCTTATAAAGTTAAAGTTATTATTTTGTGTAATCAAAATATTATGTTAGTTTGTTATTGAAAATATTTAATATATTGAAATGTTTATTAAAACTTAGTATTATTACTATATTTTATCAAGTATTTTCCTTTAATATTAAGTGACAACATATGTTTATACAAGCACCACTAACAGCGGTATACAGTAAGTCAGTACAGGAAGGGCACGCGAAATAGACAACTACTTACGGTAGTAGTTGAATCGTCTTCCCTGAAAATGATGTAATTTTTTTTTGATAAGCATGTGATTCGCATCTTGTCAAGCCTGCTTTACTCGATGAAAGCCCTTTCCTCGCTACGAACTACGCGAACTGAATTGAATTGACTTGGAACTGAATGTACTGAAACAACCAAGGACCGACTCAAACCATACTAGATCCCCAGATATCATGTCATCGGATCGAGTTAAGAAGTGAAATTAAAAATCTCAGAAATTATCTACAGTACATATAGAGATCTTTTATATATTGTACTTGAAAGTTATGAAGTATATATATATATATATTGTGAACCTCGGTTTCCACCCGAAAAGGATTCGGATGAACGTTCACTTATTATTAGGAGTCGCCACTCAGTTTTTTCTGTTCAAAGGGAAAAACTAAGAAAACCCTTGTTTGACTCCAATAATGCATCCAATGTAAAGGCTTCTAATCTGCGAACCCAAGGAGGATTCGGGGACTATGTCATGTATTTGATTAATTTGCCAAAAAGAAATAAACCTAAAAGGGACGAAGAAAAGAAGACAAACAGATTGTTAGTAAATTGTGGACTTGCTATTTGAGGTGAATCTCAAATATGCCTACATACTCTCATTTTTTATGAGAGATCAAAGCCCATGTAGTTCGGAAAAGCCTATTTAAAGGCAATTATGCATTTATGCATGTGTATGTGTATGCTTCGTGCATTGTCGGGCTTTTTGCCAAAATTGTGAGATTTTGAGCACTTGGTGCTAAATTTTATGAAATTTGGGTACTTGGTACCAAAACAAAATGCAATTTAGGCTTCATGGCAAAAAGTTGATTTTAATTGAGATCGGCTTAATGCCAAAGATTGATTTTAATTTGGATAGGCTTCATGCCAAAAGAGATTAGGTCTTTGACCCAAAAAGAAATCAAGAAGGAGATGTAGTGTTTATGATATGCCTGAATTGACAAAGGATAAATTAGGATATTACCTTGTTTAGGATCCTCCCACTTCATAGTTCCATATCTCATTTTCTCAGACCTTGGATTATGATTCTTGATTTTGGTTTTTTAATTTTGATTTCGATTAATTCCTGCAGCACAAGGTTAGATTTATGCAAAGAATAGTCCAGGAGAAGTTATTAAGCATATGAAAACAGAGAATTCGTCGGCCCGAAACCGAAAAAAACACCGAACCCCTTTTCTGAAAATTTAGCAGCCTTTTATAGACAAAAATCGGACTAGACGGCGGTCGGACCGTCGTGGAAGTGATAGCCCGGGAAAATGGAAAAAGCAAAACAGTCGGCGGTCGAACAGCCGCTCAGTTCTCGAGCCCCCAAAAAAGCAAGCACGATTTTTGTTCAAACTGATTTTTCGGGAGCTACGGACCACCAAAAATTATTCCGAGACCATATCTGTGATCCTTGCGTCGCTCCGGACATTTCAAGTACCATGAAGGCATACTTTCGGTGAACTTTACCGTGGACCTCCTGTCCGGTTCGGTCGTCTGCAGTCTGAGAAAATTGGCTTTCCGTGCCTCAAAATTTGAGTATTCACAATTGCCCCCCACTTGGGTCCATAAAAATGATTTATGGGGCTCAGTGGTCGTCAGAAACGAGGATTTTGAGCGAGGTACAAAAAGACCCGCATTTTTGCCTTTTCCTTATAAATAGGCTCATTTCCATTCCATTTACATTTGCTTTCATTCTTTCTTCTTCTTTCCTTTCCTTCAAACTTTCTTTTGACAATGGATTTCACTGGCCTAGAAGACTTCAAAATCCCACTCCCTCCCTGCAATCTTTTACTTGAGGAGGAGAAGCACAGCTCCCGGACCGGCTGCTATGAGGTAAGTACCTTCCCCTTTACTCATCTAGTATGAATGTTTAGGAATTTTATTTATTTCCAGTAAGGAACTTAGAAACAAATTTTAGTAATCCCTCCTTTACATGTACTTGCTCTAGTAATGAATCAGGAGTAATACCATGCTTCACTAAGTTCTGCTATCAGTAATTATTTCTAGTAAAGAACTTAGAAATAATCCTCTAGGAGGTCACACCCGGCTGGGTAGAGAACTTAAATTTTTCTGAAGTTGCCCCCAAAATTATCCCCAATAATGAATTAGAAAATCTCTCTCTCTGCTTTTTAGGACTCTGCGATTAGGATATCCATTGCCGAGAGACCCATGAGCATTATTCCGGCTTACATCTTTGATGCCGGGTACCCGGTGGGGGATCTTATCAGACCTGCTTTCCTCCACCATTTGAGGACTATAGATGTGGGCAGAGATATCCACAGGGAGTTGATCTGCGCACTGGCTGAGCGATGGTGGCCCACTACTGATACCTTCCATTCTGCTTGGGGGGAGATGACGATGACGCCTACCAACTTTTCCATCATTTCTGGGATTCCCTTCAGCGTTGAGATGGTTGAGTACTATGATGACTGGCGGCATGACATTTCTTCAGCCGACATGGTCACTTTGATCGGGGTTGACTATCCTCGACATCAGGCACCTCGCTGCATTTAGCGGAGGTGGCTTGTAGAGCAGGCGCCAGCCATCTATGCTTGCTACGAGGTAGGCAATCTTACTGCTGATCAGGTGGCCAGGTTTACCCTGATTCTCCTGTTTGCTAGCTCCTTCTTAGCAAACAGGAAGGACGCAGTGAGTCTCAATGTGCTGAAGAGTCTACTCGACCTGACATGACTTCCGACATACGATTGGGCTAGCATGATGCTGTGTAAGTTGTACGGCGACATGTCAGATCTCTGCTATACCCGTATTGCTCCATGCGGCCTGTACTACTTCTGAGAGGTAATGTAAAGAACATTTCTTTTATCTTACACATGTTGACATTCACCAACTCTGATATCTTCTTTATCTTTTCCAGACTTGGGCTTACGAGTACTTTCCTGGTATCGCCCCTTTTCTTCGTGAGCCACCTGCCCCTGCAAATCCTCTTTCTCCCATTACTTGGAGATGGTATAAAGAGAGGGTAGAAGCACCAAAGAGGAAGCTTCCTATCAGAGAGCTGAGATCGTTCTTCGACAGCTGCTCCATGAACTCGGTAAATACTTTATCCTCATCCTTATTTATTGTATTAAAGAAAATGATTCACTAACATAATAAATTTTTACAGGTTGCATTTACAGCGATGTCTAGCCTGCTGGTAGAGTGGATTGCTCAAGATCACAACTTTCAGCGATCACAGTTCCTGACTCACCATTGATTCATACTTCCCCATCCAGAGTATCGATGGTATTATCTTGCTGAGAGAGTGACTTTCCAGATCGTCAGTTTCCGTGCAGCTCCCTGGATCCCCCTGATGATATGCTATCTCTGACGCTTCTGCCTGTTACTGCGTCCCAGTATGAGGGTGATCCCTTCGAGTCGGCCTATGCCCCGGATGATGATTATGATTTCTACTGTCTTCAGCGACTGATGCCATGCATTGGGACACGGTTCGACCCTGCACCACCTTATCGGTCCTCCCATTCTTCGGCTCCCACTTCTAGCACTCTGGGAGACCATCCCTCTTCCAGCTGGTGAGCTGACAGACCTTCTTCCTCTAGGGCGGAGGCTTCCGCTTTCAGGGCTGGATCATCACACACTGGAGCAAGTAGCAGTTCATCACATTTGAGGCCTCCCCCATCTATCCTTGTGGCTACCGGTCCATTGGACCCTGCTTTGGCCGACCTGAGGCTGCCTTATGCTGTCCGTTATCATGCACCCGACGGTTGGGTGACTCGACCAATTAGTGTGGAGGGTGTACCATATAGGAACCTTGCTCACATCACTCAGGTATATTCTTCTAAAACTTTTCATGAAAAGGATTCATAAAGTTCTCTTGAAATTGACTGTGATTCTGTCTTTTTTACAGGTACCTGCGGGCCTAGTTGCTGACATGGCGACACTGATCACTGCTTTCTCGGATGAGCTGACTGGTGCTTGGACTGATAGTGCTTATGAGAGGCAGAACAGGCCGCAAAGACGGAGAACCCGACGCTGATTTCTTATATTTGTCTTGGATTATATTTGTCGTATTTGAATTATTCTTGCTCTGTACTTTGTACTTTCCATGTTTTTCACCTGTTATTTGAACTTAGATACAAACCTGCATTTATTTGTTAGTATTGACAACAAATATGTATGAATGATGCTTGTTTTTTTTTTTTAGAAATCTATTTTCAAAATAAATCCCTGAAACAACTCCCAAAAAATAGCACCCAACAGGGCCTAAACAGGGCCAAAACACAAAAATTTCACAAAACATCAAAAACAGGAGTCGAAACTCGGTTGGTGGTGGTCGGACCGCCGTCTGGACCAGGGCTGTATAAAAAAAGATGTTTAAAGTGCATTTACGGGCCAGAAAATAGGTTTTTCACTGCAGGATTCTATTTTTCTCTCAACAATGAACCCTCTTTTTAACCATGTGATGCATAACTGGACCAAGAGCCTCCATAATGTTGAAAGGATCAATATGGGAAGATATGGATTGAAAGCTGTTGCCACCCTTAGAGGTGTAGCTGTGGATTGGGATTTCTTGCATGCTTGTATTAGATTTTGGGATCCCCAAGCCCACGTTTTTAGATTTGGTGCCCGGATGGAGGAGATGTGTCCTCTTTTTGAGGAATTCTGCTCAATTATTGGATGTGACCCAAATGCCCCTCTTGTAAGGCATGAGGTTCAAGTTGGCTATGTGGGGTCTTTTCAGAGGCTTTTCAACTTTACAAGGCCTGAAGCTCAAGCTATGATCATGGATGGGAGTAAGGCGATGCTGCTTCCTTTGATTGATGAATTCCTGACCGCTAACTTTGAAGATGAGGTTCAACTGAAACATAGGATGCGAGCTTTTATTTTCTGTCTGTTAGCTGGGTTTCTTTTCAACCGTGATCCTGGCTTTGGAGATTTGAAGCTTTGCCCCCTAGTTAGGCAAATGGAAGAACTTAACTGCATTGGTGGTATGATTCTGGCTGAGACTATTCAGAGTCTTGACAGAACTGCACTCGGATTTGAAAATTGGACTATTACTCCGATCATTCTTCAGGTAATTTTGTTATACTTTTTGCTTCTTCTCATTTCATCATCTCTCTTTTTTCTTTGTAAATAGAAAGGATCTATTTTTTCAGGTTTGGCTGAGAGACCATCTCCGAGTGGTTGCCGCTCCCCATGCCTTGACTTATAACCCTTCTCAGTACTGCACCAGAAGAATCCAGATTTCTTTTCCCTCTATAGCTAAGTGGATCATCTGGTTGTATGAGCTTGAACCAGAAGAATTGCTGTGGTTCATCCCTTGGTATAGAATTTCTCGCTTCATGGAGGCAAATGCAATGCATAACCATGTCTACCTTCTTGGTTTCACTCATAGCACATGGTATAGTGCTTCTCGCATCCTCAGACAGATGGGAATTGATCAGAGGGTTCCTCTTCCGGTTGGACTTACCATTGCTTCCCCTATTACTCCCGGAGTTACTCGAGCTGTTCTATAAACTTGGGTTAGGAACCATCAGATGATCAGGCCTTTTACAGAGCCTTCCCTTGTTCAGCCTACTCCAGAGTACAGAGCTTGGTTTATAGCTGAAGTTTGGCCAATTGAAAGGCCAAGGAGGCATGCATTGCTGCAGGAGTTGGAGGGAGAGGATGTGGTTCCTCTTAATGAGGGGAAGATAGATGTTGCAGAGAGTTCCAGAACTAAAGAAGATACCGAAGACTCTGCCCCACGTAGGAGACGTAGGATTTAGATCCTAGGGTTGAGTCTATTGTCTGCTTTTTTGGGTTGGTTGTACCTTTTTGTTTCATTGGATGTTTAGGACTTATGGTTTGACTCTTTTCATGGAATGAATGACTCTTTTGTAATGAATGATTCTTTTTTGGAATGAATGACTCTTTTTAGAATGAATGACTCTTTCATTTGCTTTGCAAGCATTATCTACTTTATTTACTTGCTCTAATTTTTGCCTAAGTCGTCCCTTCGGATTTTCAACTTAGCGAGCTCTTACCCATTCTTGCCTAAGCCGCCCTTTGTGGGTTTTCAACTTAGTGGAATTCTTTTATTATATTTTTTTATGTTGGCAAAAGAAAAATGAATAAATGATTTTTATTAAAATTTAGACCGTGCTCAAGGAGAGCTGCCTACATATCTCGAATTAATTTGCGAGAATTAGGTCTAATGTAGTTCCTTACAATGCATGATTATACATAATATTTCTTTAATTGATCCAGATTGCATGGGTTTGTGAACTCCAGACCATCCAAATCAGACAAGATGACGGCTCCGCCGGAAAGTATTTTCTTTACAATGTAGGGTCCAGCCCAAAGAGGACGAAACTTCCCATGAGGATCTGTAACGGGTGTTCTGATCTCTTTCAGAACCAAACAACCTTCTTCCAACTTTCGATCTTTGACCTTTTTGTTGAAATGTCTGGCCATTCACCTCTGATACCCTTGAATCTGATGTAGAGCTTGAAGTCTTTTTTCATCCAAACCCAACAACTGATGATGATAATTGCTAATCCATTCAGCTTCATTTATCTGACTTTCTTGAATTATCCTCGCCGATTGAACTTCCAGTTCAATGGGGAGTACTACTTCCATTCCATACACCAGTGAATATGGGGTTGCCCCAGTAGGAGTTCTAATTGATGTTCTATATCCCCACAAAGCTAGTGGTAACTTCTCATGCCAACACCTATGTTCCTTGATCATTTTTTGTATGATCACCTTTATAGACTTATTTGCTGCTTCTACAGTTCCATTTGTTTGAGGTCTATAAGGAGAGGACTTATGATGCTAGACCTTCTTATCCTTCAAGAGTTTAGCAAATTCTTCTTGGAAATGAGTTCCATTATCAGTGATAATCTCGAATGGTGTTCCGTACCGACAAAGGATGTTGGTTCGGACAAACTGTGCTGCCTTTTTGGCGTCTAATTCTGCATAGGAAGCTGCTTCAACCCACTTCATGAAGTAATCCACCACTACCAAGATAAACTAATGTTCATTCGAGGATTTTGGATGTATTTTGCCAATTATATCTATTCCCCAAGTAGCGAAGGGCCATGGAGAGGTGATTGGATTCAGAGCAACAGGAGGTTGCCTCTGTAGCTTAGCAAATATCTGGCACTGATGGAATTCTTGCACAAATGCCACACAGTCTGTATTCATGGTGGACCAATAATATCCTAGATTGGCTATTTTTCGAGCCAAGGTGGATCCTCCAGATTGATGACAGGGGTATTATTCTAAGCATTCATGGGGGTACTAGTTTGTCCCACAATAGGTTCCTTCCCTAGATTTTCAGGAGTAGTGACTGTCTTTGGTGGCCCTCCCAATTCGGCCAAGATGGCTACCCTTTGGGCAGCCAAGGCTTCATCAATTCTTTCTTGCATCCTAGCTTCAATTTCCTTAACTTGTCCATCTAGCAAGGCCTTAATCTGTTCAATAGTAGCCATTTCAGTAATTGGAGTAGTTGGTGAAGTTGGGGTAGTAGGACTTATGGGTGATTGCACAGTTAGAGTTGGTGTTGCTTGTGTAGGTGAAGGCACACGGATAGTGGGTACCTGCAAAGGTTAAGGGTAAAGGATCAGGGTAGTGTGTAGGGTAGGAAGACTCTTGGTCCATTTGTACATATCAAAAGTTTTTTCCCAAAACAATGTTGTTATGTTGCATGAATGCACCTCATCACATCATAATTCATTTTAATGGAATGTGGCACTATTATTGGGTACATACAACCTACGGGAGGGTTCTATTGTTACATGAAAAATAGAGAATAGGCTTATAATAGGGACCCTTGAGTCTTGAGTAAGATATACCTAACCACATGTGAAACAAAGAGTTTCGCGTGGGTCCAACAGTACGTTTACTCATGGGCCACTCCAAAAGGATTGGAATGGTTTGCGACAACAGGGAGGACGCTTTGGCTGTCCGCCGGCATAATCAAGGAGACCTGTCGGTCAGCTCTACTTGCTATCCAGACTCAGAATTTTGAACAGAAAGAGAAGAAATTCATTTGAAAACAATTTTTTATGCAATGGAGGAAAATGATTCCCCCATATAATGCAAGAGAAAAAGATTCTCTAAATGACAATACAAATGCACAACGAATCAAACAAGGAGTCCATCAAAGGAAAAAGATTCCTTTTGTCAATTTTATTCCAATATCCTTAAGGAAAGGATATATACCGCTAAGGTACCCTGCAAAATAAATAACAGTACCCTGAAGAAGGGCAAATTAGTCAAATAAATAATAGTAGTCTACTAGGATCCCATAAATCATTTTTATGGTCCCTAGTGGAGTTGCCAAGTTGTGAACCTCGGTTTCCACCCGAAAAGGATTCGAATGAACATTCACTTGTTGTTAGGAGTCGCCACTCAGTTTTTTCTGTTCAAAGGGAAAAACTAAGAAAACCCTTGTTTGACTCCAATAATGCATCCAATGTAAAGGTTTCTAATCTGCGAACCCAAGGAGGATTCGGGGACTATGTCATGTATTTGATTAATTTTCCAAAAAGAAATAAACCTAAAAGGGACGAAGAAAAGAAGACAAACAGATTGTTAGTAAATTGTGGACTTGCTATTTGAGGTGAATCTCAAATATGCCTACATACTCTCATTTTTTATGAGAGATCAAAGCCCATGTAGTTTGGAAAAGCCTATTTAAAGGCAATTATGCATTTATGCATGTGTGTGTATGCTTCGTGCATTGTCAGGCTTTTTGCCAAAATTGTGAAATTTTGAGCACTTAGTGCTAAATTTGATGAAATTTGGGTACTTGGTACCAAAAGAAAATGCAATTTAGGCTTCATGCCAAAAAGTTGATTTTAATTGAGATCGGCTTAATGCCAAAGATTGATTTTAATTTGGATAGGCTTCATCCAAAAAGAAATCAAGAAGGAGATGTAGTGTTTATGATATGTCTGAATTGACAAAGGATAAATTAGGATATTACCTTGTTTAGGATCCTCCCACTTCGTAGTTCCAGATCTTGTTTTCTCGGACCTTGGATTATGATTCTTGATTTCAGTCTTTTAATTTTGATTTCGATTAATTCCTGCAGCACAAGGTTAGATTTATTCAAAGAAAAGTCCAGGAGAAGTTCTTAAGCATATGAAAACAGAGAATTCGTCGGCCCGAAACCGAAAAAAACACCAAACCCCTTTTCTGAAAATTTAGCAGCCTTTTATAAACAAAAATCAGACTGGACGGCGGTCGGACCGTCGTGGAAATGACAGCTTGGGAAAACGGAAAAAGCAAAATGGTCGCGGTCGGACCGCTGCCCTCGGTTCTCCAGCCCCCAAAAAAGCACGCACGATTTTTGTTCAAATTGATTTTTCAGGAGCTACGGACCACCAAAAATTATTCCGAGACCATATTCGTGATCCTTGCATCGCTCCGGACATTTCAAGTACCATGAAGGCATACTTTCGGTGAACTTTACCATGGACCTCCGGTCCGGCTCGGTCGTCTGCAGTCTGAGAAAATCAGATTTTCGAGCCTCAAAATTCGAGTATTCACATATATGCAATTTATCTTGGCTATTTAAGAGATTGTACAAATTTGTGAATGTGAAAGAAATATATGTATTTAGAGAATGAAGTTTTTGATTTTACTGAATGATTATTAAATCAAGTAATGTATTATATATTTTTTTGGATTGACAAACTTATGATGGTTATCTGATTTATAATTAATATTTAGTTTATTAGAGATATTGGAGATTGATTTAAATGTTGGATTTATAAGTGTTGCATTATATAGATTGTATTATTATTTGAAAATTTTTGTTAGTAACACTTTGAAAGGAAACCTTGCCGATGAATTGATTAGTGTACATATAGTATATTGAGTAATATTCTCTGATAGTTTTATGAGAGAATTTTCAAGAGAAGTTACATTTAGTGGTATCAGAGCCTGGTTTAGGTGTTTCTGGCATGTGAAGTTATGGGAGAAGTGAAATGCAATTTTCTAAGTTATGTGAATTAAATAAGTGGATATGTGTTTTGATACAATTAATATTTCATATATTTATTGTAGTAGAATAATTGTAATATTCCAAAATTTTGGAAATATTAAATTTTGAAAATTAAATAAATGATTTAAAAGTGTATATATATAATTAAGTGAAAAGAAAAGAGAAAGGAAGGATGTGTATATGATATAGATATGTAGATATTCTACATCATATACAAGTCAACATTTTAATAAGGTCAAATGATATTTTAATTATTTAAATAAATATATTAATTAATGAATAGTGGAAGATGATATTTGATGTTAATTATATTATAATAATAAATATACTAGGTGGAGATTAAAAGAAGAAATTCATGTGATTAAAAGAGAAGTAGTTGGTAGTGGAGTTGATCACTATTTTCATCTTCTTCTTCCTCCATGGTAGCCGGCCATCATCATCAAAGGAAGAGAGAATTTTGCTTCTTGCTAACTCAAGTAATTGAAGGATTTCAAGTGTTCAAGTTGGAATTTTAAGAGTTTTCTCCATATTTGGTAAGTTTCCAACTTGTTTCTTAATTTTCAATGAAAGTTTGTATATATAAATTGGATGTTTGGTGTGTTTTATGTTAATGGTTGATTTTGGTATGTTTGAAGTTCTTTTGTCTAGTTAACTATGGATTTGGGGTTGGATTTAAAAAAAGGTTCAGTTTGGTGAAGAGAATAAGAGTTTTGGAATTGTGTAATTTTTGAGTTGTAAAGTCTTGGTTGTGATTGTGTATATTTGCTTTTAATTGAGTTGTGTTGATGTTTACATAAGTATCATGTGGTATAATGATGGTTTTAGCTGAGTTTGTATGGAGTTGAAAAGGTTAATGAAAGATAATAGTTTGATGTGGCAATTATGTGTGAATATCATGTTTTTGGCCTGACACGCCCGGTGGCATGGCCATTCCTTTGGGCGTGTCGATGGTTCTATTTTCAGTATTGGTGACACGAGCAGTGACATGCCCATGTCACTGAGTGTGTCATAGCTACTATGTTGGAGGAGTTTTGACACGAGCAGTGACACGCCCATGTCACTGAGCGTGTCATAGCTACTGTGTTATTGTAGAATTGACACGTACAGTGACACGCCCAAGTCACTGAGCGTGTCATAGCTACTGTGTTGTCGTAGTATTTACATGTGCAGTGACACGCCCATGTTACTGAGTGTGTCAAAGCTTCTGTGTTGTGGGTTTAAGGCACGTTCATGGACACACCCGTGTTGTTGAGCGTGTCATGTGTAGAGTTTTCCCTAGATAGTTCTTTTCCTTATTTTTCTTTATGGATCACTTAGTGATTATTTATAATCATATTTGGTTTAGGCTTTAAAGAGACTTGAGCTGTAACGACCCTCCCCGACCAGGTCGGCTGCCCGGCCCACTAGTGGCTTACGGCCCGGCCATTTCACCACCTGGGCACGGAGTCCGCAGGAGGCAAGCGATCGCTACAGTACTTGACAGCCCTCGCGGCCCACCCAGCAGGAATTTGTTTATTTGGCTCCCTAAGGAGTCGCCTCCCTGGATCGAACCCCTGACCTCCCACTTAAGAGAGCCAGCGAGAACCATCCAGTACCATTTCTGCTAGCAGAAATGGTACTGGATGGTTCTCGCTGGCTCTCTTAAGTGGGAGGTCAGGGGTTCGATCCAGGGAGGCGACTCCTTAGGGAGCCAAATAAACAAATTCCTGCTGGGTGGGCCGCGAGGGCTGTCAAGTACTGTAGCGATCGCTTGCCTCCTGTGGACTCCGTGCCCAGGTGGTGAAATGGCCGGGTCGTAAGCCACTAGTGGGCGGGGCAGCCGACCTAGTCGGGGAGGGTCGTTACATGAGCTACCCCAATCTAAGAGTTGAGGGATATCTTAGAAGAGGAGGTTGAAGTGGTGTTTGTTGCTTTTAGAGGTAAGTACAAACTTTGAATAATTGTTCATATTTACATGACATTAGGACTTAACACATTTGGTTGGAAAATGTGTTAAGTTACCTACTACATTGTTGGTGCATGAGAATAATGCTATGATTTGTATAATGTCACAAATGCATTATGCATAATGTGAGCTTAGTGCAAAATATGATAATGATCCAAAATGTATGGATAAAGCAAATTATTTTGTGTACATTAAAGATGGTGTGTAAAGTCATTGGTAATGACTATCTTGATATAAGTGAGATATTTGAGGCATTGTGCCTAATGTGATCATGAGAAAATGAGAAAGGATTCAATAATGAAATGAGATTTATGGAAACATAATATAATGAATTGATATCGATAAATAAGAATTAAAAATAATTTTTGTGCTTAATATGTTATTCAATTTTCAGAGTTTTGGGTTTGGCAGCATGACTATGAATTGCCTACGGGCTAGATGCTAGGCGTCAGGGTGAAAATATTTTTGAGGTGAAATGGTCGGGTTGTAAGCCTCAAAAATAAATTCTTGAAGCTAGACTAGGTGAAATGACCGGGTCTTAAACTCAGACCTAGTTGGATTAATCCCTGGATATATTGCCTATGGGGCTAGACATAAGGTGTTAGTATAGACCAAAGCAATAACTCTGGAATTTGAATAGCATATTAGATCCTTTTTGAGCCCATGCTTGTCTTTGCTTTAATATGAATTGTGAATTATGGAACAATTGAGCAATATAATGAGATATAATGTTATGAGATATGATATCCTTATGTATTGTGCATTGGCATTGCATTTGAACTATATTGATATCAAAGTTTGTACCACTAAACTTTTGGCTTAGCACGATTATGGTTCATCGCGCAGATGACAGGGTAGATCCGGTCGAGCCGAAGAGTTTGTCTAGACCGAGTCGAGTCTAGGCTTGAGCCTTTGAGTTGCAAAGTTGGTTGTTGGAGATCAAGATTAGAGATGAACTGCCAGCATGTATATATTTTATATTTTTATACATATTGATTTCATGTATTTATGTATATTCCGCAAACTATCAAAAATATTTTTGGATAAACCTTTGGAAATGAAGTTTATATATGTGTTTTAACAAGTATTGTTTCATTTACTATTTATATGATATCAGTTGAATGAAGATTATACATATTTTATAATTGATGATTTGATTGATTAAAATGGGTTGTGACATTCTTGTATCCTCTATACGTATATTACATATGTTGGGAGCATGTAGTATACGTATATTGGGTATAAGGGTTTACATTTATTTTGGCCTTAGAGCCTAGGTTTGAGGTTCTCAACCTAGGTGGGTTGTAAGAGAAAGAAAATAGAAATTTTAAATATGATTTTTAAATATGATACATGCATTGGCATTGGCAGTTTCTGATCTTTGATGTGGCAAAATTCTGCTGTGTCTGTAGATATAGGTAGTAATGGCATCTCAGACACGTCAGTCTGCTGAGGGTAGTGCTGAGAGTGTGGCTCCTGTTGAGGGTAGTGATGGAGCTAGAGTTGAGATAGCTGGAGGGGCACCTACTCCTATGCTAGAGAGACTAGCAGTTGATGAGATTCCGCCGAGCTAGGTAGGCATAAGGTGGAGTTATGGAGGCAGGCTCCAGTTCAGCAGCCGCAGTTACCGATGAGGCAATATGATAAGTTGAGGAAGTTTAGAGCTGAGGATTTTGTTGGTACTATAGACCCTGCTGGAGCTGAGCAGTAGGTAGATATAGTCCATAGAGTGTTCATTCAGCTGTAGGCTACCCCAGAAGAAAAGTTTTATTATGCTAGATCTCTTTTGCAGAGGGATGCATATGACTGGTGGAAGACGGTTCCACATGCCCTGGATGATCCACCAAACTTGACCTATGATGATTTTCTGTGAGAGTTTGAGAAGAAGTATACTCGGAGGGAGTACAAGGATGCAAAGAAGATAGAGTTCTTGAGTTTGAAGCAAGATACTAGAACTATGTCGGAGTATGAGATAGAGTTTACCCGATTGAGTCAGTATGCTGGAGGGATTATTTCTGATGAGAATGACCAGTGCAGAAGATTTGAGGAGGGGTTAAGACCCTCTATCATGTGTATCATCGCAGGCTCTCGATATCAGGTTTTTTCCTAGTTGGTTGCAGCTTCTAGGAGTGTTGAGAGAGCACAGGGTCTTGCAGTAGCTGCTAGGGATGAGGAGACCAGAGCTAGGAGGCCCCAGAGTGAGGCAGGATCTTCATCAATGAAGAGAGGTCGAGGGGATATTTTCTGAGGTTCTGTAGGAGCCAGAGGCAGATTGGTAGGTCAGTGCAGTAGCAGAGGTAGAGATCGAGACCTATAGTTTTTGTGGCTAGTGTGCCGACCCCAGTGACTCAGAGGCCTGCTCCACCTACTTGTGTTCATTGTGGTAAAGCACACGGAGGTGTCTGCTGGTGGAGAGGTACTTCGGGAGTGTGTTTTAGCTGTGGGTCACCCAATCATTTCATCAGAGATTGCCCTGAGCCACCAAAGAATAGATAGACAGATATTGTAGCTTCTTAACCCAGTGTTAGAGGGTGTCATGGTGGCAGAGGTGCTAGTAGAAGAGGTCGGACATGGTTTGGTCAGAGAGGAGGTTCAACCGCAGGTAGTAGACCAGATGAGACAGGACCATCACAGCAGGTTTATGTGATGCAGAGGCAGTCGGATGCTTTAGCTGTTATTGCTGGTACTTTTTCTTTATTTGGTACTTCAGTTCTTGCTTTGATAGACCCTGGATCGACTCATTCATACATTAGTGCATCGATCTTGCCTGTGACTAAATTGCATTCTGAGTCCCAGGGATTTGATATTTTGGTACTGATTTTAGGTGCTAATTTTCTGCATTAAGTGAATATATGTGTGTAAATTGGATTGATTGTGATATCATATGTAGCTTGAGTATTTGAAACTGATAGTAATAAGGTTGACTAAGACCTAGAAAGAGTAACATTAAATCCGAATATGGATAATATTGATATTTCTAGAAAAGATTTTGAAAAGGTAAGAAATTATGAAAATACATTTATAGCCCCAAAATGAACTCAAGCTTTAATTTAAATGTGAAATATGGATAATTTGATTTTAAAGTGCCTAAAGTAATTATTTTTACAATGTTTCAGGGTTAAAAATTAGAGTAATAGTTAATTAAAGAAAGTGAGTGCACTAAAACTATTGTATGAGTG
Source organism: Garcia nutans (assembly GCA_947685225.1). Taxonomy (NCBI): domain Eukaryota; kingdom Viridiplantae; phylum Streptophyta; class Magnoliopsida; order Malpighiales; family Euphorbiaceae; genus Garcia; species Garcia nutans. The sequence continues at coordinate 56,660,682 of CANTUV010000024.1, forward strand.
AGTGTATTGGATAAAAATCCTAAAGCTTGTTTAAAGATTTCTACTGCCTTCTATTGTCTTCTAAAGTGTCATACTTATCATTTCCACCTCCATCTTCATCTCTTTTTCTTCTTCTTCTTCCATTTCTCACCATAGAAATCATGGAGAATAGGTAGAAAAAAAAAACATCATCAAAATAAAAGATTGAAATGAAAAGTGATGGAAGAGTATTTTTAAAGAGATTAGTACTTGTATAATACTTATTTTGCTATTTATTGAATTGATCTTGATTTTTATTATGAAAAGAGATTTGTGAATTGATAAAACACTATTACGTGTGAAAGATATTGTGTATTAAATAATTATGAAAAATATGAGTATAAAACTTTACTTCTATGATAGTAAAGTAATTCTTGCAATATGTAAATGTGCATTTATTGATTATTAACTAAAATAATTTTTAAATCCATCATTGAATAATTTATGAGTTGAATTATTGACAACTTATCGATTAAATCATAAAAACAAATTCCTACAGTTGTATGCATGATCATTTGCATTATCATGCATATGCCTATGTATGTTTTTGTTTCTTAAAATTTTAAAAAGAAATTCTAGCAGAGATATGCATGATCATTTGCATGGTCATGCGTATGCTTATGCATATTTCTATTCTTCAAACTTTGAGAAGAAATCTCAATAGCGAGGCATATGGCCATTCATATACTTGTGTCCTTAAAATGTTGAAAGGAGATTTCGGTAGAGACGTGTATGACCATTTTCATGGTCATGCATCTAACTATGCATACTTTTGTTCTTCAAAAGTTTAAAAGTAATTCAAGCAGTGATGTGCATGATCACTTGCACGATCATGCATTTGCCCAAGCATATTTCTACCTTCTTATACCTTCACGAAGTAGGGTTTATGAGTGGAATTAGTAGTGAATTATTGAATACATCTTGGAAGTAGTTATAGTTGATGAAAGATTACTTATAAGATTGAAATTAAATCAATCCATTAAATGATGAAACTTAGATGTGAATAAAATTTTAGGAAAGTATGGATAAATATAATTGGATTTTTTAAATAAGTGTAAGATTAGAGAAAAGATAAAAGATGATTACAAGTGATTAGTGGATTTCACAATATTCATGAAGAAATAAGATAATTTACGAAGCAAGGTAAGAAGAATGATATATTGATGAATCATTGATGATTTTAAATAGTTTAAAGAGTAAGATAAAGAAACAAAGAAGTGTATATATGAATTGATTGAGTAATGAAAGTAAGAATGTGAGATTTACATATTGTGTACTTATGGAGTACTTGATAGTAACATTATTTGGTAATTGAAGATAATTTATAGATTATATATAGAAGTGTTAAAGAGTTAACTAATACTAGTTGATTACAATGGAAAGAAAGGAATTGATAATGTGAAAAGGAAATAATGTAGTGAGATTTGAAGGTAGTTTAACCCTTCTAGTAAAATGATGTATTGTAGATCAAGTTAGAAATATATATATGTGTGTGTGTGTATGTTAAACACAGTGAATACATTATATATACATACATATACTCTTAAAATGAAAGAATCGTTATGAATTCTTAAAATGTTAAGAAACGAATTAAACAAGTAAGAGTGGAAATCTATTTAGGTTTCATTATTACAGTGGAAACATGCAAGTGATTTGAAAGATAAATATTGATGAATAAATAAAATTAGTGAAACTAAACAAAAAAAAATATAATGTGTATATATGTTCATATGATAAATGTATTTGAAATAATTGCTTATATCTTATAAATTTACAGTAATAAGCAAACAATCTAAAAAGAAAATTTTCTGTACCAGAAGATATTATGATTGAAAATAATTTGAAACAATGAAATAAATGTATCACCCAATTATACTGATGTTAAATCTAGATTCCGAATTAGTTAAAGGGTGAATATCCAAAGTGACAGTGGGCATTTTATGCTATAGTGACAGTAGGCACTCTATGCCATAGAGGACACAATTTATGTCCCAGTGATATTGGCTTTTATGTCAATAGTGGAAGCTTTACATCATAGAGGATCTTTGATCCCATTATCATTACAATGGGCATTCGTGCCATAGTGGGCCTTTGGCCATATCGTTACACTGGGCATTTATTTACCATCAGTGACCCTCTATTTGAAACTAGGATTTAAAGTTCAGTATATGAGGGAAAGAAAGAGAGATATATATATATAACTGTGAGCGGGGATTTTCGCCTTCACTCCGGATGAAATGGTTCTTGCGACTTTGACACTGTTTAGGCTCAGGGCCTTAGAGAACAAGGACCTAAGTCTGGAGAAAATGGAGTCGCCACCCGGATGGGCCGGGAAAAAAGAAAGGAGAAATGAGTTTATAAGAAAATGATAGAAATGAGTTCATTGGGGCATTGTAAAATATACATAAACACAAGGAGAAATGAGTTTATATATCTACAGCAAGGAAGAATGACAATATCTGAGTATGATAAAGAGTTCACCCGCCTCAGTAAGTATGCAAAGAAAATGATAGAAACAAAGCAAGAAAGATGTCAAAGGTTTTGGAAGGATTAAATAATGGAATTAAAGTACAATTAGTAGTCATGGACGTGTTTAACTTTTCAAGATTAGTTGTGAAAGTTTTAGGTATTGAGAGGGTTTACATAGATTAGAGAAGTAGACACCAACGTATGCAACAAAAGAGAGTACAAACTTAAAGCTTAGGAAGATTTCGACAAGTTGAGAAGAAGTTTAGAAGTGAAGATAGTTTTGCACAGTAAAGCCAGGGATCCGGCTGAGGTTCAAGGTGCCAGACATCCGTAGCCAGTATACCAGGGTCCTTATAAGGGGGTTCCAGGAGAAGGTTAGATAGGCGTATATGAATGTAAAAATGAAAATGTTTATAAGAAAATGAAATTTGAAGAATGGAATAAAAAGAGGAATAGAATAAGAGGATAAAAGAAAAGTACGTAAAATGTTAAGACCAGACGGTAAGAGATAAAATAGATAGAACTTAGATAACAGAGATGAGTGAACGGAAATAAGTATATGAGAAATTCTCATGTCCGACCATTAGAGAATATGTACAGTAACCCCATGTACAATATTCACATAAGCAGATGAAGTAAGCGAACTAAGAAGGTACTGCTGACCCGATACCGTCGTATTGAAATTTAGAAGGAAACCGGAGTTAAACGTGCTCGACCAATGATGATGGATGACCATCCCGTGAAGTCTTAATAAGGTAGGTGACGGACCATATGAGTAGAAACTAGATGAAACCTAATCAGAACACTGTATTGTGATTCCTCCTGAAAATGCCCCAATGAAATCATCAAAATTAAGAAATTATAAGAAGAAGATATATGAGATTATGAATTCAGGAAATGATGGAAAAAAAAAGGAGAGAGAAGAGAAAGAGAGAAATTAAGAACCAAAGAGGTAGAAAGTGCAGACTTAAAATTAGATCAAAAAGGAAAGAATGAAAGTAATAACAACCCAAGGACGAGGTAAAGGAAAAAAGGAAAAAGTAACAATTCAAAAATTACTGGAGGATTGGAAAGAAATATAGATTTGAAGGATATATTACTCCTCTATGCAAACACTATGGATGAAGACATAAGAGTGAATGCTGGTATTTAACAGATGGATGTTGGGAATGTGGGGCACCGGATCGTGTTAGGGTAAACTGCCAGAAAGACAAGTGAATGCACCCGCACCGACAGAAAAATCACGGCCCGCTTTTGGCCGAGGCCGAAGCAGGGGAAAGGAAAGTGATTCGAATTTTCAAAGAGCACAATCAGAGACCGTTGACTAGCTCAATTCAAGTACACCAGCCAGAGCCTACGTGATGAAAACTTAGAAGAATTACCAGTAGGATATGTTAAGTTTGAAAAATTAGTTATAAATCCGATAAGAGACGAGGTAGTTACACACAAGTGATTAAAAAATGTTCTATAGAGTTACATGAAAATGCATTTTCAGAAAATTTAATAGAGTTACCATTCCGAGAATTTGACGTAATGTTGGTATTGGATTGGCTAACAAGGCATAAAATAGTGGTCGATTATAAGAAGAAAGAGAGTAACACTTCATACTCCCCACAAGGAGGAAGTGATGGCAGTAGGAAAGAGAGCCGATTATCTAAACAACGTAACAGCAGCAGTTACAACAAGGTGTTCCATACAAACGGATGTGAGGCATACTTGGTAAGCACTATGGAAGCAAAGAAGAATGTGATAAAGATTCAAGAGGTATCAACAATGTGTGATTTTCTTGATGTTTCTTTAGACGAGCTACCCGGATTATCACCTAAGAGAAAAGTAGGATTCACTATAAATGTATATCCGGGAATTGCACCGGTGTCGGTTGCCTCACACTGAATGGTACCAGCGGAACCCAAAGAAATGAAAACACAATTATAGAAGCTACTTGACAAGAGTCTTATACGGCCAAGTATTTCTTCATGGGGCATGCCAGTACTCTTCGTCAAGAAGAAAGATAAATCCTTAAGGTCATATGTGAACTATAGTAGTTGAATGAGCTTACGATTAAGGATAAATATCTATTACCATCCATTGACGATGTATTCAACCAACTTAAGGGAACCAAGGTTTTATTTTAAAAAAAATAGATCACCGACTGGGATATCAGCAACTGTGGATCAAAGGAAAAGACATTCTAAAGACTACATCTAGAACTCGATACGGACGTTATCAGTTCCTTGTAATCCCCTTTGAGCTCACAAATGTGTCAGTAGTATTCATGGATTTAATGAATCATATCTTTCATCCATATTTTGACCAATTTGTAAATGGTGTTCATAGATGACACCTTTATTTATTTAAGGAACAAAGAAGAATACGATCAATACTTTTGCATAGTATTGCAAATGTTGCGAGAGAAGCAGTTGTACGTCAAACATGGCAAATGTGAGTTTTGATTGGAAAAAGTGACATTCTTAGAACACACCATATTAGAATAAGGCATTAAAGTAGGTCTTAAGGAAACAAAAGCCATTTTGGAATGGAAAACACCAAAGACAGTAATAGAAGTAAGAATCTTCTTAGGACTGGCTGGGTACTACTAATGTTTTATAAAAGGGTTTTACATTATTATCATTCCAATGATAAGGTTGTTTCAAAGGAATGCCAAACTTCAATGGACTGATAAATGTTAGAGGAACTTTGAGAAACTAAAGAAAAAGTTAACGAATGCTTCAATACCCATACGGCCCGTGTCCAGCAAAGAACATGTGATATATAGTGATGCTTCACACATCAGTTAAGGTTATATGCTTATGCAAAAGGATAAAATAGTCGCATAAGTCTTTTGATGATTTAAACCATACGAAAAAAAAAATTAAAATTAATATAATAATAACCCGGCACACTGTTTGGAATTAACAGCTATCGTATTGGCTTTCAAGATTTGGAGATATGATTTATTTGGAGAAAAGTGTTATATTTATACAGATGCAAAAGTTTAAAATATCCGCCAACCCAAGAGGATCTCAATTTATGGTAAGGAAAGTAAACCCAAGTTTTGGAAATAACAGCTAAGTTATAAATTATCATCTAGGAAAAGCTACCGTGGTGGCCGACGCACTTGGTGGAAAATTGATACCAGCCTTAGGCGCTATAAAGATCAGTTTAAGACCAATGGAAGAGGAAGTATTAGAAGTAGAAATGCAAGCATAAACTATGTTTCTTTTTAAGAAATTCATCAAGTGCAAAAGGAAAACGAACAAATACAAAAATGGATCAAGCAAGTGCAAGGAGGAAAGAATATAAAATTCTAAATTTCTAAGAACAGTAGTTTGTATTATGACAATAGAGTAATGATACTAACAATGGGAGACATAAGAAAGAAAATTTTTTCGAAAAGCATATAGTAGCCTCTACGCAATGCATCCAGGAGTTACAAATGTATCAATATCTAAAGAAGTTTTAATGGTAGCCTAGAATGAAGAGAGATGTTGTTGATTTTATGACCAAATGTTTAATATGTCAACAAGCAAAAGTGAAATATCAAATACTATCGGGACTGTTACAACTAATTTCCACTCTCGTATGAAAATGGGAACATATCACTATGGATTTCGTCATAGAACTACCAATGACACGAGGCCAGCATGACGTTGTTTGGATAATTGTTGACTGCCTAACTAAGTTAGCTCATTTTCTACTTTTACTAATGGATTATTCAATAGAGAAGTTGGTGGAAATGTACGCCAAGGAAATTGTACGATTACACAGGATTCCAATGTCTATCATTTTAGGCAGAGGTCCACAGTTCACCATGAATTTATGGAAGAAGTCGCAAACAGCTTCTGAAACCCAAACAAATTATAGCACTGCCTTTCACCCGTAAATAGATGGACGATTTGAAAGAGTAATCCAAATTTTTGGAGGACATATTAAGAGTATGTGTTATAGAATTTAAGGGTGGCTGGAATAGGTATTTGAGTTTAATTGAATATGCATATAACAATGACTATTAATTCAGCATACGGTGACGCCCTATAAAGAATTATATGAAAGAACCATGGAACACCAGAGTGTTGGACCGAATTAAGTAAAGACAAGATAAAATCATATGCGGGTAGGTAGAAGCAAAATCATATGCCAACTCGAAACGAAGGGACATAGAACTCTAAGTGGAAGCCAAGGTTTTTCTTAAGACTTGCCCATGAAAGAAGGTATTAAGATTTAAGCAGAAAAGTAAGTTAAGCCTTAGGCTTATTGGACTATACGAGATCATCGAACGCATAGATCAATAGCCTATCGGTTAACTCTATTACCAGAACTGAACAAAATACATAATATTTTTCACGTTTCAATGATAAGGCAATATCGTTTGAACTTCACACACGATATAAAGACACAAAACATCAGAGTCCAATCTGACCTAAATTATGAAGAAGAACCAATAGAAATTTTAGCATGAAAAGTCAAAGGATTAAGAAATAAGAGAATTCCTCCAGTTAAAGTGCGGCGAAGGAACCATAGAATGGAAGAGATAATTTGGGAAAGGGAAGGAATAATGAGGATGGAAGCCTAAGTTTTATACCCGATCGGCTTCGGGACGAAGCCTAAATTTTAGAGGGAAAGAAATGTCACGACCCAATTTGTACATATGTACAGTATATCCATGTACAGTATATCCTCGTACAGTAAGAGGAGCCATCACGAGTAACCACCAAAGAACACAAAGTGAAAGGAAGCTTTATAGGACAAAAAAGACCTAACTGAAAAGATTGTAAAAGTTTTGGGGAGGTGACTGTAATTTCAAAAGGATTTGGGGAGGTAACTGTAATTTCCAAAAGTTGTACAGGAGGTTCTTAATAGTGCATATAACAGACTCCAGAAATGGAAAGTAGAGAAAAATTGGGTCGAAACGGAACACCACGGTTTTTCCCGAAAACACATAGTTTGAGAGATACAGTGAATTCTCGACCAAGGGTATTTTCGTCATTCTTGTGATAATAATTTATACACTGGAAAACAAGACACGTAAAGGTATCCGAAGTAAACAGAAGGACTCCGCAGTGATCGATGTTGAAAAACGAACCTAAGTGGAGACCCGAATCACGTAAGGACCTAAAGGGAATTTTTACAAAAGTCAAAGGCATGAGCATAATTTTTATAAATTAGCTCAAAATCAAGAATGAATGTCGGAAATGGAAACTAGAGGTTGAAAGGAGGAGAACGGTACATTTTACGCATCGTAAAACCACCCGGTTACGAAGAAAAGGCAAAACCTTCCATTGAAGGGTATTTTGGTCTTTTCACTTCCACCCATTTTCTAGAAAAGGGACACATGGCATAGTAATTTTCTAGAAAAGGACACATGGAAAAATCTTGTTTAAAGACACTTTTGGGTTGGATTAATCTTAACCCTCCATATGGCACCATCCTAGTTAAAGATACTTTTGTGGTGGGTACATCTTAACCCTCCAAAATGAAATTAATTAAATAAATGAAAAATGGAAAAATATAAAAAGGGAGAGAAGGATGATTAAAGAACTAAGAACACATATTTTTCTCTCCATTTTGAGAGGTATGGCCGAATTCTCTCCACCAAAAAAGGGAAGGAATTTTTCAAGTGTTCAAAGGGATTTTTGGAAGGAAAAGCTTAATTTTAAGATAAGGATTCCAATTCTAGCTTTAGTTTATTCATTTGATTGATAGTTTTCAAGTTATCAATGAAAGAAAAGTTGGGAAGATTATGGGAAAGATAAGAAAGTGAAGAGAAATTAGAGTAAATGATTCATACATGTAGAAGTGATGAATAAATGGTAATTAGTAGCTTTAGATAGCAAGAATCAAGGCTTGAACATATGGTTTTTATCATGTTCTTATTATGGAAGTTATGAAAATTATAGGAAATCAAAGGGATAAAGAAGAAGGGAAGAAAGAATAGGACAAGCAAGGAACAAAGCAAATAAACAAGGTTTGGTACTTAAATCATTGCCTTTTCAATTAATTCACATATATTGCATTATGGGATTTTTGAAATGGTTTTGAAATAATGTTATTATGTGTGGTAAATATGTGGGAAAGTGCTTTTGAACCATTTGTAATCAATTGATTGTGAAAAGAATGAAAACAAAACAAACTAGCTAAATTTGCTCAACTATCCATAAACTTTGATGAACTTTTGATCACTCCTTTGGTTTGATTTTTGAAAGAGGGACCCTTAGTCTTTCAATGGTATCACAAAAGGAGTCTAAAAATCAATTTTGCAAGAAAAAAATGAATTTCCCTCAAATTTTGAAAATTGGGCCGAATGGTCCCTTTTGGGCACCATTCTGCAGCTTTCATTTTGGGCAGTCCGTTGAAGGGGCAAACGAAAGAATTTTTCGACGAAATTTTACATGCATTTAGATAACTTATGAAAGTGTTTTCCTGCAAAAATTCATCCAAAAATAAGGTTTTTTACTTAGTCAAAACTGTTACCAAAGATGACTGATTTTCAGCAGTAAAAACAGATTTTACTATTTAGTTGTCGCGCGCCATTGCGTTGCCGATTTTACGCACCGCGCTACTATTCATTTGGTCATTTTTCTAAATGTGTTAAAACTGGAATATTATGTTATGGATTGATGTTAAATCATATCAAATGACATGAAGGAGAATTGGAAATGATCAGAAAGGCATCATGACAAGCTATTCTGACAATACATGCATTATGGAAAAATCATGGCTTATTGAATATCATGATCAAATTAATTAATGAATTGTTTACGCTCTACTTGGTTATGACAGAACCCTTGAGATAAGGGTATGATACATCATACTATTACTGCAGTACTGCTTATGACATGATATGATATTCCGATTGAAGGCCGATGATTACAATGACATGATCAATGATGCAATGATAATGGCCATTGGCACATGTGCAAGAATTATGATGAAAGATAATGAAATATGATCATGACGAGATATGTTTATCATGACCCTTCCTTATCCGCTGACGTTCTGTTAAACCAGTAGAGCAACCAAAATGATAAAAGCAAGAGAAATGATTTAAATTCAAATTATTCAGTCAAGCCTTTTTACCATATGTGTTTTGTATTGATTCCTTTCAAGTATTTAAAGTATATAAATGTATGTTCAAATCATTCTTTCATTTTATTATTTTATTGCAATGATTTAAGTACCCACTAAGCAATTGCTTAGCGAGTTTAGTTTCCCTCTAAACTCGTAGGTTAAACGAGGAGACGAGATTGCAGCATGTCCTGCGCAGCTGGCCTTGACTACTACTTTGGGTAGGAGTTTGGATATGATTGATTGTAGCAATATGGCATGTACATAAGCTTGTATGATCTAGGAAATAAATGTATAATAATGAAAAGCTAGAACACATACACTGCTAGTAATCTAATAAATCTTATTTGGGTTTAGCATTTATGTATGCAAGTATAGAAGTGTGAATTCTTCTTGCAGGATTGTAGTTGAGGTTATAAGGGTGGATTATTGGGAGTGTGCTTGAGTTGAATTGTGAAACAAAATGTTTTTTTCAAAAATTAAAGAATCAGTTTTGGCAACACTTGGGACCTCCATTTTTAGGGGAGGTTATGGCAAAATTTTTTTAAAATCTGCATTTAAAATTGGCTAAGTAAAATATTAAGACACAACCTCCATGAGTTAACAGTCCATCTTGGTCTATAAACTTAGGCTAAGATGGAGTGTTACATTTAGTGGTATCAGAGCACCGATTTAGCCGGTCCTGGAAAATTCAACATAGGAGGATACACATTTTATGTTGGGAGTGGCCATTACCAATGTAAAATGGGATATCCTATAGTAGATAAGAAATGAGAGCATATATCATTTAGGTACAAAATGTCGGTATAGTAGAAAGAATATTATAAATACATAAGTATATAAGGTACATGTGATAAAGGAAAATCTAATAGTGCTTACGTACATGCCATATAGGAAAGTTAATGTGATGAGTCAAGCCAGCTGCTAATTCTTATCACTATATATGTATACGGTATAAGGTTGCAAGAGGCAGAATCACAAAGAATTATAGATCAAGAAAAGGAATCACATGCTTTCGTATCCATAAATGTAGAAATGGATCTTGGACTTATGCCACGACCCGCAACGGTGGCTGTGGAAGGCCCCAAAGTTTATTTAAGATAGATGACAGTACCATTGCAATAAACGGCAAGAATGGTACCTGTTGCTACCAAAAGAGAAAGGAAGTCCCCAATTGAGAAGTTAAGGAAATATGGGGCTAAAGAATTTAAGGCTAGTAGGGAAGAAGGATTTGAAGAAGTTGAGTACTGTTTGGACAGTACCAGTAGGGCATTGGAACAACTGAGGTGCATGCCAGATAAAAGATTTATTTATGCCATGTCCCTTTGGGTAGAAGAAACATACACTTGGTAAAATATACATAAACACAAGGAGAAATGAGTTTATATATCTACAGCAAGGAAGAATGACAATATCTGAGTATGATAGAGAGTTCATCAGCCTCAGTAAGTATGCAAAGAAAATGATAGAAACAAAGCAAGAAAGACGTCAAAGGTTTTGGAAGGATTAAATAATGGAATTAAAGTACAATTAGTAGTCATGGACGTGTTTAACTTTTCAAGATTAGTTGTGAAAGTTTTAGGTATTGAAAGGGTTTACATAGATTAGAGAAGTAGACACCAACATATGCAACAAAAGAGAGTACAAACTTAAAGCTTAGGAAGATTTCGACAAGTTGAGAAGAAGTTTAGAAGTGAAGATAGTTTTGCACAGTAAAGCCAGGGATCCGGCTGAGGTTCAAGGCGCCAGACATCCGTAGCCAGTATACCGGGGTCCTTATAAGGGGGTTCCAGGAGAAGGTTAGATAGGCGTATATGAATGTAAAAATGATAATGTTTATAAGAAAATGAAATTTGAAGAATGGAATAAAAAGAGGAACAGAATAAGAGGATAAAAGAAAAGTACGTAAAATGTTAAGACCAGACGGTAAGAGATAAAATAGATAGAACTTAGATAACAAAGATGAGTGAACGAAAATAAGTATATGAGAAATTCTCATGTCTGACCATTAGAGAATATGTACAGTAACCCCATGTACAATATTCACATAAGCAGATGAAGTAAGCGAACTAAGAAGGTACTGCTGACCCGATACCGTCGTATTGAAATTTAGCAGGAAATCGGAGTTAAACGTGCTCGACCAATGATGATGGGCGACCATCCCGTGAAGTCTTAATGAGGAAACCGAAACATAATTGAATTAGGTTTCGAAAAATTTACGTCGGAAAAATTGCGCTGCCGAAAAAAATTGCCGCAGGAAAAAATGCGCTGGCAAAAAAATCTGCAACAGGAAACTGCGGCAGAGGGCGAGGAGCGGGTGTCACCAGCAGGAAATTCCTGCGGGCGACCATTTCGCCCATAGGATTTTCCTGCTGGCGAAATGCCCACGGGCCAGCACGACGATTTTTTCTTCGCCGATTTTTTCGACGCTAATTTTTTATTTTTATTTTTTTGACTTTTATTTGTTTATTTTTATTTTTTGACTTTTATTTGTTTATTTTTATTTTTTATTAATAAAAATTAGATACTAAAGGAAAAATTATTTAATTAAGATAACAAAAATTATTTTGGACTAATTGGACAACACAAATAATTTTGCACTAAATAAAACATATTGGACCGGACTGGGTCAAAAATTAAGGGTCTATAGTTTGCCCCCTGCTTGAAAAATATGAAACTTTAGTGAAAGAGAGTGAAAAGCAATAAGACTTAATTTTTGAGATGGTTGAGGTTTTGGGTTCTGGACCTGGTTTGAGTTATGGACTCAGGGATAAATTCTAGGTTCTAGACCTAAGGAAAATTTGGGTTCTGGACTCGGTTTGAGTTTTGGACTCAAGGATAATTCTAGGTTCTGAACCTAAGGAAAATTTGGGTTCTGGACTCGGTTCGAGTTCTGGACTCAAGGATAATTATAGGTTCTCGACCTAAGGAAAATTTGGGTTCTGGACCCGGTTCGAGTTCTGGACTCAAGGATGATTCTAGGTTCTGGACCTAAGAAAAATTTGGGTTCTGGACCCGGTTCGAGTTCTGGACTCAAGGATAATTCTAGGTTCTCGACCTAAGAAAAATTTGGGTCAGGACCCGGTTTGAGTTCTAGACTCAATGGATGATTCTAGGTTCTGAACCTAAGAAAAATTTGGGCTCTAGACCCAAGCTAATAATTTTTTATTTCAAAAAGTTTGGCTAATTTTTATGCATATGTCTTCTTATTGCCCCCTGGTGTAAAAATATTTATATACCTGTAATTATTTTAATGATTAAAATGAATAAATGAATTTACTGTTTATTTGATGTGTTGTCACTGTTCATGCACTACTTACTATTTATAAATAGTAAATTTACTATTCGCAAATAGTATCAAATAGTATTTACTATTAGAAATAATAATTTTACTATTATAAATAGTAATATTTACTATTGATCAATAGTAATACTATTTATAAATAGTAATATTTACTATTTATCAATAGTAAAATTTAATATTCATGAACAGTTTTGAATTTGGTTTTTTTTGCTTGCTGTTCCTCAATAAAAGGCCACCAATCCTTCATTTCATTTCACAATTTCAATTTCAATTTCAATTTCGTAATTCTCTCAAATTTTTTTTCAATTTTAGCATATATTTTTCAAAAACAATGCATGCTTCGAGGTCAGGGACTCATTCTAATGCCGAGTTATTGGAGTTTATTCGACATCATGAAGAGGGAAATCTAGATATACTGGCCGGAATGCCACTTCACCGCAGTTCCAACGAAAGAGCGTGGTAAATATTTTTCTTTCTTTTTCTCTTGATTGATTTGATGATTTATATATATATATATTATGAAAAATAAATTAATTTAAGTAGGTAGAATAACACGTACTTACCTGGGTCTGTGTTAGCATGATCATTGTGTCGTTTGGGCCGGAGGGTGTATTTATAAAGCCCGACAATGGTACAATGTAATGCCTTCTCGGGTAAGGCGGATTATCCGAATTTGCGGCTTTGAACAGTTCATCTTATAATTGCCATCTAAAGAATATCATATAGACTGAAGCGTAGTCCAGGCGCTTGCAGAGCGATGGCTAGATACAACTCACACTTTTCACTTGCCCATTGGGGAGATGACAATTGGTCCGGTCGATTTTACTACCATAATCGGCCTTCAATATGATGGTGCTCCGGTTCCTCTGACCAATGAAATTTTAACATTTGAAGAAATTCAGGAATTAATTGGTATGGAACCATCATATAAAGGGCCTTTTAAGATAAAAATTGAGCCGATTCAAAGTTTGGATTAACTATGAAGGTCGGGTTGGCAGAAACAGGGCCGAACAGTATGCTTGAGGATTTTTGTTATATCTGCTCGGGTCGACTATCTTAGGCAGTACTGAATCGTCCATTCACTTGTCAGTGTTGAGTGCCCTGTCTTATCTCAGAATGGTACCATCTTCTGGCTGGGGTGAAGCTAGTCTCGCATGTCTTTACCATGGTCTTGATAAGCTTTGCCGAAACAATAATTCTTTTGTCAGTTTGATGGCGGTTGTCGAGGTATTCTTTCTTCCACCAATGTCTTTTCCACTCTTTTCTTGCATGAATGTGATCTTTATTGTTATTGTAGATATGGGCATATGAACACAACCTCGTGAGGGTACCCGGCATTTCCCGAGAGAGAATCGGGTATTCGAGATTAAATTACTGGTTGTCCGATCGTGTGGATGTTCCCGGCTCTCATCATGTGCATACTCATCGCTTTGTGTTGAGCCGCTTAACCTGGGATCAGGTAAAATAACATTAGTATGCTTTAAATTTTATGTGAAAGTTTTACTTACCTTATGTTATCCTGCAGGTGAATTTGGCCTGGTGGAATCCAGAAGAGCGAGCAAACTGGTCTCCTTTGATGAGGTCCGCACTGTCTTTCCAATATTCTCGCCGAATTATTAATGGCCTAGTATCTAGTGGCTGGTTTCTTATGGAGAGAGTTTATGAATGGTTTCTCGGTCCAGAGCAGCAGAGATTTCCAATGCAAATCCCTAAATATACTTTAAATATTATGTCGATGTCGAAGGATGCATGGTGGTCAGCCCAATATGGTTATGGTGCCAAGTCATTTCTCCATTTACCAGGTCCATTTTATGCCCGTTTTATTCAAATGAGACTCTTGAACTTTGAGGTATCTCCTGTCGGTGTGCGGGAGATTTCTGATGAAAATGAGGGTAGAGATGAGGATGAACATCATGGAGATGCAGGAGAGTCTGTTCCACATCTCGGGGCCAGTACTTCTCAGGTAAAACTTTTACCACTTTTTCCCTTGTAACTGCTTTTTCTTTCTTTGATTTCTTAATGATTGTTGCAGGTTGTTGGCTCGTTTGATCATGAGGCTGGACCTTCTTTCACTTATCCTTCGTTTGCTCATTCTAGCCCACAGGATATGCCATCTCATCCGCAGGGTATTGATATGAACTACCTCGTACGTTCCTTATTTCATAATAGTTTATGCTATATGTATGCATGATTATGTATGCTCTTACCTTTTCCTTCTTGGCTCACAGCGGATGCTCGAAGAACAATATAAGAAACTTCAAGAAGAATTAGCTGCAAGTCGCCAGCAGGCTTCTCATTTTGAAATTTTATATCATCAATCCGAACAAAATTTTTGTAACTTTCGATTTAGGGGGATGAGGGATCCTGGCACTTCTTCATCAAGAGGCCCCCAGACTGATGAACATGAGATCCTTTCATCTGCTTCTGATGAGGACCATGACAAATCGAAACTCCAAGGCAATAGGGATTTTAGTGCTTCTGCTTCGGGTGATCCCGGGATGAGTAATTTGCCTCCTCCTCTAATAGGCGATGATTTTTTCAAGTCTTTATTTGGTGACATACCACCGCCCTCTTAGTGATATGTAAATATTGTAGCAATTGTAAAACATTATACAATAATGAAAAATATACAATTTTCCTCTTTACTGTAACTCTTTTCTTTTCTTTTTTTTCTTTTTTTTTCATTATTTTTCATTATTTTTTCGTTACTGCAATTTTTTTATTACAGTACACCATTAATTTACATCCACTTCTTTTGTTAAACCAAATCCAATGTGGTAAAGGAAATTCATTGCCACTTCCTTTCCCTATGCCATATGGTCTTATCCTTTCCCATCATCTTTTCCATTTCACTTTTGGAAAAGGTTTGTTTCCTCTAAATAAATCACCCTTCATGCCATATTTTAATTCATAAACCAAAAATCTCTCTCTTTCAACGTGAAGACTCCCTTTAGCAATTTTAATTCTCCTTTATTCATCAACCATGACCGAGCACCATTTAAAGAAAATAAAAATTCTATTTAAGAATATGGATGCCATCCATTGGAAGCAAATTTCATGGTCAAAGCTTGATGTTTTAAAATGTTTTCAAAATGTCAAATTGGACCACTCTTCCATGCCATGTCTTCCTTTTGGGATACGGATTCTAGGGTATTTAGAATTAATGGCTTTGAAATATGTCCCTTGATTGAAGAATTTGAGGCCATCCTTAGACATCCCAATAATCAACAAATGGCATTACCCGCATTGATTTCCAAGACTCAACAGAAGATACAGATGTTATTTCAAATTCCAAAACCCGAAGTTCTTCGGTTGACGAGAGGTGAAAAAATTCTACTTGCTCCTTTGATAGACTTTTGTTTCTCTCATTTGGCTCCTACTAAGGCATGGGGACGCATGCTTTGTCTTTGCTTGCTCGGCCAATTCTTGCTTGTTTCTTCTGACGGAGATATTGATCCATGAGTATTGGATATTATGGACCAAATGGAAGGAGGCTTGTCCCCGGTACCTGTGATCTTAGCCGAGACCTTAGTTGGATTAGACCGATTTAAATTAGGATTGTCAAAGAGACTGACTGGGAGTCCGTTGCTGCTTTAGGTAATTACCTAAACTACCCTTTTGGGTTTTCAATTTAGGTTTTCTTTTTTCTTTTTATTGCTCTAATTGCCTAGTCTGCCCATGCGGGTTTTTGGAACTAGCGAGCTGTCCTAATTTTTGCCTAAGCTGCCCTTGCGGGTTTTCAACTTAGCGGACTTTTTTTTAAAACTGAATTCTTTCTTCACAGATTTGGCTTCAGGAGCATCTTTGTTTGCTTGATACTCCCTCCATGGATTTTGCCAGATACTTGCCACATCATCATTCTGCTAGGAAGCTACTTCATCCTGCTTCTTCATATGCTGACTGGGTTGACTGGATCCACTCACGCTCTGAAGTTAATATCCTTTGGTTGGTACCTTGGTGGAAGATTTCTCATATCACCATGCGGACATACTTGATGTACGTTCCCCTTGCTGCTCTTCGTCAAGGTACATGCTATGATCCTCGCCGACTTGGGCGTCAGTATGGAGCTGAGCCTCGTGATTCTGACTTTGCTCCTGACCTAGACATGCCTTGCTTGACTGAATCCTATTTGGATCGGCTGAGGCAAAGCTGGCCTGCACGTTACACTTATCGACTGCCATAGATTTTACATTTGTCAATTCAGAAAGTGTTTTGTTAGGATGAAAAATAACTAAAGTAATAAAAGATGCTTCTTTTTCATTTATAATTTGTCATCACCTTTTGCAATTATGATTATTTATTTCATCCATATCTGGTCAAATACTTATAATAGTGCACATAGAACAATTTTAACATTAATTCTATTTTATTAAATTGGGGAACAACCAAACATAAAGCCAGCATACACAAGATCACTCCTGTTTCCAATTAGCCCTTTCGGGTTTTCTAATTGACGATTTTCTCTCATTTAGCCCTAATTGTTGCCTAGCCCACCCTTTCGGGTTTTTGGAACTAGCGGACTGCTCTAACTTTTTCCTAGGTTACCCTTTTTGGGTTTTCAACCTAGCGAGCTCCTTTTTTCCCCTTTTTTCTATCATACATAAAACCTCTTCAACCTGTCAATGTTTACTGGCTCACTAAATTTGTTCCCATCCATGTCTGATAACTTCACCGTACCTTTGCTCATGACTTGTTTCACGAGATATGGCCCTTCCCAGCTAGGTCTGAACTTCCCCCTTGGGTCAGACACATTGGGCTTACATTGCTTCAACACCAAATCCCCAACTCTGAATTTTCTGATTTTAACCCTTCTATTGTAGGCCCGAGCTATCTTCTTTTGATACAGTTGGTGATGATATAGTGCCTTTAAGCTTCTCTCTTCTAGTAGAGCTAACTGTGTGTATATGCTTGCTACCCATTCCGTTTCAGGCAGTTCTGCTTCTAGGACTAATCTCAATGACTTGATCTCAATCTCAATTGACAATACTGCTTCCATCCCATAAACTAAGGAAAATGGTGTCATTCCAGTAGGTGCTCGTACACTCGTCCTATATCCCCACAAAGCAAAGGGAAGCATTTCTGACTAGTCTCTGTAAGTCTTAGTCATCTTGGATAGAATTTGCTTAATTGTCTTGTTCGTTGCTTCTACTGCACCATTAGCCTTTGGTCTATAAGGAGAGGATCGATGATGACAGATTTGGTACTTGGAGAATAAATCCTTAACTGTTCCATGAAACTGTACCCCGTTGTCTGATATCACACTGTGCGAGACCCCATATCTGCAGATGAGATTCTTTTCAATAAACCTAGCCATTTGACTTGCACCCAGCTTATTGAAGGATTTGGCTTCAACCCTTTTTGAAAAATAATCTACTGCTACCACAATAAAATGGTGCCCGTTTGAAGCTGTCGGATGTATCTCTCCTATAATGTCGATACCCCAGGTGGCAAATGGCCAGGGTAAAGACATTGAATGCAGTTCTTCAGGAGGCATATGATTCAAGTTACCATACATTTGACATTACTGGCACTTCCTTACAAACTCAATACAGTCTTTCTCCATGGTCAACCAATAGTAACCTTATCGAATAATCTTCTTAACTAGGGCCAAACCACTCATGTGCGGACCACAACTTCCCGCATGTATTTCTGACATGATGCGGTCCACTTCAGGATTTCTTAAACATCTCAAATGCACCCCATCAGGCCATCTTCGATATAACTCCCCATGAAAGGTAATGTATTGCAAAGACCACCTCCTTATGGCTCTTCTCTCTTTCTTTGTTGCCCTTGGCGGGTATTCTCTTTCTTCCAAAAATCACCTTATAGTATCATACCACGCATCATGGTCCGTATCAATTTCCATGATTGTTTCATATTCATAGCAAGAAGTTGATGAACTGGTCAAGATTAGAGGCTTAAGGAATAGGCTAATAGGGTTTTCCCATATCGAGCCACTGTGGCTAGGGCATCAGCCATCTGATTTTCTTCCCTTAATAGGTGTATAAACCTACACTCCTTAAAATTCTTCTTCATCATGGTCAAATAATGGTGGTATGGTTTTAATTTTTCCTCTTTCAACTGCCACTCTCCATTTACTTGGGATACTACTAGCAGTGAATCGCTATAAACTTCCACCTTATCCACCTTCATAATCATTAGGGTTTCCAAACTGAAAATACAAGCTTCGTACTCCACCATATTATTGGTTGCCCTAAATTTCAACTTTTTGGCTAAAGGGATAAGTTCCCCTTCGGGCGATTCTAGTAACTCCCAAACCTACTCCTTTCCTATTTACTACTCCATCAAAATACATTTTCCACCCTTGTACTTCAATTGCTTCTAAATGTTCATCTGGAAACTCCAAGATTACCTCTTCATTTTCTGATAATGGTTGTTGAGCCAAGAATTCTGCCACCGCTCTACCTTTAATTATTTTTCTGGTTACATACTCGATCTCAAATTCTTCTAATATTATCAACCATCGACCATATTTCCCAATTAAAGAGGGTGTCTCCCTTAAGTACTTCATTGGATCCAACTTGGAAATTGCTTGCACACTATACGATTGAAAGTAATGCCGCAACTTCTTAGAAGACCAAACCATGGCTATAAATGTCTTTTCAATGATACTATACTTAATTTCATAAGGTAGGAGCTTTCTACTCAAATAGTAAACGGCATGCTCAATCCCCGACTCATCTGCTTGGGCTAGCATGGCTCCTATTGACTCTTCTTCTACTGCTAAGTATAGTAATAGAGGTTTGCCGGGTTTAGGTGGTTTCAAAATAGGTGGATTTAACAAATACTCTTTTATTTGATCAAAGGCCTTTTGACACTCTTCATTCCATACGACCGACTGATTCTTTCTAAGCAACTTAAAGATAGGCTCACAGATTATTGTGAGCTTTACTATAAATTTGTTAATGTACTGTAGTTTACCAATGAATCCCCAAACTTCTCTCTCAGTCTTTGGGTCTAGCATATCCCTGATTGCTTTAACTTTGTCAGGATCAATCTTAATGCCATTCGGACCAATTACATGTCCCAATAATTTGCCTGAAGTAACACCGAATACACACTTCTTCGGGTTTAATCTTAGCTTATATTTCAAAGCTCTATTGAAGAATAATTCTAAGTTTTGGAAGTGTTGCTCCCTTGTATATGACTTAACCATCATATCATCAACATATACTTCAACTTCTTTGTGCATCATGTCATAAAATAGTGTGGTGGCCATCCTTTGGTAGGTTGCTCCAGCATTCTTTAAGCCGAACGGCATCACCCTATAACAGAATATACCCCATGTAGTAATGAAGGCAGTTTTGGCTTTATCCTCTTGGACCATTAACACTTGATTGTATCTGAAAAATCCATCTACAAACGAGTGTAGCATGCTAGAGGTTGCACTATCAATGAGAACATCTATATGAGGTAAAGGAAAATCATCCTTAGGGGAAGCTTTGTTTAAATCTCTATAGTCCACGCAAACCCTTATTCTTCCATCTTTCTTTGCCACAGGTACTAAGTTGGCTAGCCAATATGGGTATTCTATCACTTCAAGGAACTTCACTTGTATTTGCTTAGTGACCTCTTCTTTAACCAATTCAGCCCACTCAGGTCTTAATCGCCTAAGCTTTTGTTTGACAGGCTTAATGTGAGTGCGAGTAGGAATGTGATGCTCGGCTATGTCTCGATCTATCCCCGGCATATCTTCAAAAGACCAAGCAAATACTTCTTCATATTTTTTGAATATTTTTTCAAATCTCTCTCTCATCAGGAGTAAGGTCGAATGCTATGCTAATGTTTTTAGGATTTTCAGTTGTCCCCAAATTTAATGATTGTGTGTTAACAGAATTAATATTAAAGATACTCATACAACTACTATTTGAATGTATGCAACCATCAGGAGAAACATCACACAAGTAAGCAAAATCAGACTTTATTACATTCGTTTTGGAAAAGAAAACATCATCATCCTCATACAAAGCAGATAAATTAAAATCAAAATCAAAATCATTGTTCTCAGAATCATAAAGCAGAATGTCTTCAAACTTTTCTTCAACCAGGGAGGCAATCTCTTCCGGAGTCTTCTAGGCTTTCAGGGCAGCTTCATTCTTCTCTTTTGGATTGGTTTCTTTGTTGGTTGACAGGGTGAGCTCTTTCTTTTCTTGCTCCACTAGCTCAGTAACATCTGCAAAATTTTCAAAACCTGGGATTAACTTACCCATGAACATGATTGGCTCAGGCCTTCCTTGGAGTGGTCCCATATCTGGAGCTTTGACAAAGATCTCCTCAAGTGGTGGGAAACTCATCTTCTCACTCTTCTTTGGCTGGACATTGTTGTCTTCATCATATCCTAACCCTTTCTTGGAAGTTTGAGTTCTAAATTCTGGTAGATTTGTTAAACAGGTCTTACCCTTTCCAAGACTAGCTCCATGAAGGTAGTTCATGTTCTTCATCATATTCAAGACTTTGGAGTCCACTACTTCATCATCAGAAATTGCAGCCACTTGAAAACCATTGAGAGGCTTCTCAACCATTAGAGCGTTAACAATCTCATTATCTTCAGCTTCAATGACCACTGTCTCATTTTCATTGGGGAATTTGATCTTTTAATGAAGGGTGAAAGGAACTCCACCAAGAAGGTGAAACCATGGTCGCCCCAAGAGCAAGGCGAAGGTAACTAGTATGTCTAAAACAACAAATTCAACAATATATTTAGTTGGCCCAACCTTGATGGTCGCTTTGAAAGTCCCTTCGGCGTGCCTCTTAGTGTTGTCATAAGCACGAATTGTCACCTCGGTTGGGTTTAGATCTCTTGTTGACATGGCTAGCTTTGGCAATATCTTAAGTTGGCAAACATTTATGGTGGACCCATCATCAACCATTACACATGGAGTCCTCTTCCCCTTGACTTATATTTTGATAAAGAGAGGGCGGATGTGGTCTCTCCCCTCCTCCGGTAAGTCCGCATCTGAAAAAGAAACTGCTCCCATATTAACTTCACTCTTTTCTTGGACCTCTTCACATTTCATTACTTCCTCAATTTTTATGAAGTTGATCAACTCCTCCGGTGTTGTGGAGGTAGAAATTGGCATGCTAGCCAAGGCTTTAGCCATAGTGTCTCGGTGCTTTTTAGAAGTAGCTAACAGGTCCTAAATGCTTACACTTGCTTGGGTTCTTTTTAATTGCTTGAGCACACCATCATCTTCTTCCACTTCAACTTCCTTTCCCTTATTTGTTTCTATCTCCTTAGGTGGTGGCCTTGCATAAGGCTTACCGAATCTAGTATTCATCACCTCATCTTCTTCGGGCTCGGACCAAGTCCACTCCTCCTTCTTGGATACAATATCATCATCACTATCACTTGAATCCCAAAACCCGTTGACAACACAAATTGCTACTTCTCCACCCATCATAGCTTGTTCAATTTTGACAAATGCCTCTTCTTCTTTGGTTGCTTTTTCATCCACATCTTGAAAAGAAGACATGACAAAGCCCTCATGCAAACCTCCTCCAATCATGAAGGTCGCCGGTGGTGGTACCCTATTGAATTTTGGCAATGGGTTATCTTTGGTGTTTGGCTTGTTGGGCTCGGGTAGCTTCCCATTATCAATTAGATTTTGAATCTCATGTCTCAACCTCACACATCTATCCATGTCATGTCCTTGCATTTGGTGAAATTGACAAAATGCTTTGGTGTTAAAATTTGGTGGGAGAGGGTTAGGCAAAGGATGAGGAAGGGTTGTAGCAATCCTTTTCTTTGAAGCTTGTTGAGAACCCAAGACATCAGTTTTCCCAATTCCAAAAATTGTCTCCTTGTTCCTTGGTTAGTAGCATTAACACCGACGACCTTTTGCATGCTTTGGCTACTAGGTTGATAGCTCCCTTTCTCGTTCATTTTTGTTGCAAAGCGGCTCTTCTCCCTTTTCCATTCTTCAATTTGCAAACCAGCTTGGAGAAGGTCTTTGAAATCATAGATGAGTGTATGAGATATCCTCTCACGAAGATTAGGCAACACCCCTCTCATAATCATCCTTATTTGATCGGATTCATTGGGCCTCTTCTTGAGTAAAGCGGCCTTGTTTCTCCATCTCTTAACATAATCTACAAAATTCTCATTTTGCCTAATGGACTCCACTTCCATCAAGGTAACTTCCAACTCAACATTATATCCATACTGTTGGATGAAGGCTTTGTAAAGTAGATCCCAACTCTTTTGTGTTCCATCATCTAAGGTATTGAACCAATTTTGGACAACAGGGTCCAATGAGAGCATAAAGTACCTTAGGGTTTGAGCCTTACTAGCTAGGCCAGACTGCATGGCAGTGATGTATTGCTTCACATGAAGATGAGGATTTTCGGTGCCATTGTACTTAGCAAAGGAAGGCATCTTGAATTTATAAGGGACCTCTTCATCTTGTTCAAATAGTTTGTCGATCGCAGACATCTCTTCGGTTTTCAGCTTCTTCTTAAATTTCTTTTCTAAATCAGCAATCATCTTTTCAACATCGGATGTCTCGGTCTTTTCAATAGTTGCCTTCTCAACTGCCTTCGGTTCTTTCTTCTTTTCTTGAATATCTTGGTAGTATTGAGCCCAATCATCATCATCATCAATGATCAACTTTTCATCATCAAAAACCACTTCACTAACTTTAGTCTTCCCTTTTATCCTTTGGTTTCTTAGTGCTAGCAAATGCCTCGGCATGATTCTCTAAGATTGCAGTCAATTGGTTCTTCATGGTCTCAGCTAGGGCCTCTTTTATTTCTTCCATTTTGGCATTAAGGGCCTCATCCACCATCCTTTGAATTTGTTCGGGCTCCATTATTTTAGGTGAGCAAGTGATTGAGTCATTGTTAGATACTTCATCTCCGACGTAGATAGGATTGTGGTAAGCTTTAGAACTATCATAATCCAGGGCTGTGAGCCAAAGAGGATCAATGATATGAGATGCATGTATGCATGTATGCACAAACAATCAACAAATAAGGATAAATAGAACGTTCCTTCCAACCTTATAACATCCACACACGAATGGCGTGTCTCTTTTCCTAGGCATATGGTTGACAAAATACCAACATGGGGTATCTTGCTTTCGAATAATTCCCTCGGACGTTTCAACCAATAGTTATATTTTTGAAAATGGGAATCAATCCATGATAATTCCTATTAATTAGGTTTTAATCCATTCAACCAACTATAATAGCTTTTATGCTATATTGGATTAAAACTAAATTAAGAGGTTTATTATAGATAGATTTCTCACTTGAAAAAGTAACTAATGATTCATGCCAAAAACAAGCCCACGGTTAATTTGTTTTTAGTGTAAACTAGGCCCACAATTGATTTTTGGTATTTTATAATTGACCTAAATATTTTTGCAAGCTCTTTGTAAAAAATGGTTGGGTGAAAGTAGTTTTGTTTCTAAGCCCATTGTAAAAGATTTAAGAAAAATGGATTTTGGGCTTAGAATTTTGGCCATGGGCCAAAGAATTTTCGATTTATTTATAGAAAAATTTTATGTCCAAAGACCATCTTGAAAAGTTTTGAAAATAGCTTTGGTCTTTTGGACTTTAAACAAAAATTTATTTTGAGCTTACAATATACCTAGGTCACAGTAGAAAAAGAACAAACCAAATAAGCCATTATTTAGACTAAGGCAAACTAACCATAGTCAAACAACATGCATTTGGGGTAAAACTTAAGGAAAGTAACTAGGCCAATTACATGAGCTTTAGTCTTTGGGTTAAAAGGCTTAGGTTCCCATAGCAAGTATATACCAAATGGTACGAGGCTTTGAGTGGTTATGCCATGCTCGATCTCCATACCTTGAGTGAAAGTATGGTATCCCCTACACAACACAACACGGGTAACACGGGCATTCTAACTCACGCACACGAAGCAATCTAATATGATGCAATGGATAATATCATTATAAGAAAGAATAGTATAATATAAAGACCAACGGAATCAACTTCTCTTATCCCCAGTGGAGTCGCCACTGTCAGCGGGGATTTTCTTCTCCACTCCTGGTGGAATGGTTCTTGCGACTTCGGCACTGTTTAGGCTCGGGGCCTTAGAGAACATGGACATAAGTCCGGTGAAAATGGAGTCGCCACCTGGACGGGCCGGGAAAAAAGAAAGGGGTGGATGACTCGATTCCTAAGGAATCCCCAACCCCCTAATGGGTTCAGAAAGTTGGGTACGTGTGGGGAAGGTGAGAAATGGCCCAGCACCCCCACAACGCCCAGTTCATTGGAATCGACCTCCTTTATAGGTCTTAATATTATAAAATTCTTAAATATAATAACATTATCCATATTACATACAATAATTAAAAGAAAGCATCATTACATTAAAATCAAAGCAATGTCCAAACAAAGCAAATAAATGGACACTCATTCGAAGATGGAAACATGTCCTTACATCACATGCCTAAATAGGACACCCACCGAAAGGTAGAAACATGCCCTTTACATTGGTTCTAAAATAGAAAAGCAAATTAAATTACATGATGTTTAAATGAGGTACCCACCAAGTGGAAACATACCTCTTACAACATTTGGAAATCTAAATAAATTGATAAAAGTAAATAACCATTCATAATATATAAATCATTCATCAAAGGTATCAAATATCAATAAAAAGTAAACATCCATCCATGATAAATAAGATAAACCAAGCATTGAATTTAAATAAATTAGAGCATAAGAAATAAAACCAAGCATGATCAAATATGGGATTGAATAAGGTAAATAAAAATCCAAATTATAGCTACTATTTCCATTTAGGGTTCTTTTCTCATGTGTTAAGGTTTTGGAATCCATAAAATTAAGCTACTGTGACTTTTTTATGGAATTAAAATAGATTAAGGTTTTATGTTTTAAAAGGTTGGTAAGACTCTTTGATTAACTAAATTAATATTTGAATGGTGAAATCATGAAACTAGGGTTTGAACACTTTGAAACACTTTTGATTCATGGTTTTAAATGGTGATTTTAAGCTACTGTGTAAAATTAAAGTATTTATGCTTTTATGGTTTTTAAAATTTTAAAGGATTAGGGTTTTAAAAAATTAGGGTTTAAAGTTTTAAAGGACTTTAGTTTCATTATTTTAGGTTTTGGAGTTGAATTAGGGTTTTAGGAGCTTTGAATCGGAGTTTTCGGGTGATGAATTGGTTTTTAGAATTTAGAAATCAATTTGATAATTTTATGAATTTTTATGAATTTTATGAATTTTTATGAATTTAAAAATTGGTGCCGAAAAAAATTGCCGCAGGAAAAAATACGCTAGTGAAAAAATTTGCCGCAGGAAACTGCGGCAGAGGGCGAGGAGCGGGCATCGCCTGCAGGAAATTCCTGCTGGCGACCATTTCGCACGCAGGAAATTCCTGCAGGCAAAATGTCCACGGACCCGCGCGACGATTTTTTCTTCACCAATTTTTTCGATGCTGATTTTTATTTTTATTTTTTTGACTTTTATTGTTTATTTTTATTTTTTTGACTTTTATTTGTTTATTTTTATTTTTTATTAATAAAATTAGATACTAAAGTAAAAATTATTTAGTTAAGATAACAAAAATTATTTTTGACCAATTAGACAACACAAATCATTTTGGACTAAATAAAACATATTGGACCGGACTGGGTTAAAAATTAAGGGTCTACAATAACAGTAGAATGTAATGATACAAATTATATAAAAAAATTTAAAGAGAATTAAAGACAATTACTGAACTGAGCTTGAATAGTGTAAGTGTGCAGAGCTGCATCTTCTGCAGTTCT
Organism: Garcia nutans; assembly: GCA_947685225.1. NCBI lineage: Eukaryota > Viridiplantae > Streptophyta > Magnoliopsida > Malpighiales > Euphorbiaceae > Garcia > Garcia nutans. The sequence goes on from CANTUV010000024.1 coordinate 56,687,326, forward strand.
ATAATAAGATTATTCTAGAAGTGTTACGTTGAGTTATATTAGGCATAAAAAATTAAAATTAAAATAAATAAAAGTTATATAAATTAATAAAATAATTGATTTTATGTGAGATTTAAGATTAGTTATGAATTAAATGGCTTATTGCCATAACAAGTAAATTTCAAGGAAGAAATTTCTTTAGAAGGGGAGAATTGTAATATTCCAAAATTTTAAATAGAGAACTTTTTAACTAATATTGATAATTGATAGTGTATAGTGATAAAATTAATGGGGATAAATGCTATAAGTTGAGAATAGTGAATAGTGTATCTCAAAAATTTACTAAAGAAATTATTTTTACGATTTTATAAGATTAAAAATCGAATTAGAATCAAAGGTTAAGAGTGAGGGTGCACCGTAGTTAAAATGAGATTGCCTCACTTGATTAAACTATATATATATATAGACATGTGTGTGTAGAAGACTCCTCTCTTCTCCCATCATCCACGCCTATCATCACCATCACCACCAAAACAACTAATTTCTTTTTCTTTTTAGAAATTTTAACCAAACTTTTGAAGGAAATGACATCTCGTTAAGGGTTTTTAAAAGAATAAGCTAGAAAATGTGAGATTATCAACAAGTGATCAAAGAAAATGAGGGAAAAGAGAGAAGGAGTGAGATTTTGAAAGAGGTATGTGCTTTTATATTTTAATTTACAAATATTTCAATTTCTATGAATTTTATGTTTGAATTAGTTGATTGAGTCATCTATAATGAATTATTACTGAAAAGTATTGGTTAAATGGATTGATGAGTGAAAATGAGTTAAAGGAACTTATAGTGATGAGTATGATTCTTAATTCAATCATTATAATAATTGAGTGTTTTGATGTTATTTTTAGCCATGACTGATGACTAAAGATTAATTAATGGATGTTTGAGTAAAGTATTGGATATAGACTCTTTCTATGTCAAAGAAACTAGTTTTTGATTCATGTTTATCATAGATCTTGAGTATATCGTGTTTAAGTGGTTGAGTATGCGAAATATAGAATTTTTGCTTAACACGGCCAGTGACACACCCATGTCACTAGGTGTGTCAACGATGCTATGTATCAACATTAATGACACGGCCAGTGACTGGGCCATGTCTCTAGGCATGTCGTAGCTGCTGTCATATAAGATTAATGACACGACTAATGACATGCTTGTGTCATTGGCATGTCAAAGCTTTTATAATGCAGAAGTAGTGACACGAGCAGTGACATGTCTATGTCGATGGCGTGTCAAAGCTTCTATAAGAATGGGCAAATGACATAGTCATTGACGTGCCCATGTCATTGGGCTTGTCACTTGAAGAATTTGCCTAAATTAGTTATTTTCCTTGTCTTTCATTTGTGATTCCGGCCTAAATGATTATAAGACCTCAAAGTGTAAAAGATTTTTGAAATCAACCCTGACAAGTAGTGCAATAAATTTTGAATATATGATAAATATGTGTAATACCAAATGTTGATCAAAGAATTGTTCCATTGAAGTGATATACATAATTCAATGTTAATCAAAACTAATGAATTTCCCAAATCATACTAATTTTAGATCTAGCTTTGAATTGAATGGCTAGCCAGAGGGAGGATAGTCATAGTGATAGTGGGCACCTCGTGCCATTAATGGACACATTGTGTCAACACTAACAGTGGGCATAATTGCCATTATACATTCTTGAGATTTGGCATTAAAATTGCTACACTAACTCGTTATCCAAACCTATGATCTGATTTTAGTGTGTATGGACATATTTAATGAAGTTATCTATATTAAAAATATATGTGAATATGATGTTATGAATAATGGAAGAAATGCAAAACAATAATATAAGTCAATTATTTAAAATCGACTTAATGTGTTACAATGTGAAAGTTATTAATAATGTATATATTAATATTTCAAATGAAAGTTCTAATGCATGGAATAGAAATGTTATATTGAAAATATTGAATTGATCAATAACTTTTTGAGTGTTATAATGATTGAAAGTGTATATAATGATATAAGATACAAAGTGCTCCAAAGTATAGTACTAAATCTAAGTGCCAAAATTATAGAATTAATGAAATTATCCTATATGTGAAACTGAAAAGTAAGACTTACTAAAAAACAAATAAGTGTATTATGAGCAATGTTAACAAATGAGAAAGTAATTCTTAAATACAATTATTCAAAAAGAGAAAAGTTGCAGTACCAAATTTGTAGTATAGCATGATGACTTTTATAAAGTTAAAGTTATTATTTTGTGTAATAAAAAATATTATGTTAGTTTGTTATTGAAAATATTTAATATATTGAAATGTTTATTAAAACTGAGTATTATTACTAAATTTTATTAAGTATTTTCCTTTAATATTAAGTGACAAAATATGTTTATACAAGCACCACTAAGCTTTGCTTAGCATGTTAGAATTATTTTTCGACACGCAAATATCATGTCATTGGAGCGAGTTAAGAAGTGGAATTAAAAATCTTAGAAATTATCTATAATACATATAGAGATCTTTTATTTATTGTACTTGTAAGTTATGAAGTATAATTATGCAATTTATCTTATCTACTTGAGAAATTGTACAAATTTGTGATCGTGAAAGAAATATATGTATTTAGAGAATGAAGTTTTAGATTTTAATAAATGATTATTAAATCAAGTAATGTATTATATATATATTTTTTTTGGATTGACAAACTTATGATGGTTATCTAATTTATAATTAATATTTAGTTTATTAGAGATATTGGAGATTGATTTAAATGTTGGATTTATACGTGTTGTACTATATAGATTGTATTATTATTTGAAAATTTTTGTTAGTAACACTTTGAAAGGAAACCTTGCCGATGAATTAATTAGAGTACAAATAGTATATTGAGTAATATTCTTTGATAGTTTTATGAGAGAATTTTCAAGGGATGTTACAAGTTCGGTACAACTTTAGAAGCTTAAATCTAGTCTTATTAAATTTTAAAAGTCTGAATCAAGTCCGGTCCAATTTTAAAAGCCCAATTCAAGGTTGGTTTAATTTTAAAAGTCAAAAATAGTTTAAATCCCAAGACAAGTGGGCCTAGCCCAAATTTTGTCGAATTGACATGCCTGATTCTCCACAAGCCCATGCCTGGGCCAAATTGGCTATGCCAATTTGCCACAGAAGCATATGGGCAAGCCCCTCTACCTAGTTGAATTGGGAATTTGTCTAAATCTGAAGAAGGATAGGATGAGTGGCAGGAGTGTTTGTCTCAAACTTGGATGGCTCAGCTAGGTTGCCCTGGTAGATTCTGATAAATATAAAAACTTATCACGCAAAAAAAGGCTGGAAGAAGAAACCTAGCAGCATTGAGTGATTAGCTACCAGCAATAATCAATTAAAAAGCAACAATTAAAAAACCTAACAACAACCATTAGAAAAAGCAATACACAGTACCATAAGAAACCATAAGGCAGTGGACGATTGCCTTCACTTTGTTCAATCGAGATTCTACAACTGGTGCAAATATAAAGCTTGGATCAGTGTGACATATCAGTGGAACCAACAAATGAAGGCTTGGAATCCCTTATTTAGTCTATTTTAAATTTACAGTAGTCCATGCATTATTCTTTAATTCATTGAACTATTCCTAGCTAGTTCTTATATTTTTATAACTAGAATCCAAATTTAATTAACCAAAACCTTAGTCTTTATTTAAAACCCTAAAGTTATTCTCAAAATCCTAACCTATAAAATATTTCCAAAACCCTAATATTGTTTTCCTTAAAACCCTAATTTACCTAAACCCTAAACAGCAAAACCCTAATCTTATTTTTAAAAGCACAAAACACTAGTTTTCAAAACTATAAACCCTAATTTTTATCTTAAAATCCTAGTGGGACCGCCTTAGGCGTGACTTGTATCGTCGTACACTATTTTTTCTTATTGGGGTAATATTAAGATGTGTTTGTTATTTTCTTTTTAATTATTCAATTATTTTCATATATGTTGTATTATTTTTCCCTAGCTTTATTCTTTTCCTTAGATTTATTTGTATTTTTAAAGGGAATTGTAAAAGGTATGTTTTCATCTAGTGTGGGTGCCTTGTTTATTTAGTTTATGTAATTGTAATTTATTTAAAGACTTTGGCACAATTGTAAGTGACACATTTCCACCTTTTGGTACATGTCCTATTTTTTTATTTTTTGTGAACAATTAAAGATTTTAAGTGTATGTTTCCATCTAATGATGGGTACCCATGTTATTTTGTGATGTGCTATTTTATCTTATTTTATGAATGAATCCATTTTATTAATAATTGCATGTAGAATGGACAATATTATAATACTTAAGAATTCAATGATATTTAGACTTGAAAAGGAGGCTAGTTCCAATAAACTGTGTACTATGGGTGTGCTGGGTCACTTCTCACCTTCTTCATGCGCATCTAACTTTCTGAACCCAATAGGGGATTAGGGATTCCTTAGGAATCGAGTCATCCACCCCTTTCTTTTTTCCTACTCTTCCGGGAGGCAACTTCATTTCTCTAGATTTAGGCATGTGTTCTCTAAGGCCCTGAGTCTACTAGTGCCGAAGTCACAAGAACCATTCCATATGGGAATGGGATAAAAATCCTTGCTCACAACCCCCATAATGACCGATTCATTGGAATCGACCTCCTTTTCAGGTCCAACTATTATTAAAATTTTAAATATTATAAAATCATCCATACTATATGCAATTATTGAAATAAATATTCATTATATTGAAATCAAAGAAATTTCAAACAAATAAATAAAGTGGGCACCCATACAAGATGGAAACATGCCCTTACAACCATGTCCAATGTCCAAAACTAAATAAAATAGGACATCCACCATTTGGTGAAAACATGCCCTTTACATTAATGCCAAAACTTAAAGTAAATAAAATTACATTTAACCTAGCTAATGAGATACCCACAAAGTGGAAAAGATATCTCTTACATCATTGACATCAAGACAATAAACATTAAAATATTTAATAAAAATGAATTAAACCATAAAAAAATTCACAATGATAAAAGCAAATCATCTATCATAAAACATCAATAAATTACTCATCATAGACATGAAACAATAAAATCTAGGTTCATAACTTTTAAATTAATCATAAGATATATATGAATTAGGGTTTATAAATGAAAATTTTAGAAAATAATATTAGGTTTTTAGGGTCTTAGAAAACAGTATTAGTGTTTTAAGATAAAAACTAGGGTTTTAAGGAATTAAGGTTTGGAATTTAGTTTTTGGATTTTTGAAAACCAAGATTCTAGATGTTTTGAAATGGTTCAAGATTTTTAATTAAGAAACTAGTTTTACATATTAGGGTTCTAGAAATTAGTTTTATAGATTAGGGTTTGAGGTTTTAGATTATGGTTTCATTAATTAGGGTTTTGGGAATTAATTTTATAGATTAGGGTTTAAAGAATAATTTTAGGATTTTAAAAAAAAGACTAGGGTTTTGGTTAATTAAATTAGGGCTTGGGTTTTTCAAAAAGAATATTTAAATAGCTACTGTAAATTTAAAAATTAATAATCACTTTCCATTGGTTTTACCAGATATTAGGGTTTTATATAATGGGATTTCTTAAATAAATGTTAGGGTTCTTATATTTTATGAATATGCAAAAGTGGTTTTGGGTAATCTAATTAGGGTTTTAATAACTATACCGGTGATGTAAATTGAACCTTAAGCTACTGTGAAATTGAAACAAAGAAATAAAAAGTAAGCTATTGGATGAGACAAATCGATTAAGTTTATGTTTAATAAAATATGTAACTAGGGTTTTAGTAATTAAGCTGCTGGATTAAAATAACAATAAAAAATAATTAAAATGTTTACGTTTAAACAAGCTAAGTTTAGAAGACAAGACCTGTGTTGAAGTCTCCACCAAATTAAGTAGATTGATCCAAGCTGCTGCAAGCACCAAATTGAAATTCTGGCCAAGCAAAAATCAAGACAGTAGCCACTGCCTTGTTTTATGAATTTGATAGTATTATGTGTTTGATGGTTGCTCTCTCTGTTTTGATAATATTTGCTAATGCTTGGTTGCTTTGTGATAATTGTCAATCCCTTCTCTACTCTTTTAATCATTTATTTATAGGAAAATAATCACTTAATCCTAAACCTAATTTGCTCAATCCAAGGTTTAAATAAATTATAGCTTGATTAGGAAATTAAATTGCATGGTCAAAATTCATTTAGAACTCGGATTCATGTTGATTTGGAAGGACCAAATCGACAAGAGCCAGCCTCATATCGATTTGGATTGCTCATATTGATTTGGACATCCAAATTGATATGTGCTTTGCCTCATATCGATTTGGGATGCCCAAATTTTAACCATCCCGACTCAAACCGATCCAAAATTATTAATATTTCGGGCCTAACTATTTTTTCACAATTTTAGTATGAGCTTTATGAATTGGACCAATTCGATTTCAAGCTTTAAAATTAGGTTTAGGTCATTTAAAATTATAACGGACCAAGATAAGCTTCTTAAATTTAAATTGGCCCAAATTTAAGAGTCTACAGTTTGCCCCCTGCTTGAGCGATCTGAGACTTCATTAGAAGAGAGTAAAAAGCAACATGACTTTTGAACTGATTTAGAACAAGAATGGGTTCTGGACCTGAGATTTGATTGAGTTCTTGACTAAAAAATGATTTGGGTTCTAGACCTGAGATGGCTTGAGTTCTGCACTTGGATTGAGTTCTAGACTAAAAAATAATTTAGGTTCTGGACCCGAGTTGGTTTTGATTTTGGACCCAGATTGAGTTCTGGACTAGAAAATAATTTAGGTTCTAGACCCGAGATGAGTTCTGGACTAAAAAATGATTTGGGTTTTGGACTTGGATTGAGTTTTGGATTTAAAAATGATTTGGGTTCTGGACCCGATTTGAGCTTTGGACTAAAAAATAATTTGGGTTCTGGACCGAGATGAGTTGTAAGAATTAAATTCAATGGTCAATTTTGCAAAAAAATCTGGCTATTTTTTACCATACCTATGTACTCTTGCCCCCTGCGTGGAAAAAATATTTATAAGTATAAAAAATATTTTTTATATATGCAATAATATATAACCAATGCTTGTTGGAACATGTGCTATGTGTGAATTATTGAAACAAAAAGAAAGCCTTGAATTATTGATCTACGAAAGAAACTAATAATTTAAGGTGAATTGTGAATGAAAAATTATTTGTGCTTATGGATGAAACTGACTCCTTTTGTTCTTTTCTTTTCTTTTCTTTCACTTCATCCTTTTCTTTTCTTTCACTTTATAATATTTTTTTATCGCATACCTGAAACGTCGCTTAGTTTTTCCTATATAAAAGCTTGAATTCGTTGCATTTGGCATTCCGAACATCTTCATCCACAACATTGTCATAATTTTAAGTTTTTGAAAGTGTTACCACTTACCATAAATGGCTTCTATTCAACATTCCTCCAAATTTATTAGTATAATTTAATTATAAATATTATTGTGCAAAAATATTCATGAAAATTTATATAACAAAATTGGTAAATATTATAGTGCAAGAATGCGCATGAAGATTGATGTAGCAAAATTGGTAAATATTATTATGCAAAAATATGCATGAAAATTGATGTAGTAAAATTGATAAATATTATTGTGCAAAAATATGCATGAAAATTGATGTTGTAAAATTTATAGAAATTAGTAAGAGAAAGGGGTGTATGAATGTAATTTTTATTAAAGCGCAAAAAAGAAATTTATGTATACTTAACTTGACTTACCTATATTTGGATAGCATGAGGGTTGTGACATTCATGGCGGTAGAAACATCCACAAAGCCCACAAGTGGTATGATCGGGCCCTACTTGCTGTAAAAAGAATGGTCCGAGAAAGCGGGTTTGAAGATTTTATTTTGCAATTACCATCCCGAGGATATCAAATTGACAGGAGTGTCATTCAAGTGCTTACAAAGAGATGGATGGACACTACCCATACTTTTCACCTGCCTATCAGAGAGATGACCATAGGTCCAATTGATTTTGCTACCCTAATAGGCATCTGATATCATGGGATTCCCATCCCTTTAACTAGCAATATCTTAACCCGTGAGAAAATTTGTTAGTTGACCAGTGTTAGGCCCCATTTTAGAGGACCATACATAATCAAATATAAGTCTATCCAAGAATACTAGATGGAGTATACTCGACCCATGCAAAATAAGAGAGTTGAATAGTATACTCGAGGGTTTTTATTATATCTACTGGGGGTGACCATATTGGGCAGCACTGAGTTTGCGATCCATTTGTCAGTGTTGTGCCCTTTTCGATTTAGACTATGTGCTAACTTATGCATGGGGAGAAGCTGGTGTCGCATGTTTTTATCATGGCTTTGATGTGATTTGCAGGAATAGAATATCCTTTACTGGCTTTATGGCTGTTGCCGAGGTATCACTTTGCTTATAACGATTAGTCCAAATAATGCATGTGTGTGGATTTTGATCTTTCTTTTTATGCATAAGTATGGGCATATGAGCACAGCCTGGTGAGAGTTTCCAATATTACTAGGCTGTGAGTCAGATATCTATGGCTAAGCTTCCAGCTATCAGGCCGTAGAGAAGTGCCTGGAAGCCACCATGTACACACTCACTGCAATCATATAAGTTGCTTAACTTGGAACTAAGTAAGAGAAATTTTACTATTAATATTAAAACTTATGAGTAAAATAACTTACTTGTTTTCTTTTCTGTAGGTGAACGTAGCTTGGTAGAGTGTAACACCCCCACATCCAATGCACACACACTACAACTACAACCATGTAGCATAAGTGCACCAAACATAGGGATGCTACGGTTTTCTTCAACATTCAAAACATTTAAATAGATACAATACTATTATCATTATATAATATAGAAAAGTAGATCATTTACTTTTAAAATAAAACACATTAGATATATATATACATACATATAGTTATTTCACAGCGGAAGTCATAAAATATTTACATATTTGAAAACACTTAATTCCATATTTACAAATATACAAATATGTACATTTAATCAATACTTTACAAAATATAAAAAGAGTTATACATGATTGGCAAATCTCCTTTGATCTTTAAGTCTCCAAAATCAACTCTTCAATGTCTACCCTCACTCGGTCTCGAAGAGCTCTCGGGTTCGATTCTAACAGTTCTATCACCTGCGCGATTAAACACTATCGCGCTAAGCCAAGGGCTTAGTAAGATAATCATGCTAATGATATGACTTCGGGCAATGTAATGTCATTTCTCAACCCATAATATATATGTAACATCATATATGCAAAATTAACAATATACTTTCACATTACATATCACATTTTATTATCTTTTCCTATACCTCATTAGTATTCATTTAATCATCAATACAAAGCAAAACAAACATCATTCATGACTCACATTAACCATAGACAAGCATGGGCCCAAGACACACTAATATGCCATTCAATTTTCAGAGTTAATGTTTTGGTTCTATCATCACATTTATCAATATCAATATCATAGACCCAACTAGGCTTCAAGGATTAAGTTCAACCAAGCTTCAAGGGGAGCAAAGCATGCTAAGCTTCTACCCAACTTGGCTTCAAGAACTAACCCAACCTAGCTTCAAGGGTGGTAACATCTCAATTAGGCTTCAAGGATTCAATCCAACCTAACTTCAAGAGATTGTTACACTTATTAGGCATGCCACCAACAACCAACTTTGAAAATGGAATAACACATTAGCCACACAATTCATTTATTATTCAATTATCATTTCCATTTCCAATTATCATCAACATTTAGGCATACATGCCGTCTTTCTCTCAATATCATCATCATAGCCAAATACAATGGCTTTGTATCACATTTCACATTTCAATTCATATTATGCATAAAACATCATTGATATCACATCTTTGATATAACATTTCAAGGTACATTACTCATAAAATACAATACCTTTCACAATGCATAACATAACCTTGTTTAAATCTCAACAATGCAATTAGGGCAAAGAACAACTTATATGATTCATAGCTTTAGGATCTTCCATATGCATTTGATTAGTTCATTCATTGATTCAAGTGTGTTAAAAGTGTTTTAGGGTTAGGTTTAAGAACCAACCCACCTTTGAAGAACCAAAACAATGCAAAAAGAACAAAGAAACAAAACCCTAACCAACTCATTTGATGGACACGGGCAGCACACATGAGGGACACGGCCAGGCTTGTGGCCGTGTCTCTCAATTCAACTTTGGCAGTAGCAAACACGGCTTAGGGACACGGCCGTGTCTCTTCAACCAAAACTCACAGTAGCTCACACGGCTTGGGAACACGGCTGTGTCACCCAAAAATTTATCCAACACGTCCAAAATCATATGACTTGGCCGTGTCTCACAAAACCAAAACCCTAATTCTAACCAACTCTCTTCCAAATGCATTAAAACTCAATATACATCATACCACATGCTTCAAATGAACATCATCAATGTTCTAAATACATATTCATTACAATAATCACTTTAAAACACCTTAATATCACAATTAAACAAACACCATCTCAAAACCCTAATTAATCACCATCCTTTTTCATCTTTCAAAAACAACATCCATTTAAACATACAATCTTCACAATCAACCCAACACTAATTCCATCTTTTAACTTACAATCAATTTTAACACTTAAAAACATAACACAAACTCATCTCATCATCACACCAACAAAACCTAATTCCTTTCTCACACCACTTCAAAAGAATTGAAGAAATTAAAGAGAAGATCTTACCTTATATGAAGAAATTCCACAAATCTTTCACCAAATCTCTCAATTCCTTCATCAATTTGAGTATAGCATCAAGAACACTTTTCTTTCCCTTTGTCTTCTTCAATGGCCGGCACCAACATGAGAAGAAAAGAAAATGCCCAAGTCAACCTCTCTTTCCTTCTTAATCTCCACCATGCATTTCATCCAAACAATTACCAAAATGCCCTCAAACATATAACTAACCTTTTGTCTTATATAAGCCCATATAAGTAATTACTCACTCAACAATAAAATATCTTCTTCCACTAACCAACACCTTGACTCTTCTTTGACCCATTTATATGTTATATATATAAACATATACACAACATATACCATTCTCTCTAAACCCTAAATTCTTTCCCAAAACACTTATACTTTTCTTTCTCAATTTAAACCAACAATCCAATAACAACAACAACAACAACAACAACAACAAGCAAAACTTCTAGGGCATAAATGAGGATATTACAATTCTCCCCCTCTAAAAAGAAATTTCGTCCTCGAAATTACCTGATATAAAGTCTGAAACAACTGAGGATATTGCTCTCGCATGGTTTGTTCACTTTCCCAAGTTGCTTCTTCTTTTCCGTGGTTCTTCCAAAGAATTTTCACTAATGGCACTCTCTTGTTCCTCAATTCTTTCACATCATATGCTAAGATAGCAACTGGTTCCTCTTCAAATGTCAAGTCTGGGCTCACTTCAATAGATTCAAATGGCAACACATGAGATGGATCCGACCTGTACCTTCTCAACATAGATACATGGAACACATTATGAATACGATCCAACTCAGGTGGCAAAGCAAGTCTATACGCCACTGGCCCAACTCTTTCTAACACTTCATACGGTCCGATGAAACGAGGACTTAATTTCCCTTTTCGACCGAACCTCAAAATCTTCTTCCAAGGAGATACCTTCAAAAATACCTTATCCCCAACATCAAACTGAATATCTCTCCTCTTCAGATCTGCATAAGACTTCTGTCGGTCAGAAGCTGCTTTCAATCTGCCTCGAATCAACTTCACTTTCTCTTCAGTTTCTTTAATCAAATCAGGCCCAATCAATTTGCTATCACCAAGTTCACTCCAACAAAGAGGTGTTCTGCACCGTCTGCCATACAATGCCTCGAATGGAGCCATTCCGATGCTGGATTGGTGACTGTTATTATAAGCAAACTCCACAAGAGGTAAGAATCTATCCCAACTTCCAGTGAAATCAATGACACAGCTTCTCAACATATCCTCAATGATCTGTATCACCCTCTCAGACTGTCCATCCGTCTGTGGATGAAAAGCAGTACTGAAGTGTAGTCGAGAACCCAAAGCTCTGTGCAAACTCTTCCAAAATCTTGAAGTAAACCTGGGATCTCGATCAGACACTAAAGAAGTTGGAACACCATGCAATTTCACAATCTCATGGATATACAACTCAGCTAACCTTTCCAAAGAATAATCCATCCGAACCGGAAGGAAATGAGCTGTCTTAGTCAATCTATCCACAATCACCCATATGGCATCATGTTTCTTTTGTGTCAAAGGCAACCCAGACACAAAGTCCATTGTCACTCTTTCCCACTTCCACTCTGGCACTGACAACGGTTGAAGTAACCCAGTGGGAACTTGATGCTCTGCTTTAACCTTCTGACAAGTGAGACATTTAGATACAAACTCAGCAATGTCTCTCTTCAACCCAATCCACCAATAATGTTGTCTCAAATCATGATACATCTTCGTATTACCCGGATGCAAAGCAAATAAAGACTGATGAGCTTCCTCTAAAATGATCCTCTTCAAGTCAGCATTATCGGGTACACACAATCTATTCTTAAACCATAGGCTCCCATCATTCCTCACAACAAAATCTCTAGTCTTTCCACTCTCACAATCTAAAACAATCTTCTGAATCTTCTTATCAGCTAACTGAGCCTCTTTGATCTGATCCAACAAAACTGGCTTCAATTGCAACTGTGCCAACAATGCACCATCATCACAAGGTACAAAACTGGCACGCAATGCTCTCAACTCAACAAGCAACGAGAGCGAGTAAACTGTTAAACCAGCTAAAGACTTCCGACTTAAGGCATCAGCAACTACATTTGCTTTACCTGGATGATAATCTATCAAACAGTCGTAGTCTTTAATCAATTCTAACCATCTCCTCTGCCGAAGGTTGAGCTCTTTCTGAACACCCAAATACTTCAAACTCTTGTGATCAGTGTAAATGAAACATTTCTCCCCAAACAGATAATGGCGCCAAATCTTTAATGCAAACACAATGGCAGCCAACTCCAAATCATGGGTAGGATAGTTAAGCTCATGCGGTTTCAACTGTCGAGATGCATAAGCTATAACTTTCCCTTCCTGCATCAGCACACATCCCAAACCACTATGTGACGCATCACTGTAGATCACATATGGTTTGCCTTCAACAGGTAAAGTTAAAACAGGCGCTTGAGTCAACATATCTCTCAACTGCTCAAAGCTAGCCTGACACTGATCCGTCCACACAAACTTCACTCCCTTACGAAGCAATCTGGTGAGTGGAGTAGCTATCAAAGAAAACCCTTTCACAAACCGCCGGTAATAGCCTGCCAAACCCAGAAAACTTCTAACCTCTGTCACTGACTTGGGTGGACTCCAATTCAAAATGGCTTCAACTTTACTCGGATCAACTCTGATGCCTTCTGCTGAAACAATATGTCCAAGAAAAGCTACCTGATCCAACCAGAACTCACACTTCGACAATTTGGCAAATAACTGCTTCTCTCTCAAAATCTGCAACACAATCCGCAGATGCATATCATGTTCTTCTTCATTCTTCGAATACACCAGAATATCATCGATGAAGACCACAACAAACTGATCCAAATAGGGCCTGAACACCCTATTCATCAAATCCATGAAAGCTGCAGGTGCATTCGTCAGACCAAAAGGCATAACTAAAAATTCATAATGCCCATACCTGGTCCGAAATGCAGTCTTCGGAACATCTTCAGCTCTGACTCTCAGCTGATGGTACCCCGATCTCAGATCAATCTTAGAGAATACTGACGCTCCCTTCAACTGATCAAAGAGATCATCGATTCTAGGCAAAGGATACTTATTTTTAATGGTCACCTTGTTCAATTGCCTATAGTCGATGCACAACCTCATAGTACCATCCTTCTTCTTTACAAAGAGCACAGGAGCTCCCCAAGGAGAAACACTGGGGCGAATGAATCCTCTATCCAACAGCTCCTGTAATTGCACTTTCAACTCCCTCAATTCTGCTGGTGCCATTCTGTAAGGAGTAATGGAGATAGGAGTGGTACCAGGCAACAATTCAATACCAAACTCCACCTCTCTCTCAGGCGGCAATCCTGGCAACTCCTCAGGAAACACATCAGGGAACTCTGCAACTGTGGCAATGCTATCAATAGGAGAACTTCTTACTCTAGTATCTATCACATGAGCAAGATAAGCTTCACATCCCTTTCTAATCAACCTCCTGGCTGCAACAGCTGAAACAAATAAGGAGGCTAACTGTTCCTGCTCATTAGATACTATCACCTCTCTACCATCACTAGTTCTCAAAGAAACAATCTTCTTTTTACAATCCACCACAGCTCCATGTCGAGATAGCCAATCCATGCCTAAAATCACATCATATTCCTTAAATGGCATCTCAATCAAATCTCCAAGGAACTCCTCACCCTGCACCCTCACTGCACTATCCCGATGCACTTTATTCACAATCACACTATGCCCTAACGGATTTGTCACCAAAACATCAAATCCTAGGGACTCAGCATGCACATCAAACACAGGCAATACAGATGCACTAATATAAGAATGGGTGGAGCCCGGATCAATCAAAGCAAGTACTGCAGTATCAAATAAAGAAAAAGTACCAGCTATGACCGCCGATGCATCCGGCTGTCTCTGCATAACATACATCCTCTGGGAAGAACCAACCTCCTCCGGTCTAGTCTCCCTGGATGCAGCACCACCTCTAGAACTGAACCCTGCTCTACCACCTCGGCTGGCACCTCTGCCTCCCCTCACACTGGCTCGAGAAGCGGCAGAATCAACTGACATCTGCCTCTGCCTCTCAGGGCAATCTCTCACAAAGTGATCCGGTGACCCACACCTGAAACATACCCCAGCAACACCAGCTTTCCAACATGGACCACCATGGGGCCTCCCACAATGGATGCAAATAGGTAAGGTGGATCTCTGAATCATAGGGGTTGGAGCACTTGCCACTGAAGCTGCAGGTCTGAATCTTTGTCTCTGGAACTGCACTGATCTACCTGCTGGTCTCTGGCTCCTAATACTCCGAGGAACAAAACTTCCTCTACCCCTCTTCACTGAAGAAGACCCTGCCTCAAACTGGGGCCTTCTCACCCAAACCTCATCCTCCGAAGCAGCTGCAATCACTTGAGCCCTTTCTACATCTCGAGCTGCTGCCACTAGCTGGGAGAAATCGTGATATCTAGACCCGGCCACTAAGCACATGATAGAGGGTCTCAATCCCTCCTGAAACCTCCGGCATCTATCTATCTCATCAGCAATAATGCCACCAGCATAATGACTCAATCTAATAAACTCAACCTCATATTCAGTTACAGTCTTGCTATCTTGCTTCAAGCTTAAGAACTCCATCTTCTTCATATCCTTATACTCCCTTGGAGTATACTTCAACTCAAATTCTCTCAAGAAATCAGTGTAAGACAGTGTTGGAGGATCATCCATAGAATGGGGCACCGTCTTCCACCAATCGTAGGCATCCTTCTGTAGCAAAGATCTTGCATAGTCAAACTTTTCCTCTGAGGTGGCTTGCAACTGAACAAATACTCTCTGAACTCTATCAAGCCACTGTTCTGCCACAGCTGGATCAACTGTGCCTAAGAAATCCTCCGCTCCATATTTCCTTAGTTTATCATAATGCCTTACTGGTACTGAAGGCTGAGGGGGTGGTGGCTGTGGTTGCACAGGTGCTTGTCTCATAGCTTCCATCATATGCACAAACCAAGCTGGTGGAACCTCCTCACCAGTTGGTCTCCCCGACACCGAAGCAGGTGCCTCCCCAGCACTCACAACTCTAACTCCCACATCAGGAGCAACACTCTCCTCACTGCCCTCAACTGACTGTCTCAAATGAGAATCCATCAACATCTAACACTGCAAACACAACATGACACACCTTATTAAAGATCAAAGATTGCCAATCCCAAACATGTATTTTCTTTCAAAAACTCACTTTTTAATTCAAAATATTCTTTTTATAACATATTACCTAGGTTGAGAATCTCAAACCTAGGCTCTGATACCAAAACAATTGTAACACCCCCACATCCAATGCACACACACTACAACTACAACCATGTAGCATAAGTGCACCAAACATAGGGATGCTACGGTTTTCTTCAACATTCAAAACATTTAAATAGATACAATACTATTATCATTATATAATATAGAAAAGTAGATCATTTACTTTTAAAATAAAACACATTAGATATATATATACATACATATAGTTATTTCACAGCGGAAGTCATAAAATATTTACATATTTGAAAACACTTAATTCCATATTTACAAATATACAAATATGTACATTTAATCAATACTTTACAAAATATAAAAAGAGTTATACATGATTGGCAAATCTCCTTTGATCTTTAAGTCTCCAAAATCAACTCTTCAATGTCTACCCTCACTCGGTCTCGAAGAGCTCTCGGGTTCGATTCTAACAGTTCTATCACCTGCGCGATTAAACACTATCGCGCTAAGCCAAGGGCTTAGTAAGATAATCATGCTAATGATATGACTTCGGGCAATGTAATGTCATTTCTCAACCCATAATATATATGTAACATCATATATGCAAAATTAACAATATACTTTCACATTACATATCACATTTTATTATCTTTTCCTATACCTCATTAGTATTCATTTAATCATCAATACAAAGCAAAACAAACATCATTCATGACTCACATTAACCATAGACAAGCATGGGCCCAAGACACACTAATATGCCATTCAATTTTCAGAGTTAATGTTTTGGTTCTATCATCACATTTATCAATATCAATATCATAGACCCAACTAGGCTTCAAGGATTAAGTTCAACCAAGCTTCAAGGGGAGCAAAGCATGCTAAGCTTCTACCCAACTTGGCTTCAAGAACTAACCCAACCTAGCTTCAAGGGTGGTAACATCTCAATTAGGCTTCAAGGATTCAATCCAACCTAACTTCAAGAGATTGTTACACTTATTAGGCATGCCACCAACAACCAACTCTGAAAATGGAATAACACATTAGCCACACAATTCATTTATTATTCAATTATCATTTCCATTTCCAATTATCATCAACATTTAGGCATACATGCCGTCTTTCTCTCAATATCATCATCATAGCCAAATACAATGGCTTTGTATCACATTTCACATTTCAATTCATATTATGCATAAAACATCATTGATATCACATCTTTGATATAACATTTCAAGGTACATTACTCATAAAATACAATACCTTTCACAATGCATAACATAACCTTGTTTAAATCTCAACAATGCAATTAGGGCAAAGAACAACTTATATGATTCATAGCTTTAGGATCTTCCATATGCATTTGATTAGTTCATTCATTGATTCAAGTGTGTTAAAAGTGTTTTAGGGTTAGGTTTAAGAACCAACCCACCTTTGAAGAACCAAAACAATGCAAAAAGAACAAAGAAACAAAACCCTAACCAACTCATTTGATGGACACGGGCAGCACACATGAGGGACACGGCCAGGCTTGTGGCCGTGTCTCTCAATTCAACTTTGGCAGTAGCAAACACGGCTTAGGGACACGGCCGTGTCTCTTCAACCAAAACTCACAGTAGCTCACACGGCTTGGGAACACGGCTGTGTCACCCAAAAATTTATCCAACACGTCCAAAATCATATGACTTGGCCGTGTCTCACAAAACCAAAACCCTAATTCTAACCAACTCTCTTCCAAATGCATTAAAACTCAATATACATCATACCACATGCTTCAAATGAACATCATCAATGTTCTAAATACATATTCATTACAATAATCACTTTAAAACACCTTAATATCACAATTAAACAAACACCATCTCAAAACCCTAATTAATCACCATCCTTTTTCATCTTTCAAAAACAACATCCATTTAAACATACAATCTTCACAATCAACCCAACACTAATTCCATCTTTTAACTTACAATCAATTTTAACACTTAAAAACATAACACAAACTCATCTCATCATCACACCAACAAAACCTAATTCCTTTCTCACACCACTTCAAAAGAATTGAAGAAATTAAAGAGAAGATCTTACCTTATATGAAGAAATTCCACAAATCTTTCACCAAATCTCTCAATTCCTTCATCAATTTGAGTATAGCATCAAGAACACTTTTCTTTCCCTTTGTCTTCTTCAATGGCCGGCACCAACATGAGAAGAAAAGAAAATGCCCAAGTCAACCTCTCTTTCCTTCTTAATCTCCACCATGCATTTCATCCAAACAATTACCAAAATGCCCTCAAACATATAACTAACCTTTTGTCTTATATAAGCCCATATAAGTAATTACTCACTCAACAATAAAATATCTTCTTCCACTAACCAACACCTTGACTCTTCTTTGACCCATTTATATGTTATATATATAAACATATACACAACATATACCATTCTCTCTAAACCCTAAATTCTTTCCCAAAACACTTATACTTTTCTTTCTCAATTTAAACCAACAATCCAATAACAACAACAACAACAACAACAACAACAAGCAAAACTTCTAGGGCATAAATGAGGATATTACATAGAGTGCCGAAGGGAGAAACAAGTGGACTGTGTGTATGATTAATGCATTGCCCTTACAAGAGTCTCTTTGGATCATTGCCTGCCTAGTCTGTTGTGGCTGGTATCTTGGTGAACTAGTATATAACTAGTTTCTCGATCCTGACCAGTGAAGAGTACCAGAAGATTTCCCATCATTTATGTTGAACACAAGATCCATGCGAGAACTTATTGGAGTCGTGCTCGCAATGGCTTTGATATTGGAGACCTTCTGCTTTCACTGGATGTATCATGTGTCTAATTCATTCAGGATCATCTGATAAATTTTGAGGTTTCTCCTGCTGGCATCTGAGGGCTTCTCAGGGATGAAGGAGAAGAATGGGAAGTGGAGAAAGAAGAAGAAGAAGAAGATGAGGAGGAGAAGAGGGAGCCTTCTTTCCATTCGTGTGGTGACTCTAGGGCTGGTGCCTTAGGTGAACGCTTAACTTTTGGCCTTTTCAACTATTTCATCTTAACTTATTCTGATTATTTTTATGATTATTATAGGCTACTATTTCATTTGATGATGAAACTAGACCTTCTTCTGTTGCTCCAATTCTATAGCAATTTTCTCCAGTGTAGTGGCAATTTTCTCCATATGCTCCCCCTTTTGTTCCCCCTCCAGATATGCCATCTTATCCTTAGGGCTTCAATCTGAGTTACCTGGTCTATTATGCTGTCAATATTGTTTTATGCTAAATGTATGCATGATTATGTATGTTTTTACTTGCTTCCTTTTTTGGCTCACAGTGAATGCCTAAGGAACAAAACAAAAAGTTGCAAGAGGAGTTAGCTACCAGTTGTTCAGAGTTGGATGCCAGCTAACAAGATACCGTTCATTTTCAAGATCTATACCATTAGTGAGAACAAAGTTTTTGGGACTTTCGGTTTCAGGACTATATGGATCTTGATGCTT
This sequence comes from Garcia nutans, assembly GCA_947685225.1. Taxonomy (NCBI): domain Eukaryota; kingdom Viridiplantae; phylum Streptophyta; class Magnoliopsida; order Malpighiales; family Euphorbiaceae; genus Garcia; species Garcia nutans. The sequence goes on from CANTUV010000024.1 coordinate 56,706,942, forward strand.
CTTCTTTAAGGGGGCCCCGGACCAATGACCATGACATGCCTCCTCCTTTTTCGGGCAACAACTATTACAAACCCGGCTTTCAAGGTGATAGGGACTCAAGTGCTTTCCCCTGGAGTGGATTCCAAGCGGATGATATATCTCCTCCTCAATCAAGCGATGATCTTTTAGGGCTTTATTTGATTTTAGACTACCTCCCCCTTCTCAGTAATCAACTTGTATTAAAATAAACATATTGTAATAATAATAATAATAATGAGATGTACTTTTTTTGCAACTTTGACTTTTCACTTTTTTTGTATCTTTTTTATCATTATAATAATATATATATGTACACAGAATCACCCATGATGAATTCAAATTTGGATTCATCATGAATAGATGCTTGACTCGGTATTCCAATGACTACTCAATGTAAAATCCTTTCCTTGCACGTCTTGGTTTTCCTTTCCTTGCGTGACTTGGTTTTGATTCACTGCCTGTTCCTTATGCACTTCGATCTATAAGCCAATGCCTATTTAAATCAGCCAAAATACATCAACCACATCACTATTCTTAATTTCAATAGAAACAAATTCATATCCTGTGAATTTTATCAAAGCAACAAAAACAATTCCAACAATTTTGATTTTTCTTTAATTTCGGTAATGACTTAGCTTAATTTAAAGTAAATCAAATGTTTTATTTAAGGCCATGAAAGCTACACATTGGGAATAAACATCCTGGGCTCAAATTAATGCTCTAAAGTGCTTTCAAAATGTCAAGTTGGACCATTCCTTTTTACATGCCATGGCTTCCTTTTTGGAATGTAAAACTAGGACTTTCAAGATAAACAACTTTGAAATTTATCCTATGATTAAAGAATTTGAAGCTATTCTCAGATATCCAAGCAATCATCTAATGACATTACCCATACCAACTTTCAAGATTCATCAAAAGATGTAGATGTTGTTTCAACTCTCGAAACTCAAAGTTCTACAATTGACCATAGGTGAGAAGGTCATGCTTGGTGTATTGATTGATTTTTGTACTTCTTATTTGGCTCCCACCAAAGAATGGAGTCGCATGTCTTGTCTATGCTTGCTTAGTCAATTCTTGGTTGTTTCTCCTATTGTTGACATTGATCCATGAGTACTGGATATTATGGACTCAACTTTGATTATGGTGAAGCATCAAATTCTAAATTCAAAATCATAATCTATAGAATCAAGATTTCAAACCATAAAAACCTAATATTTTAACCGTAAAATCCTAAAATTTTAATAGCCATTAAAACATGTTTTTTTCAAATCTAAAATCCCAATTACACCTTTCTAAAAAACCAAAACAACAATCTATTTTTTTAAAACCCAATCCAGTAAACCCTAGTTTTCCGAAACCCTAATTCTTAAAATATCAAAACTTTATGACAAGTTCATCAACACCTTAAAGCCCTAATCCAGTGAACCTAAAACCCAATCTAGTAAATCTAAAATCCTAATTCTTAACTCAGTAACCATAATCCAGTGAACCTAAAACCCAATCTTTTAAAATTATAAACCCTAATATCTTAAGGTTCCAAAACTCTAATTTCATGATGTTAGCCCTAAACCCTAATTTGATTAACCAAAAACCTTACTACTTTCTTAAATTTATAAAACCCTAATCCATTCCATTTTTCCAAAAAGTCTAACAGTAGCCTAAATAATAATAATAATAATAGTAATTTCAAAATCCCAAAACCCTAAATGTTAATTAAAGAACACTAAATTGAGACATAAACCTAAATTTGTATTTTTATTTGCTTTAGTAAATTTAGATTTGATTATGTAGTTTACTATATGTTTTGATTTATTTAATTTCAATACTTGATTTATTTAATTTATCATGGATGGATATTTTCATTATTATTATGATTATTATTAGTTTGTTTTAGTATTAAAATTGTAAGAGGTATGTTTTCATTATTGGGTACCTCATTAATTAATTTTTATGTAATTTAAAATGCTTTTATATTTTGGACCAAGGTAAAGGACATGTTTCCACCTTTCGGTGGGTGTCCTATTTAGTTTTAGACATGGACGATGTAAAGACATATTTCCATCCACTGATGGGTGTCCATTTATTTGCTTTGTTTGGACATTGCTTTGATTTTAATATAATAATGTTTTATTTTAATTGTTTCATGTAATATGGAAAATATTGTTATGCTTAAAAATTTTATAATATTAAGACCTTTAAAGGAGGCCGGTTCTAATGAACTGGGCGTTGTGGGGGTGCTGGGCCGTTTCTCACCTTCCCCACACATACCCAACTTTTCGAACCTATTAGGGGGTTGGGGATTCCTTAGGAATCGAGTCATCCACCCCTTTCTTTTTCCCAGCCCGTCCGAGTGGCAACTCCATTTTCTCTGAACTTAGGTTCGTGTTCTCTAAGGCCCCGAGCCTAAACAGTGCCGAAGTCGCAAGAACCATTCCACCGGGAGTGGAGGCAAAAATCCCCGCTCACAGTGATGACTCTACTGGGGATAAGAGAAGTTGATTCCATTGGTCTTTATATTATTCTATTATTTCTTATCATGATATTATCCATTGCATCATATTAGATTGCATCATGTGCGTGAGTTAGGATGCCTTGTTACCCATGTTGTGTTATGTAAAGGATACCATACTTTCACTCAAGGTATGGAGATCGAGCATAGCATAACCACTCATAGCCTCATACCTTTTGGTATATACTTGCTATGGGGACCTAAGCCTTTTAACCCAAAGACTAAAGCTCATGTAATTGGCCTAGTTACTTTCCTTAGGTTTTTACCCCAAATGCTTGTTGTTTGACTATGGTTAATTTATCTTGGTTTAAATCATGGTTTATTTGGTTTGTTCTTTTTCTAATATGACCTAAGTACATTGTAAGCTCAAAATAAATTTTTTCCTTAAAGTCCAAAAGACCTAGGCTATTTTCAAAACTTTTCAAGATGGCCTTTGGACATAAAACTTTTCTAAAAACAAATCAAAAATTCTTTTGCTCATGACCTGTAATATCCCAAGGTATGCCCTAAAAGTTTTGGAGTTATTGTTGTATTTGGATTTCATGTATATGTATTTATGGGAAATATAACTACAATATAAAAGACATATACATATACATCACATATACATGGGATATAAATTGGGATAGGAAAAGTGAGTTATATATATATATATAATTAATTATAATAATGATAATAAGGGCAAAAAGAAAAAGATGAAGAAAGTCAAAAAGGATGGTGTGTGGTGGAGATTTAATTATATTATATTATATTATTATTATTATTATTGTTATTATTATTATATATATTTGTGATAAGAACGAAGAAAGAGGAAAATTCTTTCTTTCTTTCTTCTTCTTCTTCTTCTTCTTGAGAGAGAGAGAGAGAGATGTGATTTTGTTGTTTTTCACATCAAATTTCTTAAGGATTTTAAGAGTATTGAAGATGGAGATGAAGATTTGGCAACATATTCAAGTAAGTACTCTCTTGTTTATCTTTGCTATTTTTAAAGTTATGTTTGAGGTGGGTTGTGATGTGTTGAGATTAGGAATAGGTGTGTTTGAGATGAGTTATAAGTGTTGAGATTGATTATAAGTTAAAAAGGTTGGATTGATGTTGGTTTTGGTTGGAAGATGATAAGTTAAGAGTGATGTTTGGTTTTAGGGTTTTGAAATGGTAGATGATTAAATGGATTGTTGATGTATGGTTAATGGGAATATTGTGTTAAACATTCAAAATAAGTGTTAATGACTTTGATTACATCCATTTGAATGAGTTTATGTTGTGTATATTGTGTTTTTATTCAATCAAAAGAGAGTTGGCCTGTAACACCCCCACATCCAATACATACACACTACATACACCACAATGTAGTATACATATATCGAATATAGGAATGCTACGGATTTTCTTAACATTCAAAAAAACATTTTATATAATATTGTCATCTTTCTCAATATACATTATAGATAATAAGTAATCAAGTTGTAATACAAAACCAAATAGATATATATATATATACATTTAGTTAATACGCAGCGGAATTTTATAAAATATTTACATGTATAAACTCTTTCAAATCCATGTTTATAGTTATACATATATTTACATTAAAACCAATACTTTACAAAATATAAAAGAAATATACATGATTGGCAAGTCTCTTCTGATCTTTAAGTTCCAAATCAACACTTCAACGTCTACTCTCACTCGGTCTTGAAGAACCCTCAGGTTCAACTCTATCAACTCTATCACCTGCGCAATTAAACACTATCGCGCTAAGCCAAAGGCTTAGTAAGATAAAACATGCTAATGGTATGCTTTAATGTAATGCAATGCCACATATGTTACTGATAAGATCAACATCATAAATATAAAGTTAACCACATAATTATGCATTTCACAAATCATAGTCATATGAGCATACCACATTTCAACATCTTTCCACATTCATCATTAATCAATTATACTCAATATACAACATCTCATTTCATTAACTCATAACGTTATTTAGGACATTCATATAACCTTGACACCTATGGGCCCAACAAGTATTTAATATGATATTCAGAGTTCAGAGTTACTGCTTTGGTTCATAATCACAATAATCACGCCCGTAGGCAATATATATACATGTATCTCTATCCATGGATAGTGTAACAGACCTAGTCTCTTGGACCATCAACTCAACACATATGAGGAGATCCTCAACCCGGCAAGACTGTTACAAATCACATATCTCATATTCACAATTCTGATAGTGTAACAGACCCAGTCTCTTGGACCATCAACTCAACACATATGAGGAGATCCTCAACCCGGCAAGACTGTTACCTTTCATCATTTCTTAGGCATGCCACCCAAATCCAGAACTCTGAAACTGAATAACATATTAAACAAACAATTCATTTATTATATAGTTACCATTTCCATTCTCAAATTCTCATCACATTTAGGCAAACATGCCTTCTTTCTTTCCATATCATCATCATAGCCAATCACAATGGCTTTACATCACATTTCACCTCTTATTTGAATCATCATAGCATCTTATATATAACATTTCAATATACATTATTCATGAAACACATAACCATTCACAATGCATAACATAACATTGTTCAATCTCAACAATGCAATTAGGGCAAAGAATAATTTATATCATTCATAGCTTTAAGATCTTCCATATGCATTTGTTTAGGTCAATCATTGTTTAAATGTGTTTAGGTTCAGGTTAAGGTACCAACTTACCTTAAAAGGACCAAAACAATGCAAATAGAACAAAGTATAAAAACCCTAACCCACACATTTGAGGGACACGGGCAGCCACTTGAGGGACACGGCCAAGCTTGTGGCCGTGTCTCTCAACACCAAAATCCAGTAGTGAACACGGGCACTAGACACGGCCGTGTCTCTCTCAAAGCAATCCAACACGCCCAAAATCATTTGGCTTGGCCGTGTCTCTCTTTTGTTTTGGCCGTGTCACTCAAATACACAACCCTAAAAATGGCCAACACCCTTCTAAAAGCATTTACACCCTTTTTACACAACAATCATCTCATTCAAATGGATACAATTCATGTTATAAACACATATCTTACATATTCACCCTAGTAATCACAATACCCATACATTAAATTCATACCAAACCAAAACCCTAAAAATACAACATCACTCCTATTTTCTCAAAATCAATCTCCACCTACTTACCATCTTCAATCCAAAACCATTAATAATTAACTCTTTGGCTTATAATCAAATTCAACACATTACAACCACATCAAAACATCATATCAACAAATCACAATTTCTTTTAGACCCAACTTCAAAATTAACAAAGGAAAAACAAGAGATTTCTTACCTTAAATTATAACACTTCTTGAATCAACACTTGATCACTTCAATCTTCCTACAATTGGAGCTTACTCTTCAAAGTCTTCTCTTTGTCTCTTTGCTTTCCCTTTGTCTACGAAAAATCAGCCAAAATGGAAAAGAAGAAGAAAATACATGGAGGAAATAAAGTCAACTCCACTTTAAATCTCCACCAAGAGATTTTATCCAAGCAATTACCAAAATGCCCTCAATCAAATAACTAACCTTTTGTCTCATCTAAGCCCTTATATGTAATTGCACATTCCACAAAAATATCTTCTTGCATTGACTCTATATTTGACCAATTTATATGTTATATATATCATCATATACACAACATATACAGTTGTCTCTAAACCCTATTTCTTTCCCCAAAACACACATATACACAAACATACATTTTCCAATATATACCAACAACAACAATAACAACAACATCAACAACATAATCAAAACTTCTAGGGCATAAATGAGGATATTACAATTCTCCCCCTCTAAAAAGAAATTTCGTCCTCGAAATTACCTGAAATCAGCTCTGAAACAACTGAGGATATTGCTCTCGCATGGTTTGCTCATTTTCCTAAGTTGCTTCTTCTTTCCCATGGTTCTTCCATAGAACCTTCACAAGAGGCACTCTCTTGTTTCTCAACTCTTTCACTTCACGTGCCAAGATAGCAACTGGTTCCTCTTCAAATGTCAAGTCTGGGCTCACTTCAATAGATTCAATTGGCAACACATGAGATGGATCCGATCTGTACCTTCTCAACATAGAAACATGAAATACATTATGAATACGATCCAACTCAGGTGGCAAAGCAAGTCGATAAGCAACTGGCCCAACTCTTTCCAACACTTCATATGGTCCAATGAATCGAGGACTCAACTTCCCTTTCTGACCGAACCTCAATATCTTCTTCCAAGGAGATACTTTCAAAAATACCTTATCTCCAACATCAAACTCAATGTCTCTCCTTTTCAGATCTGCATAAGACTTCTGTCGGTCTGAAGCTGCTTTTAACCTGCCTCGAATCAACTTCACTTTCTCTTCAGTTTCTTGAATCAAATCAGGACCAACCAACTTATCATCTCCAAGCTCATTCCAACAAAGAGGTGTCCTACACCGTCTACCATACAATGCTTCAAACGGTGCCATACCAATGCTGGATTGGTGACTATTGTTGTAAGCAAACTCCACAAGAGGTAGAAATCTATCCCAACTTCCAGAGAAATCGATGACACAGCTTCTCAACATGTCCTCAATAATCTGTATCACCCTCTCTGACTGCCCATCCGTCTGTGGATGAAAAGCAGTGCTGAAGTGCAGTCGAGAACCCAAAGCACTATGCAAACTCTTCCAAAACCTTAAAGTAAACCTGGGATCTCGATCAGACACTAAAGAAGTTGGAACACCATGTAATCTCACAATCTCATGGATATACAACTCAGCCAATCTCTCCAAAGAGTAATCCATCCGAACCGGAAGGAAATGAGCTGTCTTGGTCAATCTATCCACAATCACCCATATAGCATCATGCTTCTTTTGTGTCAATGGCAAACCAGACACAAAATCCATCGTCACTCTATCCCACTTCCATTCTGGTACTGATAATGGTTGAAGCAATCTAGTTGGAACTTGATGCTCGGCTTTTACCTTCTGACATGTGAGACATTTCGATACAAACTCAGCAATGTCTCTCTTCAATCCCATCCACCAGTAATGCTGTCTCAAGTCATGATACATCTTTGTATTACCCGGATGCATAGCAAACACTGACTGATGTGCTTCTTCTAAAATGATCTTCTTCAAACCAGCATCATCGGGTACACACAATCTGTTCTTATACCAGAGACTCCCATCACCTCTCACTACAAAATCTCTACCTTTTCCACTTTGACAATCTGAAACAATCTTCTGAATCTTCTTATCAGCCAACTGAGCCTCCCTAATCTGATCCAACAAAACTGGTTTCACTTGTAACTGTGCCAACAATGCACCATCATCACAAACTACAAAATTAGCACACAATGCTCTCAACTCAACAAGCAACGAGAGCGAGTACACAGTCAACCCTGCTAAAGACTTCCGACTCAAGGCATCAGCAACAACATTTGCTTTACCTGGATGATAATCAATCAAACAGTCGTAGTCTTTAATCAATTCCAACCATCTCCTCTGACGAAGATTGAGTTCTTTCTGAACCCCCAAATACTTTAAACTCTTATGGTCAGTGTAAATAAAACATTTCTCCCCAAACAGATAGTGGCGCCAAATCTTCAATTCAAACACAATGGCTGCCAACTCCAAATCATGAGTAGGATAATTAAGCTCATACGGTTTCAACTGCCGAGATGCATAAGCTATAACTTTACCTTCTTGCATCAACACACACCCCAAACCACTATGTGAAGCATCACTGAAAATCACATATGGTTTGCCTTCCACAGGTAAAGTAAGAACAGGCGCTTGCGTCAACATATCTCTCAACTGCTCAAAACTAGCCTGACACTGATCCGTCCATACAAATCTCACTCCCTTACGAAGCAATCTAGTGAGTGGAGTAGCTATCAAAGAAAATCCTTTCACAAACCGTCGATAATAGCCTGCCAAACCCAGAAAACTTCTAACTTCAGTTACAGACTTGGGTGGACTCCAATTCAGAATAGCTTCAACTTTACTTGGATCAACTCTAATGCCTTCCGCTGAAACAATATGTCCGAGAAAAGCAACTTGATCTAGCCAGAACTCACACTTTGACAATTTGGCAAATAACTGCCTCTCTCTCAAAATCTGTAACACAATCCGCAGATGCATATCATGTTCCTCTTCATTCCGCGAATACACCAGTATATCATCAATGAAAACCACTACAAACTGATCCAAATAGGGCCTAAACACCCTATTCATCAAATCCATAAAAGCTGCAGGTGCATTCGTCATACCAAAAGGCATAACTAAAAACTCATAATGCCCATACCTGGTCCGAAAAGCGGTCTTCGGAACATCCTCAGCTCTGACTCTCAGCTGATGGTACCCAGATCTCAGATCAATTTTAGAAAACACAGCTGCACACTTCAACTGATCAAAGAGATCATCAATTCTAGGCAAAGGATATTTATTTTTAATAGTCACCTTGTTCAATTGCCTATAATCGATGCACAATCTCATAGTACCATCTTTCTTCTTCACAAATAACACAGGAGCTCCCCAAGGAGAAACACTGGGGTGAATAAATCCTTTATCCAACAACTCCTGTAATTGTACTTTCAACTCCCTCAATTATGCTGGTGCCATTCTATACGGAGTAATAGAGATAGGAGTGGTACCAGGCAACAATTCGATACCAAACTCCACCTCTCTCTCAGGAGGCAATCCTGGCAACTCCTCTGGAAAAACATCTGGGAACTCAGCAACTGTGGCAATACTATCAATAGGAGAACCTCTTACTCTAGTATCTACCACATGAGCAAGATAGGCTTCACACCCCTTTCTAATCAATCTCCTGGCTGCAACAGCTGAAACAAACAAAGATGCTAGCTGTTCCTGTTCATTAGATACTATCACTTCTCTACCATCAACAGTTCTCAAAGAAACAATTTTCTTTTTACAATCCACCACAGCTCCATGCCTCGATAGCCAATCCATGCCTAGGATCACATCATATTCCTTAAATGGCATCTCAATCAAATCCCCAAGGAACTCCTCACCCTGCACCACTACTGCACTATCTTTGTGCACCTTACTAACAATCACGCTATGCCCTAAGGGATTTGTCACTAACACATCAAATCCTAGGGACTCAGCATGCAATTCAGATACAGGCAAAACAGATGCACTAATATATGAATGTGTGGAACCCGGATCAATCAAAGCAAGTACTGAAGTATCAAATAAAGAAAAAGTACCAGCTACGACTGCCGATGCATCTGGCTGCCTCTGCATAACATACATCCTCTTGGAAGATCCAACCTCCTCTGGTCTACCCTCCCTGGATGTAGCACCTCCTCTAGAACTGAACCCTGGTCTACCTCCTCGGTTGGCACCTCTGCCTCCTCTGCCTCCCCTCACACTAGCTCGAGAAGCAGCAAAATCAACTGGCATCTGCTCCTGCCTCTCAGGACAGTCTCTCACAAAGTGGTCAGGTGATCCACACCTGAAACATACCCCTAATCTACTATGCCTCCAACAAATGCCCCCATGTCTTCCACCACACTGATCACACACAGGTAAGGTGGATCTCTGAACTCCAGGAGTAGGAGCACTCGCTACTGAAGCTGCAGGTCTAAATCTCTGCCTCTGGAACTGCACTGACCTACCAGCTAACCTCTGACTCCTACTAACTCTAGGAACAAAGTTTCCTTTACCTCTTTTAACAGAAGAAGACCCTGCCTCAAACTGGGGCCTCCTAACCCTAACCTCTTCCTCTGAAGCAGCTGCAACTTGAGCTCGCTCTACACTTCGAGCTGCTGCCACTAGCTGGGAGAAATCATGATATCTAGATCCAGCCACTAAGCACATGATAGAGGGCCTCAATCCCTCCTCAAACCTCCTGCATCTATCTATCTCATCAACTATAATACCCCCAGCATACTGACTCAATCGAATAAACTCAACCTCATATTCAGTTACGGTCCGATGATCTTGCTTCAGATCTAGAAACTCTCTTTTCTTCCCATCTTTATACTCCCTTGGAGTATACTTCAATTCAAACTCTCTCAGAAAATCTGCATATGACAAAGTTGGTGGATCATCCATAGAATGGGGCACTGTCTTCCACCAACTATATGCATCCTTTTGTAGCAAAGATCGTGCATAGTCAAACTTTTCTTCCGAGGTGGCTTGCAACTGAACAAAGATTCTCTGTACTTTGTCAAGCCACTGTTCTGCTACAGCTGGATCAGTAGTACCTACAAAATCTTCGGCTCCATACTTTCTCAATTTTTCATAGTGCCTCACTGATACCAAAGGCTGAGGGGGTGGTGGCTGTGGTTGTACTGGTGCTTGTCTCATAGCTTCCATCATATGCATAAACCAGGCTGGCGGAACCTCATCACCTACTGGTCTACCCGACACCGAAGCAGGTGCCTCACCAGTACTAACAATCCTAGCTCCATCATCAGGAGCAATACTCTCAGCACTAGCCTCAACCGACTGACTTGAGTGAGGATCCATCAACACCTAACACTGCAAACACAGCAGATTACATCTTATTAATGATCAGAGACTGCCAATCTCAAACGTATATGTCATTCAAAACTCACTTTTTAAGTAAAAATATTCTTTTTATTACATTTTACCTAGGTTGAGAATCTCAAACCTAGGCTCTGATACCAAAACAATTGTAACACCCCCACATCCAATACATACACACTACATACACCACAATGTAGTATACATATATCGAATATAGGAATGCTATGGATTTTCTTAACATTCAAAAAAACATTTTATATAATATTGTCATCTTTCTCAATATACATTATAGATAATAAGTAATCAAGTTGTAATACAAAACCAAATAGATATATATATACATTTAGTTAATACGCAGCGGAATTTTATAAAATATTTACATGTATAAACTCTTTCAAATCCATGTTTATAGTTATACATATATTTACATTAAAACCAATACTTTACAAAATATAAAAGAAATATACATGATTGGCAAGTCTCTTCTGATCTTTAAGTTCCAAATCAACACTTCAACGTCTACTCTCACTCGGTCTTGAAGAACCCTCAGGTTCAACTCTATCAACTCTATCACCTGCGCGATTAAACACTATCGCGCTAAGCCAAAGGCTTAGTAAGATAAAACATGCTAATGGTATGCTTTAATGTAATGCAATGCCATATATGTTACTGATAAGATCAACATCATAAATATAAAGTTAACCACATAATTATGCATTTCACAAATCATAGTCATATGAGCATACCACATTTCAACATCTTTCCACATTCATCATTAATCAATTATACTCAATATACAACATCTCATTTCATTAACTCATAATGTTATTTAGGACATTCATATAACCTTGACACCTATGGGCCCAACAAGTATTTAATTGAATAATGAAATATTATAGTATGATTTGAGATATGATATAATGTGAAGCCATTGTGATTGGCTATGATGATTCAAATGTGATGGGAAGCCATTGTGATTGGCTATGATGATTCAAATGAGATGTGAAGCCATTGTTATTGGTTATGATAACTTAATTGAGAATGAAATTGATAAATGAATTGTGTAGCTAATGTGTTATTCCATTTTCAGAGTTTGTTGTTGGTGGCATGCCTAATATGAGTAACAATCTCTTAAAGTTAGGTTGGGCTTGATCCTTGAAGCCAAGTTGGGTTGAAGTTTAACATGTTTTACTCCCCTTGAAGCTTGGTTGGGTCTAGTCCTTGAAGCCTAATTGAGATGTTACAACCCTTGAAGCTAGGTTGGATTGGTTCTTGAAGCCAAGTTGGGTTGATACTTAGCATGCTTTGTTCCCCTTGAAGCTTGGTTGAACCTAAATCCTTGAAGCCTAGTTGGGATAATGATAAATGTGATGATTAAGCCAAAGCATTAACTCTGAAAGTTGAATGGCATATTAGTATCTTTTGGGCCCGAGTCTGTCTTTGTTGTTAATGAGATATACAAATGTTGAAATAAGTGAGTAATGAGATCTATGGTTGCCTTTGTTGGATATGTAATTTATGATTGATGAATTGTAAATAAAGTAATGTTATGAAGTATGATATGTAATGTGTGTATTGATACATTGATTGTGATTCATGAAGGTTGAATATTGGATAATGATTAATTTGAATGGGGTAATGAGATGTTGAGAAATGAGTTCATGAAAATATAATACGATGTGTAAAATGTGTGTGAGTGTGGAACTTGGGAGAATTGTTTTCACGAAGGTTTGGATCAGTCATTGAATGATGATTTGTTGAAATGATGTATATGTATAGGTATATGAAATAGAAATGGTAAGTATTGTTTTGTGAGTGTTCTATGTAAATATGTGTATAATTTATGAGATTAGTGGGGATATATGAAGAATGCATTGAGAAAGGAAAATGAGATAAGGGAACAATAAAACATGATGCTAAAAATATGAGGTATGATTCTTTTGTAAAGTATATTTTAATATTTATTTGTACTACTACGCTCTCGGGCTTAGCGCGGTTGTGTAATCGCGCAGGTGATTATGCGGTTGATCTGGAAGTCCAGCTGTTATGCCACGAGTAGGGTAAGAATGTTTCGAGACCAACTAGAAGGTGATGCATACATTTTGCGAATTTAATTATGTTGTATTTTTGTTAAGAATATATAATAATATGTATAGATGAAGTTTTGGTAAATAAGAATAATGATTTTTGTAAATGTTCTTTAAACTAATGTAATATTGCTTGAACTCGGATAAATGTTTTTAAATTGAAACTAGAAGTGACATTCTTATACTTTATATACGTATTGTATGTATACCAGGTATATGTATAGTACTTATATAGGGTATGGGGGTGTTACAATTATTTTGGTATCAGAGCTTAGGTTCGAGATTCTCGGCCTAAGTGAAATTAAAAAGAAAATTTTTGAAGAGTTTAAATAGAATTAAAAAGAAGAGTTTTGAAATACAATTGGTAATACATGCATATGCATTCACACATAGGTTGGTCTCGAACGTGGCATTATGTGATTTGTGATGCATCCAAATTACATTAGATAGATGATAGTGTGTAAATGAGGTTTTATATGAAAGCAAATTTTGAAATGTTGATAATTGAGAGGTGATTGTGATGTAAAGAAATGATATGGAATTTATCAGTAAAAATTTTGATTATTGATATGTGTTTGACATATAAAGAAATGGCTAGAAGAATAAAGTTGGAAATGAGTTAAAAACAAAATTAAGATTAAAATATGTAATCTTTCCTCTAATATTTGAATCTTTTTTCAATAAACTTTATGTTTGGATTTCTAGAAAAAGGAAATATTGTTGGATGGGTAATATGAAAAGATATTTTATTTAAATGAAAATAATAATAATAATAATAATACGGTGAAATATTGAATGAGTTAATTGGTATAAATTAAGTGTGATAATTTAAGGTGTGGATATGTAAAGTTAAGGTTTTGTTTAAAAGAGAAAGAGATGATGTTGGTTAAGTACGGAGATATATTGGTGTTGTTTGTATTGTTATGTCAATGCAAACATGGTGATTTCAATGTTAGAAATGTGATATGTTTGAATATTGTGAAAGCTCATGTTAATGGTGGTAATATGTAACATTTAGATTTTTGGAATGAGCTTAATAATTTTGAAACATATATGTTTTGATGTTGTTTTGTGGCATATACATATAAGATGTTTTAAAGTTGATATTAAGAGAATGAGATGAATAAATTGAAGTGTAAGTAAATTAGTAAGTTGAAAATTTATAGTTTTAATGGAATGTGGATAAAGATCATATAAATATTGATAGTTTAATGTATTTAATACATGAGATATATGAAATGAATAGTAGTGCACATGAAAGTATTATGAATTGGGGGATGAGATTGATAGTAGGAAAATTTGGTTTGAAATAAAAAAAAAGATTTAGCAAATGGAAATGAGCTACTTTAAGTAATTTGATTGGAAAGGATGAAAATGAATATGAAAGATATGTTAAAGGTATTTAAAAACAAATGTGAGAGAGATATCACATTGGAAATGTGATTAAGCTCTTTGTGAAATAATATTATAAGTAGACTGTATATATTTATTGAAGTTAATGAATAACTTAAGTTATGTTAAAAGAATGAGAATGATAATAGTCAAAGGAAAGTGATAAATATTAAATTTGTATAAACTATATGCAAAAGAGAAATTTAATAAATTGCATAATTATGTGTATATATAAAGAGGATATGTGAAATGAACTTTTCGACATGAATGTAATGGTTATATGTAAAAAAAAAGGTGGGAAGTGAGTCACATTATTAGCGTGATCTACGAATGTGTATATAATACGTTTATTATTTTATACCATTGCATGTTTAATGGTATTAGAAATGAGAATGGACTTGGGTAATATTGAACAGTGAAATTGTTATGGCAATAACTAAATGAAGCTATCATAAGATGTTTTGGAACTCAAAGTATTTGGATGTGGAAATGTTTTATGTATAAGTGTATAATAAGAAATTGTAAGGAAAGAATAATGTATTTAAAAATTTTTAGAAGAGATGGATTGGATATGGAGCAATGAATGAAATTTGTGTAAGATTTGTATCTGATGGAAGGTTGGGCGTAGAAAATGTTAAAGATAATATTATTGAATATGAGATAGGTTAATAATGATCAAATAATCAAAAGCAAACTATTTTGAGATGGAATTAAAAGGTGTTAACTTTTGGTGTAATAAAAGTTTGGAGAATATATACAATTTTTGTGATTCAATCTAGCATTATAATCGTAAAGGCTGGAATCGAATAATAGAAGAACAATATTGATTTTCAAACCCCAAGTGTGATTGTTTATATATCATGGTCGTATGATTTGATTAGTGTGATTAATTGGTTAGTTTTAATATCTTCAGATTTAGAGCTGAGATGATATAACTGTAGTATAGTTTTGGTGAGATTGATAACTATGTTTCTAGAAACATGGTTAAAAGATATGATTGAAGCATGTCTAGATGATATGATTGAATAATGAGATGTTTAATATAGTTGGTGATATATGTGTATACTATTTTGATGTGATGAGAAACCATAATTGTTGGAAATGAATTATAATGGAGGTAGAGTACCAAATTGATTATGAGAAATGAATTATGAAAAGATAAATGAACGGGCTTATCTGCCTCCTGCAGAACCATGCGGACCCATTGTGTTGGGCAACCGAACTTGGACTACCGACCTGGTTGGGGAAAAGTTCGTTTATGAAGCCCTAGTTATTGGCTATATTGATAAACTTTGAATGAGTATGAGAGATGATGATATTATTATTGAGATAATGAAATGTATATTTATAAACATGATTCTTATTGAATGAATATATGAATCTGAAAATATTAGAATTTGAATATAAGTTTGACCTAATGGAATTTGGTTATATATATATATTTATATACATATATGGTGAAATCCAATGATAAATTTCGATAAGTTAATTGTTGGTTTGAATCAAATAAGGTTGAGATGTTAGTATATTGTGTTAAATAGATCGATTGATCTAGATTTCGCTAAAGTTGCAAGTCAATATTGAGATTTAATACGTACAGTTGTACTAGGAGTGTAAAATTTAAATGGTAATGTGTATGATGTAATATTCTGGCTTATGAATGAACATAAATAAATTGAATTATATCAATGGTACTTGATGAGAAAAAGGGAAATGTTGTTTACCTATTAAGTAAGTTTAAAAGTATGGTATTAATATTTATATTAAGTGAGAAGCAAGTTAAAGGAAGTAAGGATATTGTTATCAATTGAGGTTTGATAAATGATTATTTTGAAAGTGATTGTAAGAACGGAATAATCAATGCTAAGATATTAATTAATGACTTTTGAGGTTAAAGCTAAGAGAATGTCTATATAGAGATAAAGTGATAATTTGACTCTAATATAAAGATAAAATTCATTGGAAATGTAATGAGTTATCTTGATTGCTTTGTTGAGAAAGTAATAAGATATATATATATACCTATACAATGATGAATTATGAATTTCAGAGAAGATGATTATCTCTAAGGGGGAGAGTAGAAGTTATGTGATTTGATGAAATCATAATGTAAGAATACGATTAAAATTATGTGAAATTAAGATGGTGTTTTGTTAAGAATGAATTGTTATTACACTGGATAATTTCGAGGACGAAATTATATAAGGGGGAGAGAATTGTAATATCCCAAGGTATGCCCTAAAAGTTTTGGAGTTATTGTTGTATTTGGATTTAATGTATATGTATTTATGGGAAATATAACTACAATATAAAAGACATATACATATACATCACATATACATGGGATATAAATTGGGATAGGAAAAGTGAGTTATATATATATAATTAATTATAATAATGATAATAAGGGCAAAAAGAAAAAGATGAAGAAAGTCAAAAAGGATGGTGTGTGGTGGAGATTTAATTATATATTATTATTATTATTATTATTATTATTATTGTTATTATTATTATTATATATATATATTTGTGATAAGAACGAAGAAAGAGGAAAATTCTTTCTTTCTTTCTTCTTCTTCATGAGAGAGAGAGAGAGAGAGAGAGAGAGAGAGAGAGAGAGAGATGTGATTTTGTTGTTTTTCACATCAAATTTCTTAAGGATTTTAAGAGTATTGAAGATGGAGATGAAGATTTGGCAACATATTCAAGTAAGTACTCTCTTGTTTATCTTTGCTATTTTTAAAGTTATGTTTGAGGTGGGTTGTGATGTGTTGAGATTAGGAATAGGTGTGTTTGAGATGAGTTATAAGTGTTGAGATTGATTATAAGTTAAAAAGGTTGGATTGATGTTGGTTTTGGTTGGAAGATGATAAGTTAAGAGTGATGTTTGGTTTTAGGGTTTTGAAATGGTAGATGATTAAATGGATTGTTGATGTATGGTTAATGGGAATATTGTGTTAAACATTCAAAATAAGTGTTAATGACTTTGATTACATCCATTTGAATGAGTTTATGTTGTGTATATTGTGTTTTTATTCAATCAAAAGAGAGTTGGCCATAGTTAGGGTTTGTATACATGAGAGACACGGCCAAACCAAGGAAGAGACACGGCCAACCTAAAATATTTTTGAGAGACACGGCCAAGTCCATGGAAATTTGGCCGTGTTTGGTATTTTTGGAGAGGACACGGCCGTGTCCCTTGCCCATGTTCACCACTGCCTGATTTTTGTTGAGAGACATGGCCATGTCCTTTGCCCGTGTTTGCCTCGGTTTGATTTGGTGTTGAGAGACACGGCCACAAGCTTGGCCGTGTCCCTTGAGTGTGTTGGTTAATGATAATTATTCTTGAATATTCTTACATTGTTGGATCCTCCAAAGGTCTTGTTGTATCTACATTTTAAATATACTTAAAACAAAGATGACCTAAACAAATGTGTATTGAGGATTCTAAATCTAAGAATAAGGTAAGTTATATATATGTACATCAATGATGATACATATGATACTATATGAACAATGTTATGTTTTATGCATTGTGAACCTTGTAAATTGTAATGTGTTATATGAATAAGGTATTTTGTAATGTGAAGGATATGATGAGGTAATTGATTATGTATATTTCAATAATGAGATGTAAAACCAATGTGTTTGGTGATAATGATGCATATGATATTATATAAACAATGTTAGGTTATATGCATTGTGAATCTTGTGAATTGTAATGTGTTATATGAACAAGGTATTTTATGATGTGAAGGATATGATGAGGTAATTGATTATGTGTAATTGAATAATGAAATATTATAGTATGATTTGAGATATGATATAATGTGAAGCCATTGTGATTGGCTATGATGATTCAAATGTGATGGGAAGCCATTGTGATTGGCTATGATGATTCAAATGAGATGTGAAGCCATTGTTATTGGTTATGATAACTTAATTGAGAATGAAATTGATAAATGAATTGTGTAGCTAATGTGTTATTCCATTTTCAGAGTTTGTTGTTGGTGGCATGCCTAATATGAGTAACAATCTCTTAAAGTTAGGTTGGGCTTGATCCTTGAAGCCAAGTTGGGTTGAAGTTTAACATGTTTTACTCCCCTTGAAGCTTGGTTGGGTCTAGTCCTTGAAGCCTAATTGAGATGTTACAACCCTTGAAGCTAGGTTGGATTGGTTCTTGAAGCCAAGGTGGGTTGATACTTAGCATGCTTTGTTCCCCTTGAAGCTTGGTTGAACCTAAATCCTTGAAGCCTAGTTGGGATAATGATAAATGTGATGATTAAGCCAAAGCATTAACTCTGAAAGTTGAATGGCATATTAGTATCTTTTGGGCCCGAGTCTGTCTTTGTTGTTAATGAGATATACAAATGTTGAAATAAGTGAGTAATGAGATCTATGGTTGCCTTTGTTGGATATGTAATTTATGATTGATGAATTGTAAATAAAGTAATGTTATGAAGTATGATATGTAATGTGTGTATTGATACATTGATTGTGATTCATGAAGGTTGAATATTGGATAATGATTAATTTGAATGGGGTAATGAGATGTTGAGAAATGAGTTCATGAAAATATAATACGATGTGTAAAATGTGTGTGAGTGTGGAACTTGGGAGAATTGTTTTCACGAAGGTTTGGATCAGTCATTGAATGATGATTTGTTGAAATGATGTATATGTATAGGTATATGAAATAGAAATGGTAAGTATTGTTTTGTGAGTGTTCTATGTAAATATGTGTATAATTTATGAGATTAGTGGGGATATATGAAGAATGCATTGAGAAAGGAAAATGAGATAAGGGAACAATAAAACATGATGCTAAAAATATGAGGTATGATTCTTTTGTAAAGTATATTTTAATATTTATTTGTACTACTAAGCTCTTGGGCTTAGCGCGATTGTGTAATCGCGCAGGTGATTATGCGGTTGATCTGGAAGTCCAGCTGTTATGCCACGAGTAGGGTAAGAATGTTTCGAGACCAACTAGAAGGTGATGCATACATTTTGCGAATTTAATTATGTTGTATTTTTGTTAAGAATATATAATAATATGTATAGATGAAGTTTTGGTAAATAAGAATAATGATTTTTGTAAATGTTCTTTAAACTAATGTAATATTGCTTGAACTCGGATAAATGTTTTTAAATTGAAACTAGAAATGACATTCTTATACTTTATATACGTATTGTATGTATACCAGGTATATGTATAGTACTTATATAGGGTATGGGGGTGTTACATGACCTAAATACTAAGCCTAAAATCCATTTTTTTTAAAATCTTTTTACAATGGGCTTAGAAACAAAATTATTTTCATTCAACCTTTTCTTACAATGAGCTTGCAAATTATTTAGGTCAATTATAAAATACCAAAAATCAATTGTGAGCCTAGTTTATACTAAGTGTTATTAATCATGGGCTTATTTTTTGCATGAACCACTAGTTACTTTTTCAAGTGAGAAATCTATTTATAATAAACCTCTTAATTTAGTTTTAATCCAATATAGCTACTTTAGTTGGTTGGATGGATTAAAGCCTAATTAATGGGAATTATCATGAACTGATTTCCAATTTTGAAAATATAACTATTGGTTGAAACGTTCGAGGGAAATATTCAAAAACAAGATACACCATGTTGGTATTTTGTTAACCATATACTTAGGAAAAGAGACTCGCCATTTGTGTGTGGAAGTTACAAGGTTGGAAGAAACGTCCTATTTTTGTTTGTTTGCAAATACATGCATACATACATACATTTGCATCTCATATCATTGATCCCTTCTGGCTCACAGGTCTGGATTAAGATAGTTTAAAAGCTTACGATAATTCGACCTACACTGGAGACGAAGAATCTAGCAATGACTCAATCACTTTCTCACCAAAAGCAATGGAGACCGAACAAATTCAAAGAATGGTAGATGATGCCCTCAATGCCAAGATAGAAGAAATAAAAGAGGCCCTAGATGAGACCATGAAGAACCAATTGGCTACAATTTTAAGGAACAATGTCGAATCATCTGCTAGCACCAAGAAGCCAAAGGACAAAGGGAAGGCTAAGGTTGGTAAAGTGGCTTTTGATGATGACAAGGTAGTCCTTAATGATGATGATGACTGGGCTCAATACTTCCAAGATCCTCAAGATAAAAAGGAGCCGAAGGTTGTTGAGAAGACAACTACTAAAGCTCAAACTCTAAGATATTTCATGCTCTCATTGGATCCTGTTGTCCAAAATTGGTTCAACACCTTAGAGGAAAGTACTCAAAAAGATTGGGACATATTGTACAAGGCTTTCATTTAAAAATATGGGTACAATGTCAAGATGAGGTAACCTTGATGGAGGTGGAAGCCATTAGGCAACGACCAAATGAGAATTTTGTGGACTATGTGAAAAGGTAGAGGAATAAGGTTACATTACTCAGGAAGAGGCCCAATGAATCTGATCAAATAAGGATGATCGTGAGAGGCATCCTGCCCAATCTTCATGAAAGGATGTCTCACACCCTTATAAGGGATTTTAAAGATCTTCTCCAAGATGGTCTGCAAATTGAAGAATGGAAAAGGGAGAAGAATCGCTTTTCGGCAAGAAGGAATGAGAAAGGAAATTATCAGCCTAGCAATCAAAGTACACAAAAGGAAGCTGATGTTAAAGCCACTAGTCAAGGAGGAATGAGGCAGTTTTCAAAATTAGGGAAGCTGCTGTCTTGGGTTCTTAATAAGCTACAAAAGAAGGAATTATTACAACCCTTGACTCCTCTTCCTTTGCCTAATCCTCTTCCACATAACTTTGATACTAATGCATTTTGCCAATTCCATCAAAGGCTTGGACACAAAATGGACAATTGTATGAAGTTGAGGCATGAGATCCAGAATCTAATCGACAGTGGTAAGCTACCTGAGCCAGACAAGCTCAATACCAAGAATAATCCTTTGCCTAAATTTGGAAGAGTGCCACCACCAGCAACCTTCATGGTAGGAAAAGGTTGGAAGAAGATTTTATTTTATTGTCCTTTCCAGATGGGAATATTGAAGATATGAAAGGAGAAGAAGCTTAACTCAACAAACTTCCCTTGGCTTGTTTGTTTTTCTTGTTTTATTTTCTTTATTTGGTGTTTTATGGAACAATCATGTTTTTCAAATTTAAAGTAGTTTGAATAAATTACTTTCATCAAAATTTTTGTTGGTCTTTGTTCATGTTGGTGCTCAACCAATGAGGAATCTAGATTGATAATTCATGAATTAATATATTTATGCATCATGACGTGAATGACTTTACTAGGTGAGAAAATTGCTCTATAGCATTGAGTTATGTATGCTTACTTAGAGAGGGCTCCTGTATAATTACCTTTGTCTAGGTCCTAGTCAGTCTTAGAACATGCTTTGACAACTTTCAAAGCGAAATTAAACTCTACTTATTTTAAGGGAGAGATAATCTAGGCATTGTTTGGTTAGCCAACAACTAGTATTCACCCTATTAAATATCAATCCCTAGTTGTCCCTTTGAGCCTTCATAAAAGTTTTAGCTTTCTTTTCATAGACTTATAAGCCCAACAACCTACCCTGAGCTGTTGTTACACTTTTGACAAGTCTTATGATCACTAAGGTAAAGAGGCAAGAAGATCAAAGAAAGAAATGAATAGTCAAGACCATGAAGATAGTTGAAATTCTCAAGACCATAAGGGTAGTTGAAGTTCACCTAATATCTCCAATCTATCAAGATAACATCAGAGTAACAAATGATTTATCCCTGTTAAAGGAGATTTATGCTATAACACCCCGATACCCTATATAAGTACTGTACATATACCTAATATACATACAGTAAGTATATAAAGTATAAGGATGCCACTTGTTGTTACCTTTTTAAAAACCTGCAACAGAGTTCAAACCATATTATGTTAATTTAAATATCATTTACAAAATCATTGTCTTAATTAAAACTTCATTTATACATATAAATACTCGCTCATCAGAAATACATCATAATTAAAATTAAACATGTATGCATTACCCTCTAGTTGGTCTCGACAAACTCTTACTCTTCTCGTGGCATAATGAAAGACTTCCTATCCTCCACCAAGCTACCTGCGCGATTACACATCCGCGCTAAGCCCGAGAGCTTAGTAGTAGAAATATAACATATAAACATATATTATAAAAATACTAGCATATCATGATGTATTAATTCCAAGTGCCATTAGTTTCTTATCATGTTTTCCTTTTAAATTGCATCTTTCATATATCTTAACCAATTTCATATATTATATACATATCATTTTTACCAACCACAATTCATCACTAATAATCACCATCAACATAGTAATACCCACATTACATCTCATATCATTATCGCCAATCATCGATCCAACATTAGTACTCACAATCAATATTTCAATATACATATTACATATCATTTCATGTCATTATTTTATTCACAATTTATCAATCATGAACCCCATGTCCAACCATTACAATCATAGATCTCATTACTCGTTTATTACAATATTTATATATCACTTTGACAACGACGACAGACTCGGGCCCAAACAACACTAATATGCCATTCAATTTTCAGAGTAATGCTTTGGTTCAATCATCACATTTATCATTATCATAGACCCAACTAGGCTTCAAGGATTAGGTTCAACCAAGCTTCAAGGGGAGCAAAGCATGCTAAGCTTCAACCCAACTTGGCTTCAAGAACTAACCCAACCTAGCTTCAAGGGTGGTAACATCTCAATTAGGCTTCAAGGATTTAATCCAACCTAACTTCAAGAGATTGTTACACTTATTAGGCATGCCACCAACAACAAACTCTGAAAATGGAATAACACATTAGCCACACAATTCATTTATTATCTCATTATCCATTTCATTCACAATTGAATCATCATTTAGGCAAAAATGCCTCATTTATTACAATTGAATCATCATAGCCAATCACAATGGCTTCACCTCACATTTGAAGCATTATAGCCAATCACAATGGCTTCATAATCCATTTGAATCCTCATTATAATAGACAACATCAATTACATTAACTAAATAACATACCATTATTCAAATTATATCATTCACATCATTGTAACTCAAAACATTAGTTCTACATCTCTTTATGTCTCAATTAACATTATACACTTCATTATTTAAGCATACATAATCAATTTCATTTCATATGTATCTTAAATTCATCATCATATAAACAACATATTCCTTTATAACATTTCAATCATTATTATCAACCATGATAATATCACATTTCATCCTTTCTCAAAACACATTGACATCATTTGTTATTAAAGCATTTATCATAATAAATTGTATTGCACATACCTCTTTGGATGATCCTCATTTCTTCCACACTATACAAGTCATAATATTAGTCACATTATTCATATAACATACTACCATTCACATGATTCACAATGCATAACATAACATTGTTCATACATAATCATATGCATCAACAAATGTATATTCATTCTTCACCAAAACAAGAGGAGCAAAAGACATCACAATAGCCAACACATCCAAGGGACACGGCCAAGCTTGTGGCCATGTCTCTCAAGACCAAAACTTCCCGAGGTAGACACGGGCAAGGACACGGCCGTGTCTCTCAACACAACTCAGGCAGTAGCAAACACATTCAAGGGACACAGCCAAGCTTGTGGCCGTGTCTCTCCAAAATACATCCAACACGGCCAAACTTCCCTCCACTTGGCCGTGTCTCTCAAAAACATTAAGTCTTGGCCGTGTTCCTTTCTTATTTTGGCCGTGTCTCTCATTTATAAAACCCTAAACATAATCAACACTCCTTTGATTGCATTAAGAACAACTTATACACAACACAATCTCATTCAAATGAGTGTAATTCATGTTATTAACACATATTCATCACAATATTCACATTAACACTATTTCAACCATACATTCAATCACTTACCACATCAAACCCTAAAACCAACATCAATTTTCTTCTTTCAATAACAACCTCCACTTAACTTATCATATTCAAACAAAACCAACACCAATTTAACCTTTTTAACTCACAATCAATTTCAATACTTATAAACACAATTCAAACATACCAAATCATGATATCAACAATTCATAATCACCTCAACCAAAACTTCAAAATAATCAAGGAAAACAAGAAAGTACTTACCTCAATTGAAGAAATTTCACAAATTTCTAACTTAATCCTTTGTTTCCTCCTTCAATTTGATGTTAGGATTGAAAACACTTCTCTTGCTCTCCCTTTCCTTATGGTAGCCGGCCACACCAACAAAGAAGAGAAAACAATGAACAAATTCAACTTCTCTTCTTCTTTAAATATCCACCAAGCAATTTTAACAAGACAATTACCTAATTGCCCTCAATCATTTAACTTAACCTTTGTCTCTTATATGCCCATTTAGGTAATTTCTCTTATCACAATTAAAATATCTTCTAGCATTGACCATCCCTTTGACTAATGTATATGTTATATATATTACAATATACACAACATATACATTCTCTTAACACACTCATTTCCTTTGCAAATACATATATACATTTAATTCAAATCAAAACAACAATTGTATCCAACTTCTAGGGCACACATTGGGATATTACATATGCCACTCCACTCATCCATTTTTGGAAACCCACGTTGGTACAAACAAGACAACTCTTTTAGAGCTACAACAAAAAAAAAAGAAAAGAAAAGAAAAGAAAAAAGAGAAAAAAAGAAAAGAAAAAGGTTAAAAGAAAAAAAAACAAAACAAAAAAAAAAGAGAAGAAAAATAAAAAGGCAGTTCAAAAAGCCAACTGAGTTCTCTTTTACCTAAGGCAGCAAAAGGCTTCCATCTGGTTTGTAAGGATATTTTGACTTGAATTGGTCCAACCCAACCAAAATCAGAGAAAAGGGGAAAGACCATTGTAGACCCTTAATTTTTGACCCAATCCGGTCCATTGTGTTTTATTTGGTTTGAAATGATTTTTCTTGTCTAATTGGTCCAAAATAATTTTAATTAAATAGTTTTTGCTTTATTATCTAATTTTTATTAAAAATAAATAAAAATAAACAAATCAAAAATAAAAAAAAATAAAAATAAAAGTAAAAATCGGAGTCGGAAAAATCGGCAACGAAAAACAGTCGCACGGGCCTGGGGGAATTTTGCCCCTCAGGAAAATCCTGTGGGCAAAAATTTCGCCAACAGGAACTTCCTGCGGGCAAGAAATAACTTTGCCCGCAGGAAACTCCTGCGGGTGAGATGCCCGCTGGCCCAATCCTTCGCCTGCAGGAATTTCCTGCGGGCGAAGTTATTTCGCTCGCAAGCTCCTGCGGGCTGGCACGCCCACGGGCTGGCAGGCTACGGGCCCGCTGCCACAATTTTTGCCAGCGCAAAATTTTTCAACGCAATTTTTTGAAACCTAATTCAATTAGGTTTTAATTTCTTTTTTTATTAATATTAATTGCCGTGGGGAATTAGGAATAAACAACCTAAAATCCACTATAAATAAGGACTAATTAAACCAAATCAAGGGTGGAAAAACTTTCACAGTAGCTTGATTTTTTTTTGAAACCAAATCAAGGAAGGAAAAGGGAAACACAATTCAATTGATCTTTAAAGCAGCAGTGGCACATATTAAGCAATTCAAAGGCAACCAAGGCTTGTCTTTGGAGCTAGTTCATCCAAGAAGAGTTATTTTTTGGAGAATCAACAAAAGAAGGTATGCTAAAATCTTTTAATTTATGTTTCAAAGTAGCAAATCCATAAAATTTAAGTTTTTTAAATCAAAAATCTTAGAGCTTTAATTTAATTTATCCAAGATTAAAACACTAAAACGTGACTATCTTTTCTAAAAAGACTTAAAATTGTTATTTTTTCTTCTTAAAAATCTTAAAACTCTAATTGAACATATTTTTCAACAAAACCAAAATCAAATTTTGTTTCTTTTAAGATTATAAAGTAGGTTCTATTTCATTCAAAAAGCCTTAAAAAACATCTTTTCTACTTATAAAAACTTCAATCCATTTGTTTAAATTCATAAAACTTAATAAAATATCAAATTGCTTTTTAAAACTCTAATTCAAATTTGTAATATCCCAATGTTTGCCCAAGAAGTTTGGATATAATTGTTGTTTGTTTGAATTATGTGTATATGTTATGTTGATAAGAAAAGAAATTGAAAAGATAATGTTTATGTATTGTTTAAAAAGGAAAGGAATGTGTAGAGAGAAAGTGTATATGTTGGGTATATGGTAATATATATAACATATACATTAGTCAAAATGGATGGTCAATGCAAGAGGATATTTATTGGTGGTATGTGAAATTACTTAAATGGGCATATAAGTGACAAAAGTTAAGTTAAATGGATGAGGGCATTTAGGTAATTGCCTTGTTAAAATTGCTTGGTGGATATTTAAAGAAGAAGAGAAGTTGGATTTGTCTTCATTTTCTCTTCTTTGTTTGGTGTGGCCGGCTACCAAAGGAAAAGGAAGAGCAAGTGAGGTGTTTTGATTTCTAACATCAAATTGAAGGAAGAATCAAAGGATGAAGTTGGAGATTTGTGAAATTTCTTCAATTGAGGTAAGTACTCTCCTGTTTTCCTTCGTTATTTTTGAAGTTGTGATTGAAATGAGTTGTGGTTTATTAACATTATGATTTGGTGTGTTTGAGATGTGTTTATGAGTATTGGAATTGATTGTGAGTTAAAAAGGTTAAATAGGTGTTGGTTTTGTTTGAAAATGGTAAGTTAAGTAGATGTTGTTATTGAAAGAAGAAGATTGATGTTGGTTTTAGGGTTTGATGTGGTAATTGATTGAATGTATGGTTAGTGTAGTGTTAATGTGAATATTGTGATGAATATGTGTTAATAACATTGATTACATTCATTTGAATGAGGTTGTGTTGTGTATAAGGTGTTGTTAATTCAATCAAAGGAGTTTTGGTTATGTTTAGGGTTTCATTCATGAGAGACACGGCCAAACCAAGGGAGAGACATGGCCAAACTAAAGAAATTTTGAGAGACACGGCCAAGTCTATGAAATTTTGGCCGTGTTGGGTGATTTTTGGAGGAGACACGGCCGTGTCCCTTGCCCATGTTGGCTTCTGTTGCTTTTGGTTGAGAGGCTTTTGGTTGAAAGACACGGCCACAAGCTTGGCCGTGTCCCTTGGGTGTGTTGGCTACTGTGATTGTTCTTTGCTCTTCTTGCTTTGTGGAGATTGAACATACATTTGATGATGCATTGTGAATCTTGTGAATGATAATGTGTTATATGAATAATGTGACTAATATTATGACTTGTATAGTGTGGAAGAGATGTGGATCATTCAAAAAGGTATGTGCAATGCAATTTCTTATGATGAATTACCTTAATGTTAATTGAGACATAAAGAAATGTAGAACTAATGTTTTGAGTTATAATGATGTGAATGATATGATTGAAACATGCCTAGATGATATGATTGAATAATGGTATGTTGTTTAGTTAATGTAATTGATGTTGTATATTATAATGATGAATCAAATGGGTTATGAAGTCATTGTGATTGGCTATGATGATTTAACAGAGTTGTGAAGCCATTGTGATTGGCTATGATGATTCAAATGTGATGTGAAGCCATTGTGATTGGCTATCATGATTTAAATGTGATGTGAAGCCATTGTGATTGGCTATGATGATAAAATTGTGATAATTAAGGCATGTTTGCCTAGATGATGATTCAATTGAGAATGGAATGGATAATGAAATAATAAATGAATTGTGTGGCTAATGTGTTATTCCATTTTCAGAGTTTGTTGTTGGTGGCATGCCTAATATTAGTAACAATCTCTTGAAGTTAGGTTGGCTAAGTCCTTGAAGCCTAATTGAGATGTTACAACCCTTGAAGCTAGGTTGGATTGGTTCTTGAAGCCAAGTTGGGTTGATACTTAGCATGCTTTGTTCCCCTTGAAGCTTGGTTGAACCTAAATCCTTGAAGCCTAGTTGGGATAATGATAATGATAATGTGATAATCAAACCAAAGCATTAACTCTGAAAGTCGAATAGCATATTAGTGTCTGTTGGGCCCGAGTCTGTCTTTGTTGACAATGTGATATACAAATGTTGAAATAAATGAATAAATGAGATATATATTGCCTCTGTTGGAAATGTGATTTATGAACGGTGAATTGTGAATAAAGTAATGTTATGAAGTGTGAAGTGCAATATGTGTATTGATATATTAATTGTGAGGATTGATGATGGATTATGGTTGCTGATAATGATATGTATATATGTATATCATATATGAAATGAGTTGAGATATATGAAAGGTGCAATTCAAAAGGAAAATCATGATAGGAAACTAATGGTACATGGAATTGATATATCATCATATGTTAATATTTTTATAATGTATGATTATATTTTATATTTGTACTACTAAGCTCTCGGGGTTAGCGCGGATGTGTAATCGCGCAGGTGACTAAGTGGAAGATGTGAAGTCTTTCGTTATGCCACGAGAAGAGTAAGAGTTGCCAAGACCAACTAGAGGGTAATACATACATGTATAACTGTTAATTATGATGTATTTCTGACAAGAGAATATTTATATGTATAAAAGAAGTTTTGATAAAGATAATAATTTTGTATATGTTATTTAAATTAACGTATTATGGTTTGAACTTTGTTACAGGTTTTAAAAATGTAACGACAAGTGGCATCCTTATACTTTATATACTTACTGTATGTATACTAAGTATATGTATAGTACTTATATAGGGTATCGGGGTGTTACAAAATTCATTACCCGAGAACCCTAATTTCAAAGCCTAAATCCAAAATTCAACTTTTAAACCTATATCAATGAACTTTAATCCTTTTAAAACCATTAAACCCTAATTTTTATGAACCCTAGTCCTTTTAAAACATTAAAAAACATAAAAACTCAAAAAGTCACAGTAGCTTAAATCACTATTTAAAATCATGAATTAAAAAGTATTTCAAAGTGTCCAAAACCCTTGTTTCATAATTTCACCATTCAAATCTTAATTTGGTTAATCAAAGTGTCTTGCCAACCTTTTTAAAACATAAAACCCTAATCTATTTTAATTCCCTAAAAAGTCACAGTAGCTTAACTTTAGAAATTCCAAAACCTTAACACATGAGATAAAGAACCCTAAATAGAAATAGTAGCTATACTTGAACTTTTATTTGCTTTATTCAATTCCATATTTATTTATACCTTGATTTATCTCTTATGCTTTAATCTATTTAATTTTAATACTTGATTTATTTAATTTATCATGGATGGATGTTTATTTTATTGATATTTAAATACTTTTAATGAATGATTTATTTATTATGGATGATTATTTACCTTTGTCAATCAATTTAGACTTCCAAAAGTTGTAAGAGGTATGTTTCCACTTGGTGGGTACCTCATTAGTTAAACATCATATAATTTAATTTTCTTTTCTATTTTAGAACCTTTGTAAAAGGCATGTTTCTACCTTTTGGTGGGTGTCCTATCTAGGCATGTGATGTAAGGACATGTTTCCATCCTTGGATGGGTGTCCATTTATTTGTTTTGTTTTGTTTGGACATTACTTTGATTTTAATATAATGATGCTTTCTTTTTATTGTGTGTAGTATGGATAATGTTATTATACTTAAGAATTTTATAATATTAAGACCTGTAAAGGAGGCCAGTTCCAATGAACTGGGCGTTGTGGGGGTGCTGGGCCATTTCTCACCTTCCCCACACGTACCAAACTTTCCAAACCCATTAAGGGGTTGGGGATTCCTTAGGAATCGAGTCATCCACCCCTTTATTTTTTCCCAGCCTGTCCGGGTGGCGACTTCATTTTCTCCGGATTTAGGTCCGTGTTCTCTAAGGCCCCGAGCCTAAACAGTGCCGAAGTCGCAAGAACCATTCCACCGGAAGTGGGGGCAAAAATCCCCGCTCACAGTGGAGACTCCACTGGGGATAAGAGAAGTTGATTCCGTTGGTCTTTATATTATTCTATTCTTTCTTATAATGATTTTATCCATAGCATCATATTAGTTTGCATCGTGTGCGTGAGTTAGGACGCCCGTGTTACCCGTGTTATGTTATGTAAGGGATACCATACTTTCACTCAAGGTATGGAGATCGAGCATGGCATAACCACTCATAGCCTTGTACCATTTGGTATATACTTGCTATGGGAACCTAAGCCTTTTTACCCAAAAACTAAAGCTCATGTAATTGGCCTAGTTACTTTCCTTAGGTTTTACCCTAAATGCATGTTGTTTGACTATGGTTAGTTTATCTTAGTCTAAATCATGGCTTATTTGGTTTGTTCTTTCTCTAATATGACCCAAGTACATTTGCAAGCTCAAAATAAATTTTTCTTTAAAGCCCAAAAGACCAAAACTATTTTCAAAATTTTTCAAGATGGTCTTTGGACATAAGACTTTTTTCTAAAAACAAGTCAAAAAAAATTTTTTGGCCCATGGCCCAAATACTAAGCCCAAAATCCATTTTTCTAAAATCTTTTACAATGGGCTTAGAAACAAAACTATTTTCACCCAACCTTTTCTTATCAAAAGCTTGCAAAAATATTTAGGTCAATTATGAAATACCAAAAATCAATTGTGGGCCTAGTTTACACTAAGAATGGGCTTGTTTTTAGCATGAATCATTAGTTACTTTTTCAAGTAAGAAATCTATTTATAATAAACCTCTTAATTTCATTTTAATCCAACATAGCATAAAAGCTACTTTAGTTGGTTGAATGGATTAAAACCTAATTAATGGGAATTATCATGGATTGATTTCCATTTTCGAAAATATAACTATTGGTTGAAACGTCCGAGGGAATTGTTCGAAAGCAAGGTACCCCATGTTGGTATTTTGTTAACCATATACCTGGGAAAAGAAACTCGCCATTCATGTGTGGATGTTATAAGGTTGGAAGGAACGTCCTATTTATCCTTATTTCTCGATTGTTTGTGCATACATGCATACATTTGCATCTCATATCATCGATCTTCTCTGGCTCACAGCCCTGGATTACAATAGTTCTAAAGCTTACAACAATCTGACCTACGCCGGAGATGAAGCATCTAGCAACGACTCAATCACTTGCTCACCAAGAACAATGGAGCCCGAACAAATTCAAAGAATGGTGGATGAAGCCCTCAATGCCAAGATGGAAGAAATAAAAGAGACCCTAGCTGAGACCATGAGGAACCAATTGACTGCAATCTTAGAGAGTCATGCCGAGGCTTCTGCTAGCACTAAGAAGCCAAAGGACAAAGGGAAGATGAAAGTTAATGAAGTGGCTTTTGATGATGATAAAGTGGTCATTGATGATGATGATTGGGCCCAATACTACCAAGATCCTCAAGACAAAAAGGAGTCGAAGGTTGTTGAGAAGGCAACTATTGAAAAGACCGAGACATCTGATGTTGAAAAGATGATTGCTGATTTAGAAAAGAAATTTGAGAAGAAGCTGAAAACCGAATAGATGTCCGAAGTTGACAAGTTATTTGAACAATATGAGGAGGTCCCTTATAAATTCAAGATGCCTTCCTTTGCTAAGTACAATGGCACCGGAAATCCTCATCTCCACGTGAAGCAATATATCACTGCCATGCAATCTGCCCAAGCTACTAAGGCTCAAACCCTAAGGTACTTTATGCTCTCATTGGACCCTGTTGTCCAAAATTGGTTCAATACCTTAGATGATGAAACACAAAAGAGTTGGGATCTACTTTACAAAGCCTTTATCCAACAATATGGATATAATGTTGAATTGGAAGTTACCTTGATGGAAGTGGAATCCATTACGCAAAGGCTGAATGAGAATTTTGTAGACTATGTCAAGAGATGGAGAAACAAGGCTGCTTTACTCAAGAAGAGGCCCGATGAATCCGATCAAATAAGGATGATTGTGAGAGGGGTGTTACCTAGTCTTCGTGAGAGGATGTCTCATACACTCATCCGTGATTTCAAAGACCTTCTTCAAGCTGGTTTGCAAATTGAATAATGGGACAGGGAGAAGAGCCAATTTGCAATGAAAAGGAATGAGAAAGGGAGCTATCAACCTGGTAGCCAAAGCTTGCAAAAGGCCGTCGGTGTTAATGCTACTAACCAAGGAACAAGGAGACAATTTTTGGAATTGGGAAAACCGATGTCCTGGGTTCTCAACAAGCTTCAAAGGAAGGGACTGCTACAACCCTTAAATCCTCGTCCTTTGCCTAATCCTCTCCCACCTAATTTTGACACAAAAGCATTTTGTCAATTTCACCAAATGCAAGGACATGACACGGATAGATGTGTGAGATTGAGACATGAGATCCAAAACTTAATTGATAATGGGAAGCTACCCGAGCCCACCAAGCCAAACACCAAAGATAACCAATTGCCAAAGTTCAATAGAGTACCACCACCAGCAACCTTCATGGTTGGAGGAGGTTTGCATGAGGACTTTTTCATGTCTACTTTTCAAGATATGGGAGGAGAAGCAATCAAAGAAGAAGAGGAATTTAATGAAGCTAAACAAGCTATGATTGGTGGGGAAGTAGCAATTTGTGTGGTCAACAGGTTTTGGGATTCAAGTGATAGCGATGATGATATCATACCCAAGAAGGAGGAATGGACGGAGCCTGAAGAAGATGAGGTGATGAATACTAGATTCAGTAAGCCTTATGCAAGGCCACCACCTAAGGAGGTAGAAACTAATAAGGGGAAGGAAGTTGAAGTGGAAGAAGATGATGCTGTACTCAAGCAATTAAAAAGAACTCAAGCAAGTGTTAGCATTTGGGACCTGTTAGCTACTTCTAAAAAGCACCGAGAGACTATGGCCAAAGCCTTGGCTAGCATGCCGATTTCTACCTCCACAACACCAAAGGAGTTGATCAACTTCATAAAAATTGGGGAAGTAATGAAATGTGAAGGGGTTCAAGAGAAGAGCGAAGTTAGTATGGGAGCAGTTTCTTTTTCTGATGCGGACTTACCAGAGGAAGGGAGAGACCACATCCGCCCTCTCTTTATCAAAATAGAAATCAAGGGGAAGAGGACTCCTTGTGTAATGGTCGATGATGGGTCCGCCATCAATGTTTCTCCACTTAAGATACTACCAAAGCTAGCTATGTCAACAAGAGACTTAAATCCAACTGAGGTGACAATTCGTGCTTATGACAACACTAAGAGGCATGCCGAAGGGACTTTCAAAGCGGCCGTCAAGGTTGGTCCAATTGAATATATTGTGGAGTTTGTTGTTTTGGACATACCAGTTACCTTTGCCTTACTCTTGGGACGACCATGGTTTCACCCTCTTGGTGGAGTTCCTTCCACCCTTCATCAAAAGATCAAATTCTCCAATGGAAATGAAACATTGGTCATTGAAGTTGAAGATAATGAGATTGTTAACGCTCTAATGGTTGAGAGGCCTCTCAATGGTTTTCAAGTAGTTGTAATTTCTGATGATAAAGCAGTGGACTCCAAAGTCTTGAATATGATGAAGAACATGAATTACCTTCCCGAAGCTGGTCTTGGAAAGGGTAAAACCGATTTAACAAAGTTGCCAGATTTTAGAACTCAAGCTTCCAAGAAGGGGTTGGGATATGATGAAGCCAATAATGTTCAACCAAAGAAGAATGAGAAGATGAGCTTCCCACCACTTGAAGAGATCTTTGTCAAAGCTCCAACTATGGGACCACTCCAAGGAAAGCCTGAGCCAATTATGTTCATGGGTAAGTTAATCCCTGGTTTTGAAATTTTTGCAGATGTTGTTGAGCTACTAGAGCAAGTGAAGAAAGAACTCTCCCTGTCAACCAACAAAGGATCCACTCCAAAAGAGAATAATGAAGTTGCCCTGAAAGCCGAGAAGACTCCAGAAGAGATTGCTGCCTTAGTTGAGGAAAAGTTTGAAGATATTCTGCTTTATGATTCTAAGAACAATGATTTTAATTTTGATTTTAATTTGTCTGCTTTGTATGAGGATGATGATGTTTTCTTTTCCAAAATGAATGCAATAAAGTCTGATTTTGCTTACTTGTGTGATGTTTCTCCTGATGGTTGCATACATTTAAATAACAGTTACATGAGCATCTTTAATATTAATTCTGTTAATACACAATCATTAAATTTGGGAACAACTGAAAACCCTAAAAATATTAGCATAGCATCCGACCTTACTCCTGATGATAGAAAGAGATTTGAAAAAATATTCAAAAAATATGAAGAGGTGTTCGCTTGGTCTTATGAAGATATGCCGGGGATAGATCGAGACATAGCCGAGTATCATATCCCTACTTACACTCACATTAAACCTGTCAAACAAAAGCTTAGACGATTAAGACCTGAATGGGCTGAATTGGTTAAAGAAAAGGTCACTAAGCAAATACAAGTGAAGTTCCTTGAAGTGATAGAATACCCAGATTGGCTAGCCAACATAGTACTTGTGCCAAAGAAAGATGGGAGGATAAGGGTCTGCGTGGACTATAGAGATTTAAACAAGGCCTCCCCTAAGGATGATTTTCCTTTGCCTCATATAGATGTACTCATTGATAGTGCAGCCTCTAGTGTGCTACACTCGTTTGTGGATCAATTTTCTGGATACAATCAAGTGTTAATGGCCCAAGAGGATAAAGCCAAAACTGCCTTCACTACTACATGGGGTATATTTTGTTATAGGGTGATGCCTTTCGGCTTAAAGAATGCTGGAGCAACTTACCAAAGGATGGCCACCACATTGTTTCATGACATGAAGCACAAAGAAGTTGAAGTATATGTTGATGATATGATGGTTAAGTCGGATACAAGGGAGCAACACTTCCAGAATCTAGAATTATTCTTTGATAGAGCTTTGAAGTATAAGCTAAGATTAAACCCGAAGAAGTGTGTGTTCAGTGTTACCTCAGGTAAATTGTTGGGACACGTAATTGGCCCGAATGGCATCGAGATAGATCCTGAAAAAGTCAAAGCAATAAGAGATATGCCGGCCCCTAAGATGGAGAGAGAAGTTCGGGGATTCATTGGTAAACTACAGTACATTAGTAGATTTATAGCAAAGCTCACAACAATCTGTGAGCCTATCTCCAAGTTGCTTAGGAAGAATCAGTCGGTCGGATGGAATGAAGAATGTCAAAAGGGCTTTGATCGAATAAAAGAGTATTTGTTGAATCCACCTGTTTTGAAACTACCTAAACCCGACAAACCTCTATTACTATACTTAGCAGTAGAAGAAGAATCGATAGGAGCCATGCTAGCCCAAGCAGATGAATCGGGGACTGAGCATGCCGTTTACTACTTAAGTAGAAAGCTCCTACCTTATGAAATTAAGTATAGTATTAGTGAAAAAACGTGTATAGCCGTGGTTTGGTCTTCTAAGAAGTTGCGGCATTACTTTCAATCATATAGTGTGCAAGAAATTTCAAGGTTGGATCCAATGAAATATTTAAGGGAGACACCCTCTTTAATTGAGAAATATGGTCGATGGTTGATAATATTAGAAGAATTTGAGATTGAGTATGTAACCAGGAAAACAATCAAAGGTAGAGCGGTGGCAGAATTTCTGGCTCAACAAACATTACCAGAAAGTGAAGAGGTGATCTTGGAATTTCCAGATGAACATTTAGAAGCAATTGAAGTACAGGGGTGGAAAATGTATTTTAATGGAGCAGCAAATAGGAAAGGAGCAGGTTTGGGAGTTATACTAGAATCGCCAGAAGGGGAATCCATCCCTTTAGCCAAAAAGTTGAAATTTAGGGCGACCAATAATATGGTGGAGTACGAAGCTTGTATTTTCGGTTTGGAAACCCTAATGATTATGAGGGTAGATAAGGTGGAAGTTTATGGTGATTCGTTGCTAGTAGTATCCCAAGTAAATGGAGAGTGGGAGTTGAAAGAAGAAAAATTGAAACCATACCATCATTACCTGACCATGATAAGGAAGAATTTTAAGGAGTGTAGGTTTATACACTTGTCAAGAGAAGAAAATCAGAAGGCCGATGCCCTAGCCACATTGGCTTTGGTATGGGAAGATCCTGTTAATCTATTCCTTAAGCCTCTGATCTTGACCAGTTCATCAACTCCTTGTTATGAATATGAAACAATCATAGAAATTGATACAGACCATGATGCATGGTATGATACCATAAGGAGATTTTTGGAGGAAAGAGAATACCAGCCAGGGGCAACAAAGAAAGAGAGAAGAGCCATAAGGAGATGGTCATTGCAATACAACACATTCCATGGGGGAGTTGTATCGAAGATGGCCCGATGGGGTGCATTTGAGATGTTTAAGAAAGCTCGAAGTGGAATGCATCATGTCAGAAATATATGCAGGAAGTTGCGATCCGCACATGAGTGGTTTGGCCCTAGTTAAGAAGATTATTCGACAAGGTTACTATTGGTTGACCATGGAGAGAGAATGTATTGAGTTTGTCAAGAAGTGCCAACAATGTCAGATGTACGGTAACTTGAATCATATGCCTCCTGAAGAACTACATTCAATGTCTTCACCCTGGCCCTTTACCACCTGGGGTATTGACATTATAGGAGAGATACATCCGACAGCTTCGAACGGGCACCATTTTATTGTGGTAGCAGTTGATTATTTTTAGAAATGGGTCGAAGCTAAATCCTTCAACAAGCTGGGTGCAAGTCAAATGGCTAGGTTTATTGAAAAGAATCTCATCTGCAGATATGGGGTCCCCCACAGTGTGATATCAGACAACGGGGTACAGTTTCAAGGGGCAGTTAAGGATTTATTCTCCAAGTACCACATCCATCATCATAGATCCTCTCCTTATAGACCAAAGGCTAATGGGGCAGTGGAAGCAAAAAATAAGACAATCAAGAAAATTCTGTCCAAAATGACCAAGACTTACAGGGATTGGTCAGGGATGCTCCCCTTTGCTTTATGGGGATATAGGACGAGTGTGCGAACACCTACCGGAATGACACCGTTCTCTTTGGTTTTTGGGATGGAAGCAGTATTGCCAATTGAGATTGAGATTGAGATCAAGTCATTGAGAGTAGTCTTGGAAGCAGAGTTGCCTGAAACAAAATGGGTAGCAAGCAGATACACTCAGTTAGCTTTATTAGAAGAGAGAAGGCTAAAGGCACTGTATCATCACCAACTGTATCAAAAGAAGATAGCTCAGGCCTACAATAGAAGGGTCAAAATTCAAAGATTCAAGGTTGGGGATTTAGTATTGGAGCAATGTAAGCCTAATGTATTTGACCCAAGAGGGAAGTTCAGACCTAGCTGGGAAGGACCATATGTCGTGAAACAAGTCATGAGCAAAGGTGCAGTAAAGTTATCAGACATGGATGGGAACGAATTTAGTGAGCCAGTAAACATTGACAGGTTGAAGAGGTTTTATGTATATATATATATAAAAGAGAGCTCGCTAGGTTGAAAACCCAAAAAGGGCAGCCTAGGTAAAAGTTAGAGCAGTCCGCTAGTTCCGAAAACCCAAAAGGGCGGGCTAGGCAACAATTAGGGCTAATGAGAGAAAATCGTCAATTAGAAAACCCGAAAGGGCTAATTGGCAACAGGAGTGATCTTGTGTATGCTGGCTTTATGTTTGGTTGTTCCCCAATTTAATAAAACAGAATTAATGATTAAATTTGTTTTATGTGCACTGTTATAAGTATTTGACCAGATATGGATGAAATAAATAATCATAATTGCAAAAGGTGATGACAAGTTATCAATGGAAAAGAAGCATCTTTTATTACTTTAGTTATTTTTCATCCTAACTAAATACTTTTTGAATTGAAAAATGTAAAATCTATGGCAGTCTATAAGTGTAGCGTGCAGGCCAGCTTTGCCTCAGCCGATCCAAGTAGGCTTCAGTCAAGTAAGGCATGTCTAGGTCAGGAATAAAGTCAGAATCATGACGCTCAGCTCCATATTGACGCCCAAGTCGATGAGGATCATAGCATGTACCTTGATGAAGTGCAGCAAGAGGAACGTACATCAAGTATGTCTGATTGGTAATACGAGAAATCTTCCAACAAGGTACCAACCAACGGATATTGACTTCAGAACGTGAGTAGATCCAGTCAACCTAGTCAGTATATGAAGAAGCTGGGTGGAGTAGCTTCCTAGCAGAATGATGATGTGGCAGGTATCTGGCAAAGTCTATGGAGGGAGTATCAAGCAAACAAAGACGTTCTGAAGCCAAACCTGCGAAGAAAGAATTAAAAAAAAAAGGTCCGCTAAGTTGAAAACCCGCAAGGGCGGCTTAGGCAAAAATTAGGACAACTCGCTAGTTCCGAAAACCCACATGGGCGGACTAGGCAAAAATTAGAGCAATAATTAAAAAAAAAGATTACAGCAAAGAGGAAAATTGTATATTTTTCATTATTGTACAATGTTTTACAATTGTTTTAATATTTACATATCACTAAGAGGGTGGTAGGTCACCAAATAAAGACTTGAAAAAGTCGTCGCCTGTTGGAGGAGGGGGCAAATTACTCATCCCGGGATCATCCGAAGCGGAAGCACTAAAATCCCTATTGCCTTGGAGTTCTAATTTGTCCTGGTGCTCATCAGAAGCAGACAAAAGGATCTCATGGTCATCAGCCTGGGGGCCTCTCGATGAAGAAGCACCGGGATCCCTTATTCCTTGAAATCGGAAGTCTCGAAAATTTTGTTTGGATTGATGATATAAACTTTCAAAATGAGAAGCTTGCTGACGACTTGCAGCCAACTCTTCTTGAAGCTTCTTATTTTGTTCTTTCGAGCATCCGTTGTGAGCCAAGAAGAAAAAAGGTAAGAGCATACATAATCATTCATACATATGGCATAAACTATTGCAAACGTACCAAGTAATTCATATCAATGCCTTGCGGATAAGATGGTCCAGCCTCATGATCAAACGAGCCAACAACCTGCAATGATCATTAAAGAATCAAAGAAAGAAAGAGCAGTTGCAACGGAAAAGTGGTAAGAGTTTTACCTGAGAAGTATTGGTCCCGAGATATGGAATAGACTCTCCTACATGTTCCTCCTCATCTCTATCCTCATTTCCATCAAAAATTCCCCGCACACCGACAGGAGGCACATCAAAGTGTAAGAGTCTTATTTGAATAAAACGAGCATAAAATGGACCCAGTAAATGGAGAAATGACTCGGCATTATGACCATACCGGGCCGACCACCAAGCTTCCTCCGGCATCGACATAATATTTAAAGTGTATTTTGGGATTTGCATCGGAAACCTCCGCTGCTCTGGGCCGAGGAACCATTCATAAACTCTTTCCCCAAGAAACCAGCTACTAGACACAGGGCCAGCAATAATTCGCCGACAATGTTGGAAAAATAGTGCAGCCCTCATCAAAGGAGACTAGTTTTCTCGCTCTTCTGGATTCCACCAGGCCAAATTCACATGCAGGATAACATAAGGTAAGTAAAACTTTTTGCAAAATATTTAAAGCATACTAATGTTATTTTACCTGATCCCAGGTTAAGCGGCTCAACATAAAGCGATGAGTATGCACATGATGAGAGCCGGGAACGTTCACACGATCGGACAACCAGAAATTTAATCTCGGATACCCGATTCTCTCTCGAAAAATGCCGGGTACTCTCACGAGGTTGTGTTCATATGCCCATATCTTCAATAACAACAAAGATCACAAGAGAAAAAGGGAAAAGACATTGGTGGAAGAAAAATAAATACCTCGACAACCGCCATCAAGCTGACAAAAGAATTCTTGTTTCGACAAAGCTTATCAAGGCCATGATAAAGACATGCGAGACCAGCTTCACCCCAGCCATAAGATGGTACCATTCTAAGATAAGAAAGGGCATTCAACACTGATAAGTGAATGGATGATTCAGTGCTACCAAAGATAGTCGATCCGAGCAGATATAACAAAAATCCTCGGGCATACTGTTCGGCCCTGTTTCTGCCAATCCGACCTTCGTAGTTCATCCAATAACTATGAATCGGCTCAATTTTTATCTTACGAGGACCTTTATAAGATGGTTCCATACCAATTAAGTCCTAAATTTCTTCAAATGTTAAAATTTCATTGGTTAGAGGAACCGGAGCACCATCATATCGAAGGCCGGTTATGGCAGTGAAATCGACTGGACCAATTGTCATCTCCCCCAATGGGCAAGTGAAAAGTATGAGTTGTATCCAGCCATCACTCTGCCAGCGCCTGGATCACGCTTCGGTCTATTTGATATTCTTCGGACGGTAATTATAAGACAAACTGCTCAAAGCCGCAATCTCGGATAATCCGCCTTACCCGAGAAGGCACTACATCATACCATTGTCGAGCTTTGTAAATACACCCTCCGGCCCGAACGACACAACGATCATGCTAACATAGACCTAGGTGTAACGACCCTCCCCGACCAGGTCGGCTGCCCGGCCCACTAGTGGCTTACAGCCCGGCCTTTTCACCACCTGGGCACTGAGTCCGCAGGAGGCAAGCGATCGCTACAGTACTGGACAGCCCTCGCGGCCCACCCAGCAGGATTTGTTTATTTGGCCCCAAGGGGTCGCCTCCCTGGATCGAACCCCTGACCTCCCACTTAAGAGAGCCAGCGAGAACCATCCAGTACCATTTCTGCTACAAACAATTGTAACACCCCTACATTCAATACATGCACACTACAAACACCATAATGTAGTATACATGCACTAAACATAGAGATGCTACGGATTTTCTTAACATTTAAAACATTTTAAACCATACCATAATCTTTCAATTGTATACATTATAGAAAGATAAGTAGTTAACTTGTAATACAAAACTAAATAGATATATATAAAGATACATTTAGTTGTTACGCAGCGAAATTTATCAAATATTTACATATATGAAAACATTTAATTTCATATTTACAAATATACACATATGTACATTAAAATCATTACTTTACAAAATATAAACGAGTTATACATGATTGGCAAGTCTCCTCTGATCTTTAAGTTCCCAAAATCAACTCTTCACTGTCTACTCTCACTCGGTCTCGAAGAGCTCTCGGGTTCAACCCTATTACCTGCGCGATCAAACACTATCGCGCTAAGCCAACGGCTTAGTAAGACAAAATGTGCTAATGTTATGCTTTAATGCAATGCAATGCCAATTCTCAATCCATATTATACATGTAACATCATATATGCAAAGCTAACAACATACCTTTACATTTCATAACTCAACATAAATAGACATATCATATTTCAACATCTTATCATATACCTCATTAGTATTCATTTAATCATTCATAATCAACACTAAGCAAAGACAAGCATTGGGCCCAAGACACACTAATATGCCATTCAATTTTCAGAGTTAATGTTTTGGTTTTGTTATCACATTTATCAATATCATATACCCAACTAGGCTTCAAGGATTAGGTTCAACCAAGCTTCAAGGGGAGCAAAGCATGATAAGCTTCAACCCAACTTGGCTTCAAGAACCAACCCAACCTAGCTTCAAGGGTTGTAACATCTCAATTAGGCTTCAAGGATTCAATCCAACCTAACTTCAAGAGATTGTTACTATCATTAGGCATGCCACCAACAATAAACTCTGAAAATGGAATAACACATTAGCCACACAATTCATTTATTATTCAATTATCATTTCCATTTCCAATTCTCATCAACATTTAGGCAAACATGCCTTCTTTCTTTCAATTGCATCATCATAGCCAATCACAATGGCTTTGCATCATATCATTTCTTATTTGAATCATCATAACATCTTTGATATAACATTTCAATATACATTACTCATGAAACACATTACCATTTACATTGCATAACATAATATTGTTCAATCTCAACAATGCAATTAGGGCAAAGAACAATTTATATCATTTATAGCTTTATGATCTTCCACATCCATTTGATTAGGGCTTTCCATGCTTTAAGTATATTTAAAGTGTTTATGTTTAGGTTTAGGGACCAACCCACCTTTGAAGAACCAAAACAATACAATTAGAACAAAGAAATAAAACCCTAACCAACACATTTGAGGGACACGGGCAGCACCCTTGAGGGACACGGCCAAGCTTGTGGCCGTGTCACTCAAACCAATTGGACAGTAAGCAACACGGGCAAGGGACACGGCCAAGCTTGTGGCCGTGTCTCTCAACCAAAAATCACAGTAGCTAACACGGCTTGGGAACACGGCCGTGTCTCTCAAAACTAATCCAACACGCCCAAAAGTTCCATGACTTGGCCGTGTCTCTCCTTTGCTTTTGGCCGTGTCACCCATAAACAAAACCTAACCAAATCCAACACTCTTTCAATTGCACTCAAATACAATATACACCATACAACATGTTTCAAATGAACATAATCAATGTTCTAAACACATATTCATCATAAGAATCACTACACAACACATTAATATTACACTTAAACACAAACCATCTCAAATCCTAAAATCACCATCTTTCAAAAATCAACATCCACCACTTCCAACAACAACACCTATTTAAACTCTTAACTTAAAACCAATTCAACACTTGAAAACACAACACAACTACATCCCATCATCAATTCAACAAACCCTAATGAATTTCAAAAACTACTTCAAAAGAATAAAAGAAATCAAAGGAAAGATCTTACCTTAGTTAAAAACTTCTTGAATCAACACTTGATCACTTAATCTTTCTTCAATTTGAGCTTCACTCAACAAGATCTTCTCTTTGCCTCTTGCTTCCTTTGTCTAAGGAGGAGCCGGCCACAATGGAAAAGAAGAAGAAAATATGAAGAAGCAAAGTCAAATTTTGCTTTTAATCTCCACCAAGTGATCTTATCCAAGCAATTACCAAAATGCCCTCAATCATATAACTAACTTTTTGTCTCATATAAGCCCTTATATGTAATTTCACATTCAACAAAATAAATATCTCTACCCCCTTGACTCTTCATTTGACCAATTTATATGTTATATATATCATCATATACACAACATATACCATTCTCTCTAAACCCTAATTCTTTTCCCCAAAACACATATACACAAGCATTCACTTTCCAAAATCTTTTCTTTTGCAATTTAACACATATATTCAATCCAATATATCACTACAACAACAATAACAACAACATCAACAACATAATCAAAACTTCTAGAGCATATATGAGGATATTACACTAGGTGAGTTAATATCAGGTAAGTACGCATTATTCAATCTATTTAAATTAATTTATTTTTCATAATAATAATAATAAATAATAATAATAAAAGTAATAAATAAATTAAAATCAAAAATCAAAAAAATCAAAAATCATCATTACCTCGCTCTTTTGATTGGAACTGCGATGAAGCGGCATCCCAGCCAGTATATCTAGATTTCCGTCTTCATAATGCCAAATAAACTCCAATAATTCTACATTAGAATGAGTCCGCGACCTCGAAGCATGTATTGTTTTTGAAAAATATGTGTTGAAATTGAAAAGAAATTTGAAGGGGTTAGAAAATTGAAATTGAAATTTTATGAAGAATTGATGGCCTTTTATAAAGGAACGGCAAGCAGATGAAAACAAACTCAAAACTATGTATGAATAGTAAATTTTACTATTCATGAATAGTATTACTATTGATAAATAGTAAATATTACTATTTATAAATAGTATTACTATTGGTAAATAGTACAATCACCTTTTTCAAATAGTAAATACTATTTAATACTATTTGCAAATAATAAATTTACTATTTATGAATAGTGAACAGTGCATAAACAGTAACTACACAGTAAATAAGCAGAAAATTCAATTATTCACTTTAATCATTCAAATAATTACGAGTATACAAATATTTTTAAACCCAGGGGGCAATAGGAAGACATATGCCTAGAAATTAGTTAAATTTTTTTTTAGTTCGGGTCCAGAACCCAAATTACTCTCAGGTCCAGAACCTAGAATTTTTTAAGTCCAGAACTTAGCTCGGGTCCTGAACCCAAATTTTTCTTAGGTCCAGAACCTAGAATTTTCTAAGTCTAGAACTTAGCTCGGGTCCAGAACCCAAATT
The DNA here is from genome assembly GCA_947685225.1 of Garcia nutans. Lineage (NCBI taxonomy): Eukaryota > Viridiplantae > Streptophyta > Magnoliopsida > Malpighiales > Euphorbiaceae > Garcia > Garcia nutans. Next base: position 56,751,484 of record CANTUV010000024.1, read on the forward strand.
ACTCTTAGGTCTAGAACCTAGAATTTTCTAAATCCAAAACTTAGCTCGGGTCCAGAACCCAAAATACTCTCAGGTCCAGAATTTAGAATCTTTTTGAGTCGAGAACTTAGCTCGGGTCCAGAACCCAAATTTTCCTTAGGTCCAGAACCTAGAATCTTTTTTAAGTCGAGAACTTAGCTCGGGTCCAAAACCCAAATTACTCTTAGGTCCAGAACTGAGCTCGGATCTAGAACCCAAATTACTCTCAGGTCCAGAACCTAGAATTTTCTAAGTCTAGAACTTAGTTCGGGTCCATAACCCAAATTTTCCTTAGGTCCAGAACCTAGAATTTTCTAAGTCCAGAACTTAGCTCAGGTCCAGAACCCAAATTTTTCTTAGGTCCAGAACCTAGAATCATCCTCGGGTCCAGAACCCAAAACAAGTCGCCACATCAAAAATTAAGTTTTGTTGCTTTTCACTCTCTTTCACTAAGGTTTCAGATCATTCAAGCAGGGGGCAAACTATAGACCCTTAATTTTTGACCCAATCCGGTCCATTGTGTTTTATTTAGTTTGAAATGATTTTTCTTCTCTAATTGGTCCAAAATAATTTTAATTAAATAGTTTTTGCTTTATTATCTAATTTTTATTAATAAAGAATAAAATAAACAAATCAAAAATCAAAAAAATAAAAATAAAAATAAAAATTGGAGACGAAAAACAGTCACACGGGCCCGGGAGAATTTTGCCCCGCAGGAATCCTGCGGGCAAAACTTTCGCCCGCAGGAATTTCCTGCGGGCAAGTTATTTCACCCGCAGGAGACTCCTGCGGGAGAAATATTCGCCCGCTGGCCCAATCCTTTGCTCGCAGGAATTTCCTGCGGGCTGGCACTCCACGGGCCCGCTGCCACAATTTTTGCCAGCGCAAAATTTTTCAACCCAATTTTTTAAAACCTAATTCAATTAGGTTTTAATTTCTTTTTTTATTAATATTAATTACCGTGGGGAATTAGGAATAAACAACCTAAAAACCACTATAAATAAGGACTAGTTAAACCAAATCAAGGGTGGAAAAACTTTCACAGTAGCTTGATTTTTTTTTTAAACCAAATCAAGGAGGGAAAAGGGAAACACAATTCAATTGATCTTTAAAGCAGCAGTAGCACGTATTAAGCAATTCAAAGGCAACCAAGGCTTGTCTTTGGAGCTAGTTCATCCAAGAAGAGTTATTTTTCGGAGAATCAACAAAAGAAGGTATGCTAAATTCTTTTAATTTATGTTTCAAAGTAGCAAATCCATAAAATTTAAGTTTTTTAAATCAAAAATCTTAGAGCTTTAATTTAATTTTTTCCAAGATTAAAACACTAAAACGTGACTATCTTTTTCTAAAAAGACTTAAAATTGTTATTTTTTGCTTCTTAAAAATCTTAAAACTCTAATTGAACATATTTTTCAACAAAACCAAAATCAAATTATGTTTCTTTTAAGATTCTAAAGTAGGTTCTATTTCATTCAAAAAGCCTTAAAAACATCTTTTCTAATTATAAAAACTTCAATCCATTTGTTTAAATTCATAAAACTTCATAAAATATTAAATTGCTTTTTAAAACTCTAATTCAAATTCATTACCCGAGAACCCTAATTTCAAAGCCTAAATCCAAAATTCAACTTTTAAACCTAAAACAATGAACTTTAATCCTTTTAAAACCATTAAACCCTAATTTTTATGAACCCTAGTCCTTTTAAAACATTAAAAAACATAAAAAGTCAAAAAGTCACAGTAGCTTAAATCACTATTTAAAATCATGAATTAAAAAGTATTTCAAAGTGTCCAAAACCCTAGTTTCATAATTTCACCATTTAAATCTTAATTTGGTTAATCAAAGTGTCTTGCCAACCTTTTTAAAACATAAAACCCTAATCTATTTTAATTCCCTAAAAAGTCACTGTAGCTTAACTTTAGAAATTCCAAAACCTTAACACATGAGATAAAGAACCCTAATTAGAAATAGTAGCTATACTTGAACTTTTATTTGCTTTATTCAATTCCATATTTATTTATACCTTGATTTATCTCTTATGCTTTAATCTATTTAATTTCAATACTTGATTTATTTAATTTATCATGGATGGATGTTTATTTTATTGATATTTAAATACCTTTAATGAATGATTTATTTATTATGGATGATTATTTACCTTTATCAATCAATTTAGACTTCCAAAAGTTGTAGGACGTATGTTTCCACTTGGTGGGTACCTCATTAGTTAAACATCATGTAATTTAATTTTCTTTTCTATTTTAGAACCTTTGTAAAGGGCATGTTTCTACCTTTTGGCGGGTGTCCTATCTAGGCATGTGATGTAAGGACATGTTTCCATCCTTGGATGGGTGTCCATTTATTTGTTTTGTTTTGTTTGGACATTGCTTTGATTTTAATATAATGATGCTTTCTTTTTATTGTGTGTAGTATGGATAATGTTATTATACTTAAGAATTTTATAATATTAAGACCTGTAAAGGAGGCCGGTTCCAATGAACTGGGCATTGTGGGGGTGCTGGGCCATTTCTCACCTTCCCCACACGTACCCAACTTTTCAAACCCATTAAGGGGTTGGGGATTCCTTAGGAATAGAGTCATCCACCCCTTTCTTTTTTCCCGGCCCGTCCGGGTGGCGACTCCATTTTCTTCGGACATAGGTCCGTGTTCTCTAAGGCCCCGAGCCTAAACAGTGCCGAAGTCGCATGAACCATTCCACCGGGAGTGGGGGCGAAAATCTTCGCTCACAACCATCTAGTTTCTGAAAGTTCTATACTTGACAGTCCTACAAGGAAGAAGGATAAAATTTTAAAATGCTCAAAGAAAGGGAAGAGTAAGAAAAAAAAAAGAAAGAAAAGGGAGAAGAAGAAAAGAAACAAATTTGGGTACCAAACTTTTTGCAAGGACAAAGAATATCCTAATCAAGATCCAGATTAATGCCTAGAAGATAGAAGGAATTTGGAATATAGCAAACTTGCTCCCAGATGCCTAAAGTTCAAACAAGCAATTTGTAGTATGAAGATTTGTCCATTGTGTCACATCAGCTCCAATCTCAAAATGACTTTCATTTAACCCGTGTCCCTTATAGACCCCATTTCAAGCCTATCAAAGACCTGTATAGTTGTGGTTTGGTCTTCTAAGAAGTTGCGGCATTACTTTTAATCTTATAGTGTGCAAGCAATTTTCAAGATGGATCCAATGAAGTACTTAAGGGAGACACCCTCTTTGATTGGTAAGTATGGGCGATAGTTGATAATATTGGAAGAATTTGAGATTGAGTATGTAAACACGAAAATAATCAAAGGTAGAGCATTGGCAGAATTCCTGGCCCAACAACCATTACCGGATAGCGAAGAGGAAGTCTTGGAATTTTTGGATGAACATTTAGAGGCCATTGAAGTACAAGGATGGAAAATATATTTTGACGGAGCAGTAAATAGAAAAGGAGCAGGTTTGGGAGTTATACTAGAATCACCCGAAGGGGAACTTATCCCTTTAGCCAAAAAGTTGAAACTCAGGGCAACCAATAATATGGTGGAATACGAAGCATGTATCTTTGGTTTGGAAACCCTAATGATTATGAAGGTGGATAAGGTGGAAGTTTTTAGCAATTCATTGCTAGTAGTATCCCAAGTAAATGGAGAGTGGGAGTTGAAAGAAGAGAAATTAAAATCATATCACCATTACTTGACCATTATGAAGAAGAACTTTAAGGAGTGCAGGTTTATACATCTACCAAGGGAAGAAAACCAGAGGCTGATGCCCTAGCCACATTGGCTTCGGTATGGAAAAATCCTGTCAACTTATTCCTCAAGCCTCTGATTTTGACCAATTCATCAACTCCTTACTATGAATATGAGACAATCATGGAAACTGATACAGACCATGATGCATGGTATGATACTATAAGACGATTTTTATAGGAAAGGGAATACCCGTCGAGGGCAATAAAGAAAGAAAAAGGAGCTATAAGGCGGTGGTCCTTGCAATAAGTTGACAGGATAATTGAGGAAGCCTGAAGTGGAGCATATCATATCAGAAATACATGCGGGAAGTTGCAGTCCGCACATGAGTGGTTTGGCCCTAGTTAAGAAGATAATTCGACAAGGTTACTACTGGTTGACCATGGAGAGAGATTGTATTGAGTTTGTAAAGAAGTGCCAATAATGTCAGATGTATGGTAATTTGAATCATATGCCTCCTGAAGAATTGCATTCTATGTCTTCACCCTGGCCCTTTGCTACTTGGGGTATCAACATTATAGGAGAGATACATCCGATAGCCTTAAACATTCACCGTTTCATTATAGTAGCGATAGATTATTTTTTAAAATGGGTCAAAGCCGAATCCTTCAACAAACTGGAGGCAAGTCAAATGGCTATATTTATTGAAAAGAACCTCATCTGCAGATATGGGGTCCCGCACAGTGTGATATCAGACGATGGGGTACAGTTTCAAGTAGCAGTTAAGGACTTATTCTTGAAGTACCAAATCCATCATCACCGATCCTCTCTTTATAGACCAAAGGCTAATGGTGCGGCAGAAGCAACAAACAAATCAATTAAGCAAATTCTGTCCAAGATGACCAAGACATACAGGGATTGGTCAGAGATGCTTCCTTTAGCTTTATGGGGATATAGAACAAGTGTGCAAACACCAAATGCAATGACACCGTTCTCTTAGGTTTACGCACTGTTGCCAATTGAAATTGAGATCAAGTCATTAAGAGTGGTCTTGGAAGCTGAACTTCCTGAAACGAAATGGGTAGTGAGCAGGTACACACAGTTAGCTTTACTAGAGGAGAGAAGGTTAAAATCATTGTATCATCATCAACTGTATCAAAGGAAGATAGCTCGGGCCTACTATAGAAGAGTTAAGACCAGAAAACTCAAAATCAGTGATTTAGTGTTGAAACAATGCAAGCCTAATGTATCTGATCCAAGAAGAAAATTTAGGCCTAGCTGGGAAGGGCCATATTTTGTGAAACAAGTCATGAACAAGGGTGCAGTGAAGTTATCAGTTATGGACGAGAACGAGTTTAGTAAGCCAGTGAACATTGACAGGTTGAAGAGGTTTTATGTATAAAAAAAAGAGAGGAAAAGAAAAAGAGCTCGCTAGGTTGAAAACCCAAAAAGGGTGGCCTAGGCAAAAGTTAAAGCAGTTCGCTAGTTCCAAAAACCCAAAAGGGCTGGCTAGGCAGCAATTAGGGCTAAATAAGAGAAAATTGTCAATTAAAAAATCTGAAAGGGCTAGTTGGCAACAGGAGTGATCTTGTGTATGCTAGCTTTATGTTTGATTGTTCCCCAATTTAATAAAAAGAATTAATATTAAAATTATTCTATGTGCACTGTAATAAGTATTTGACCAGATATGGATGAAATAAATAAACACAATAGCAAAAGGTGATGACAAATTATAAAAGGAAAAGAAACCTCTCTTATTATTACTTTTATTATTTTTTCATCCTAACAATACACTTTCTAAAGAAATTGATAAATGTAAAATCTATGGCAAACGATAAGTGTAGCATGTAGGCCAGCTTTGCTTCAGCCGATCCAAGTAGGCTTCAGTCAGGCAAGGCATGTCTAAATCGGGAGTGAATACAGAACCTCGAGGCTCAACTCAATATTCATGGTCAAGTCGGTGAAGATCATAGCAAGTACCTCGATGAAGAGCAGCAAGAGGAACATACATCAAGTATGTCCACATGGTGATACTAGAAATTTTCCACTAAGGTACTAACCAACGGATGTTGACTTCAGTGCATGAGTGGATCCAATCAACCCAGTCAATATACGAAGAAGCAGGATGGATTAATTTCCTAGCATAATGATATCGTGGCAGATATCTGGCAAAATTCATAGATGGAGTATCGAGTAAGCAGAGATGCTCCTGAAGCCAAATCTATAAAAAAAATTTAATTAAAAAATAGGAAAGTCTGCAAAGCTGAAAACCCGCAAGGGTAGCTTAGGCAAAAATTAGGACAGCTCGCTAGTTCCTAAAAGCCTCATGGGTGGATTAGGCAAAAATTAGAGCAATAAAAAAATAATAAAATAAAAAAAGGGGTCCGCTAAGTTGAAAACCTACAAGGGCGGCTTAGTCAAAAATTAGGACAGCTCGCTAGTTTCAAAAATCCATAAGGGCGGACTAGGCAAAAATTAAAGCAATAAAAAAACTAAATTGAAAACCTGAAAGGGCAGTTTAGGTAATTACCTGAAGCAACAATGGACTCCCGATCAATTTCTTTGATAACCCCGATTTAAGTTGGTCTAATCCAATTAAAGTGTCAGCTAAGACCACGGGTATCAGCGACAAGCCTCCTTCCGTTTTGTCTATAATATCCAATACTCGTGGATCAATATCACCATCAGAAGAAACAAGCAAGAATTGGCCAAGCAAGTATAGATATAGCATGCATCCCCATGCCTTAGTAGGAGCCAAATGAGAAAGGCAAAAGTCAATTAAGGGTCTAAGCAGAATTTTCTCACCTCTCATCAACTGTAGAACTTTGGGCTTTGAAAGTTGAAATAACATTTGCATCTTTTGTTGGGTCTTGGAAATCAATATAGGTAACACCATTTGTTGATTCCTCGGATATCCAAGGATGGCGTCAAATTCTTCAATCAAGGGACATATTTCAGAGCCATTAATTCTAAATGTCCTAGAATTCACATTCCAAAAAGAAGCCATGGCATGTAAAAAAGAATGGTTCAATTTAACATTTTGAAAACACTTCAAAGTATCGATTTTTGACCAAGATATTTGTTTCCAATGAATGGCATTCATATTTTTAAATAGAACTTTTGTTTTCTTTTAATTGAGTTCGGTCATTGTTGATGACTGAAGGAAAATTGGAATTGTTAAAAGGAATTTTTACGTTGAAGTAGAAAATCTCCTGGCTTCTGTATGAAATCCTGGCGTGAAAAGAGATTTATATGGGATGATGATGCTATTCCAAAATTGATAAGGAAAAGTGTGAGGCCGAGATGCACAAGGATAGGGAATTGGCAACGAAAGGTTTTGATTTGCCGCATTGCCTTTGGTTTTGTAAATTAGTGATACTGTAGAAATATTAAATGTGATGAATTGTATCGTATCAATAATAATGATGACAAAAAAAAGAGTTGCAGTAAAAATAAAATTTATATATCATTATTATACTTATTATACAATATTTCCTCAATTGATACAATACTCATACATCACTAAGAATGAGGTGGTGGATCATGATCAAACAAAGCCTTAAAAAAGTCATCGCCTATTGAAGAAGGAGGCATATTAACCATCCCGAGTCCGCCCGAAGTAGGAGCACCTGAATCTCTATTACTTTGAAATTCATATCTATAATGATCCTCATCTGAAGTAGATGAAAGGATCTCATGGTCATTAGCTTGGGTCCTCTAGATGAAGAAGCAACAGGATCTCTTATCCCCTGAAATAAGAAGTCTCAAAAATCTTGCTCTGACTGGTGATACAATTTCTCAAAATGGACAACCTGTTGACGACTAGCAGCCAACTCTTCTTGAAGTTTCTTATTTTATTCCTCAAGCATCCACTGTGAGCCAGAAAGGAAAAGAGTAAGAGGATACATAATCATACATATATATAGCATAAATTATCATGGAATAAGAAAACCTACCAGGTAATTCATATCAATGCCCTACGGATGAGATGGGATTTCTGGTTGATTAGAATGAGAAAATGGAGGAGTAGTAAAAGAAGGTCCAGTCTCATGACCAAATGAGCCAGCAGCCTACAACAATCAGTAAAAAAGTCAAATCATGTTAAGAAAGAAGCTATTGCAATGAAAAAATGGTAAAAGTTTACCTAAGAAGTGCTAGCCCCGAGATGTGAGACAGACTCGCTTCCCTCTCCATGATACTCCTCTTCATCTCGATCCTCATTTTCCTCAGGAATCTCCCATACACAAACAGGGGATAAATCAAAGTTCAAAAGTCCAAAGTCCTACTTCAATAAACTGGATATAAGATGCACCCGGTGGATAGAGAAATGTTTCAACATCATAACAGTGCTGAGCTAACCACCATGCATTCTCCTACATTGATGTGATATTTAAAGTATACTCCGGGCAACGCATCGGGATTCTCCACTGCTCGGGACTAAGAAATCACTCATATACCTTGGTTGTTTCCCCATGAACCCGTCCTTCGTAGTTCATCCAATAACTCCGAATTGGCTCAATTTTTACCTTGAAAGGCCCTTTAAATGATGGTTCCATACTGATTAACTATTGGACTTCTTTGAATGTTAGAATATCATTGGTAAGAGGGACTGGAAGGCCATAGTATCGGATACCAATTATGGTTGTATAATCGACTGGGCCTATGGTCATCTCTCCTATAGGTAGGTGAAAAGTATGGGTCATGTCCATCCACCGCTCTGACAATGCTTGAACTACACTCCTGTCTATCGGACACTCCTCGGATGGTAATTGCAAGATAAAGCTTTCAAAACCGCAATCTCAGATAATCCATTTCACCTGAGAAGGTGCTACATCATACCATTGTCGGGCTTTGTAGACACACCCTCCACCCCGGATAATGCAACGATCATGCTAACACGGAGCCAGGTAAGTTAACACAAGATAAGTATGTCATAATATCAATACCACTGATTTTTAGGCTAAATTTATTTATGTTCTATTTTTAGTCTATCTATTTGCTTGTTTGTTAAATTCTTAAATATATTCATCTAATTAATTTATTTTTCCTAAATAAAAAAAATAAACAAAATAAAAAAAGAGAAAAAAAAACACAAAAACAACACAAAAATAAAAAATAATTTGCTGTTAAAATAAATAATTGAATTATTACCCTATTCTTTTGATTTAAACTGTGATGAAGTTGTATCCCGGCTAGTAGACTTATATTTCCATTTTTATGCTGTCGAATAAACTCTAATAACTCAGCATTAGATTGAGTTCCTGATCTTGAAGCATGCATTTTCTCCTCAACTCTATGCTAAACTCTCTAAACTCTCTGATATAAAAAATGTATAAGTATGGATGAAATGAAGAAATGAGCCGAGGTTTATATAGATAAATTGCAAAGGAAAAAGACAAAAATAAAAAGAGAAAAACAGTATTCTCGTGAAAAAGGAAGAAGTAAATGTTACTATTTATAAATAGTAAATGAATAGCTAGTGAATAGTACATAAATAGTAACTACACAGTGAATAAATAGGAAACTCAATTATTCAATTCAATCATTCAGATATTTGCGTGTATATAAATATTTTTGAACTTTTAAAATATTTTTACACACAGGAGGCAAGAAGATATGGGCATGGTAAAGATTAGTTATTTTTTTTTTGTAAATTCCTTTAGTATCCTACTGACTACAATTATTTTTTGTAGATAATCAAATCTCACTTAGCTTAGGTCCAGAACCTAAATTCTCTCTTAAGTCCAGAACTTAGCTCGGGTCCAGAACCCAAATTATTTTTAAGTCCAGAACTTATCTTAGGTCCAGAACCTAAATTCTCTTTTAAACTAAAATTATTTTTAGGTCTAGAACCTAAATTCTCTCTTAAGTCTAGAACGTAGCTCAGGTCCAGAACCCAAATTATTTTTAAGTCTAGAACTTAGTCTAGGTCCAGAACCTAAATTCTCTTTTAAACCCAAATTATTTTTAGGTCGAGAACCTAAATTCTTTCTTAAGTCTAGAACTTAGCTTGGGTCCAGAATCCAAATTATTTTTAAGTCCATAACTTAGCTTAGGTCTAGAACATAAATTCTCTCTTAAGTCCAGAACTTAGCTCTGGTCCAGAACCCATATTATTTTTAAGTCCAGAACTTAGCTTAGGTCTAGAACCTAAATTCTCTCTTAAGTCCAGAACTTAGATCGGGTCTAGAACCCAAATTATTTTTAATTCCAGAACTTAGATTAGGTCTAGAACCTAAAATCTCTATTAAGTCCAGAATTTATTCCAAGTCCAGAATCCTAATCCTAGCTCAGGTCCAGAACTAAAATTATTTTTGAGTTCAAAGCTCAAACCAACCTTGAGAGTCCAGCATGGCTCCAAACCCTGTCAAAAATAACATTGTTTTTCACTCTCTTTTGCTGCAGTCTCAGATCGCTCAAGCAGGGGGCAAATTGTAGACCCTTAATTTTTGACCCAATCTGGTCCGATATTTTTTATAGTCCAAAAACTTTTTTATGGTATTTTAATTAAATAATATTTATTTTAGTATTTATTATTTATAATTTTTAATAAAAATAAAAAGGTAATATTAGTAAAGTTAAAAAAATAATAAATAAATAAAAATCGGCGACGAAAAATTTTAAAAAATTTTTATTGCCAAAAGTGAATTGGCTTGGGCCAATTCACCATAGGAATTTCCTACTGCGAATTGGCTGGCCTGCACCCCAGCTCTCTTAATTTTTGTAGCAATTTTTTGTCAGCGTAATTTTTTCCAGCGCAGTTTTTTCCGAAACCGAATTCTATTTGGTTTTTATTTCTTTTCCTAAATGGTTTTAATTTCCTTAGATAATTAGAATTAGGTTTGGATTTTTTTCCTATAAATACCACATTAAAATACTTCAGAAAGGGATCTAGACTTGGGAAGATGAAACTGAGATCTTTAAAAAAAAAAGAAATTAGGAACCAAACTTGGGACTTTCAAAAATTCTTTCCGCCAAAAGAAAACCCTAGCAAGCAAGCAAGAAGAAATTCAAGAGACAGCAACCAAAAAAAGTAATCATCTCCAGATTGTTTTGCTCAACCAAAATCAAATCTAAAGCAGGCAAAAACTTGGTTCAATTTCTTCAATTTGGTGGAGCCTTCAAATGTAGGTAAATTGCTCTAACTTTATTTTATTGAATCATTAATCATATTCACCTTTTAAGCCATCATCACACTGCCTTAGTTATTTAATTCTTCCTTCAATCTAGTTTAGGTAGTAGCATAAATTAATTCATATAATATTTAAGTTCTTAATTAAAGTAAATAATATAATCATTCAACACAAATCTAATTTCATAAACCCTAAGTTATTCAAACCCTAAATCTTAATTAACTTTGTTTCAAACCTTCATAGTAGCTATTTTGTTATAATTTTATTCAGTGAGCTATTTTAATCTTTCAACAATAAATTTGGTTTTCTATATTTGTTTCACCTAAAAAATATTTGAAATAGTTGTTATATTCAATATTAAAACCTCACTCAACTTTGATTACAGTGAAGCATCAAATTTTAAATTCAAAATCATAATCTATAGGATCAAGATTTCAAACTATAAAACCCTAATATTTCAATTGTAAAAGTAAACCGGGCATCTCGATTAGACACCAAAGAAATTGGGACTCCATGAAATCTCACTATCTCACTGATATACAGCTCAGTCAACCTCTCAAGAGAATAATCCATCCAAACTAGAAGGAAATGAGCTATCTTCGTCAACCGATCAACAATCACCCAGATGGCATCATGCTTCTTCTGAGTCAACGGAAAACCGGTCACAAAATCCATTGTTACACGCTCCCATTTCCACTCTGTCACTGATAAAGGTTGAAGCAACCCTGAAGGAACTTGGTGCTCAACCTTCACTCTCTGACAAGTGACACATTTGGATATAAACTCTGCTATGTCCCTCTTCATACCTGACCACTAATAATATTGCTTCAAATCATGATACATCTTAGCATTCCCAGGGTGCATAGCAAAAGCCGACTGATGTGCTTCCTCCACAATAATCTTTTTCAATCTTGCATCATTAGGAATACACAATCTATCTTTATACCAAAGACTGCCATCATTTCTCACAAGAAAATCTCGGCTCTCCCCCTTTTTGCAATCTAATACAAGTTTTTGGATTTTCTCATCTGCCAACCGAGCCTCTCTAATATGCTCCAACAACATCGGTCTCAATTGCAACTGAGCCGACAAAGCACCATCATCACATGATTCAAAACTAGCATGCAATGCTCTCAACTCCACAAGCAACGAGAGCGAATAAGCAGTCAAACCTGCTAAAGACTTTCCACTCAAGGCATCACCAATAACATTTGCCTTACCAGGGTGATAATCAATCAAATAGTCATAGTCTTTAATCAACTCCAATCATCGTCTTTGTCGAAGATTTAACTCTCTTTGGACACCTAGATATTTCAAACTCTTGTGATCTGTATAAATGAAACACTTCTCCCCATATAGATAATGTCGCCAAATCTTCAAAGCAAAAACTATGGCTGCCAACTCCAAATCATTTGTCGGATAATTAAACTCATGCGGCTTCAACTACCGAGAAGCATAGGCTATGACTCTACCCTTCTGCATCAAAACACAACCTAAACTACTATGTGACGCATCACTATAAATCACATATGGTTTATCTTCCACAGGCAAGGTAAGCACAGGAGCTTGAGTCAACAGCTCCTTCAACTGCTCAAAGCTTGCTTAACACCGATCTGTCTACACGAATCAACTCCTTTTTAAAGTAATCCGGTGAGTGGAGTAGCTATCAAAGAAAAACCCTTCACAAACCGTCGATAATAGCCTGCCAAACCCAGAAAACTTCTAACTTCTGTCACAGTCTTTGGTGGACTCCAATTCAAAATAGCTTCAACTTTACTCGGATCAACTCGTATGCCCTCTGCTGAAACCACATGACCGACAAAAGTCACTTGATCAAGCCAAAACTCATATTTAGACAACTTGGCATACAACTGCTTCTCTCTCAAAGTCTGCAATACAATCCGCAAATGCTTATCATGATCCTCCTCATTACATGAATACACCAAAATATCATCGATAAAAACCACCACAAATTGATCTAGATAGGGTCTAAACACCCTGTTCATCAAATCCATAAAAATTGCTGGTGCATTCATCAACCGAAAAGGTATCACCAAAAACTCATAATGCCCATACCATGTGCGGAAAGCTATCTTAGGTACATCTTCCTCTCTGACTCTCAACTGATGGTACCCTGATCTCAAATCAAATTTGGAGAAAACTACTGCTCATTTCAACAGTTGCGCTCTAATTAACACTACTACAAAGCGGCACTCGCAAGTATACGAGGCTATTGCAATAACGATAATCACCCCAAAGTCATCTCACAAGGAAGGAATTACTTGTAACAGTTCGATTAGCATAAAATAATAAACTTGAGTGTGTGATTGAGTTGGTGAATTGTAATTAACTTAAGAAATGAAAATTAGTGATTTTGTGCAAGATCAATTCAATTATGGAAATGGTGCCTAGGGTTGTAGGTCCATTTAATCAAATGTTTAATTATCAAATTATCCATTAATATAACCTTGTAAATTAATTTGTTCCTTAAGGTTAATTAGTCAATTACCAATTCACTAGTTTTCACATTCATGAATTAACAACAACTAACTATTTTACATTAGCAAATTAATAAACCCTAGAACTTATATTTCTAATTCATTCTTAGGGTAGTCAATTGCATAGTTCCGATATTAAACTTCACCTCTCATTCCGTCATTCAATATTAAGTAATCAATAGGTGGCTAATCTATCAATTTTCCTTTAATTTCAATGTAATCAACCAATAATAAGGTATATCAATGGAATCATCAAATCAAATCATTTAATCAAATATACTGCAACCCAAGGCATGAGTAAATTAGCTCATCATCATCTTTAAACAAATGTTTATTTCAATATAAACCAAATCATAGTTATTCATTGCAATATTAATGTTCTTAATACAACAACAACAAATAAGAAATGGATTAAAAGAAAGAGTTTGAAAAACCCCTTTTGGAGATGCTAAGAATCGGACTCCTTGTCTCTTTCGTAGCTCCCTCTTTGATGTGTGATGATGCACTTCCAAGCTCTCTTGAATCAATGGCTCTCTTCTTGAAGGATGAATGATAGCTCTCTCAAGTTCACAACTCTCCAATCAAGCCTCTTAAAACCCTAATCCTCAGGAACTAGATACTCACTTCGATTCCAAAAATTGTCTTTTTTCTTGATGTGAAAGAAAATAGTGAATGAAGATGGGGAGAAAAATGGTGTCTTCCTTTCTCAAGCAAGAACCAAGGAAGAAGATGATGGTTTGTAGAGAATGTCCACTCAATATATTCAATATGTTTTCTTTTCCCTCCATGCTCCTTCACTTTCACTCTCTTAATTTTTTAAGACACCCCATCACTCTTTGTCTCCCACTTTCCTATTTTTTTTTTATATTTCTTCCATAAATCCTTCCACCTTTCACTCCTTTTTATCCTTATTATCCCCCACTTATCCACACCTCGTGCAAAACATATCAAGTGATCAAGGGTGACACGGCCAAGCTTATTGGCCGTGTCTCTTATTTTTCTTTTTTTTTCTTAGGACACGGCCAAGCTTCTGGTTGTATCCCTTACTGTCTCTTTCTTTCCTTTGTTCACAAGAGGTGACACAGCCAAGCACCTGGCTGTGTCATGTGACACGGCCAGTGGCTTGGGCGTGTCATGTGGTGGTGTCACTCTCTGCTTCTTTCTTTTCTTTCTTTGCCTTTTGTTCCTTAGGTGAGATTGGGCCAGTGGCTTGGTCGTGTCTCTTGGTCGTGTCAGCTTCTATCCAATTTTGCTTGAGGGACATGGCCAAGCTTGGTTTATCCTGTCCATGTCTTGCCTTGCCCTTGATCTCTTCCTCTTTTGATGAGAGACACGGCCAAGCCATGTCTAGATTGGCTGTGTCACATGCTTTTCTCCAAGAAGACTCCATCAAATTTTAGATAATGCTCCATCAAATGTACCTTAACCTAGATCAACAACTTCAAACAAACTTAAGTACAATTTAATATGAAAATTAACTTAAAATCAACAAAACATCATAGAAAACATATACAAAATTGATCTAAATAATTACCCCGCACGTAATCCTTTGCTTGTCCCCAAGCAAAGTTAAAATCAAAACAAATGAAACAAGATAAATATTGTCAAGTTCAAGAGTTATAAGGATGCATTAAGACTCCCATCTTATTAATTCCACAATCATAATCGAATCAAGAATAATCAGTACTCAAGCAATTTAATGATCGATCCATGCATACCAAAAATTGTCACTCCCTCACAAAACCTCTTAAGTGTTTAATTAGGTAGTGCTTAAGTTCTCGACATTCAATGAAAGATTAGCACTATAGGCTTGCTTATCAATCAAATCTCCACCACCTAATCACAATCAAGCATCAATCATAAGGTCTTTTATTTGGATGTAACAGGGCTAAGGGAAAGGTATGACATTTGGGAGAGTGAGTTTATTCATTTAGGTCAAGAGTACTTCAAGAGTGAAGTAAGCAATGTAGTATGATCGACAATCCCAAAATTCCTCTTAATCACTTATCACTAAGCACTTAAGTGATTTTAAGGAACTCCATTTGTTTTATTAGCAAAGATAATTCCCAAAGTCATTACAACCCTTCCGATAAGAACAACAACTTCTATTATTTTGATTTTCAACATTTCCCTTTTTTTTTACAATAGGGTTTCCAACTAAAGAATACAATAATTTGTAATTTAAAGCCCATTAAATTCAACCCCACACTTTATTCAACACAACACTCCATCATTAATGCTCTTAAAATGCTCATGACCTAATGAACAGGTAATAGTTAAAATGACATGGTTCAAGCTAATGGTGTTGTGAAAAAGAAAGAAAAGGAAAAATGAAATAAGCTCAAAGCTGGCGAACTAAGGTCGGATGTAAGATTGGTCTTTTTAAGCCAAAATGGGTTCCCTTAAATTGCCTTAATCATATTAATGCCTAATTGAAATTTTTATATAGTCTCAAAATGCATGTCAAAGCAAGTTCTAGCAATTCATCAATCAAAGATGTCCACGCACAAAAAGAATGATAAGTTGACGGCTCAATTCCTCACTAGTTTAATGGCAATGCAAAGAATAACCATCAAAATTGACAATAAGTACCAATTCTGATCAATTCTCAAATTCATGTTTCAAAAATTCAAAAGTCATCTATCAACAATCTTATAACAATTGAACTTGTCAATATCCATCAAAACAAAATATAGAACAAAGCACAAAACTTAACAAAACATCTATAACAAAACGCTTAAGAAAAATAGACAATTTACATTTATGAACCAAAGACTTAGCACACACCCCACACTTTAAGTTTTACATTGTCCTCAATGGAAACAAGGATAATAAAGAAAAAGAGTTAAGGTACCACCTGTTTTCCATCATTCCCTTGTGAGGCAAGCACTACCTTTTCATCCACAAACATCAATTGTTCAAGAACAAAATACAATATATATAAAATAACCAAAATATAAAGCGTTAACATTAAAAACAATAACGAAAAATAACAATGAAAATATGCGATAACTAAAAATAAGAAAGTAAGAAGTGTTCTCAAAAGGTTGGAGTTGATTTGATCTATGGTTATAAAGGATGTGACGATGATGCGACTGAAGGATGGAGGCTCAGAATCTTAGCAAGGTTGCTATTGATTTGGTCCAACTATTGCAGGACTGCAGCATGGTTACGATCGACCTTGCTTTCCAATGCTTCTATCCTATTAATGATCTCCTGATTGTCCGGGACAGGAGCATCTTCATCCAAATCAAGAGAATCAGAGTTGGACTCCTCATGGACTCTTGTTCTCTTTTGCCAGCCCCTCAGTGCATCTGGCTCAACTGAAGCCATCACATAGGCCCCTCCTCTTTTTATAACCATATGCATCTTCTCAAGTGTGGCCAGGTCTAACGAATCATTACCCGAGATTCTAGTCATATGGCAGTTGCTCGGGTCAAAACCATCAAGAAGGGCTGTTGCTAAAGTGGTAACCAATCCTCCAATACAAATGGCACCCTTCTTTTTCTTCACCACATTGTCAAAAACATCGGCTAACCAATAGCCGATACGAACGGGTATGGCGTTTCTAGCACAGTCTAAGAAAAAGAGTTCGCTTATTTCCACAACACCTGTGCTTTCCTTCCATGCAAAGAACCCACAAGACATAAAGCGATGTAAATATCTTAGGGCGGGATTCGCCAATTTCATTGCCTTGGCCAATTTGGCCACATAAGTTCCCGAGCCCAGTGCTCCCCATGCAAGTTGCTGTTTAAAACCCTTAGGTACAGATTTTTTTCCCTTGTTGATTGAAACCAAAGATAGCGTTCAATTGCTCAATACTAATAACACATGGTTTCCTAAGCAATTTAAAAATTAACCTGGTGCGAATTTTCTGTTCATCTCTTTTAACCTTAAGAGTGGTTCAAAATTCCATGGTATGCTCTTGAAAATGCAAAGGTTTAAGGGAAACTAATTTCTCCCATCCATGGTTTTGAACATAGCTATAAAAATTATCTTTAATATGAAGAGCATTAAGGGATTCTTCGCTTACATACCTCATTGGAAAGAAACCCTTAGCTAGAAGAGTCGCTCTCCTTGAAGATGATAAAGATGAAGATGGAGCTGAAGTTGGAGGTTGCCTCCTCTTGTGGTGGGACACCATCTTTGCTCTAGTCATATTGATAGTTTTGGTGAAAATTGAAGCTTTAACGGATTTAATTGGTTTTTGATGAGAAAAGAAGAAGATTGAATGGGTTTAATTTGGTTTTGGTTAAGAAAAATGGAGAATTTAGTGGGATTTTGGAGCTTTTAGAAAATGATTATGGAGGTTTTAGAGAGAGGGAGCCGAGAAAGTGAGAGAAAGGAAAAGGGAAGCTAGGGATTGAAAATGAAAGAAAAGGTGCTGAAATCGTGAATTTAGGCTTGAAAATAAAGGTAACATGGCAAAGCTTGGTTTAGCTTGGCCGTATCTGAAACTTTTGGAGGGACACAGCCAGTGGATTGGCCTTATCCCTTGAACGTGTTTGCTACTATGAAAGAAAAAATTGCAAGACAAAGAAAGGAACACGGGCATACGCTTGGCCATGTCTATGTGACACAGCCAAGCCTTTTGGCCGTGTCTGAGCTTGCGTATTTTCGAGCTTGCTTGACATGGCCAGTGGCTTGGCCGTGTCAAGTGGCAGTGTCCTTCACTGCCATTTTGGTTTTTTTTAATTTTTTTTAATAATATGGTTTATTTTTGTCATCAAATCTAAAAGAAATGCAATCTTCTTCCTTACTTAACTTTGAAACACATTAAAAAAAATAAAAACCGATCAAGGCACCCATTCTATTTTATTTAAATCAAACATGAAATTAAAATTGCTAAATATGAAATTGTAACTATAAAAAGAAATGCAAACCGATGGGTTGCCTCCCATTTAGCACTTCTTTAATGTCATGTAGCTGGACATTGTTGCATTATTCATCAACAAACACCACGCTTTCCACCGTTTTTGCAACTTCAATTTCTTCAAAGTAGGGTTTCACCCTTTGTCCATTGACCTTAAACATCTCATTGGTTTTTAAATTAAGCAACTCAACAACCCCATATGGGAATGCTTGAGTAACTTGAAAGGGTCCACTCCAACAGGGCTTCAATTTTCCGGGAAACAACCGCATTCTTAAATTGAAGAGAAGGACTTTCATTCCCGGTTCAAAAGTCCTTCTAAGGATCATCCTGTCATGTATAACTTTTGTCTTTTCCTTGAAGATCCTTGAACTCTCATAGGCTTCATTCCTAAGCTCATCAAGCTCAGAAATTTGGAGCATTCTTTGCTCCCTTACTTCATCCAAGTCCATATCCATGGTCTTTATTGCCCAATAAGCCTTGTGCTCTAATTCCATCGAAAGGTGGCAAGTTTTGCCAAAGACCAACCTATAGGGACTCATTCCCAATGGAGTTTTAAAAGCAGCCATATAAGCCCACAATGCTTCTGAGTGTTGGATTGACCAATCCTTCCGAGTTATGCTCACCGTCTTTTCCAAAATCCCCTTGATTTGCTTGTTTGAGATCTCAGCTTGCCCGGACATTTGGGGATGGTATGGAGTTGCCACTTTGTGTCGGATGCCCATCTTGGTCATCAACTTTTCAAACCATTTGTTGCAAAAATGGCTTCCTCCATCACTCATTATTGCTTTGGGGGTTCTAAACCCGCTCAAAATATTCTCCTTCAAGAATTTCAACACAATGTTAGCATCATTAGTCCTAGTGGGGATAGCCTCAACCCACTTGGACACATAATCCACTGCTAGAAGGATATATTCAAAACCAAAGGATTTGGGAAATGGCCCCATGAAATCAATTCCCCATACATCAAAAGTGTCAACCACAATAAAAGTATTAAGGGGCATTTCATTCCGTTTGCTAATGTTTCCTACTTTTTTGGCATTTATCACATCTTATACAAAAATGATAAGCATCCTTAAAAAGAGTAGGCCAATACAAACCGCTTTGAAGAACTTTCTCGGCGGTCTTTTTTCCTCCAAAATGTCCCCCGCAATACATATTGTGGCAAAATTGTAGCACTTGCTTTTGTTCATCTTCCGACACACATCTTCTTATGACTTCATCCCTGCAAATTCTAAACAAGTATGGCTCATCCCAAAAATAATACTTACATGTATGCAGGAACCTCTTCTTTGCCTGGAAACTCAAATCCTTTCTTACAACACCACAAGAAAGATAGTTAGCAATATCCGCATACCTTGGTGCTTGAGTTAAAGAAAACAAGTGTTCATCCAGAAATTTTTCAAAAGCATTTTAACAAGCAATTTCAGCATCATTATCATAAGAGTTAACTCTAAAAAGATGGTGGTGTCACTCTCTGCTTCTTTCTTTTCTTTCTATGCCTTTTGTTCCTTAGGTGAGACATGACCAGTGGCTTGGCTGTGTCTCTTGGCCGTGTCAGCTTCTGTCCAATTTTGTTGGAGGGACACGACCAAGCTTGGTTTATCCTGGCCTTGTCTTGCCTTGCCCTTAATCTATCCGAGGCAAAGGATACTTGTTCTTTATAGTCACTTTATTCAACTGTCGATAATTAATGCACAGTCTCAAAGTGCCATCCTTCTTCTTCACAAATAAAATAGGCACTCCCCATGGTGACACACTAGGGTGAACAAACCCTTTATCCAACAACTCCTGCAACTACACCTTCAACTCTCTCAACTCAGCAGGTGCCATTCGATAGGGAGTAATAGAGATGGGAGTGGTACCAGGCAACAAATCGATACCAAACTCAATCTCTCTCTCAGGGGGTATCCCTGGCAACTCCTCAGGAAAAATATCTGGGAATTCAGCAACTGTAGGTATAAAAACAAGCTGGGAACCCACGACCCTAGTATCTACCACATGAGCAAGATAAGCATCACACCCTTTTCGAATCATCCTCCTAGCTGCAACAGCTAAAACAAACATGGATGCAAGAAGTTTCTGCTCACTAGATACCATAACACTTCTACCATCACAGGTTCTCAAGGTAACACACTTCTTCTGACAATCTACCACTGCCCCATGCTTGGATAACCAATCCATGCCCAAAATTAGATCATACTCCTTAAAAGGCATCTCAATCAGGTCATCAAGAAACTTCTCATTCTAAACAACAACTAGACTATCTCAGTGCACCTTACTCACCACAACACTATGCCCTAAAGGATTTGTCACCAAAACATCTAGGAACTTTGAATGCAATTCAATCACAGGCAAGATAGATGCCCTTATGTATGAATGAGTAGATCCAGGATCTATTAGAGAAAGAACTAAAATGCCAAATAAAGAAAAAGTACCCGCAATGATGGCTGAAGCATCCAGCTGCCTCTGCATCACATAAACCCCTGAGGTAGCCCAGCTTCATCTGGCCTACTGCCTCCGGATGTAGAGCCTCCTCTCTGACTAAACCCAAGTCGACCACCTATACTAGGACCTCTGCCACTATGACCTCCTCTGACACTAGGCCGTGAAACTGCAAAATCTGCCTGTCTATCCTCTGGTGGCTCTAGACAATCTCTAACAAAATGATTTGGTGACCCAGATCTGAAACACACTCCCAAAGTACCTCTTCACCAGCAATCACCTCCATGTGCTCTACCACAATGAACACAAGTAGGTGGATCAGACCTCTGAGCCACTGGGGTCGGTGCACTGGCCATACAAACTGTAGTTCTCAATCTCTAACTTAACATCCTGACTGCCTCTGGCCCCTACTAAACCTCTAAAAATGACCTCCTCGGCCTCTCTTTGAAGATGAAGACCCTACCTTAAATTAGGGTCTCTTAACTCTGGTCTCCTCCTCAGCAGCAGCTAATGCAATACCCTGTGCTCTCTCAACACTCCTGGCAGCTGCAACCAACTGAGAAAAATCTTTATACCAAGAGCCTGCAATAATACACATAATAGAGGGTCTCAACCCCTCCTTAAATCTCCAACACCGGTCTATCTCATCTGAAATAATCCCACCGGCATAATGACTTAACCGGATATATTCAATCTCATACTCTGTCACTGTCCGATTATCCTATCTCAAATTCAAAAACTTCATCTTCTTTGCATCTTTATACTCCCTTGGAGTATACTTTTGCTCAAACTCCCGCAAAAAAAACCATAAGTCAGGGTTGGTGGATCATCCATTGCATGTGGAACCGTCTTCCACCAATCATATGCATCTCTCTGCAGAAGGTATCTAGCATAATCAAATTTTCCTTCAGGAGAAGCTTGCAGCTAGATGAATACCCTCTGAACTCTATCTAACCACTGCTCAGCTACTGCAGGATCTGTAGTACCAATGAAATCCTCTGCTCCAAACTTCCTCAATTTATCATACTGCCTCATCAGTACTTGCGGCTGTGGTTGCGGTGGCGGTTGCTGCACTGGAGCCTGCCTTAATAACTCTACCATATGTCTTAACCAAAGTGGTGGAATCTCATCAACAGTTGGTCTCTCTGGCACAGAAGCAGGTGCCTCTCCAGCTACCTCAACTCTAGCTCCATCTCTACCCTCAATAGGAGCTACACTCTCAGCACTACCCTCAACAAACTGATGTGACTGAGACGCCATCTCTACCTATATCTACAAACATAGCAGAAATTACCTCATCAAAGATCAGAAACTACCAAAGCCAATGCATGTATCTTTTTAAAAACCATATTTTAAAATCAAAATTTTATTTTTCCTTACAATTCACCTAGGTTAAGAACCTCAAACTTAGGCTCTGATACCAAAACAAATGTAACACCCCTATACCCAATATACGTACACCACATACACCCACATATGTAATATACATATACCAGATACAAGAATGTCACAGTCCATTTTCTACAAACCAATCTTTAAACTTTAACATCAAATCATTATGAATCGATCCGAGTAAATTTAAAACATTTAAACTATATTATAGAAAGTAATAGTTAAAACATTCCTTGTTAAAATACAAATATACATATTTGCATTACCTAAAAGTTTATCCAAAACATTTTTTATTGAGGAAGCAAAATGTACATTTCTATATACATTAAAATCAATATATAATTACAAAAATCTAAAATATATACATGTTGGTAGTTCGTCTCTGATCTTGATGCCCACTAATAACTCTGATCTCAAAGTCTCAAGCCTAGATTCGACTTGGTCTAGATGAGCTCTCCGGCATAACCGGATCTACCCTTTCACCTGCGCGATGAACCACAATCGCGCTAAGCCAAAAGCTTAGTGGTACAAACTTTGATTCAAAATAGATCAATGTGATGCTAATGCACAACACATATGAATATAACAACTCCTTACATTATATATATATATCACAACTCATAACATTATATTAATCATTTGCATCACATTTCATAATTTATATTAAAGCAAAGACAAGCATGGGCCCAAAAAGGATCTAATATGCTATTCAAATTTCAGAGTTACTGCTTTGGTCTATAATGACACCTTATGTCTAGCTCCGTAGGCAATATATATCCATGGATAATCCAACTAGATCTGAGCTTACGACCCGGTCTTTTCACTCAGTCTAGCTTCAAGGATTTGTTTTTTAGGCTTATGACCCGGTCTTTTCACCCCAAAAACATCACATTTATCAGCTGGGCCTAGCTTACGACCCGGTCTTTTCACCTGCCTAGCAATTCATAGGCATGACGCCAAACCCAAAACTCTAAAAATTGAATAACATACTAGGCACACAATTTGTTCATATATCTCATTATCAAATACTTTCATAATTCCATTCTCAATTCATTTCTCATAATCAAACTAGGCACATTGCCTTAATATATCATCCTTTTTTTTCATTCTCCTCTTTTATATCAATATCAATTTGTTACATTATGTTTTCACATATCTTATCACATTATTCCATATTTATTTTCATATACAACACATTACTCAATTGCTTTGAAACATCAACATAATTCACATTATGCATATCATAACATATAACTCTTTCATTAACGATATATCAAGTAACTTAACACATTTTCCAACCAGATGTGTTAAGTCCCAATGTCATGTAAATGTATGTAATCATTCAAAGTTTGTACTTACCTCTAAAAGCAAGAACACCACTCTATAAACTTCTTCGTTCAAGATGTCCCTCAATCCTTGGATTGGGTAACTCAATTCTCTTCAAAACCTAATCCAAAGGTGATTATACATACTCACTTAGTGATTCACATAAGGAAATAAGAATAAGAACTATCTAGGGCAAACTATACACTTGACATGCTCAACAACATGGGCATGTCCCTGGCCGTGCCTTAAACCCACAACACAGAAGCTTTGACACGCTTAGTGACATGGGCATGTCACTGCACGTGTAAATCTTCCAATAACACATTGGCTATGACACGCTCAGTGGCATGGGCGTGTCACTGGACGTGTCAATCTACTACAACACAGAAGCTGTGACACCCTCAGTGACATGGGCATCACTGGTCATGTAACCCACACTGAAAACAGAACCATTGACACCAAAAATGCCACATTCAACAAACATCTTTCAATAACCTTATTACCACCACACAAACTCAACCAAATCCATCAATATACCATAATAAACTTGCATAACATCAAAACAACTCAATTACATGCATCAAACACAACACAACCATATTTCAAAACTCAAACTTACACAATCCACAACTCTTGTTTCCTCACCAAACTTAACCTTTTTCTTCAATCCAACCCCAAATATCAAAGTTAACAAGACAAATGTAATATCCTAAAGTGTGCCCTAGAAGTACTGATGTAATTGTTGAGTGATTTGAATTAATGTATATGTATTATGGTAAAGGAAAAGTTTGTTTAAGGTAATGTATATGTTGTTTATATGATAATATATATAACATATACATAGGTCAAATGTGTGGTCAAGGGAAGAAGATATTTTCATTTGAGATTTGTGAAATGACTTATTAGGATAAGTGTGTTAAAGGAAATCAAAACATATGGTAGAAGGGTGTTTAGGTAATTGCTAAAGTTGATATACTTGGTGGAGATTTAAAGAGAAGTTTGACTTTGTTTCTTTGTGTTTTTCTTCTTCTTTTCCTTTGTTGTTGGCCGGCTCCTCCATAGACAAGAGAAAGTAAGAGAGCAAAAGAGGATCTTGATGTTCGATGCTCAAATTGAAGGAAGATCTAAGTGATCAAGTTGGTGATTCAAGAAGTTTCATTACTTTGGTAAGTCCTCTTTTGATTTCTTTGTTTTTTTGAAGTCTTGATTGAGTTTGATAGATTTTTAAGAGTGTGTTGATTGATTTTAATATGTTTAAGAGTGTTTAATGGATTTGATCACGGATTTTATAGATGGATTGAAGAAAAGAGTAAGTTGATTGGAAGAGATAGTGTTGTGTTTGTGCTTAAAGTTTGAGATGTTATTTGTATTTTGTGTTTAATGTAAGTGTGAAGTTGTTTTGGTGTTTTTGTGAGTTTAAGTGGTTTTTGGGTATGTTTTGTTAAGTTTTTTTGAAGAGGATGTTGGTGAAAAGAAGTGTTTTATTGGGGGTTTGGTTGTTTTGGCCGGATTCTGGATTTTTGGTCCGACACGACCGGGAGCACGTCCAGATTCTTAGGCTTGTCAATTGTGTTGGAGGCAGTAGGTGTTGCATGACCAATAACACGGCCGTGTTATTGAGCGTGGCATAGCTACTGTGAGATTGGAAAATTGACACGGCCATGAGCACGTTCATGATATTGGACGTGTTGTTATTTTTGAGAGGCAGAAGGTATTACACGCCCAATGACACGACCGTGGTTCTGAGCGTGTAAAAGCTACTGTGTTGTGGAATTAGGGCACGGTCAGGGACACGCCAGTGTGGGTGAACGTGTCATGTTTAGGGTTTGCCCTAGTTTACTCTTAAATTGTTTATCTCTTGTGGATCCCTAAGCAAGTGTATGTTATTATTTTTGGATTAGGTTTTGAAAGAATGTGAGTTGCCCTAATTTGGGAAGTGAAGAATCTTGGAAAATGGGAAAGTGTTTAGAGTTGTGTGAATTGTGATTGAGGTAAGTACAAACCTTGCTTTGTTGCATACATTCATTTGATATGGCATTATATATATATCTAGTTAATGTTATGTTTTGCACCTTGTGAATCTTGTGCAACATAGTGTGCTATATGTGTAATGATGAATTGCTTTGATAAGAAATAAATATTATGGGTTATAATGAGATAAATGATATGATTGAATGATGATAATCTTGATGTGATGAAAAGCCATGATTGTTGGCAATGATGATGGGCATGAATTATAATTAAGGCATGTATGCCTATGAGATGATGATGTTTAATGTGTTTGGTTATGTATACTTGAAAAATGAAATGTGATCTTGTGAAATGAGGCATGATGATTCAAAGGTGATGAGAAGCCATTGTGAGTGGCTATGATTATACAAATGAAATTGTTGAGGCATGATTGCCTATTGGATTATGAGATACAAATTGAGAAAGAGAATGATAAAAGATTAATGAAATAATTGTATATTTAATATGTTATTCAGTTTCAGAGTTCTGGATTTGGGTGGCATGCCTATGAAATTATGAAAGGTAACAGTCTTTCCGGGTTGAGGATCTCTTCAATTTGTGTTGAATTGAGGTCCAAGAGACTGGGTCTGTTACACTATGAGAATTGTGATTATGAGATATATGATTGGTAACAGTCTTGCCGGGTTGAGGATCTCCTCAAGCTTGTTGAGTTGATGGTCCAAGAGACTAGGTCTGTTACACTATCCATGGATAGAGATCTCTATATATGTGTTGCCTACCGGCTTGATTATTGTGATTATGAACCAAAGCAGCAACTTTGAATTATGAATATCGTATTAAATACTTGTTGGGCCCATAGGTGTCTATGTTATATGGATGTCATGAATGATGTTGTAATGTTATGAGATAATGTAATGAAATGTTAGCATTACTTAAATGATGAAATGTAATACTTATGAAATATTGTATATTAAGTATTGATTTTATTGTTTGAATGTATATCATTGATATTGATATAGCATAATGGCATTATGGTTTGTACTACTGAGTTGTTGGCTCAGCGCGATTATGATTCATCGCGCAGGTGATAGAGGTGATAGAGTTGAGGCGGAGGATTCCTCTAGACATAGTTGAGTTGTTTTGATTGTGAAGAGTTGGATTGAAGCTTAAAGATCAGAGAGTCAAGCTGCCAATCATGTATATATATTTCATATTTTGTAATTTTTGAGGTTCAATGTATTTGTATTTGTAAATTTTGAATGTAACTTCCATTGCGTATTAAAGAAATGTTTTTATCTATTGTGTCTTAAAATTCTCATTTAAACCTTTAGTATTTCTTAAATTTTTATTTTTACTTTAAATGTGATTTGTGTATTTTGTAAAGTATATCATTTCTATATTCGGTATACGTATGATACGATCGTATAAGCATGCTTTGTACGTATATGGGATATAGGGGTGTTACATTTATTTTGGTATCAGAGCCTAGGTTTGAGATTCTCAACCTAGGTGAAATGAAAGAAAAAGAATATTTTGACTTTAAAAGTTGGTTTTTGAATAACATACATGTTTGGTATTGGCAGTCTCTAATCTTTAATAAGATGTATTCTGCTGTGTTTGCAGACATAGGTTGTGATGGATTCTCACTTACGACAGTCAGTAGAGGGTAGTGCGGAGAGTGTAGCTCCTGATGAGATTAGAGAGGGAGCTAGAGTGGATAGTGCTGGAGAGGTACCTGCTTCTGAGTCGGGGAGACCAGCTGGTGAGGA
This sequence comes from Garcia nutans, assembly GCA_947685225.1. Lineage (NCBI taxonomy): Eukaryota > Viridiplantae > Streptophyta > Magnoliopsida > Malpighiales > Euphorbiaceae > Garcia > Garcia nutans. The sequence continues at coordinate 56,778,590 of CANTUV010000024.1, forward strand.
GGTTCCACCAGTTTGGCTTAGGCATGTGGTAGAGGCTTTGAGGCAAGCACCAGTGCAACCACCGCCACCACCCCCACAGCCTTTGGTATCAGTGAGGCATTATGACAAATTAAGGAAATATGGAGCAGAAGATTTCTTGGGTACTATTGATCCAGCTGTGGCTGAGCAGTGGCTAGATAAAGTACAAATAATATTTGTTCAGTTACAAGCCACACCATAAGAAAGATTTGATTATGCAAGATCATTGTTGCAGAAGGACGCATATGATTGGTGGAAGACAGTGCCCCATGCTATGGATGACCCACCTACATTGTCCTATGCTGATTTTCTAAGAGAGTTTGAATTAAAGTATACTCCAAGGGAGTATAAAGATGTGAAGAAGATGGAGTTCTTGAGCTTGAAGCAAGACAACCGATCAGTAACAGAATATGAGGTTGAGTTTATCCGGTTAAGCCATTATGCTGGGGGTATTATATCTGATGAGATAAATAGATGCAGGAGATTTGAGGAGGGATTGAGGCCCTCTATCATGTGTCTCGTAGCTGGATCTAGATATCATGATTTTTCCCAGCTTGTGGCAGCAGCTAGGAGTGTGGAGAGAGCTCAGAATATTGCAGCGGCTGCTTCTGAAGAAGAGATCAGGATTAGAAGACCCCAGTTTGAGGCAGGGTCTTCATCTGCGAAGAGAGGTAGAGGCAGTTTTGCTCCTAGGTTCAGTAGGAGTCAGAGGCAAGCTGGTAGGTCGGTTTAGTTTCAGAGACAGAGATCGAGACCTACAGCTTCAGTAGTGAGTGCTCCTACTCCGGTAGTTCAGAGATCCACTCCACTTGTGTGTGCTCAGTGTGGTGGAACACATAGGGGTGTTTGTTGGAGGAATAGTGGACCAACTGTGTGCTTTAGATGTGGATCTCTGGATCATTTTATTAGAGAGTGTCCAGAGATGCGAGAATAGAGGCCAGCAGATTCTGCAGCTTCTCGACCTAGTGTCAGAGGTGGTCGAGGGGGTAGAAGTTTCAGCAGAGGGGGTAGACCTGGGTATGGTCAGAGAGGATCTTCATCAAGGGAGCGTAGACCAGATGAGGCTGGGCCTTCTCAACGAGTTTATGTGATGCAGAAGCAACCAGATGCTTTGGCAGTCATAGCTGGTACTTTTTCTTTATTTGATATTTCAGTACTTGCTTTGATTGATCCTGGATCCACACATTCATATATTAGTGCATCTGTTTTGCCTGTGTCTAAATTGCATGTTGAATCCCTAGGATTTGATGTATTGGTGACAAATCCTTTAGGGCATAGTGTGATTGTTAGCAAGGTGCACCGAGATAGTGCAGTAGTGGTACAAGGTGAGGAGTTTCTTGGAGATTTAATTGAAATGCCTTTTAAGGAATATGATGTGATTCTAGGCATGGATTGGTTATCTAGACATGGAGCTGTGGTAGATTGTAAAAAGAAGATTGTTACTTTGAGAACTGGTGATGGAGGAGAGGTGATAGTATCTAGAGAGCAAGGACAGCTAGCATCCTTGTTTGTTTCAGCCGTTGCAGCTAGGAGGTTGATTAGAAAAGGGTGTGATGCTTATCTTGCTCATGTGGTGGATACTAGAGCACGGGCTTCTCAAATTGATAGTATACCCACAGTTGCAGAGTTCCCAGATGTGTTTCCAGAGGAGTTGCCAGGGTTGCCTCCTGAGAGAGAGGTGGAGTTTGGTATTGAAATATTGCCTGGTACCACTCCTATCTCTATTACTCCTTATAGAATGGCACCAGCTGAACTGAGAGAGTTAAAGGTGCAGTTGCAGGAGTTGTTGGATAAAGGATTTATTCGCCCCAATGTTTCTCCTTGGGGAGCTCCTGTGTTGTTTGTAAAGAAAAAGGATGGTACTATGAGATTGTGTATCGATTATAGGCAATTGAACAAAGTGACTATTAAAAATAAATATCCTTTGCCTAGAATTGATGATCTCTTTGATCAATTGAAGGGTGCAGCAGTGTTTTCCAAGATCGATTTGAGATCAGGGTACCATCAGTTGAGGGTCAGAGTTGAAGATGTTCCTAAAACAGCCTTCAGTACCAGGTATGGGCATTATGAGTTTCTAGTTATGCCTTTTGGTTTGACGAATGCACCTGCAGCTTTTATGGATTTGATGAATAGGGTGTTTAGGCCCTATCTGGATCAGTTTGTGGTAGTTTTTATTGATGATATTTTGGTGTATTCGCGCAATGAGGAGGAACATAACAAGCATCTGCGGATTGTGTTGCAAATTTTGAGAGAGAAGCAATTGTTTGCTAAATTGTCGAAGTGTGAGTTTTGGCTTGACCAAGTAACTTTTCTCGGTCATATAGTTTCAGCAGAGGGTATTAGAGTTGATCCGAGTAAAGTTGAAGCTATTTTGAATTGGAGTCCACCAAAGTCTGTGACGGAAGTTAGAAGTTTTCTGGGTTTGGCAGGCTATTACCAACGGTTTGTGAAAGGGTTTTCTTTGATAGCTACTCCACTCACCAGATTGCTTCGAAAGGGAGTTAGATTTGTGTGGACAGACCAGTGTCAAGCTAGTTTTGAACAGTTGAAAGAAATGTTGACTCAAGCACCGATTCTTACTTTACCTGTGGAAGGTAAACCATATGTGATTTACAGTGATGCTTCACATAGTGGTTTGGGTTGTGTTTTGATGCAAGAAGGTAAAGTAATAGCTTATGCTTCTCGGCAGTTAAAACCGCATGAGCTCAATTATCCGACCCATGATTTGGAGCTAGCAGCCATTGTGTTTGCATTGAAGATTTGGAGACACTATTTGTTTGGGGAGAAATGTTTCATTTATACAGACCATAAGAGTTTAAAATATTTGGGTGTCCAAAGAGAGCTCAATCTTCGACAGAGGAGATGGTTGGAGTTGATTAAAGACTACGACTGTTTGATTGATTATCATCCAGGTAAAGCAAATGTTGTTGCTGATGCCTTAAGTCAGAAGTCTTTAGCATGTTTGACTGTGTATTCGCTCTCGTTGCTTGTTGAGTTGAGAGCATTGCATGCCAGCTTTATATCTTGCGATGATGGTGCATTGTTGGCACAGTTGCAATTAAAACCAGTTTTGTTGGATCATATCAAAGAGGCTCAGTGGGCTGATGAGAAAATTCAGAAGATTGTTTCAGATTGTCAGAATGGGAAGAGTAAAGATTTTATTGTGAGAGGTGATGGGAGTCTTTGGTTTAAGAACAGATTGTGTGTACCTGATGATGCAAATTTGAAAAGAATCATTTTAGAAGAAGCACATCAATCAATATTTGCTATGCATCCGGGTAATACAAAGATGTATCATGATTTGAAACAATATTATTGGTGGTCTGGTTTGAAGAGAGACATTGCAGATTTTGTGTCCAAATGTCTCACCTGTCAGAGGGTAAAAGCGGAGCATCAGGTTCCAACAGGATTACTTCACCCTTTGTCAATGCCTGAATGGAAATGGGAAAGAGTGACAATGGATTTTGTGTCTGGTTTGCCATTGACACAAAGGAAACATGATGCTATTTGGGTGATTGTTGATAGGCTGACTAAGACAGCTCATTTTCTTCCAGTTCGGATGGATTACTCTTTAGAGAGGTTAGCTGAGCTGTATATTCATGAGATTGTGAAGTTGCATGGTGTCCCAACTTCTATAGTGTCTGATCGAGATCCCCGATTTACTTCAAGATTTTGGAAGAGTTTACATGGTGCTTTGGGTTCTCGATTACACTTCAGCACTGCTTTCCATCCGCAGTCAGATGGGCAGTCAGAGAAAGTGATACAGATTATCGAGGATATGTTGAGAAGCTGTGTCATTGATTTCTCTGGAAGTTGGGATAGATTCTTGCCACTTGTGGAATTTTCTTACAATAACAGTCATCAATCCAGCATTGGTATGGCACCATTCGAAGCATTGTATGGTAGACGGTGTAGGACACCTCTATGTTGGAGTGAACTTGGTGAAGGTAAGTTAATTGGTCTTGATTTGGTTAAAGAAACTGAGGAAAGAGTGAAAGTGATTCGAGATAGGTTGAAAACAGCTTCAGATCGACAGAAGTCTTATTCAGATTTGAAGAGGAGAGACATTGAGTATAATGTGGGAGATAAAGTATTTTTGAAAGTATCTCCTTGGAAAAAGATTTTGAGGTTTGGTCGGAAAGGGAAATTGAGTCCTCGTTTCATTGGACCGTATGAAGTTTTGGAAAGAGTTGGGCCAGTTGCTTATCGGCTTGCTTTGCCACCTAAGTTGGATAGGATCCATAATGTATTTCATGTTTCTATGTTGAGAAGGTACAGGTCGGATCCATCTCATGTTTTGACAATTGAATCTATCGAAGTGAGTCCTGATCTGACATTTGAAGAAGAACCAGTTGCTATTTTGGCACGTGAAGTGAAAGAGTTAAGAAATAAGAAAGGGCCCCTTGTGAAGGTTCTATGGAAGAATCATGGAAGAGAAGACGCAACTTGGGAGAGTGAGCAAACAATGCGAGATCAATATCCTCAGTTGTTTCAGACTTGATTTCAGGTAATTTCGAGGACGAAATTTCTTTTTAGAGGGGGAGAATTGTAATATCCTAAAGTGTGCCCTAGAAGTACTGATGTAATTGTTGAGTGATTTGAATTAATGTATATGTATTATGGTAAAGGAAAAGTTTGTTTAAGGTAATGTATATGTTGTTTATATGATAATATATATAACATATACATAGGTCAAATGTGTGGTCAAGGGAAGAAGATATTTTCATTTGAGATTTGTGAAATGACTTATTAGGATAAGTGTGTTAAAGGAAATCAAAACATATGGTAGAAGGGTGTTTAGGTAATTGCTAAAGTTGATATACTTGGTGGAGATTTAAAGAGAAGTTTGACTTTGTTTCTTTGTGTTTTTCTTCTTCTTTTCCTTTGTTGTTAGCCGGCTCCTCCATAGACAAGAGAAAGCAAGAGAGCAAAATAGGATCTTGATGTTCTATGCTCAAATTGAAGGAAGATCTAAGTGATCAAGTTGGTGATTCAAGAAGTTTCATTACTTTGGTAAGTCCTCTTTTGATTTCTTTGTTTATTTGAAGTCTTGATTGAGTTTGATAGATTTTTAAGAGTGTGTTGATTGATTTTAATATGTTTAAGAGTGTTTGATGGATTTGATCATGGATTTTATAGATGGATTGAAGAAAAGAGTAAGTTGATTGGAAGAGATGGTGTTGTGTTTGTGCTTAGAGTTTGAGATGTTATTTGTATTTTGTGTTTAATGTAAGTGTGAAGTTGTTTTGGTGTTTTTGTGAGTTTAAGTGGTTTTTGGGTATGTTTTGTTAAGTTTGTTTGAAGAGGATGTTGGTGAAAAGAAGTGTTTTATTGGGGGTTTGGTTGTTTTGGCCGGATTCTGGATTTTTAGTCTGACACGCCCGGGAGCACGTCCAGATTCTTAGGCGTGTCAATTGTGTTGGAGGCAGTAGGTGTTGCACGACCAGTAACACGCCCGTGTTATTGAGCGTGACATAGCTACTGTGAGATTAGAAAATTGACACGGCCATGAGCACGTTCATGATATTGGACGTGTTGTTATTTTTTAGAGGCAGAAGGTATTACACGCCCAATGACACGACCATGGTTCTGAGCGTGTAAAAGCTACTGTGTTGTGGAATTAGGGCACGGTCAGGGACACGCCCGTGTGGGTGAACGTGTCATGTTTAGGGTTTGCCCTAGTTTACTCTTAAATTGTTTATCTCTTGTGGATCCCTAAGCAAGTGTATGTTATTATTTTTGGATTAGGTTTTGAAAGAAGGTGAGTTGCCCTAATTTGGGAAGTGAAGAATCTTGGAAAAAGGGAAAGTGTTTAGAGTTGTGTGAATTGTGATTGAGGTAAGTACAAACCATGCATTGTTGCATACATTCATTTGATATGGCATTATATATATATCTAGTTAATGTTATGTTTTGCACCTTGTGAATCTTGTGCAACATAGTGTGCTGTATGTGTAACGATGAATTGCTTTGATAAGAAATAAATATTATGGGTTATAATGAGATAAATGATATGATTGAATGATGATAATCTTGATGTGATGAAAAGCCATGATTGTTGGCAATGGTGATGGGCATGAATTATAATTAAGGCATGTATGCCTATGAGATGATGATGTTTAATGTGTTTGGTTATGTATACTTGAAAAATGAAATGTGATCTTGTGAAATGAGACATGATGATTCAAAGGTGATGAGAAGCCATTGTGAGTGGCTATGATTATACAAATGAAATTGATGAGGCATGATTGCCTATTGGATTATGAGATACAAATTGAGAAAGAGAATGATAAAAGATTAATGAAATAATTGTATGTTTAATATGTTATTCAGTTTCAGAGTTCTGGATTTGGGTGGCATGCCTATGAAATTATGAAAGGTAACAGTCTTGCCGGGTTGAGGATATCTTCAATTTGAGTTGAATTGAGGTCCAAGAGACTGGGTCTGTTACACTATGAGAATTGTGATTATGAGATATATGATTGGTAACAGTCTTGCCGGGTTGAGGATCTCCTCAAGCTTGTTGAGTTGATGGTCCAAGAGACTGGGTCTGTTACACTATCCATGGATAGAGATCTCTATATATGTGTTGCCTACGGGCTTGATTATTGTGATTATGAACCAAAGCAGCAACTCTGAATTATGAATATCGTATTAAATACTTGTTGGGCCCATAGGTGTCTATGTTATATGGATGTCATGAATGATGTTGTAATGTTATGAGATAATGTAATGAAATGTTAGCATTACTTAAATGATGAAATGTAATACTTATGAAATATTGTATATTGAGTATGATTTTTATTGTTTGAATGTATATCATTGATATTGATATAGCATAATGGCATTATGGTTTGTACTACTGAGTTGTTGGCTCAGCGCGATTATGATTCATCGCGCAGGTGATAGAGGTGATAGAGTTGAGGCGGAGGATTCCTCTAGACATAGTTGAGTTGTTTTGATTGTGAAGAGTTGGATTGAAGCTTAAAGATCAGAGAGTCAAGCTGCCAATCATGTATATATATTTCATATTTTGTAATTTTTGGGGTTCAATGTATTTGTATTTGTAAATTTTGAATGTAACTTCCGTTGCGTATTAAAGAAATGTTTTTATCTATTGTGTCTTAAAATTCTCATTTAAACCTTTAGTATTTCTTAAATTTTTATTTTTACTTTAAATGTGATTTGTGTATTTTGTAAAGTATATCATTTCTATATTCGGTATACGTATGATACGATCGTATAAGCATGCTTTGTACGTATATGGGATATAGGGGTGTTACAACAAATCAACCTCAAACACACCAAAATTAACCATACATAACTACACCAACCATCCACCAAACTCATAAACACAACTCAAAAGAAAACAAATAAACAAGTTGGAAACTTACAAAAAGTGAAGAAAATCCTTAAAACTCCAACTTGATCTCTTAAAATCCTTCAATTTCTTAAGTTAGGAAGCAACAAAACCTCTCTTCCCTCTTGACTATGGTGATGGCCGGCCTCTTGGAGAAGAAAGAAGAAGATGATAAAAAGTCAAACCACTCACTACTCACAAACCTCTTAAACCACACAAAAACCCTCTTTAAATCACCTCTAAGTATTAATATATTATAATATTATAAATATAAAATATCATCTTCCACTCACAATTAATTTCTATTTTAAATAATTTAATATATCATTTGACCAACTCAACTTGTTGACTTGTATATGTTGTATATATCTCTATATATGCAACATATACACACTCCTTCCTCTTATCTTTTCACTTAATCATATATTCACTTTAAAATCATTTAATTCAATTTCAACAATTAGCATTTTTAAAATTTTAGGGTATTATTTGGGATATTACACGTTCCAATGAACCAGGCGTTATGGGTGTAATATCCCAAAGTGTGCCCTAGGAGTTTTGATATAATTGTTGTTTTATTTGAATTAAAATGTATATGTGTAATTGGAAAGAGAAAAGAATTTAAAAGAGAGTGTATATGTTGTATATATGGAAATATATATAACATATATACAAGTCAAATGGATGGTCAAAGGAAGAAGATATTTATTTTGTTAATTATGAAATTACTAAAAAGGGCATGTAAGTGAATGTAAGTTAAAATAAATAGATGAGGGTATTTAAGTAATTTTCTTTTTTGAAATGCTTGGTGGAGGTTTAAAGAGATGAGAAGTTTGACTTTGTCTCTTTCACTTGTTCATTTTCTTCTCTTTCCCTTTTGTTGGCCGGCCATCCAAAGCAAGAGAGCAAGAGTGAGTTTCATTTGTTCCAAACTCAAAATTGAAGGAGTTTTCAAGAGATTAAGTTGGAAATTCAAGAAGTTCATTTTTGGTAAGTTTTACCTTGATTTCTCTTGTTCTATTTGGAATTTTGTTTGAGTTTGATGGAGTGTTGTTGATGGATGGAGTGTGTTTGTGTATGGTGTGTGTAAAAGTGTTGAAATGGAATTAAGGATAAGAAGTTAGGTTGGTGTTGGTGATGGAAGAGTAAGAGTTGTGTTTAGTGAAGTTGAAATTTTTCTGTTTTACAATTAGTAAATGCTGTGACTTGTATGATTTTTAATTAAATATAGAAAAAATGTTCTTGAAGTGAATTTTTGATATGTTGTGCCTCTATGAGTCTAGAATGACTGAAAAATATGTTGATTCGATTTTGGAATGGTTATGATTTTGGAAAGATTATTTTTATTAGACCTGTTCCAGCAGGTACCTTAACTGAGACAGCTATCTTTCAGGATTTTTAATAAAATGTAGAAAAAAATATCCAATTGAATTTTGGATATGTTGTTGCTTAGTGAGTCTAGTATTTGAGAAAAATAATTTGGAACCACGTTGATTGAATTTAATTTATGGAATTCACAAAGTTCAGAACTGCTGCCAAGATGCAGGGCAATTGGGGCAGTCTGGTTGGGTGAACTATTTGACCAAGATTTTGTGTTAAAATTAAGTTCTGTAAAAATTTTAGAGTTTTTAGTCAAGTAGATTATTTTATACAATTTTTCAAAATAAGGATAAAGTGGAGTCTAAAACCAGAATTTACTATTCATATGGTCATTTTGCTAATATTCCTTTTGGATTAGGTTGTGAAGAGGTTGAATTGCCCTAACCTAAGTGTTGAGGATTCTTGGAAGAGTAAGTGTATAGATTGGTGTGAGTTGGTTTTAATGTAAGTACAAACTACATTATTGCATACATTCATATGATGTTGAGACTTAACATACATTTGATTGTAAATGTGTTAAGAAATCTAATGCATTGTTAATGCATATTAATAATGTATGTTTGGTATAATGTGAATGTTGTGATGAGGATGTAAAATGTGTGTTAATGCCATTGGTTATAATGATGTAAATAAGATGATTGAAGCATGTTTGTCTATATGATGATGAAATGAAATATGAGATATGAAATGTGAAAGATGTGAGGTGAAAGATGCGATGTTATAATGAAATATGAAATGTGAATTGAAACATGATAAAATGTGAAGCCATAGTTGTTGGCTATGACAATGCAAATGAAATAATTGAGGCATAGTTGCCTAGTTGATTGTGGAATATGAAATGAGAAATGAAATGAAAAGAGTTTAATAAAGAAATAAATGAAATGATTTGTGTGCCTAATATGTTATTCAATTTTCAGAGTTCTGGGTTTGGTGGCATGCCTATGAATCACTGGATAGGTGAAATGACCTGGTCGTAAGCCGATTCCAGTTGGAAAATGTGAAATGTGATGTTTTTGGGGTGAAATGACCGGGTCGTAAACCTCAAAAACAAATTATTGAAACTAGATTGAGTGAAATGACTGGGTCGTAAGCTCAAATCTAGTTGATTATCCATGGATAAATATATTGATGATTGTGATTATGGACCAAAGCAGTAACTCTGAACTTTGAATAACATATTAGTGTATTTTGGGCCCATGCTTGTCTTTGTTTTCAATGTGAATCATGAATGTTTTGATTAATTATTAAATAATGTAAGATTGTGAAATATAATATTCTTTTGAATTGTTTATGAAACTTGATTGTGTGAGATTGGCATTGCATTGAGGCATAATATTATTGTTGTTTGTATCACTAAGCCGTGGGCTTAGCGCGATTGTGGTTCATCACGCAGGTGACAGGGAAGAACCAGAAAGTTCCTCTAGGCCGAGTCGAGTCTAGATTTTGAAGTGTGATTAGTGGGCTTAAAGATCGAAGACTGACTGCCAAACATGTATAAATTTTATGTTTTGTAAAAGTAAAGTTTTGATGTATATGAATTTGTACATATTGTTACTTTCCGCTGCATAGTGAACAAATATTTTATCTACTGTGTTTCATAATAAACCTGTACTTTATTTTGTACTAGAAGTGTAAATCCTTTTTGCAGGCTGTAGTTGAGGTTATAAGGGGGATTTATTGGGAGTGTACTGAGAATGATTTTGTTTGCATTGGTTTGTGTAAAAAAATGTTTTCAAAAATCAGAAAAAAAAAACCAGTTTTGTCGACACTTGGGATTCAATTTCTAGGCGAAACTATGGCAAAATTTCTGTAAAAATCGAAACTAAAATTTGACTAAGTAAAATTGGTAGCAACATTAGGATAGTGTGGCGCCTCTACTCAGCTTACACACTTAGGTCGGGAAGGGGTGTTACAATTTTTGGTATCAGAGCCTAGGTTTGAGATTCTCAACCTAGGTCAATTGTAAGAAAAAGAATATTTTGATTTTTAAAGTGGGTTTTTGAGTAAAATACATGTTTCGGTATGGCAGTCTTTGATCTTTAATGAGGAATATTCTGCTGTGTTTGCAGATATAGGTAGAGATGGCATCTCATTCACGACAGTCTGTTGAGGGTAGTGCGGAAAGTGTAGCTCCTGAAGAGAGTAGAGATGGAGCTAGGATTGAGAGGGTTAGTGAGGCACCTGTTTCTGTGCCAGAGAGATCAGCTGCTGAGGAGGCTCCGCCGGGTTGGTTAAGGCATATGGTAGAACTATAAAGGGGAGCTCCAGTGCAGCCATCACCACCACCACCACAGCCTCAGATGCCGGTAAGACATTATGACAAGTTAAGAAAATATGGGGCTGAAGATTTCTTGGGCACTACCGATCCTGCAGTGGCTGAGCAGGGGTTGGATAAGGTGCAGAGAATATTCATTCAGTTGCAAGCCACTTCGGATGAGAAATTTGACTATGCCAGATTCCTCTTGCAGAAAGATGCCTATGACTGGTGGAAGACGGTTCCTCATGCCATGGATGATCCACCTACATTATCTTATGGTGATTTTCTGAGGGAGTTCGAGTAGAAATATACTCCAAGGGAGTATAAAGATATTAAGAAGATGGAATTCCTGAATTTGAGGCAAGACAACCGGACGGTAACAAAGTATGAGATTGAGTATATCCGGTTGAGTCAATATGCCGGGGGAATTATCCCTGATGAAATAGACCGATGCAGAAGATTTGAGGAGGTATTGAGGCCCTCTATCATGTGCATTATGGCTGGTTCCCGGTACCAGGATTTTTCTCAGCTTGTTGCAGCAGCTAGAAGTGTTGAGAGAGCACAGGGCATTGCAGCAGCTGCTACTGAGGAAGAGACCAGGGTAAGGAGATCCCAGTTTGAGGCAGGGTCTTCATCTATGAAGAGGGGTCGAGGAGGTTTTGTTTCGAGAACCAGTAGAACCCAGAGATAGTCGGGCAGATCAGTTCAGTATCAGAGGCAGAGGCCGAGATTGACAGTTTCTGTAGCTAGTGCCCCGACTCCAGTGATTCAGAGGTCTACTCCACCTGTATGTGAGCATTGTGGTAAGACCCATGGGGGTGTTTGTTGGAAGATTGGTGGATCAGCTGGGTGTTTTAGATGTGGGTCACCAGCTCATTTTGTTAGAGATTGTCCTGAGATGCAGGAGTATAGGCAGGCTGATACTGCAGCTTCTCGACCTAGTGTCAGCAGAGGTGGTCGAGGGGGCAGAGGTTTCAGTAGAGGTGGTAGACCTGGGTTTAGTCAGAGAGGAGGATCTTCATCCAAGGGCAACAGACCAGATGAGGCCGGATCTTCTCAGAGAGTATATGTGATTGTGAACCTCGGTTTTCCACCCGAAAAGGATTCGGATGAAAGTTCACTCGTTGTCGGGAGTCGCCACTCAGTTTATTTTGTTCAAAGGGAAAAACTAAGAAAACCCTTGTTTGACTCCAATTAATGCATCCAATGTAAAGGTTTCTAATCTACGAACCCAAGGAGGATTCGGGGACTATGTCATGTATTTGATTAATTTGCCAATTTAGAAATGAATCCAAAAGAAACACAAAAAGGAAGAAGAATAGATTGTTAGTAAATTGCGAACTTGTTATTTGAGGTGAATCTCAAATATGCCTACATACTCTCATTTTTTTATGAGAGATCAAAGCCCATGTAGTTCGGAAAAGCCTATTTAAAGGCGATGAAAATTATGCTTCATGCATGTGTGTGTGTATGCTTCGTGCATTTGTTGGGCTTTTTGCCAAAGTTGTTAATTTTAGCACTTAGTGCAAATTTGTGAAATTTAGGTACTTTGTACCAAAATAGTGCAATTTAGGCCTTTGGCCAAAAGATTGATTTTAATTGTGAAATTTAGGTACTTTGTACCAAAAAGATACAATTTGGGCTCCGTGCCAAAAAGTTGATTGATTCGCGGCTTCATGCCGAAGTGTTGATTGATTAGTTAATTAGGCCTTAGACCTAAAAGGATTAGGTCTTTGACCGAAAAGAAATTAAGAAGAAGATAGGATGCTTTATGATATGCTTGAATTGACAAATGATGAATTATCATACTACCTTGTTTAGGGTCCTTCCACTTCGAAGTTCCAGGTCTTGTTTTCTTAGATCTTGAAATATGATTCTTAATCCCTGCCACACAAGGTTAGATTCTTGCAAATAAAAGTCCAATAAGAGTTTTTAAGCGTGAAAAGAATTCGACAGCATGAGGCCCACCCAAAAAAGTCCAACCTCCTTTTTTGAAAGTTTAGCAGCATTTTATAGGTGAAATTCGGGCTGGACGGCGGTCGGGCGGTTAGACCGCCGTGGTCAGCGGTCGGACCAGGTGGTCGCCAAAAAAATGGGAAAGGACACGGACGGTGATCGGACCGCCGGTCCCAGTGGTTCACCCCAAAACCGCACCGAAATCCGCAGTTTTTCGTTCAAACTGATTTTCTGGGAGCTGCGGACCTCCAAAAATTATTCCGAGACCATACCTGTGATCCTTGCGTCGCTCCGGACATTTCAAGTACCATGAAGGTATATTTTTGGTGAACTCTGCCGCGGTCGACCGGTCTGGCTTGGTCTTTTGCAGTCGGCTTTCCGAGCCTCAAAATTTGAATATTCACAGTGATGCAGAGGCAGTCGGATGCTTCAGCAGTTATAGCGGGTACATTTTCTTTATTTGGCATTTCAGTACTTGCTTTGATTGATCCAGGATCTACTCATTCATACATAAGTGCATCTATCTTGCCTGTGTCTGAATTGCATTCAGAGTCCTTAGGATTTGATGTCTTAGTGACCAATCCTTTAGGACATAGTGTTGTGGTAAGTAAGGTGCATCGTGATAATACTATTGTGGTGCAAAGTGAGGAGTTTCTTGGTGATTTAATTGAAATGCCTTTTAAAGAATATGATTTGATCTTAGGCATGGATTGGTTGTCTAAGCATGGAGCTGTGGTGGATTGTCAAAAGAAATGTGTTACTTTGAGAACTGGTGATGGTAGAAGTATATTAGTATCTAGTGAGCAGAGACAACTTGCATCCTTGTTTGTATCAGCTGTAACAGCCAGAAAGTTGATTAGAAAAGGGTGTGTTGCTTATCTTGCTCATGTTATGGATACCAGAGTAATGGGTTCTCAACTTAATAGTATACCCATAGTTGCGGAGTTTCCAAATGTTTTTCCTGAGGAGTTGACAGGGTTACCCCCTGAGAGAGAGGTTGAGTTTGGTATCGATTTGTTGCCTGGTACCACTCCCATTTCTATCACTCCATATCGAATGGCACCTGCTGAATTGAGAGAGTTGAAGGTGCAGTTGCAGGACTTGTTAGATAAAGGGTTTATTCATCCTAGTGTTTCTCCGTGGGGAGCTCCTGTGTTGTTTGTGAAGAAAAAGGATGGTACTTTGAGATTGTGCATCGATTATAGGCAATTGAACAAAGTAACTATCAAGAATAAGTATCCTTTGCCCCAAATTGATGATCTCTTTGATCAGTTGAAGGGAGCAGCGATGTTTTCCAAATTTGATTTGAGATCAGGGTACCATCAATTGAGTGTTAGAGCTGAAGATGTTTCTAAGACAGCTTTCCGCACAAGATATGGGCATTATGAGTTCTTGGTAATGCCTTTTGGATTGACGAATGCACCTATAGCTTTCATGGATTTGATGAATAGGATGTTTAGGCCCTATCTGGATCAGTTTGTGGTGGTTTTCATCGATGATATTTTGGTGTATTCATGTAATGAGGAAGAACATGACAAGCATCTGCGAATTGTGTTACAGATCTTGAGAGAGAAGCAGTTGTATGCTAAGCTGTCAAAGTGTGAGTTTTGGCTTGACCAAGTAACTTTTCTCGGTCATATAGTTTCAGCAGATGGTATAAGAGTTGATCTGAGTAAAGTTGAGGCCATTTTGAATTGGAGTCCACCAAAGTCAGTGACTGAAGTTAGAAGTTTTCTGGGTTTGGCAGGCTATTATCGAAGGTTTGTGAAAGGTTTTTCTTTGATAGCTACTCCACTCACCAGATTGCTTCGAAAGGGAGTTAGATTTGTGTGGACAGATCAGTGTCAAGCTAGTTTTGATCAGTTGAAAGAAATGTTGACTCAAGCTCCTGTTCTTACTTTGCCTGTGGAAGATAAACCATATGTGATTTACAATGATGCTTCACATAATGGTTTATGATGTGTTTTAATGCAAGAGGGTAAAGTTATAGCTTATGCTTCTCAGCAGTTGAAGTCGCATGAGCTTAATTATCCGACACATGATCTGGAATTGGCAGCTATAGTATTTGCTTTGAAGATTTGGCGACACTACTTGTATGGGGAGAAATGTTTTATCTATACGGATCATAAAAGTTTGAAATATTTGGGTGTCCAGAGAGAGCTGAATCTTCGGCAAAGGCGATGGTTAGAGCTGATAAAAGACTATGACTGTTTGATTGATTATCATCCTGGTAAGGAAAATGTAGTTGCTGACTCCTTGAGTCAGAAGTCTCTGGCAGGTTTGGCTGTTTATTCGCTCTCGTTGTTTGTTGAGTTGAGAGTGTTACATGCTAGTTTTGAAGCATGTGATGATGGTGCATTTGTTGGCTCCGTTGCAATTGAGACCAGTATTGTTGAATCAGATTAAGGAGGCTCAATTGACAGATGAGAAAATTCAGAAGATTATTTCAGATTGCCAAAACGGGGAGAGCCAAGATTTCTTTGTGAGAAGTGATGGTAGCCTTTGGTTTAAGGATAGATTGTGTGTTCCTAATAATGATAGTTTGAAAAAATTATTTTGGAGGAAGCACACCAATCAGTTTTTGCTATGTATCCGGGAAGTACAAAGATGTACCATGAATTGAGACAGCATTATTGGGGGTCTGGTATGAAGAGAGACATAACAGGATTTGTGTCCAAATGTCTCACTTGTCAGAGGGTGAAAGCTGAGCATCAAGTTCCAATAGGGTTGCTTCAACCCTTAACAGTGCCTGAATGGAAATGGGAGAGAATCATAATGGATTTTGTGTCTGGTTTGTCTATGACACAGAGGAAGCATGATGCCATTTGGGTGATTGTTGATAGGTTGACAAAGACAGCTCATTTTCTTCCTGTTCAGATGGACTTTTCACTTGAGAAGTTAGCTAAATTGTACATCAATGAGATAGTAAAGTTGCATGGAGTCCCAATTTCTTTAGTGTCTGATCGAGATCCTAGATTTACTTCAAGATTTTGGAAGAGTTTACATGGTGCTTTTGGTTCTCGATTGCATTTTAGCACTGCTTTTCATCCGCAGACAGATGGGCAGTCTGAGAGAGTGATACAGATTATTGAGGATATGTTGAGAAGTTGTGTCATTGATTTCTCTGGAAGTTGGGACAGATTTTTGCCACTTGTAGAATTTGCTTACAACAACAGTCATCAATCCAGTATTGGAATGGCACCATTTGAGGCATTGTATGGAAGAAAATGTAGAACGCCTCTATGCTGGAATGAAGTTGGGGAAGGCAAATTGGTTGTTCCTGATCTGATTAAAGAGACTGAAGAAAAAAGTGAAGATGAATCGGGATAGGTTGAAAGCAGCTTCAGACCGACAGAAGTCTTATTCAGATTTGAAGAGGAGAGACATAGAGTTTGATGTTGGAGATAAAGTATTTTTGAAAGTGTCTCCTCGGAAAAAGATATTGAGATTTGGTTGAAAAGGGAAGCTAAGTCCTCGTTTCATTGGACCTTATGAGATATTAGAAAGAGTTGGGCCAGTTGCTTATCGTCTTGCTTTGCCGCCTAAGTTGGATAGAATCCATAATGTATTCCATGTTTCTATGTTGCTGAGGTATAGATCAGATCCATCTCATATCTTGCCAGTTGAATACATTGAAGTGAGTCCGGATTTGACATTTGAAAAGAAACCAGTTGCTATTTTGGCACATGAAGTGAAAGAGTTGAGGAATAAGAAAGTGCCATTAGTGAAGGTTCTATGGAAGAATCATGGGAGAGAAGAGGCAACTTGGGAGAGCAAGCAAGAAATGCAAGATCAGTATCCTCAACTGTTTCAGACATAATATCAGGTAATTTTGGGGACGAAATTTCTTTTTAGAGGGGGAGAATTGTAATATCCCAAAGTGTGCCCTAGGAGTTTTGATATAATTGTTGTTTTATTTGAATTAAAATGTATATGTGTAATTGGAAAGAGAAAAGAATTTAAAAGAGAGTGTATATTTTGTATATATGGAAATACATATAACATATATACAAGTCAAATGGATGGTCAAAGGAAGAAGATATTTATTTTGTTAATTATGAAATTACTAAAAAGGGCATGTAAGTGAAAGGAAGTTAAAATAAATAGATGAGGGTATTTAAGTAATTTTCTTTTTTGAAATGCTTGGTGGAGGTTTAAAGAGATGAGAAGTTTGACTTTGTCTCTTTCACTTGTTCATTTTCTTCTCTTTCCCTTTTGTTGGCCGGCCATCCAAAGCAAGAGAGCAAGAGTGAGTTTTGTTTTTTCCAAGCTCAAAATTGAATGAGTTTTCAAGAGATTAAGTTGGAAATTCAAGAAGTTCATCATTTTTGGTAAGTTTTCTCTTGATTTCTCTTGTTCTATTTGGAATTTTGTTTGAGTTTGATGGAGTGTTGTTGATGGTTGGAGTGTTTTTGTGTATGGTGTGTGTAAAAGTGTTGAAATGGAATTAAAGATAAGAAGTTAGGTTGGTGTTGGTGATGGAAGAGTAAGAGTTGTGTTTAGTGAAGTTGAAATTTTTCTGTTTTACAATTAGTAAATGCTGTGACTTGTATGATTTTTAATTAAATATAGAAAAATGTTCTTGAAGTGAATTTTTGATATGTTGTGCCTCTATGAGTCTAGAATGACTGAAAAATATGTTGATTCGATTTTGGAATGGTTATGATTTTGGAAAGATTATTTTTATTAGACCTATTCCAGCAGGTACCTTAACTGAGACAGCTATCTTTAGGTATTTTTAATAAAATGTAGAAAAATAATATCCAATTGAATTTTGGATATGTTTTTTCTTAGTGAGTCTAATATTTGAGAAAAATAATTTGGAACCACGTTGATTGAATTTAATTTATGGAATTCACAAAGTTCAGAACTACTGCCAGGATGCAGGGCAATTGGGGCAGTCTGGTTGGGTGAACTATTTGACCAAGATTTTGTGTTCAGTTTGATCTGAAATTTTAAAGGAATGATTTTAAGATGTAAAATTAAGTTCTGTAAAAATTTTAGAGTTTTTATTCAAGTAGATTATTTTATACAATTTTTCAAAATAAGGATAAAGTGGAGTCTAAAACCAGAATTTACTATTCATATAGTCATTTTGCTAATATTCCTTTTGGATTAGGTTGTGAAGAGGTTGAATTGCCCTAACCTAAGTGTTGAGGATTCTTGGAAGAGTAAGTGTATAGATTGGTGTGAGTTGGTTTTAAGGTAAGTACAAACTACATTATTGCATACATTCATATGATGTTGAGACTTAACATACATTTGATTGTAAATGTGTTAAGAAATCTAATGTATTGTTAATGCATATTAATAATGTATGTTTGGTATAATGTGAATGTTGTGATGAGCATGTAAAATGTGTGTTATGGAAGTTATTTTGAAGTACTTTCTGACTGAGTTTAGGAAGAAATATATCAGCCATATTTATTTTGAAGATAGAAGGAGTGAGTTTATCACTTTGAGATAGGGGCATCTTACTGTAGTTGAGCATAAGAGGGAGTTTGTAAGGCTAAGTAGGTGTGCCAAAGAGATAGTGTGGACTGAGTCTGGTAAGTGTAGGAGGTTCAAGAAAGGCCTTAATGACAATATCAAGCTCCATATCACTGCACTACAAATTAAAGACTTTACCCAGCTTGTGACTACAACCATGAATATTGAGAGGGTTAAAGATAATGAGAAAATAGGAAGAGTCTACGGCAGTACAAAAGAGGCCCTGAGTCGTTTAGCTCCACTACTGAAGCTAACTAGAGACCAAACGAGTCACAGAGTCAGAGGCAGGGATAAGGATCCTCATTTAAGAGAGGTCAGATAGTAGTTTCAGTAGCTAGTAATCTAGGATCATCTGTTAGCTAGGGGGGCCATCACCAATGGTATGTGGCCATTGTGGGAAAAAGCACAGGGGTGAATGTCAGGGACTAACTAGAGCCTATTGTAGAGGGGGCATTGATCATTTCCAAAAGGATTTCTCAAAGAAGTGGACTATTACTACTACATCACAAACAGAGAAGGCTAATCCTAAAGCTCAACTAGGTAGGAGGCCTGGTATATCTGAGACAGTTGGGGCTACTCAAAGAGCTGCATATGAAAGAGTAGAGAGGCTTTGCACTAAGGTAACGATGTGTGCTCATGTGCCTATGCTATCAGAGCTCGAGGGGATCAGGTTGCACTAGATGTGATTGTTGGTATTGTAATATCCAAGGTTTTAGATAAAATAAATAAGAATTTGGATGTTATTAAAGTATTGGCAGAGGTATATGTGTATTATATATCTAATGTATACGCAGTGTATACATAGCATATACCTCACATATACTTATTATGTATGTTGGATATATATATTGTACACTTAGGATATACATGATATACCCATAATGTATACTAGATGTCTACATAAAATACACATTACATATACATTGCATATACATATGCATAATATATATATATAACATATAAATAAGGCATACGCACATATATAAATATTTATTGGTGGGAGATGAGAATAATATTAATATAAATAAAAAAAGAAAAGAAAAATAAAAGAAAAGTCAAAGGATGAGAAAACAATTTATGGATAGGAAAATAGTATTTAATTAATTAATATATAAGGATGAGAATGAAGTGGAAAAATTAAAAGTTGGTGTCTTCTTCTAATTCCACCATTGGAGCCAAATTTTTAAAGCAGAAAGAGGCATAACTTTCATCATTTTAAATCTTAAATTTCGAAGGATTCTTAAGGATTTAAGGTAACTTTGAAGACTGGTCAAGGAATCAAGTAAGTATTCTCTCTTAAAGTCTTGTTTTCTTCTAATTTAAGATTATATAATTAATTGGTTAGTGGGAGAAGAATGATGTCATTGATAAAACTGATAGTAAATGATTTAGAATTATGGAGATGTGATGATTGTTGATTAAGCATTTCAGATGTGTTTAAATTGTGAATTTAGAGTTATATAGTGAATATTTGTAAATTGGGGTTTTGTATGGATAATTATAATTATAAAAATAGAATAATTTAATGTTTGTTTAAATGCATATATGATGATTTTATTTTTAAAAATTGATTATGGGCAAGTTTGCATAAAGTTGATAAATTTAGGGTTAAGGGGAAACATATGTATCATTAGGGTTTCCAATGTGGGTGGTTGTTAATTATTGAGATGAGATGAATTAGGGTTGTTTTAATATAAATGTTATGATTTTATAGTTGGAAATGTGATATGAGTAGATTTTAGTGAAGTTAGTGTTTATGGTTATAGTATGTGGAATTAAGATTTTTGAAAGAGGTTTCTATAATTGTGAAAATGATTTTTTTTTTTTGTTATTTTAGTATGAAAGTAATGATGGCATGGTAACATGATGGAAATGAATTTCATATGTTGAAGTTTAAACAAAGTAGTAAATGGTGATAATAGGATTTTGTTGAGAATTTGGTAGAAGTTGTGTAAATAATGGAAGTTTAATGGTAATATAGCATGGAAATGAATTAAAATGAATAATGTTATTCATAGTTTGGTTTATATGTGTTTAGGTCAAGATAGCCCTAAAAGAGATATTTGGGGTTTGGTGGTGAAAAGTGGAACTAAGTGATTTTTTGAACTAAGAAAGGTATGCACATATTATTGAATCTTTTTAATTAAATTTACTTGTATGGCATTGTCCAATTTGTAAACTTTGAGGAACTTAGTATTTCTTTAAAGTGACATTATGTATAAGAGTGTATGAAATGCTTAAATTATAAAATGATAATCCAATGTAGGGTGGTTAATATCAATGTTATGAATTAATAGTGATGAATGTGATGGGAAAGAGGGAAGGAAATGGGAATAAGAAAATATGATATAATATGAAGTATGTGTGTGTTGGGTTGGGGTTGTGTATAAAGTTACTTTAAAATATGGATATTCACACAACCTATGCAATATGTCATAGTTATGTGATCGTTGTCATATTGGGCGTTTGTCCAATATAAAATTAATGTTTATACATGAAATGTGTATAAGCATATAAGTATTACATAATATGAGATACTATATGGAAATATTTTAAAGTGATTAATGTGTAATAGTATGTCGTATGGACTATAGTGCCTTTTGGTGGGACACATTAGTGTTTAGCATATAGGTGGTAAGGAGACGACCATTAGGCAATGGTGGACACTTTTTCTCTGAGGTCGAGAGAGGGCGGCCTTTGGGTAATTGTAGATTTTTAATTTTGGCTCGAATTAAATTTAGACCCAATTAAAAGGGCCTAATTAGATTCAAAAAGCTTAAACCTAGTCCAATACAATTTCAGAAGTTTAAATCTAGTCTTGTTAATTTTTTATTGGCCCTTCCAAATCATCATGAGCCTAGATCATGTCGATTTGGACACTCCAAATTGACATGAGGCCTTGGTTTAGCCTAAAATCAGTCCTAATTGTAGTAAAATTCAAATAAGCTTCGGATATGGAGGGACAATTTGAGTTGGCTGAGGATTCACATGTTATGTTTGCCCTAATTGCAGCCTATAAGTAGAGGATTCAATTTAGAAACACGGGGCCATAGATATCAAAAGAGAATGAATAGCAAGCACTCAGTCATAAAGAGCATAGAAATTAGATTTTGAGAGTTAAAAATAGTGGACAATTGCACAGAGAGTAAGAAAAAAGAAAATTGAAAAGGCACTAGCTAAACAACTAGGATTGTTTCACTCCAAATCGACATGAGGCCTCAGTTTGGCCTAAAATTCAAATAAGCTTCGAATAAGGAGGGACAATTTGAGTTGGCTGAGGATTCACAGGTTATGTTTGCCCTAATTATAGCCTATAAGTATAGGATTTAATTCAAAAACACAGGGCCACAAATATCAAAAGAGAAAGAACAATAGCCTATAGTCACAAAGAGCTTAGAAATTATATTTCAAGAGTTTAAAACAATGAGCAATTACACAAAAAGTAAGACAAAAGCAAAACAAAAAAGCAGCTGCTAAACAACCAGGATTGTTTCACTCAGCCAAAACACAACTTGATCTAGGCAGTAGCACTATTAAACGTAAAGATTGTGGTGTTTAAATCAAGCTTGGTTCAACAATTAAATTTGGTGGAGCCAATAAACGGAGGTACGATATTCACTAACTAATCTAATTAAATTCATTTATTATATTCAGTAGTTAATCTACTATGCCTCCAAATTATACATGTGAGTCTTTAAATTATTTTACTATTAGTTTTAGTTTAGGATTAAAATTAACTCAAAATTCAATTGCCTACATTAATTATTTTCTCGTGAATCTAAAACCCTAATTGCACAATAATATTCTTATTTGATTTTCTAAAACCCTAATTCCTATATTATCTGATTTTCTGTAGGCGCGACCTACGTCATTGCGCCTTATATTTCATTAATAGGTTAATATTAAGATCTATTATCAATTGCAATTTTTATGATTAACTTTAACTTTATTACTTTATCCCTAATTTATAATTATTTGTGCAATGGTTGATTATTTGTTTGGTTACTTATTTTACCATGGATGATTATTAAGCATTTATTGATTATATTTTTAAGAGACTTATAAAAGGCATGTTTTTACTTTATGGGTGCCTTGTTTATTTAATTTGTTTCTTTTATCTTATTTGTTTTTGGGGATTAATGTAAGGGGCATCATTCTACTTTTTGGTAAGTGTCCCATTTTACTTTACTTGTATTTTGGACATTGGACATTGTAGGGGCATGTTTTCATCTTGTATGGGTGCCCATTTTGTTTGGTTTCTTTGGTTTTAATATAACAAATATTTATTGTATGTAACATGGATGGTATTATAATAATTAAGAATTTAATAATATTTAGACATGAAAAATAGGCCGTTTCCAATGAACTGGGCGCTATTGGGGTGTTGGGTCATTCTCACCTTACCCATGCATACCCAACTTTTTGAACCCAATAGGGGGTTGGGAATTCCTAAGGAATCAAGTTATCTACCCCTTTTTTTTATTTCTCAGCCTATCTAGGTGGTGACTTCAAATTCTCCAGATTCAGGCTCGTGCTCTCTAAAGCGCCAAGCCTAATAGTGTTGAAGTCGCAAGAACCATTCCACCGAGAGTGGGGGAGAAAATCCCCACTCACAGTAATATATTAACACTTTGCACTTGGTGTCGAGAGGAGATGACCTTCTGGTGATGTTTAACACTTGCCTCTAGTGTCGATAGGGTAAGGCCTATAGGTGATATGTGTGACACTTTATCTCCAGTATCAGACCTTTAGGTCATTTTACCAAGATGCTGGGCTTAATGTGTGTGAGTATGTGTGTATGTATGGGTTGTAGATACGTTATACTTCATAGTTTATGAAACCATAAGTATTGTTATGTAAATATATGGTGTTTTGTGAGATGGCATAAAGTGTTAAATACTATCGAGTTATTTTTAAGGCCAACATTGTGATGGTAGTATGTTATGGACATTGTGTGCTAATGGGGATTTGTTTAAATATTGCATTTCATATTATAGAGTTGAATACTTTAATAAGTTTGTTATTGTTATTAAAATTTATACCACTAAGAAAATTGCTTAGTGCGGCTAGATGTATCACGTAAGTGGCGAGACTGTAAAGTAGTGCGGTCTAGGGTGAGCTGAGGTTGCAGTGTCTGTTTTGCCATAAGACTAATCATGCCAGGATTGTATACATGTACAATTTTTCTTTGCTATTATGTTCAATTGTTTTTTTACATATTAACTAAGATTTAAGTATTTTGAATTATTGTGGAAAATGTTGTATTTATACATATATAGATTAGACTGTTGATGTTTAAATGTATGTGAATTTTATAAATAATGTTTTTGGATTTTAAATCATGAAATGTTTATTAAAGAAATAGTGTTTTGGAGAATTGTTGTTGAATAAAGAGTTTGTGAAATTGCTATTTTGGAAGCATATTTTCTACTACATGTTGAGTGTTTGATTTTGGGAATATTGAAATTACAGACAAAACTCTTGCAAATTTTTTTCAGAGATTTTCTTTGTAAATTTGTATTGTTATAATATATTCACTACTATTTTTGCATCTAATTACTAGTGAAATTATCTTTAAATGCTTAGATTGTGTTATTTATGGACAATTTTCCAAGGAAAAGAATAGTGGCATTTTTGTATTTTATATATATACTTTACATATATGGATATGTGTACTATATGTATATAGGTACAGGTATATTTTCTCTCTTTGAATCTTTAGTACATGCATTGATAGATCTAGGTTCCACTCATTCATACCTTTGCAACACTATACCTAAAGAAAGGGGTTTACAAGTAGAAATGATTAAACAAGATATTTGAGTCATAAGCCCTTTAGGCTGTAGTGTGACAACGAAAATACTTATAGGAATTTTCCTTTGAGGATTCAAGAACATGTTTTTCCAACTAGATATATTTACATTTACATGAATTTAATCTAATTTTGGGATTAGATTGGTTGTCAAACAACCAAGTTATGGTGGATTGTCACCTAAAATGAAGCACACTTAAAACTTTAGATAATAAAGAGGAAATCATTGTGGGTGAAAAAAATAGACTATATCTCCAATGTCATATTGACCAAAATCATAAGAATGTTAATAAGAAAGGGTTATGAAGTATACCTAGCACATGTTGTTGATACTAGAAAGGCAGAGCCTAATATTCATGACATACTCACTATATGTGACTTCCAGGATGTATTTCCTGAGAAATTTCCTAGTTTGCTACCAGAGAGAGAAATTGAGTTTGCCATTGATGTTAAGCATGGTACACCTCTAATATCTATTGCTCCTTATAGAATGGAACCTACTGAGCTTAAGGAGTTTAAAATACAATTACATGGGTTGCTTGAAAAAGGGTTCATACACCCTAGTGTGTCAGCATGGGGAGCACCTATATTGTTTATGAAAAAGAAAGATGGAACATTGAAGTTATATGTTGACTACAAGCAATTAAATAAGGTGACTGTGAAGAACAAGTATACTTTTCCAAGAATAGATGATTTATTTGATCAATTGAAGGAAGCATGCATTTTTTTCTAAGATTGATCTTAGATCAGATTGCTATCGATTAAGGGTAAAGGAATTTGATGTGCCTAAGATGACTTTTCAAACTTGTTGTTGGCATTATGAGTTCTTAGTAATGCCTTTAGGGTTGACTAATCCATTGGCAACATTCATGGACCTTATAAACTGCATCTTCCATCCTTACTTGGATTCGTTTATAGTGGTCTTCATTAATGACATCTTGGTGCAAAATTCTAAGAATTGAAAGGAACATGATGAACACTTAAGAGTTTTACTAAAGACTTTGAGAGAGAAAAGCCTTTATGCCAAGTTGAACAAGTATGCGTTTTGGCTAGATAAGATTTTTTTTTCTTGGGCATATAATTTCAGCTGATGGAATTAGGGTTGATCCTAAAAATATAGGGGCCATTATGGAATGGAAGCCACCTAAAAATGCAACCGAAATTAAAAGCTTCTTAGGATTGGCTAGCTACTATAGAAGATTTGAGAAGGGATTTTCTCTTATTGCATCTCCATTGATTAAGCTATTAGACAATAATGTCAAGTTTAAGTGGAATGGAAAATGTCAAATGAGCATTGAGAAGTTAAAGGCAATGCTTATAGAAGCATCCATACTTAACACAGCCAAAATCAAGAAAAGATTTATAATCTATAACGATGCCTCACCTAATGGGCTTGGTTGTGTGTTGATGTAAGAAGGAAAGGTGGTTGCTTATGCTTTTAGGCAACTCAAGCTGCACGAGAAGAATTTCCCTACTCATGATTTAGAGCTTGCAACAATTATGTTTGCATTGAAGATATGAAGTCATTATTTATAAGGAGAGAGTGTTACATTTACACATATCACAAGAGTTTCAAATACTTGGCAACTCAGAAAGAACTCAACTTGAGGCAAAGAGGGTGAAAAGAATTATTCAAAGATTGTGATTGTGTAATTGACTACCATCCTGGAAAGGCAAATGTTGTAGCTGATGCTTTAAGCAGAAAATCTTTTACAGTGTTGAAAACCATGAATGCTTACTTGACCTTAGTATAAGATGAAGCTATTATAGAAACCAGGTTTACTACAACAAGTTCAAGAAGCCCAGAATCAAGATGGAAAATTGGTAACTATTATCAAGCAAAACTACGAGGGGAAGGAGAGTAAGTTTGTGATCAAGGGAGATGGTCACTTTTACAATAAAGGGAGGATATATGTTCCTAACAATAATGAACTCAAGAAAATCATCCTCAAAGAGGTACATAATAGTTTTTATTCCATGCACCCAAGGAGTACAAAAATGTATAAATACTTGAAGACTCTCTATTGGTGGTGAGGCACGAAGAAAGAAATTGTAGATTATATGACACAGTGCCTAACATGTCAATAAGTCAAGGCTGAACATCAAGTTCCATCAGGTTTGTTGCAACCAATATCAATACCCAAGTGAAAATGGCATCACATCACGATGGATTTTGTTGTTAGCCTATCTGTCATGCAAAAGAAGCATGATGCTATTTGGGTGGTAGTTGATCAATTGTCCAAGACAGCTAACTTTTTCCCTGTTAGAACTGATTATGCATTAGAGAGACTTTGAAAGTTATACATAAATAAGATATTTGTTTTACATGAAGTGCCCATATCAATCATATCTGATATAGACCCGAGGTTCACAACAAGGTTTTGGAAAAAGTTACATGAAGCTTTGTGTACCAAGTTGAATTTTAGTATAACCTTCCATCCTCAAACAGAAGGTCAGTTAGTAAGAGTAATCCAAGCGCTTGAGGATATGCTTAGGAGTTGTGTTATTAACTTTGAAGGGAGTTGGGATAGGTACCTCCCATTAATAGAATTTTCATATAACAATAGCTATCAGGCAAGCATAAAGGTGGCACCATATTAGGCTTTGTATGGAAGAAAATGTAGAATGCCTTTATGTTGGATTAAACTCGGTCAGAACAGGTTAGCAGGGCCAGACTTGGTTAGAAAAACTAAAGAGAAAGTGAAGATTATTAAGGATAACTTGAGAGCCACCTCAGATAGATAGAAGTCTTATGCAAACTTAAAGAGAAAAAATATAGAATATGAGGTTGGTGATAAAGTTTTCTTGAAAGTATCACCATGGAGGAAAGTTCTTAGATTTGGGAGGAAGGGTAAGATAAGCCCTAGGTTTATCAGTTCATATGAGATAATTGAACATGTGAGTCTGATAGCTTATAAGCTTGCCTTACAACTCGAGCTAAACAAGATCCACAATGTGTTTCATGCTTCAATCCTAGGGAAATACAAATCAGACCTGCCTCATATCCTACCAATAAAAATCATTGACGTATAACCTAATTTGACTTATGAGGAGGAACCAAAGAAGATTATAGCACATGAAATTAAGGAGTTGGATAAGAGAATTCTATTAGTGAAAGTATTATGGAAAACCATAACACAATGGAAGCAATACAGGAAAGTGAAGCAATCATGAGACAACAACATCTGCAATTATTTGAACAAGATAAAATTTCAAGGACAATTTATTTTTATAGATGAAGAATTGTAACATCCTAAAAATCTCGAGTTATGAATAGTATTTTCCAGGATATGAATAGTATTTTTGCATTATTAATATTATTCAAGTTAAACTCGAGGACCAATTATGATATTAAAATTTTTTTATTGAGTGGAGGAAAAAAAGAGAATAAATAAAATTGGGATATATAGTTACTGTATAGTTTGGAAAAAGATAAATAGTAAACCATTAAAAAGACAAATTTGGTTAAATTACTTAAAAAGTCAAACTTTAATAAAATTAATTAAGCTAAGTAAGTTAATTAGATTTATAAAGTAGCAATTTATTTTAGTAATGTAAAAAGTAAAAACTCTAGATATATCACCATCATCTTCTTTTTCTCTTCTTGGCCAAAACCCCCACTTCTTATAACCTTTTTCCATTCTTCTTCAATCAAGCCGAAATCTCCTAATCTTTTCTCTTGATTTCTTTTACCCAACACTTATACAATAAAGATTGAGTGTTGTTTGGTGGAGAACACTTTAATTGAGCAAATAATTTTATGGTTTAAGAGTTTGGTGAATAGTAGTCAAGCAATGAAAATCCTAGGTGAGTGAAATAATAAAGTAGTCAAGCAATGAAAACCCTAGGTTAGGGAAAGAATAAAGTTTTTATTAATCTTTTCTTCTCATGGCTTAAGCATAAGAAAATTTATTTGAGATTGACAAAACAAAAAATTTATTTTTGTTTCTTTTAAGAAGATGTTTCAACCCATGCTAGTAAGGAGAAAGGGAAAGGAAAGGAGGTGAAGCAGATGTTGTGAAGAGTTTTGGAAGATCTAGAGATTGTAAACAAGTTTGTGCACTCTTAAGCTCTTATTTTCTCTTAATTATGTTTATGTTAGTTTTAAGGTTTTGTTTATGTTTTATTTCTAAAAAAATTTGGTAATCTTTGCTAGAAAAGTTATGTATTTTCAATTTTTAACCTGTGTAAATGGTGGAGTAATTAATTGGTGGGTTTGGTCTTTAGATTGGTTAAATTTTGATCTCTAAAAATTTTATAGAGCATTCTAAACGTTGTTCCACGATAGCAACCAAGAGGGAGGGGTGAATTGATTATCTTGAAGAAGTGATGGTAAATTAAATTTAGAATCAAACAAAACAAAAAATGCATATAGTAGAGAAGAATGAACACAAAGAGTTTATAATGGTTCGGATTACCTCAATCCTATGTCCACTTCTTTAACAATTTGTTAAGGTTCCACTAATTTTGAGTTTTTACAAGCTCAACTTTAACTTGGTGTTTTCACAAGTTTACTCCGAATTTTTACAAGGCTTGACTAATTTCCTCACAACCCCAACAAGAGTTTTTTCAGGCTCACTCTAAAACCTAAATGTTTTAAAACTCACACTAACTGAGAATGGTGTTTAATGCTCACACCCAACACTCTAACAAGTACAAAGAGAGTTTTAATGTAAAGAGATGAAATGTAACACCCCTTCCTGACCTACGTGTGTAAGCTGAGTAGAGGCACCACACTAACCTAATGTTGCTACCACTTTTACTTAGTCAAATTTTAGTTCCGATTTTTACAGAAATTTTGCCATAGTTTCGCCTAAAAATTTAATCCCAAGTGTCGACAAAATTGGTTTTTTTTTTTTTTGATTTTTGAAAACATTTTTACACAAACCAATGCAAACAAAATCATTCTCAGTACACTTCCAATAAATCCCCCTTATAACCTCAACTACAACCTGGAAAAAGGATTTACACTTCTAATACAAAATAAAGTAAAGGTTTATTATGAAATACAGTAGATAAAATATTTGTTCACTATGCAATGGAAAGTAACAATATTTACAAATTCATATACATCAAAACTCAAGTTTTACAACACATAAAATTTATATATGTTTGGCAGTCAGTCTTCGATCTTAAAGCCCACTATTCACTCTTCAAAATCTAGGCTCGACTTGGCCTAGAGGAACTCTCTGGTTCTTCCCTGTCACCTGTGCGAAGAATCACATTCGCGCTAAGCCAACAGCTTAGTGGTACAAACTACAGTGCATGATGCTTTAATGCCATGCTAATGTCACACAATCAAGATTCAAGATCAATTCAAGAGAATATTATATTTCACAATTTTACATTATTTAATAATTAATCAAAACATTCATGATTCACATTGAAAACAAAGACAAGCATGGGCCCAAAATACACTAATATGTTATTCAAAGTTCAAAGTTACTGCTTTGGTCCATAATCATAATCATCAAGCCCGTAGGCGATATACACATATATATATCTATCCATGGATAGGGTAACAGACCCAGTCTCTTGGACCTCTACTTGGCTAGACTCAAGGAGATCCTCAACCCGGCAAGACTGTTACCAAAACAAGTGTAACAGACCCAGTCTCTTGGACCTCAACCAGACTAATCTCGAGGAGATCCTCAACCCGGCAAGACTGTTACTATTATTCATATATTTCATAGGCATGCCGCCAAACCCAGAACTCTGAAATCTGAATAACATATTAAGCACACAAACATTTCATTCATCTCTTCATAATCTCTTTCTCAATTCATTTTATATTTCATAAGAAAATTAGGCAACCATGTCTCAATCATCTCATTTGCATCATCATAGCCAACAATCATGGCCTCATATCTCATATGATCTCAAATCACAATAAAGCAACCCTTCATAACATCATATCATTCACATTTCATTTCATCATCACATCTTGCACATTTCACATTTCGTTATATTTCAAATCACATTAATCAATTCATTATTCAAATGGATATAATCAATGGCATTAACACATATTTTACATACTCATCACAACATTCACATTATAACCAAATATGTCTCAAGTCTCAATATCATATGAATGTATGCAATAATGTAGTTTGTACTTACCTTAAAACCAACTCACACCAATCTATACACCTACTCTTCCAAGAATCCTCAACACTTAGGTTAGGGCAATTCAACCTCTTCACAACCTAATCCAAAAGGAATATTAGCAAACTGACCATATGAATAGTAAATTCTGGTTTTAGACTCCACTTTATCCTTATTTTGAAAAATTGTATAAAATAATCTACTTGACTAAAAACTATAAAATTTTTACAGAATTTATTTTTACATCTTAAAATCATTCCTTTAAAATTTCAGATCAAACTGAACACAAAATCCTGGTCAAATAGTTCACCCAACCAGACTGCCCCAATTGCCCTGCATCCTGGCAGCAGTTCTGAACTTTGTGAATTCCATAAATCAAATTCAATCAACGTGGTTCCAAATTATTTTTCTCAAATACTAGACTCACTAATCCACAACATATCCAAAATTCAAATGGATATTATTTTTCTATATTTTATTAAAAATCCCGAAAGATAGCTGTCTCAGTTAAGGTACCTGCTGGAACAGGTTTAATAAAAATAATCTTTCCAAAATCATAACCATTCCAAAATCGAATCAACATATTTTTCAGTCATTCTAGACTCATAGAGGCACAGCATATCAAAAATTCACTTCAATAACATTTTTCTATATTTAATTAAAAATCGTACAAGTCACAGCCTCAACTAATTGTAAAACAGAAAGAAATTTCACTAAACACAACTCTTACTCTTCCATCACCAACACCAACCTAACTTCTTATCTTTAATTCCATTTCCAACACATACAAACACACCACAAGCAATCCTAACCATATTATCAACAACACTTTATCAAACTCAAAAATAACTTCAAAAACAACAAGAGCAATCAAGAGAGAACTTACCAAAATAATGAAATTTCTTGAAATTCCAACTTGTTTATTTGAAATCTCCTTCAATTTGATCTTAGAACTCAAAACCTTCTTCTTGCTCTCTTGTCTTGATAATGGCCGGCCACCAAAGGAGAAGAAAAGAAAATGAAGAAACAAAGTCAAACTTTTCATCTCTTTAAACCTCCACCAAGCATTCCAAAAAGAAAATTACTTAAATACCCCCATCTATTTGTTTTAACTTCCTTTCACTTACATGCCCTTTTTAGTAATTTCATAAATAACCAAAATAAATATCTTCTTCCTTTGACCATCCATTTGACTTGTGTATATGTTATATATATATATCCATATATACAACATATACACTCCTTTTTAAATTATTTTCTCTTTCCAATAACATATACATTTTAATTCAAATAAAACAACAATTATACTAAAACTTCTAGGCACATTTTGGGATATTACATGAAAGTTGTTGATCTTGGCTATATCAAAACAAAAAACCCCTTGTAAGTGAAGTATCTTTGGATATTTATAGCCAACATAGTTCTAAAAATATTTATAGCCGTTACTAAAAATATTTAAGAGAGTTCCTATTCTATTTGACTAGCTGTTAAAAGAATAATATGTCTGGCTCATGTAGTGGTCATCCAAGCATGATAAATGGTGGCTTAAGGACTTAGCTCGATCGCCTGTTGATCATGGATGATCACTCCATTTAAAAGTTTTTAAACGGTCATGTGTTGGCACTCAGACATAGATTTTTTGCCCATCATTTTCCAACATGTAGTTGTTGAGATAGTCACCCTTTTCATATTTTAATTATCCTCTTTTAACGGCTATTCCACGTGTCATAGATTTATTTTTCAAAGTAATTACCTCTAAAATATGAAAGGTGCAGTCGTCCTTCTTTGGAATAGTTGTCGAATTGGTTGACTTGCATCAAACATCTAAGCACACTCTAGACTGCAAACTCTATTTCCAATCTTTATTATTTTAGCCTTAAAATATATGGACGGTCACTAAAATTCAAGGATGGTCACAACATGCTAAAATCCAAGACTTGAGGACGATCATTGTATGTGTCCTGTTCTGGGAATATTGCATACTACATTCCTACATCAAGAATCTATAAAAAAATATTAAATGTATCATTCAATTTGAGTGCTAAATATCAAAATAGAGGTTATTCGCCTAACAATCTTGTGAGTGGGAATTTTTGCCCCCACTCCCAGATGGAATGGTTCTTACGACTTCAGCATTGTTAGGCCTAAACCCAGAGAAAATAGAATCGCCACCAGGACGGGCTGGAAAAAAGAAAGGGGTGGATTACTCGATTCCTAAGGAATCCCCAACCCCCTATTGGGTTTAAAAAGTTAGGTATGCATGGGGAATGTGAGAATGACCCTACACCCCCACAGTGCCCTGTTAATTAGAACCAGTCTCCTTCTCAGGTCTAAATATTATTAAATTCTTAACTTATTATAGTATCATCCATACTACATGCATTAAAAATAAGTAATCACTTCATTAAAATCACAACAAGTTCAAACAAAATAAATGGGCACCCATATTGGATGGAAACATGCCCTTACAATGTCCAATGTCCAAAATAAATTAAATTACATTGAACCTAACTAATGAGGTACCCACAAAGTGCAAACATACCTCTTACATTTATGAATATTAAAGTAGACTAATAAAAACATTCAACCATTCATTATAAATAAAATAAAAGTATATCATTCATTATAAAATAAAATAAGTCATACATCAAAACATGCAATAAGTGAACATATATTAATAATCGAAACTATACTCAAATATCATGTTAAATAATTAATGTAAAAACTAGGGTTTTAACATATGAATTAGGGTTTCATAAAGTTTAGATTGATAAATTAGTGTTTAGGGTTTATATCATGCAATTAGGGTTTCCTATATGCAAACTAGGGTTTTGAAGAAACAATCAAGGTTTTAAGGTTTACAAAATAAAGTTAGGATCTTGATTTTACTAAATAGGTCTTTTAGATTACTTTTGAGAATTAATTAATTAAAAAAACATCAAAACATATATGAAAAACACCAAACTTAATATCATTCAACATTTAATATTCAATATTTGAAAGAAGGAATATGGCCACCGATATTCAATATGAAAGAGAAGCATGATTATTGGATATTTAGAAGTGTATGAACCAAATAAAACAAAGAAACAAAAATAAAGGGATTGCTGTAAATTTTTAAAAGAGTTAAATAAAGAATTGCAAACCTCTGTTGTTGGTTACACTGATATTTATATGTTGATATAATCTTGACATTTGTACCATTGCTAAATCTCGGTGGAATGGGATGAATACAATGTGTCATTGCCTTCGGATTTGTTGATTGTTGATTTTCTATTTACTGAACTGCTCCAACTTACCACTTGCTTCGTTGTCTCTTTGTATATCTTTGTTAATGTTTATGTCTAACCTTTTGCTTTAGGTTGCTGTTGCCTCCTCGTTTCTTTTTTTTCAAGTTTAACTGCTAAAGTTCCTTCTCTCTTTATTGCCAGTTCATTAATTCTTGTTTCCTTCTTTGCTGTTTGATTAAACTTGTATTCATAAGGAGCAAATTAGGTAAAAAATACATAAACTGAGCTTAATATAGATTGTCAAAATTAAACACGGCTCGAATTCTGTCTAAAAATAGGAACCATGTCCAATTAAACCCTTCCATATCGAATTAAACCTTGCTTAATTCGATATGGACCCATTAGATAGCGATTGGATAACATCCATGTCAAATTGGATGTCCAATTTGACATGGACATTGTCCGTGTTTAATTCGATATGGACCCATTAGATAGCAATTGGATAACATCCATGTCAAAATGGATGTCCAATTTGACATGAGCATTGTCCATATTGATTTGGACTTGATCCAATTTGATATGGACATTGTCCATATCGACATGAAAATTGCTCATGTCTATTTGGATGTCAAAATAGACATGAGCATTTCTCATGTCTATTTTGATGCCTAAAATGATATGAGCATTACTAATGTCTATTTGGCTCATATTGAGCCTGACCAACCCAACCCAACCAAATTGGCATGTATTTCAATTGGCTACTCTTCAACTGGACCTAATTCAATCAGATTAAATTTAATTCGGGCCTCTTAATTAGAACTAAGCTCATTCAGGGCCAAAATTAAGGGTCTATAGTTTTGTCCCCCGCTTGAGCGATTTGAGACTTCATTAGAAGAGAGTGAAAAGCAACATGATTTTGAACTGATCTTGGGTAAGGATGGGCTCTCGATCTGAGATTGATTAGGTTTTGGACCCGAGACTAGATTGGGTTTTGGACCTGAGACTGGATTGGATTCTAGACTCGAGACGTGATTTGATTTAGGTTCTCAACCTAAGTTGTTTTGAGTTCTAGACCTGAGATTAGATTTTGGGTTCTCGACCTGAGACTGGATTGGGTTTTGGACTCGAGACGTGATTTAATTTGGGTTCTCAACTCGAGTTATTTTGGGTTCTAGACCTGAGATAAGATTTTGGGTTCTCGACCCAAGACATGATTAGGTTCTGGACCTGAGATGTGATTTGATTTGGGTTCTCAACCAAAGATAGGATTGGGTTCTGGACCCAAGATGTGATTGGATTTGGGTTCTGAACCCGAGATGTGATTTGGGTTCTTGACCCAAGATAAGATTTAATTTTGCTACTCATACCCGAGACTGGGTACTTAGACCCGAGACTGAATTTGATTTGGATACTTGGACCCAAGACTAGGTACTTTGACTAGAGAATGAATTTTATTTTAGGTACTTAGGCCCAAGACTAAATTTGATTTGGATACTTAGATCTGAGACTGGGTACTTGGACCCAAGATTAAATTGGATTTGAGTGCTTGGACTCGAGACTAGGGTACTTGGACAAGAGACTAGATTTGATTGACCTTCTGTCGATTTGATAATTTTGGTTTTCTTCTAGCCAATTAATTTTAGCTCTTCTAGCTGATTGATCTTCTATCATGGTTTTCTTCTTGCCACTTGCTCCATTCTTCAATGGATTGACTCCAGCTCTTCTAGCTGGACTGACCTTCTATCATCTTAGAATTTTTCATCCGTGGGCCTCGAATGTTCATCCTTGGACATTGGGTCTTCACCCTTCAAAATGGATCTTCATCTTTGGAGATCGGGTCTTCACCCTTCAAATTGGATCTTCATCCTTAGACATCAGGTCTTTACCCTCAAAATGGATCTTCATCCTTTGGAGATCGGGTCTTCACCCTTCAAAATGGATCTTCATACTTTGGACATTTGTCCTATATTAGCTTCAGTTCTTCTAGCTAGAATGATCATTTTGTCTTTTGTATCTTAAAACATCCCAACAGCCCCGGGCTTACGACTCGGTCTTTTCACCCAGCCCTCTTTAAGGGACTACTACAATATTGCTTTCCCTCACGGTTCTATAATATGATTTGTTTATTTGGCTCAATTAAGAGTCACCTCCCTCATTTTGATCCCAAGACCTCCTTAAGAGAGTCTTTATCACTCAACAAGTACCATTTCTTCTATATATCCCAAATTATTGAAAATTTTAAATTTTTGAAAAATTGATGAAATAAATTATAATTTAATAGGATAAATTAAATTAATGGTTTTAAATGAAAAGTGAAGAGATTTTAAATGAAAAAGTGAAATATATATGTGATATATATGTAAAATATACATAACATATAAAGTCAACACTTTTTAAAAGAAAAGTCCAAGTCCAATGGCATTTTTATAAATAAATTTTAGAAATTTAAAATTAATAAAATAATTTAAAAATAAATTATTTTTGAATGGATGGTAAATTTTTAGTCTTTTAATTTCTTTAATAAATAATTAATTAATTAATTAAGAAATTATTATAAAATATATATATATATGGTTGTAATTAAAAGATGAAAGGAAAGAGAAAAAAAATAGCCTTCTTCTTCTTCTTGTTGGCCGAACGACCATAGGAGAAAGCTCAAGGATTTTTCTTCTTCGTAGCTCCAAGAATTGAAGGATTTCAAAGGTTCAAAGAGGATTTTTAGTGATTTCCACTTGGAAAAGTAAGTTCTTTAGTATTTTCATGAAAATTTTGAATATGTGAGATGTTGAATTTTTAAGTAGTATGTTATAATTATTGGAATTGGTGTGTATGAAGTTATTTTGGGTAGTTATTAATGATTTTAAGGTTGGATTGAAGAAATGGTTGAATTTAGGGTTTGAGAAATCAGGGTTTTTAATTGTGCAGATTGGTTCTAAATGAGTTGTTTTGGTGCTTAAACAAGTATTTTAAAGTTAAATATTGGATTTGGTTGTGTTTGGTTGGAGTTTGAGAATGGAAGTGTGATTTAGGATTTTGAAAAATAATTTTTCAAAAGTTGTTGAATTGTATAATTTTATTAGTTTAATCTTGTTGTTTGGTGAAGGGGAGCCTTGGCGCAACGGTAAGTGTTGTCGCTGTGTGACCTGAGGTCACGGTTTCAAGTCGTGTAAACAGCCTTTTTTGCAATTAATTGCAAGGAAAGGCCGTGTACAAAGACCCAATGGGTCCGACCCTTCCCCGGACACCGCTCATTGTAGGAGCATTCGTGCATCAGGCTGCCCTTTTAATCTTGTTGTTTGGTGATATAAGTAATGAATATAAGCTTAAAATGATTAATGAATTGTGTTGGAATAGAAAACCTTCAATGGGGGAAGGTTATGCCATTTTAGGGTTTTGTGTATACGAGTGTGTTTTTGTAAAGTAAATGATTTAAATGTATTAAAATATGTTTCTAATAATATAAATAAACTTAATATATTAAAATGAATAGCCTAGTATGAGAATCCAAAGTTAAAGTGAGGTTATCCTTAACTTTTGGATTTTTGCTTGGATAGGGTTTAATAATGGTTTAATATTGGAAATGCCATTAAATGTGATACTAAATGATTATTTATTATCACATTTGGTTTAGGCATTGAGGAAGGTTAATTTGCTTCATCCAAGTAGTGAAGGGCAAGTTGGAAGGATAGGATTGGAGGTTGTTTTAAGCTTGTTTTGGTTGCTATTTGAGGTAAGTACAAACTTTGAATACATTGGTTATGTTTGCATGACATTTGGGCTTAATGCATTTTGGTGGAAAAATGTGTTAAGCTACTTGATACATTGGTTATGTATGAATAATGTGCTATAACATTTATAATGTCATATATGTGTTAAATGCATTATGAAAAGCCATTGATAATGGTTAAATTGTGTAAAATGTGAAATATTTTTATTATGTGAAAATGACCCAAAGTGTTTGGGTAATGCCATTTGTTGTGTATGCATTAAGTGCATTGTTAAAAAGCCATTGATATTGGCTAGATTATATTAAATGTGATTAATATGTGAATTATGTGGAAATACCCAAAGTAATCGGGTAATGTGTTGTAAATGCAAAAAAATGTGGGATAATATAATGAGATATGTGAAAACATAATGAAATGAATTGATATCGATATAAATGAGAAAAATAAGAAAAAGATGAGAATATAAGGCAATGTGCCTAGCTTGATTATATGACAATGAGAAAGAGATTAATAATGAGAAATGTGAATAAATTGTGTGCCTAGTATGTTATTCAATTTTCAGAGTTTCATGTTTGGCAGCATGCCTATGATTGGCCTTCGGGCTAGACGCTGGACGTCACTGTAAAAATATTTTTGAGGTAAAAAGACCGGGTCATAAGCCTCAGAAACAAGTCCTTGAAACTAGGCTAGGTGAAGAGACCGGGTCATAAGCTCAGACATAGTTGGACTGTTGCATTGATATTTTGCCTTCGGGACTAGACACATGGTGTCATGATATACCAAAACAGTAACTCTAAAATTTGAATAACATATTAGTTATCTTTGGGTCCATGCTTATGTTTGTTTTTATGTGAATTGTGGATTGTGAAATATTTGAAAAGTATGAGAAAATGGAACGATGTGATATCCATATGCATTGTGCATTGGCATTGCATTTGAGTTTTATTGTTATCAAGTTTGTATCGCTAGGCTTTTGGCTTAGCGCGATTGTTTACATCGTGAAGGTGACAGGTCAGGTCTAGACTTGTGGTTGTGCTTGTAGAGTTGATATCAAAATCAGAAACACTGTCAGCAACACGTATATATTTTATGTTATTATATATTTTGGGTATTATGCATATTATATCATGTTTTTGTATTTTATGTATTGTAAACTATAAAGAATGTTTAGGTTAATTTATTTGAAATGGGGGTTTAAATGTGTTCTAAATTTATATATATATATATGTTTGAGAAACTTGGTGAAATTGAGAAGTATGGGTGAAATGGTGATTTGAAATTATTTGGGAGTGTTTTCTGATGCAAGTTGTATTTTGCTTAATTTTGGGAACATCCAAATTACAGACAAAACTCTGGTGAATTTTTTCCAGAGATTTTCATATAAAATGTTTATTTTGAGTTTCTATATCAAGTAAAGAATATTTGTAGCACCCTTATACCCTATATAAGTAAAATACATATTTTCAGCATATGTAAAATACGCATATATGGTATAAAAATGTCACATACCGATTTAATAAAAATTTTCACATTTCTGTTTTAAGATTTCAAATACTAATATATAAAATAAATAGTATATAAATATTCTTTGCTTGTTATAGGAATCCAAAAAAAATATTTTATATGAAAATCTCTGGGAAAAATTCGCCAGAGTTTTGTATGTAATTTGAATGTTTCCAAAATTCAACAAAACACAACATGCATTAAACAAACACTCCAAATAAAATCAATTCACCAATACTTCTCAATTTCTCCTTATTTTCTCAAAATACTTATATATAGGTATATATATATCAACATTATATATAAAATCCCATCTTAAACAAAATTATTCAAATCATTCTTTACAATTTACAATATATTCTTCAAAAACATATCATAACATACATAATATCAAAAATGTACATGCTGGCAACTGGCTCTGATCTTGATGTACCCAAAACAACTCTTCAAGCTCAATAAATACAAACCTAGACTCGACCAGGTCTAGTAAAACTCTCCGGCTCTACCAAAACATCCATGACACCTGCGCGACGAATTACAATCGCTCTAAGCCGAAGCCTAGTGGTACAAACTTTGAAAATAATAAAAATGTAAAGTAATGCCAATGCACAATGCATATAGAGGTCACATCATTTCACTTTCTTATATTTTTCAAATATTTTATATTCACAACTCATAACATTAAATTGCTCAATTATATCACAATTCATAATTCACATTAAAGCAAAGACAAGCATGGGCCTAAAAAGGATCTAATATACTATTTAAATTTTAGAGTTACTGCTTTGGTCCATAATGACACCATGTGTCTAGCCCGAAGGCAATATATATATCCATGGATAATGTAACAGCCCCAGTCTCTTGGACCTCAACCCGGCTAGACCCTTAGGCCCTAGTATCTTGGTCCTCAACCCGGCTAGACTGCTACGATTTTTGAGGCTTACGACCCAGTCTTTTCACCCCAAGAACATCATATTTATCATTTATCAGCTGGGCTCGACTTACGACCCGGTCTTTTTACCTGCCCAGCAATTCATAGGCATTACGCCAAACCCAGAACTCTGAAAATTGAATAACATACTAGGCACACAATTAATTCATTTATCTCATTATCAAATACTTTCACAATTCATTTCTCATTTTATTTCTCATAATCAAACTAGGCTCATTGCCCTATTTTCACATTTTTTTTCTCATTTTTCTCATTTTTCACATCTTTCTCATTTTTCTCACTTTTTTCATTTTTTCTCATTTTTATCAATCTCAATTCATTTCATTATTCCACATATCTAATTTTTGCATTCACAACACATTACCCAATTACTTTGGGTATTTTCATATAATATGCATATTTCACACTTTACACAATTTAGCCATTATCAATGGCTTTTCACAATGCATTTAACACATATATGACATTACAAATGTCATAGCACATTATTCATACTCAATCAATGAACCAAGTAGCTTAACACATTTTTCAACCAAAATATGTTAAGTCCAAATGTCATGCAAATATAAACATTATACTCAAAGTTTGTACATACCTCTACTAGCAACCCAAAGCAAGCTTAATACAACCTCCAATCCTATCCGTCCAACTTGCCCTTCACCACTTGGATGAAGCAAATCAACCTCTCTCAATGCCTATACCAAATGTGATCATACATAATCATTTAATATCATATTCTAAGGTATTCTCAACATCAAATCATAATTAAACATCACTCTAAACCAAATCCCAAAATTAAGCTTCACCTCACTTTAACTTTGAAAAACCATATCAAGCCATTTAAATTAGTGTTTTAAGTTTATTAATATCATTAAAAATATTTTTTAATACATTTAAATCATTTACATTATAACAATACACTCTTATACACAAAATCTCAAAAATGGCATAACCTTCCCCCATTGAAGGTTTTCCATTCCAACACAATCCATTACTCATTTCAAGCTTATATTCATCACTTTTAACACTAAACAACATGTTTAAACAAATAAAATCACACAATTCA
This sequence comes from Garcia nutans, assembly GCA_947685225.1. NCBI lineage: Eukaryota > Viridiplantae > Streptophyta > Magnoliopsida > Malpighiales > Euphorbiaceae > Garcia > Garcia nutans. The sequence goes on from CANTUV010000024.1 coordinate 56,819,450, forward strand.
ACTACTTTGGAAAATCACTTTTCCAAAACCCTAAATCTCCACTTCCATTCTCAAACTCCAACCAAACACAACCAAATCCAATATTTGACTTTAAAATACTTGTTTATGTATCAAAACAACTCATTTGGAATCATTTTACACAATTAAAAACCATGATTTCAAAACCCCAAAAATTACATAACCCTAAATTCTCTCTCTTCACCAATCTTACCCAAACTCAACCATTTCTTTAATCCAACCTTAAAATCATTAATAACCAATCAAAACAACTTCATTCATATCTAATTAAGCAATTAAATCATGCTACTATAGAATTTCAAAATTTACATAACACACTTTTCCATAGAATTTGAAAATTTGGTAAGAAAGCTTACCAATTTATGAAGAAACTTCTAAAACTCCACTTGAATCCTTAAAATCTCTTCAATTTTTGGAGTATGGAAGAATCAAATCCCTCTCTTGAAGCCATGAAATTAGGCCTTGAAGGAAAGAAGAAGAAGAAGACTTTATTTTTTTTTTATTTCTCTTTCCTTTCACCCTTTAATTTTAAACCATATATATATATATATTAAAATAATTTAATAATTATTTATTTAATAAATTAAAAGTCCTAAATTCCCTCTTCCATTCAAAAATAATTTATTTTTGAATTATTTTATTAATTTTAAATTTCTAATATTTAATTACCAAAATACCCTTTTACTTTTACTTTTCTTTTAAAAAGCGTTGACTTTTATATGTTATGTATATTTTACATATATATCACATATATTATCCACTTTTCATTTAAAACCCCTTCATTTTTTATTTAAAACCATTAATTTAATTAATTCATTTAAATTATACTTTATTTTCTCAAATTTCAAAAAATTAGAACTTTTCAAAAATTTAGGATATTACACATATGCACAAGTAATGTGTATCTTATATACACATCAAATGTACCTTATATGTATATTAAATATTAAGTATGTAATGTATTAATCTAACATATACAATTAATATACCATAAGTATATGTTATATGTAATATCCCAAAGTACACCCTAAAAGTTTTGGTATAATTGTTTTTGTATTTGGATTTAATACATGTGTTTAATTGGAAAGAGGGAAGAAGTGAAGAGAGTGTATATGTTGTATATATAGAAATATATACAACATATACACAAGACAAAGTGTGGAAGTCAAAGAAGATATTTTATTTTTATTATTAATGGAATTAATTAATAAGGAAATTTAAAATGAATGGAAAAGAATTAATTGGATTATTTTATTGTATTTTGCTTGGTGGAGAGGATTTTGAGGAGAGAGAAGGTTGAGTGTTTGACTTGGTTTTCTTTGTTTTCCTTCTTTCTTTCTTTCTTTCTTTCTTCTTCGTGTATCTTCTTCTTCTTCTCCTTTTCTGTGTTGGCCGGCAGCTCCATAGCAAGAGAGCAAGAGAGAGATTTGATCTTCCAAACTCAAGATTGAAGGAAGTTTTCAAGTGATCAAGTTGGAAATTTAAGAGTTTCTTCATCTTTGGTAAGTTTTCCACTTGATTCTTTGATTTTCTTTGAGTTTGTGAGTTGAGGTTGTGGTTGGTATGTGTTTGTTTGATTGTGGTGTGTTTAAGAGTGTTTGGTTCAATTGATTTTGGATTTTTGGGGTTTGATTGAAGGAAAGAGTAAGATTGTTAAAAGAGTAAGTGTTGTGGTTGTGTTTTGCATTTGTGGTGATAATTATGATTTGAGTTTGAGGTATGTTTTGAATTTTTTTGGTATTTTTGCAAGTTATTATGGTTTATGGGTGTGTTTAGTTAAGTTTGTTTGAAGTGGAAAATGGTGGAAGTAATAGGTTTATTGGATGTGTTGTTGTTATTGCCGGAATCTGGATTTTTGGCCTGACACGCCCATGAGCACTGCCAGGTCTTTAGGCGTGTCAATAGTTATGTATTCTTGGATGGGTGACACGAGCAGTGACACGCCCATGTCACTGAGCGTGTCATAGCTACTGTGATGTTGGTGGATTGACACGGCCATGGACACGCCCGTGTTGTTGGATGTGTTAATGTTTTTGTGAGACAGAATGTATTACACGTTCAGTGACACGCCCGTGGTTCTGAGCGTGTCAAAGCTTCTATGTTGTGAGTTTAGGGCACGGTCAGGGACACGCCCGTGTTATTGACCGTGTCATGTGTAGAGTTTGCCCTAGTTGGTTCTTAGTCTTATTATCTCATGTGTATTTCTAAGTGAGTGTGTATTATTTCTTTTTGAATTAGGTTGTGAAGAGGTTGAGTTGACCTAACCTAAGTGTGAAGGATTCTTGGAAAAGGAAGTGTATAGATTGGTGAGAGTTGGTTTTGAGGTAAGTACAAACTACATAGTTGCATACACTTACATGATTTTGATACTTAATACATATTTGGTTGTAAATGTGTTAAGTGATCTATTGTATTGTTGATATACTTGATAAATGTTATGATTTGTATAATGTGAATGATATGATGAATTGAGTTAATGTGATATGAGACATGATGAGAAATGAAACCCTTGTTATTGGCTATGATAGTGCAAATGAAATAATTGGGGCATGGTTGCCTAATTGATTATGGAATATGAAATGAGAAATGAATTGAGAAAGAGATTGATAAAGAGATAAACGAAATAATTGTGTGATTAATATGTTATTCAATTTTTAGAGTTCTGAGTTTGGCGGCATGCCTATGAATCACTGGATAGGTGAAAAGACCGGGTCATAAGCCGATTCCAGTTGAAAAATGTGAAATATGTGAAATATGATGTTTTTGGGGTGAAAAGACCGGGCCGTAAGCCTCAAAAACAGCAACAGTCTAGCCGAGTTGAGGATCTCCTCGAGTTTAGCCCGGGTTGAGGTCCAAGAGACTGGGTCTATTACACTATCCATGGATATATATATATATATCGTCTAAGGGTTTGATGATTGTGATTATGAACCAAAGCAGTAACTCTGAACTTTGAATAACATATTAGTGTCTTTTGGGCCCATGCTTGTCTTTGTTTCAATGTGATTCATGAATGGTGAAACAATTGAATAAAATAATGGAATGTGGTGTTATGGAAAATATTAATATACCATTTATGAATATTATCTTTATTGTTGAAATGTGTGACATTGACATTGCATTGAAACATATTGTTGTTGTGGGTTGTACCACTAAGCCATTGGCTTAGCGCGATTGTTGTTCATCACGCAGGTGACATGATAGAACTCGAGAGCTCAGTTAGACTGAGTGGAGTTTAGATTCTGAAGAGTGAATAGTGGGCTTAAAGATCAAAGACTAACTGCCAAATATGTATAAAATTTATGTTTTGTAAAATTTGTTTTTGATGTATTTGTATTTGTAAATATAACTATATTTTCCGCTGCATATTAAATGAGTGTTTTTAATTATTGTGTTTAAGTTTATGTATATTTTTGTAAAAGAAGTGAGTCGTTTGTTTAGTAAACCGTGGCATTTCTATATTCAGTATACGTATATTACGATCGTATTAGCATGATGTGTACGTATACGGGGTATAGGAATGTTACAATTGTTTTGGTATCAGAGCCTAGGTTTGAGATTCTCAGCCTAGGTCAATTGTAAGAAAAAGAACATTTGATTTTAAAAGTTGGTTTTTAAGTAAGATACATGTTTTGGTATTGGCAGTCTTTGATCTTTAGTGAGGTATATTCTGCTGTGTTTGTAGATATACGTAGTGATAGCGTCTCAGTCACGTCAGTCCATAGAAGGTAGTGCTGAGAGTGTAGCTCCTGAAGAGGGTATAGATAGAGCTAGGGTTGATAGAGTTAGTGAGGCCCCTGCTCCTGTGCCAAGGAGATCAGCTGCTGATGAGGTTCCACCGGGTTGGTTACGGCATATGGTAGAATTGTTAAGGAGAGCTCCCGTACAGCAGCCACCACCGCCACCACAGCCTCAGTGCCGGTGAGACATTATGATAAATTAAGGAAGTATGGAGCTGAGGATTTCTTGGGTACTACAGATCCTGCAGTAGCTGAGCAGTGGTTGGATAGAGTGCAAAGGGTATTTATCAGTTGCAAGCTACTCCTGATGAGAAATTTGATTATGCAAGATCTCTTCTTCAAAAAGATGCTTATGATTGGTGGAAGACGGTTCCTCATGCCATGGATGATCCACCTACATTATCTTATAACGATTTTCTGAGGGAGTTTGAGCAGAAATATACTCCAAGGGAGTATAAAGATGTTAAGAAGATGGAATTTCTGAATCTGAGACAAGATAACCGAACAGTGACAGAGTATGAGATAGAGTTCATCTGGTTGAGTCACTATGCCGGTGGGATTATTTCCGATGAGATTGATCGGTGCAGGAGGTTTGAGGAGGGGTTGAGGCCCTCTATTATGTGCGTTGTTGCTGGTTCTCGATACCAGGATTTTTCTCAATTGGTTGCAGCAGCCAGAAGTGTTGAGAGAGCACAGGGCATAGCAGCAGCTGCTACCGAGGAAGAGACCAGAGTTAGGAGACCCCAGTTTGAGGCAGGGTCTTCATCTATGAAGAAAGGCAGAGGAAGTTTTATTCCAAGAGTCAGTAGAAGCCAGAGGCAGTCTGGTAGGTCAGTTCAATATCAGAGACTGAGACCGAGACCTACAGTTTCTGTAGCGAGTGCTCCAACTCCAGTGGTTCAGAGATCTACTCCACCTGTATGTGCCCATTGTGGTAGGATACATGGGGGTGTTTGTAGGAAGATTGGTGGATCAACTGTGTGTTTCAGATGTGGATCGCCTGACCATTTCATTAGAGAGTGTCCTGAGCCACAGGATGATAGACAGACTGATACTGCAGTTTCTCGACCCAGTGTCAGCAGAGGTGGTTGAGGGGGCAGAGGTTTCAGTAGAGGTGGTAGACCTGGGTTTAGTCAGAGAGGAGGATCTTCGTCCAGAGGCAGTAGGCTAGATTAAGCCGGATCTTCTCAGAGAGTTTATGTGATGCAGAGGCAGCCGGATGCTTCAGCAGTTATAGCAGGTACATTCTCTTTATTTGGCATTTCAGTTCTTGCTTTGTTTGATCCAAGATCTACTCATTCATACATAAGTGCATCTATTTTGCCTGTGTCTGAATTGCATTCAGAGTCCTTAGGATTTGATGTCTTAGTGACAAATCCTTTAGGACATAGTGTTGTGGTGAGTAAGGTGCATCAGGATAGTGCAGTTGTGGTGCAAGGTGAGGAATTTTTGGGTGATTTGATTGAAATTGTAATATCCTCATATATGCCCTAGAAGTCTTGATTATGTTATTGATGTTGTTGTTATTGTTGTTGTTGTTATAAATTGGATTGAATATATATATGTGTCAAATTGCAAGAGAAAGAAATTGAGAAGAGAATGGTTATGTATATGTGTTTTGGGAAAGAAAAGAAGGGTGTAGAGAGAAGTGTATATGTTGTTTATATGGTTGTATAATTAATATATACATAAGTCAAAGGGGGAGTCAATGCAAGAGGATATTTTTGTGTGACATGTGTAATGACTATAATGGGCACATATGAGACAAAAGGTTAATTAATTGGTTGAGGGCATTTTAGTAATTGCTTGGATAAAATCTCTTGGTGGAGATTTAAAGAAGAAGAAGTGGTTGACTTGTTATTTTCTTTCTTTTCTTGAAGAGGCCGGCCATTGAAGAAGAGAAAGAGCTAGAGAGGTGCTTGAAGTTCTAAACTCAAATTGAAAGGAGATTCAAGGAATTAAGTGGAAGATTTGTGGAATTCTACAATTTTGGTAAGCTCTTTTTCTTGATTTCCTTTATTCTTTTGAAGTGGAGTTTGAAATGAACTTTGGTTTGTTGAGATGATGATTAAATGTGTTTGTGATGTGTTTTCAAATGTTATTTTTGATTTTAAGTGAAGGGGTTAGATTGGTGTTGTTGTTGGAAGTGTTGGAGTGGATGTTGTTTTAGGGTTTTGAAGTGATTATTGATGTTTTACTTGAGTTTACTTCATTATTTTCATAGAGTTGCTTGTGGTTGGTGTTTGTTGGAATTTTGGGCTTGGAAATGGGAATTTGGCCGAGGGCAGTAGCCTTCTGGATGCCACGCCCGTGGCCTTGATTGGCCATGGCCGTGGTCATTGGTAGGCTTTTGGTGCCATGGCCGTGGGGGTTGAGTTGGCCACGGCCGTGGGCTATAATGTGTGTTATGGGATTGTTAATTTCGATCTAAAGGTCTTATATAAGGTTCTTAAGTGATTAAATGGTATTGGAATTGATGGATTGTATCATTCTTTGGATTAGGGTTGATAGAAGGTGATTTGCCCTAATTTGGGAAGTGAAGAACTTTGGAAGAAGGAAGGTGTTTAGAGTTGTGTGAAGTGTGATTGAGGTAAGTACAAAGTACATAATTGCATACATTCATATGATGTGGAGATTTAACCTACATTTGCTTATATTGATATTGTATTGTTGCATATAGTTAATTGTTATTGCAGTGTTGATGCATATGAGTAATGTTATGGGTGCACATTGTGGCTCTTGTGACATGTAATGTGTTATATGTTTATCAATGATGCCATATGCATGGAATGAAGGATATGATGTAAATGATTGTGAATTAAAATGTAAAGCCATTGTGATTGGCTATGATGATTCTATTGAAAGAAATAAGGCATGTTTGCCTAAATGATGATGAGAATTAAGAATGGAAATGATAATTGAATAATAAATGAATTGTGTGGCTAATGTGTTATTCCATTTTCAGAGTATGTTGTTGGTGGCATGCCTAATGATAGTAACAATCTCTTAAAGTTAGGTTGGATTGAATCCTTGAAGCCTAATTGAGATGTTACAACCCTTGAAGCTAGGTTGGGTTTGGTTCTTGAAGCCAAGTTGGGTTGAAGCTTAGCATGCTTTGCTCCCCTTGAAGCTTGGTTGAACCTAATCCTTGAAGCCTAGTTGGGTATATGATATTGATAAATGTGATAACAAAACCAAAGCATTAACTCTGAAAATTGAATGACATATTAGTGTGTTTTGGGCCATGCTTGTCTTTGTTTAATGTGAGTCATGAATGATAACTTGATTAATTAATGAAGAATGTGAAAAGATGTTGAAATGTGGTATGCTTATATGATATTGATTTGTGATATGCAAAAATATTGTTGTTAGCTTTATATCTATGATGTTGATTTCATTAATAAGGTGTGTGGCATTGCATTGCACTAAAACACAACATTAGCATGATTTGTCTTACTAAGCCGTTGGCTTAGCGCGATAGTGTTTGATCGCGCAGGTAATAGAGTTGAACCCGAGAGTTCATCGAGACCGAGTGAGAGTAGACCTTGAAGAGTTGATTTTGGGAACTTAAAGATCAGAAGAGATTTGCCAATCATGTACTACTTCTTTATGTTTTGTAAAGTATTGTTTATAATGTAAATATATGTAAATTTGTAAATATGGTTTTAAATGTTTTTATACATGTAAATCTATTTTATAAATTCCGCTGCGTATTAACTAAATGTATTTATATATATCTAAATTGTTTTATACTACAAGTTGATTACTTATTACTTATAATGTATATTGAGAAAGATGATGGTATTATATAAAATGTTTGAATGTTAAGAAAATCCGTAGCATCCCTATGTTTATTGCATGTATGCTACATTGTGGTGTTGTAGTGTGCATGTAATGGATGTGGGGGTGTTACAGAAATGCCTTTTAAGGAGTATGATTTGATATTAGGCATGGATTGGTTATCAAAGCATGGAGCTGTGGTAGACTGTCAAAAGAAGTGTGTTACTCTGAGAACCAGTGATGGTAGAAGTGTGATGGTGTCTAGTGAGCTGAGACAACTTGCATCCTTGTTTGTGTCAGCAGTTGCAGCTAGAAAATTGATTAGAAAAGGGTGTGATGCTTATCTTGCTCATGTTGTGGATACTAGAGTAGTAGGTTCTCAACTTGACAATATAACCACAGTTGCAGATTTTCCAGATGTGTTTCCTGAGGAGTTGCCAGGGTTACCCCCTGAGAGAGAGGTTGAGTTTGGTATCTAATTATTGCCTGGTACCACTCCCATCTCTATTACTCCTTATCGAACGGCACCTGTGGAGTTGAGAGAGTTGAAGGTGCAGTTGCAGGAGTTGTTGGATAAAGGGTTTATTCGCCCTAGTGTTTCTCCATGGGGAGCTCCTGTTTTGTTTGTGAAGAAGAAGGATGGTACTATGAGATTGTGCATTGATTATAGGCAATTGAACAAGGTGACTATTAAGAATAAGTATCCTTTGCCTAGGATTGGTGATCTCTTTGATTAGTTGAAGGGAGCAGCAGTGTTTTCCAAGATTGATTTGAGATCAGGGTACCATCAGTTGAGAGTCAGAGCTGAAGATATTTCTAAGACAGCTTTTCGCACAAGGTATGGGCATTATGAATTTTTAGTGATGCCTTTTGGATTGACGAATGCACCTGCAGCTTTCATGGATTTGATGAATAGAGTGTTTAGGCCATATCTGGATCAGTTTGTTGTGGTCTTCATTGATGATATTTTGGTGTATTTGTGTAATGAAGAGGAGCATGACAAGCATTTGCGGATTGTGTTACAGACCTTGAGAGAGAAGCAATTATATGCTAAGCTGTCGAACTGTGAATTTTGGCTTGATCAAGTGACTTTTCTCGGTCATATAGTTTTAGCAGATGGTATAAGAGTTGATCCAAGTAAAGTTGAAGCTATTTTGAATTGGAGTCCATCGAAGTCTGTAACTGAAGTTAGAATTTTTCTGGGTTTGGCAGGCTATTATCGACACTTTGTGAAAGGTTTTTCTTTGATAGCTACTCCACTCACTAGATTACTTCGAAAGGGAGTTAGATTTGTGTGGACAGATCAGTGTCAAGCAAGCTTTGAGCAGTTGAAAGAGATGTTGACTCAAGCACCTGTTCTTACTTTGCCTGTGGAAGATAAACCATATGTGATTTACAGTGATGCTTCACATAATGGTTTAGGTTGTGTTTTGATGCAGGAAGGTAAAGTTATAGCTTATGCTTCTCGGCAGTTGAAGCCGCATGAGCTTAATTATCCAACACATGATTTGGAGTTGGCAGCTATAGTGTTTGCTTTGAAGATTTGGCGACACTACTTGTATGGGGAGAAGTGTTTTATTTATACAGATCATAAAAGTTTGAAATATTTGGGTGTTCAGAGGGAGCTGAATCTTTGGCAGAGACGATGATTGGAATTGATTAAAGACTATGACTGTTTGATTGATTATCATCCTGGTAAGGCAAATGTTGTTGCGGATGCTTTGAGTCAGAAGTCTTTGGCAGGTTTGTCTGTTTATTCGCTCTCGTTGCTTGTTGAGTTGAGAGCGTTGCATGCCAGTTTTGAATCATGTGATGATGGTGCATTGTTAGCTCAGTTGCATTTGAGACCAATGTTGTTGGACCAGATAAGGGAGGCTCAATTGTCAGATGAGAAAATTCAGAAAATTATTTCAGATTGCCAAAATGGAGGGAGCCGAGATTTCCATGTGAAAAGTGATGGTAGCCTTTGGTTCAAGAATAGATTATGTGTTCCTGATGACGCTAGTTTGAGAAGGATTATTCTAGAGGAAGCACACCAATCGATCTTTGCTATGCACCCTGGGAGTACAAAGATGTATCAGGATTTGAAACAGCATTATTGGTGGTCAGGTATGAAGAGAGACATAGCGGAGTTTGTATCCAAGTGTCTCATGTGTCAAAGGGTAAAAGCTAAGCATCAAGTTCCAACAGGGTTGCTTCAACCTTTAAAAGTGTCTGAATGGAAATAGGAGAGAGTGACAATGGATTTTGTATCTGGTTTGCTATTGACTTAGAAGAAGCATGATACTATCTGGGTGATTATTGATCGGTTGACAAAGACAGCTCATTTACTTCCAGTTAGAATGGACTATTCTCTTGAGAGACTGACTGAGCTGTATATCAATGAGATAGTGAAGTTGCATGGAGTCCCGATTTCTTTAGTATCTGATCGAGATCCCCGGTTCACTTCAAGGTTTTGGAAGAGTTTACATGGTGCATTGGGTTCTCGATTGCACTTTAGTACTGCTTTTCATCCACAAATAGATGGGCAGTCAGAAAGTGTGATACAGATTATTGAGCATATGTTGAGAAGTTGTGTCATTGATTTTTAAGGAAGTTGGGACAGATTTATGCCACTTGTGGAATTTGCTTACAACAACAGTCATCAATCCAGTATTGGTATGGCACCTTATGAGGCATTGTATGGTAGAAGATGCAGAACGCTTCTGTGTTGGAATGAAGTTGGGGAAGGCAAATTGATTGGTTCTAATTTGGTTAAAGAGATAAAAGAGAAAGTGAAAATAATTCGGGATCGATTAAAAGCAGCTTCAGATCGGCAGAAATCTTATTCAGATTTGAAGAGGAGAGACATAAAGTTTGATGTTGGAGATAAAGTATTTTTGAAAGTGTCTCTGTGGAAAAAGATTTTAAGATTTGGTCGAAAAGGGAAGTTAAGTCCTCATTTTATTGGACCGTATGAGATATTGGAAAGAATTGGATCAGTTGCTTATCAACTTGCTTTGCCACCTGAGTTGGATAGAATCCATAATGTCTTCCATGTTTTTATGCTGAGGAGGTACAGATCTGACCCATCTCATGTTCTGTCCGTTGAATTTATTGAGGTGAGTCCGGAGCTGACTTTTGAAGAAGAACAAGTTGCTATTTTGGCATATGGAATGAAAGAGTTGAGACATAAGAAAGTGCCAATTGTGAAGGTTCTTTGGAAGAATCATGGTAGAGAAGAGTCAACTTGGGAGAGTGAGCAAGCGATGCAAGATCAATATCATAAATTGTTTCAGACATGAGATCAGGTAATTTCGAGGACGAAATTTCTTTTTAGAGGGGGAGAATTGTAATATCCCAAAGTACACCCTAAAAGTTTTGGTATAATTGTTGTTGTATTTGGATTTAATACATGTGTTTAATTGGAAAGAGGGAAGAAGTGAAGAGACTGTATATGTTGTATATTTGGAAATATATACAACATATACACAAGACAAAGTGTGGAAGTCAAAGAAGATATTTTATTTTTATTATTAATGGAATTAATTAATAAGGAAATTTAAAATAAATGGAAGAGAATTAATTGGATTATTTTATTATATTTTGCTTGGTGGAGAGGATTTTGAGGAGAGAGAAGGTTGAATGTTTGACTTGGTTTTATTTGTTTTCCTTCTTTCTTTCTTTCTTTCTTTCTTCTTCGTGTATCTTCTTCTTCTTCTTCTCCTTTTCTGTGTTGGCCAGCAGCTCCATAGCAAGAGAGCAGGAGAGAGATTTGATCTTCCAAACTCAAGATTGAAGGAAGTTTTCAAGTGATCAAGTTGGAAATTTAAGAGTTTCTTCATCTTTGGTAAGTTTTCCACTTGATTCTTTGATTTTCTTTGAGTTTGTGAGTTGAGGTTGTGGTTGATATGTGTTTGTTTGATTGTGGTGTGTTTAAGAGTGTTTGGTTCAATTGATTTTAGATTTTTGGGGTTTGATTAAAGGAAAGAGTAAGATTGTTGGAAGAGTAAGTGTTGTGTTTGTGTTTTGGGTTTGTGGTGATGATTATGATTTGAGTTTGAGGTATGTTTTGAAATGTTTTCGTGTTTTTGCAAGTTATTATGGTTTATGGATGTGTTTAGTTAAGTTTGTTTGAAGTGGAAAATGGTGGAAGTAAGAGGTTTATTGGATGTGTTGTTGTTGTTGCCAGAATCTGCATTTTTTGCCTGACACGCCCATGAGCACGGCCAGGTCTTTAGGCGTGTTATTAGTTCTGTATTCTTGGATGGGTGACACGAGCAGTGACACACCCATTTCACTGAGCGTGTCATAGCTACTGTGATGTTGGTGGATTGACACAGCCATGAACGCGCCCGTGTTATTGGACGTGTTAATGTTTCTATGAGACAGAATGTATTACACGTGTTAATGTTTCTCTGAGCGTGTCAAAGCTTCTGTGTTGTGAGTTTAGGGCACGGTCAGGGACACGTCCGTGTTGTTGAGCGTGTCATGTGTAGAGTTTGCCCTAGTTGGCTCTTAGTCTTATTATCTCATGTGTATTTCTAAGCGAGTGTGTATTATTTCTTTTTGAATTAGGTTGTGAAGAGGTTGAGTTGACCTAACCTAAGTGTGAGGGATTCTTGGAAAAGGAAGTGTATAGATTGGTGTGAGTTGGTTTTGAGGTAAGTACAAACTACATAGTTGCATACACTTACATGATTTTGATACTTAATACATATTTGGTTGTAAATGTGTTAAGTGATCTATTGTATTGTTGATATACTTGATAAATGTTATGATTTGTATAATGTGAATGATATGATGAATTGAGTTAATGTGATATGAGACATGATTTGAAATGAAACCCTTATTATTGGCTATGACAGTGCAAATGAAATAATTGGGGCATGGTTGCCTATTTGATTATGGAATATGAAATGAGAAATGGATTGAGAAAGAGATTGATATAGAGATAAATGAAATAATTGTGTGATTAATATGTTATTCAATTTTCAGAGTTTTGAGTTTGGCGGCATGCCTATGATTCACTAGATAGGTGAAAAGACCGGGTCGTAAGCCAATTCCAGTTGAAAAATGTGAAATATGTGAAATATGATATTTTTCGGGTGAAAAGACCGGGTTGTAAGCCTCAAAAACAATAACAGTCTAGCCGGGTTGAGGATCTCCTTGAGTTTAGCCAGGTTTAGTTCTAAGAGATTGGGTCTATTACACTATCCATGGATATATATATATCACCTACGGGCTTGATGATTGTGATTATGGACCAAAGTAGCAACTTTGAACTTTGAATAACATATTAGTGTCTTTTGGGCACATGCTTGTCTTTGTTTCAATGTGATTCATGAATGGTGAAACAATTGAATAAAATAATGGAATGTGGTGTTATGAAAAATATTAATATACCATTTATGAATATTGTCTTTATTGTTAAAATGTGTGACATTGACATTGCATTGAAACATATTGTTGTTGTGGGTTGTACCACTAAGCCGTTGGCTTAGCGCAATTGTTGTTCATCGCGCAGGTGACAGGATAGAACTCGAGAGCTCAGTTAGTCCGAGTGGAGTTTAGATTCTGAAGAGTGAATAGTGGGCTTAAAGATCAAATACTGACTGCCAAATATGTATAAACTTTATGTTTTGTAAAATTTGTTTTTGATGTATTTGTATTTGTAAATATAACTATATTTTCCGCTGCATATTAAATGAATGTTTTTAATTATTGTGTTTAAGTTTATGTATATTTTTGTAGAAAGAAGTGAGTCGTTTGTTTAGTAAACCATGGCATTTCTATATTCAGTATACGTATATTACGATCGTATTAGCATGTTGTGTACGTATACGGGGTATAGGAGTGTTACATTATATACTCTAGATATATATATTGAGTATATACAATTTATATCTCCAAATATTTATTTAATTTCTCCAAAATCACGGATGTTACAATATTTATATACTATTTAATTTTATATATTTAGTATTAGAAAATTTAAATAAATAATGTGAAAATTTTTATTAAATCAATCTGTGACATTTTTGTATCGTATATATATATTTTACATATGCTGAAAATATGTATTGTACATATATAGAGTATAAGGGTGTTACATTTATTTTGGTATTAGAGTCTAAGTTTGAGGTTCTCGACCTAGGTGGGTTGATAGGGAGAGAAAATGGGGGATTTGAAAATAGTTTTCAATTGTAATACATGCATTGGCACTGGCATTTTTTGATCTCTGATATAGTAATTTCTACTGTGCTTTTAGATATAGGTAGTTATGGTGTCTTGGACGCATCAGTCTGCAGAGGGTAGTGTAGAGAATGTGGCTCCTGATGAGAGTAGAGATGGAGCTAGATTTGTGTCTGCTGGTGAGGCATCTATTTCTATGCCTGTGAGACTAGTAGCTGATGAGATTCTGCCTAGCTAGGTACGCATATGGTAAAGCTGTTCAGGCAGGCTCCAGTTCAGTAGCTGCCGCCGCCACAGCCGCAGCTGTAGTTACCGATGAGGAAGTATGATAAGCTGAGAAAATTTGGTGTTGAGGACTTTGTTGGTACTACGGACCCTGCTGTAGCAGAGTAGTGACTAGACAGGGTCTAGAGAGTGTTTATCCAGCTACAGGCCAGTCCATAAGAGAAGTTTGATTATACTAGATCTCTATTGCAGAGGGATGCCTATGAGTGGTGAAAGACGGTTCCACATGCTTTAGTTGATCCACCAGTTCTGACTTTTGATGATTTCCTATGGGAATTTGAGCAGAAGTATACTCCGAAAAAGTATAAGGATACAAGAAGATGGAGTTCCTGAGTCTAAGACAGGATACCAGGACAGTGATAAAGTATGAGATCTACTTTATCCGGTTGAGCCATTATGTTGGGGGATCATTTCAGACGAGATTAACAGGTGCAGGAGGTTTGAGGAGGGACTAAGACCCTCTATCATGTGTATCATAGCATGCTCTCATTATCAAGACTTTTCTCAGTTAGTTGTAGCTGGCAGGAGTGTAGAGAGAGCACAAGGTCTTGCAGCAGCTTTCAGGGTTGAGGAGACCAGAGCTAGGAGACTCTAGAGTGAGGTAGGGTCTTCATCAGTGAAGAGAGGCGGAGAGGGATATTTTCAGAGGTTCAGTAGGAGTTAGGGGCAGTTTTGCAGGTCAGTACAGCAGTAGAGATAGAGACCTGCAGTTTCAGTGGCTAGTGCTCTAACCCCAGTGGCTAGTGCTCTAACCCAGTGGCTCAGAGGCCTGCTCCACCTACTTGTGTTTATTGTGGTAAAGTACATGGAGGTTTCTGCTGGAGGAGAGGTGCTTCAGGATTGTGTTTTAGATGTGGGTTGCCAGACCATTTTATCAGAGATTGTCCAAAGCCACCAGAGGATAGACAGGCAGATACTGCAGCTTCTTGACCCAGTGTCAGAGGGGGTCGTGGTGGCAGAGGTTTTGGTAGAGGTAGTCAATCTGAGACTGGTCAGAGAGGAGATTCTACAGTCAGAGGTAGATCATATGAGGCAGAGCCATCACAATGGGTTTATGTGATGCAGAGGCAGCCAGATGCTACAACTGTTATTACTGGTACTTTCACTTTATTTGGTACTTCAGTTCTTGCATTATTAGACCCTGGATTGACTCATTCTTACATCAGTGCATCCATCTTGCCTGTGAGTGATTTGTATTATGAGTCCTTAGGATTTGATCTTTTAGTCACAAATCCGTTAGGGCATAGTGTTGTGGTGAGCAGGGTGCACCGAGATAGTCCAGTTGTTGTTCAATATGAGTTTCTCGGTGACCTAATTGAGATGCCTTTTAGGGAGTATGATCTGATTCTAGGCATGGATTGGTTATCCAGGCATGGAGTTGTGGTAGATTGTCAGAAGAAATGTGTTACTCTGAGAACTCTTGATGGTAGGGATGTGGTGGTATCTAGTGAGCAGAGACATCTTTCATCCTTATTTATTTTAGTTATTTCTTCTAGGAGGATGATTCGAAAGGGATGTGAGGCTTATCTTGCTCATGTAGTAGATACAAGAGTAGTGGGGTCCCAGCTTGACAGTATACCCACAGTTTCTGAGTTTCCAAATATTTTCCCTGATTAGTTGCCAGGGATACCTTCTGAGAGAGAAGTAGAGTTTGGTATCAATTTGTTGCCTGGTACCACTCCTATCTCTATTACTCCTTATCGTATGGCACCTACAGAGTTGAGGGAATTGAAGGTGCAGTTGTAGGAGTTGTTGGATAAAGGGTTCATCTGCCCTAGTGTGTCCTCGTGGAGAGCGCCTATTTTGTTTGTGAAGAAGAAGGATGACACCTTGAGATTATGTATTGATTACAGGCAGTTGAATAAGGTGACCATCAAGAATAAGTATCCATTACCTCGAATAAATGATTTCTTTGATCAATTGAAGGGAGCAACAATATTCTCTAAGATTGATATGATATCAGGGTACCATCAGTTGAGAGTCAGAGATATAGATGTACCTAAGACAGCTTTTCACACGAGGTATGGGCATTATGAGTTTCTGGTGATGCCTTTTGGATTGACAAATGCACCAGCAGCTTTTATGGATTTGATGAATAGGGTATTCAGACCCTATCTAGATCAGTTTGTGGTCGTTTTCATTGATGATATTTTGGTGTATTCACGTAATGAGGAGGATCATGACAAGCATTTACGGATTGTATTACAGACTCTGAGAGAGAAGTAGTTGTATGCCAAGCTATCTAAGTGTGAGTTCTGGCTAGATCAAGTGACTTTTCTTGGTCATGTGGTTTCCGCAGAGGGTATTAGAGTTTATTCGAGTAAAGTTGAGGCTATCTTGAATTGGATTCCACCAGAGACTCTGACAGAGGTTAGAAGTTTTCTGGGATTGGTAGGCTATTATCGTCAGTTTGTGAAAGGTTTTTCTTTAACAGCTACACCACTCACCATATTGCTTCGAAAAATTTGTGCGGACATATCAGTGTCAGGCAATTTTTGAGCAGCTGAGGGAGATATTGACTCAGGCTCCTGTCCTTACCCTACCTGTGGAAGGTAAACCATATGTGATATACAGTGATGCTTCACATAGTGGTTTAGGGTGTGTTCTAATGTAGGAGGGTAGAGTCATTGCTTATGCCTCTTGACAGTTGAAGCCACGTGAGCTGAATTACCCAACACATGATTTGGAATTAGCAGCTATAGTTTTTTCATTGAAGATTTGGCGGCATTACTTATATGGGGAGTAATGCTTCATTTATATTGATCATAAGAGTTTGAAGTATCTGGGTATTCAGAGAGAGGTAAATCTTCGGCAGAGATGATGGTTAGAGTTGATTGAAGACTACGATTGTTTGATTGATTATTATACTGGTAAGATAAATGTTGTTGCTAATGCCTTAAGTAAAAAATCTTTAGCAAGTTTGACTGCTTATTTGTTCTCATTGCTTGTTGAGTTGAGAGCATTGCATGCCAAATTTGAGTCTTGTGATGATGGTGCTTTAATGGCTCAGTTGCAGTTGAGGCCAATCTTATTCGATCATATTAGGGAGGCTCAGTTGACAAATTAGAGAATCCAGAAGATTGTGTTGGTTTTTTAGAAGGGGAAGAGTCGAGACTTTTATGTGAGGGATGATGGCAGTCAATGGTATAGAGTTAGGTTGTGCATTCCTGATGATGCAGAATTGAAAAGGATGATATTAGAGGAAGCACATCAGTCACTTTATGCTATGCACCCTGGGAGTACCAAAATGTATTTGGACTTGAAACAACATTATTTGTGGTTAGGTATGAAGAGGGACATAGCAAAGTTTTATCCAGATGTCTCACTTGCCAGAGAGTGAAAGCTGAGCACCAAGTTCCTTCAGGGTTGCTCCAACCTTTATCAGTACTAGAGTAGAAATGGGAGCGAGTGACGATGGATTTTGTGACTGGACTACCTTTGACCCAGAAGAAGCATGATGCAACCTGGATGATAGTTGATCAGATGACGAAGACAGCTCATTTTCTTCCAGTTTGGATGAATTATTCTCTTGAGAGGTTGGCTGAGTTAGTGAGGTTGCATGGAGTCCTCATTTCATAGGACCATATGAGGTGTTGGAGAGAGTTGGTTCAGTGGCTTATAGACTAGCTTTGCCGACTGAGTTGGATCAATTTCATAATGTCTTCCATGTCTCGATGCTTCGGAGATACAGGTGTAGACCCTTAATTTTTGACCCAATACGGTCCAATATTTTTATTTAGTCCAAAATGATTTTTGTTGTCTAATTGGTCCAAAATAATTTTTGTTAAATAATTTTTGCTTTAGTATCTAATTTTTATTAATAAAAAATAAACAAATAAATATCAAAAAATAAAAATAAAAATAAAAATCGGAGTCGGAAAAATCGGCAGCAAAAATGTAGTCGCACGGGCCCGTGGGCAATTTTGCCCGCAGGAAATTCATACAGGCGAAATCACTATTCTATTTCACTCGCAGGAAAATCCTGCGAGCAAAATAGCTCGCCCGCAGGAATTTCCAACGGGCGATGCCCCAGCCTGCCCACTGCCGCAGTTTTGTGCGGCAGTTTTTTTTCGTCAGCGCATTTTTTCCTGCGGTAATTTTTTTCGGCAGCGCAAATTTTCTGATGCAAATTTTTTGAAACCTAATCCAATTATGTTTTGGTTTCTTTTTTTTATTAATATTACTTGCCTTAGCTAATTAGTAATAAACAACCTCAAACCACTATAAATAAGGATCAAAGGCAACCAAATTGGAGGAGGAAAAATTTCACAATGCTTGGAGAATTGGAATCCGAAGGTGAAGTGGAAAAGCAAAAATTCAATTTAATTGATTTTTAAAGGAGTAGCATCAAGATTTAAGCAATTCAAAGGTAAAAAAGGCTTGTCTTTGGAGCTAGTTCATCTAAGAAGAATTGTTTTTGGAGGAATCATCAAAAGAAGGTATATGTTAATTGATTTTCTTTAATTATTTTTACACAGTAGCTAAAAACTAGAATTTTTGTGTTTTTCAAAAGTTAAAATCTTTGAACTTTAATTTAGATTTTCTAAAGCCAAAAAACCTTATTTTGTTAGTTTATCTTCTAAAAGGCTTAAAATTGCTATTTTTACTTCTTAAAAATCTTAAAACTCTAATTGAACATATTTTTCAACAAAACTAAGATTTAAATTCTGTTTCTTTTAAAATTTTAAAGTAGGTTCTATTTCATTCAAAAAGCCTTAAAAAATATCTTTTCTACTTATAAAAACTTTAATTTGTTTGTTTAAATTCATAAAGATTCATGAAATTATCAAATTGATTTCCAAATTTCTAAAAATTAATTCACCACCCGTGACCCTAATTCTAAATCCTAAAATCAAAAATTTAACTTTAAACCCTAATTTTTATGAACCCTGATTTTTTTAAAATATTAAAAACCATAAAACTATAAATAGATTAAACTTACACATTAGCTTAGAAACCCAATAACCAAAAGTCACAAATCAAAGTATTTTAAAGTGTCTAAAACCCTAGTTTCATGATTTCACCATTCAAACCTTAATTTGTTTAATCAAAGAGTCTTACCAACCTTTTAAAACATAAAACCTTAATCTATTTTAATTCCACAAAAGTCACAGTAGCTATAATTGGATTTGTATTTGGTTTATTTAATTCTATACTTGATTATACTTTGATTTATCTCTTATGCTTTAATTTAATTTCAATACTTGATTTATTTAATTTATCATGGATGGATATTTATTTTATATTTTGATTAATACCTTTGATGAATAATTTACTTATTATGAATGGTTATTTACTTTTATCAATTTATTTAGACTTCTAAAAGTTAGTTGTAAGAGGTATATTTCCACTTGGTGGGTACCTCATTAGTTAAACATCATGTAATTTAATTTGCTTTTCTATTTTAGAACCTATGTAAAGGGCATGTTTCTACCTTTTGGTGGGTGTCCTATTTAGGCATGTGATGTAAGGACATGTTTCCATCTTTGGACGGATGTCCATTTATTTGCTTTGTTTGGACATTGCTTTGATTTTAATATATTGATGCTTTCTTTTAATTATTATGTGTAATATGGATAATGTTGTTATATTTAAGAATTTTATAATATTAAGACCTACAAAGGAGGCCGGTTTCAATGAACCGGGCATTGTGGGGGTGCTGGGCCATTTCTCACCTTCCCCACACGTACCCAACTTTCTGAACCCATTAAGGGGTTGGGGATTCCTTAGGAATCTAGTCATCCACCGCTTTCTTTTTCCCGGCCCGTCCGGGTGGCGACTCCATTTTCTTTGGATTTAGGTCTGTGTTCTCTAAGGCCCCGAGCCTAAACAGTGCCAAAGTCGCAAGAACCATTCCACTGAAAGTAGGGCCGAAAATCCCCGCTCACAGTGGCGACTCCACTGGGGATAAGAGAAGTTGATTCCGTTGGTCTTTATATTATTCTATTCTTTCTTATAATGATATTATCCATTGCATCATCTTAGATTGCATCGTGTGCGTGAGTTAGGACGCCCGTGTTACCCGTGTTATGTTATGTAAGGGATACCATACGTTTACTCAAGGTATGGAGATCGAGCATGGCATAACCACTCATAGCCTCATACCATTCGGTATATACTTGTTATGGGAACCTAAGCCTTTTTACCCAAAGACTAAAGCTCATGTAATTGGCCTAGTTACTTTTCTTAGGTTTTACCCCAAATGCATGTTGTTTGACTATGGTTAATTTATTTTGGCCTAAATCATGGCTTATTTGGTTTGTTCTTTTTCTAATATGACCTAAGTATATTTTAAGCTCAAAATAAACTTTTCTTTAAAGTCCGAAAGACCAAAGCTATTTTCAAAATTTTTTTCAAGTTGGTCTTTGGAAATAAGACTTTTCTAAAAACAAATCAAAGATTCTTTGGCCCATGGCCCAAATACTAAGCCCAAAATCCATTTTTCTAAAATCTTTTACAATGGGCTTAGAAACAAAACTATTTTTCACCCAATCTTTTCTTACAAAGAGCTTGCAAAAATATTTAGGTCAATTATGAAATACCAAAAATCAATTGTGGGCCTAGTTTACACTAAGAATAAATTAACCATGGGCTTGTTTTTGGCATGAACCATTAGTTACTTTTTTCAAGTGAGAAATCTATTTATAATAAACCTCTTATTTCGTTTTAATCCAATATAGCACAAAAGCTACTATAGTTGGTTAAATGGATTAAAACCTAATTAATGGGAATTATTATGGATTGATTTCCATTTTTGAAAATATAACTATTGGTTGAAACATTCGAGGGAATTATTCGAAAGCAAGATACCCCATGTTGGTGTTTTTGTTAACCATATACCTAGGAAAAGGTACTTGCCATTCGTGTGTGAATGTTATAAGGTTGGAAGGAACATCCTATTTATCCTTATTTGTTGATTGTTTGTGCATACATGCATACATTTGCATCTCATATCATTGATCCTCTCTGGCTCACAGCCCTGGATTACGATAGTTCTAAAGCTTACAACAATCCGACCTTTGCCGGAGATGAAGTATCTAGCAACGACTCAATCACTTGCTCACCTAAAACAATGGAGCCCGAACAAATTCAAAGAATGGTGGATGAAGCCCTCAATGCCAAGATGGAAGAAATCAAAGAGGCCCTAGTTGAGACCATGAAGAACTAGCTGACTGCAATCTTGGAGAACCATGCCGAGGCGTCTGCTAGCACTAAGAAACCAAAGGACAAAGGGAAGACCAAAGTTAGTGAAGTGGTTTTTGATGATGAAAAGGTAATCATTGATGATGATGATGATTGGGCCCAATATTAACAAGATGTTCAAAAGAAGAAGAAAGAACCGAAGTTTGTTGAGAAAGCAACTATCGAAAAGACCGAGACATCCGATGTTGAAAAGATGATTGCTGATTTAGAAAAGAAATTTGAGAAGAAGTTGAAGACCGAAGAGGTGTCTGAGATTGATAAACTATTTGAACAAGATGATGAGGTCCCTTATAAGTTCAAGATGCCTTCCTTTGCTAAGTACAATGGCACCGGAAATCCTCATCTACATGTGAAGCAGTATATTACTGCCATGCAATCTGCCCGAGCTACTAAGGCTCAAACCCTAAGGTATTTTATGCTCTCATTGGATCCTGTTGTCCAAAATTGGTTCAATACCTTAGATGATGGAACACAAAAGAGTTGGGATCTACTTTATAAAACCTTCATCCAACAATATGGATATAATGTTGAGTTAGAAGTTACCTTAATGGAAGTTGAGTCCATTAGGCAAAGGCCAAATGAGAATTTTGTTGACTATGTGAAAAGATGGAGGAACAAGGCTGCTTTACTCAAGAAGAAGCCTGATGAATCCGATCAAATAAGGATGATTGTGAGAGGGGTGTTGCCTAATCTTCTTGAGAGGATGTCTCATACACTCATCCGTGATTTCAAAGACCTTCTCCAAGCTGGTTTGCAAATTGAAGAATGGGAAAGGGAGAAGAGCCGCTTTGCAACAAAAAGGAACGAGAAAGGGAGCTATCAACCTGGCAGCCAAAGCACACAAAAAGAAGTTGATGTTAATGTGACCAGTCAAGGGAATAAAATACAATTCTTAGATCTGGGGAAGCCTTTGTCTTGGGTATTCGACAAGCTGCAAAAGAAAGGGTTGTTACAACCGTTAGCTCCTCGACCATTACATAATCCATTGCCACCAAACTTCAACGCCGAGGCCTTCTGTCAATTTCATCAAATGCGAGGATATGAAACAGATAAATGTGCTCATCTAAGGCATGAGATCCAAGACCTAATCGATAGTGGCATGCTACCTGTAACACCCCTATACTCTATATAAGTACTATATATATACCTGGTATACATACAGTATGTATATAAAGTATAAGAATGTCACTTTTCATTACATATTAAAACCTTACTTGAATTCCAAACAATAATACATTTCATTTAAAGAACATTTACAAAATCATTATACTTTTGATGATATTCCCTGTATATAATTATCTTGTCTTCACCAAAAATTCAATTATACATATGAATACATATTTATCAAAATACAACATAATCAAATTGTACATGCATGCACCACCATCTAGTTGGTCTCGAAATACTTTTACCCATCTCGTGGCATAACGTCTTGACTCCCGGAGCAATCATCTACCACCTGCGCGATTTACACAACCGCGCTAAGCTCGAAAGCTTAGTGGTACAAATAAATATTTTAAATATACATTATAGAAAAATCATATTTCATATAATAACATTATGTGTCATCATTTTCTTATCATGTTTTCCCTTTTTAATGCACTCTTCATATTTTTCCACTAATCTCATAATTTATATACATATACACATATTTCATTACAACAAACCACCATCCAATGACTTATCAGAACATTCATGAAATAATACTCACAATTTCCACATTCATATATACATATTACACATCATGTTGTATTTTCATAATCTCATCACTCAACATAGCTTCTCAAGCCACATTCACTTTCAGTAATTTACTCATGTATTGTAATCATCTCATTCCATAATTATCATCATATATCTCATAACATTATATCTTATTCCATAGTTCACATTAAAACAAAGACAAGCATGGGCCCAAAAGACACTAATATGCCATTCAACTTTCAGAGTTAATGTTTTGGTTCAATTATCAATTATCACATTTATCATTATCCCAACTAGGCTTCAAGGATTAGGCCCAACCAAGCTTCAAGGGGAACGAAGCATGCTAAGTATCAACCCAACTTGGCTTCAAGGACCAAACCCAACCTAGCTTCAAGGGTTGTAACATCTCAACTAGGCTTCAAGGACTGGACCCAACCAAGCTTCAAGGGGAGTTAAGCATGCTAGACTTCAACCCAACTTGGCTTCAAGGATCAAGCCCAACCTAGCTTCAAGAGATTGTTACTATTAGGCATGCCACCAACAACAAAACTATGAAAATGGAATAACACATTAGCCACACAATTCATTTATTATTTCATTGTCAATTCCATTCTCATTTTCTCATCATCATCTAGGCAACATGCCCCACTTATTTCATTTGAATCATTATAGCCAACCACAATGGCTTCACATCACATTATATCTCAATTCACATTAAATCAATTCATCATTCAAGTGTACATAACCAATTGCATTAACATACATTTTGAATGCCCATTATGTCTTTTGCATTTCATATATCATCATTGAGATATACATAACAAATTACATCATTCATATCTTTAGAATCTTCAACATACATTCCACATAGTACACATAATATACATCATATCTTTCAC
The DNA here is from genome assembly GCA_947685225.1 of Garcia nutans. Lineage (NCBI taxonomy): Eukaryota > Viridiplantae > Streptophyta > Magnoliopsida > Malpighiales > Euphorbiaceae > Garcia > Garcia nutans. Next base: position 56,843,250 of record CANTUV010000024.1, read on the forward strand.
ATTATGCAAATCATTACATTAATCAAATGTATTAACAATGTAATAAAATACTTAACACATTTACAACCAATTGTGTTAAGTCTCAAAGTCATGTAAATGTATATAACCATGCAAGTTTATACTTACCTCAAGAGCAACTCACACAACACCAAACTTCTCTTTCAAGAATAATAAATTACTTAACACATTTACAACCAAATGTGTTAAGTCCAAGGTCATGTAATTTTATGCAAGAATGTAGAGTTTGTACTTACCTCAAGAATAACTCACACCAATCTATACAATTCCTCTTCCAAGAATTCTTCACTACTAGGGTTAGGGCAATTCAACCTCTTCACAACCTAATTCAAAAGGAATAATACACACTTATATAAAGATACACATGAATTCCAATACAATTATTCACCTATTAGTCTCATACTAGGCCCTTAGATCACAAATACAAGCCAAAACCTCTATCTAGGTCCCCACGGTCGTGGCCTCACAACCCCCACGGTCGTGGGTTAGCAAACGAATCTGTCCAATTTGCTTAACACCCCGACGGTCATGGCATCCAAGGAACCCGGGCGTGGCATCCAATTTGCTTTTGTTTCAGACCAAACTCATGTATTCTATGATTGTAACTCCATTAAACAAAAATATATGGAAGATCTAAGATAATAATTGATCAAACTCAATATTTACATCAATTACCAATTCACAACCATTACATAAATACTACTCTTACTCTTCCATTCAACCCCAAAAATCACAATCAATTAAACCCTTACTAAACAATTTCAACAACTCATCATCATCCTCACAAATAACCATATCAATTATAAGCTCAATCAATAGAAATCAACACAAGGAAATGAATACTTACTTGAATATTTTGCCAAATCTTCAATATCCACCTTCAATTCTCTCAAAACCTTTATGAATTTGATGTGTAAGTAAATAAAATCACATCTCTCTCTCTCTCTCTCTCTTTCCACGTTCAAGAACAAGAAGAAGAAGAAAGAAAGAAAGAAAGAAGATTTTCTTTCTTTATTCAAACTTATCTTATATATATATATAATAATAATAATATAATAAAATATCCCAAAAATCCTCCACCACAATTTTATCCTTCCCTTTTGACTTTCTTTTCTTCTTTTTCTCTTGTCATTATTATTATTATTATTATTATTATTATTATTATTATTATTATTATTATTATTATTACTAATTAATCATATACACTTACTTTTCCTACACCAATATATACATCATGTATATGTGATGTATATGTTGGTATATGTATATGTCTTATATATTGCTTTTATATTTCCCATGTTTTACAATTACAATATATACTTATTATTCTTCATACACCTCTATCTCTTATAACATTTTCTTTACATATTTCATCAACATACTCTCTCTCGCAACTACTATCCCAAAGTGTATCAAAAATCGGGATATTACAATTCTCTCCCCCTTAAATAATTTTGTCCTCGAATTTATCTAGTATAGTAACAATCCATTCTTAACAAAATACCATCTTAATTTTCATATGAAGTTAATTGTATTCTTAAGTTATTATTTCATCAAATCACATAACTTCTACTCTCCCTCTTAGAGTCAATCATTTTCTCCCATTTTCATAACTTGTCATGATATATATCTTTATATCTTATTACTTTCTCAATAAAGCAATCAAGATAACTCATTACATTCCCAATGAATTTATCTTTATACAAGAGTCAGATTATCTTAATATACATATACATCGTCCATCTATTACATTCAAGATATTTCATCACTTCATTTTTTATAAATACTCTCTTAACTTAAACCTTGGAAATTATTGAATTATATCTTAATATTGATTATTCCGTCACTACAATCACTTTCAAAATACACTTATCAACTTTTAATTTCTAACAATATTCTTATTTTTCATACACTTAATTTCTTCTTCACTATATTTTTCACTTAACATTAATATTAATACATCTTTAAACTTACTTTACAGATAATCAACTTTTTTTTTATTTACAACTGATATATCTTAACTCATTCATATCCATTCATATATCATAATATTACATCATATACATTATCACATATATCTTATACTCTTAGTATAACTATACATAGTAAATCTCAATAATGATTCGCAATCTTAGCGAAATCTAGATCAATTAATCTATCTGTCACAATATACCAACGTCTCAATCTTATTCTATTCAAGCCAACAATTAACTTATTTCAACTTATCATTAGATTTCAATATATATATGACCTAATTCCATTAGGTCAAGTATATATTCAAATTCTAATCTCTTCGGATCCCTCTTTTCAACTTTTTGAAGTTATGATTATTTATAACAAATCACTTCAAATTATTTTCAATATTCATATATTTTGTTTTCTATTATCTTAGTACAATTTTTCACATAATTCTCATGATTTTCTCATACTATCTTTATTACCCATAATTCATTCACTTAAATATTATTTCCATCAACTTATTCACCTTATACTATTATGAACATATACAGTATAACTTTCAATCACATTTCGTAATTTCTCCCACTTATCATCTCCTCACGTTTTCATACCATTACTATATTTACATAATCACCTTTCTATCACATTATTCATAACTCAAAACATTTTCACAGTTCTCTTCTCTTTCCTTACTTTTCATAATTATAGCCAAATTTCTAACATATAAATTATAAGATACAACTTTACCAATCATAACTCTTGCTCATGTTTCTTGAAACATAGTTATCAATCTTACAAAAACTATCCTACTGTCATACCATCTGAGGCTCAAGTCTGCAGATAACAAAACTAACTGGCCAAATATACCAAACAGATCATATGGCCATAATATATTAAGGATCATGCTGTAACTTATAAATTAATACTGCCCCTCTATTATTCTTCTTCAAATATTTCCAATTACAATGCTAAGTCTACATATCATTCTCTAAACTTTTACTATACCAGGAGTTAACACATTTCAACTCCGTTTCAAAACAATTTACTCTTGATCCCTTGATCATCATCAACTTAACTCACGTTCAACAGTATTATCTTTAACATCTCTTACGCACAACATTCGATCATATGCAAATTTTACACAACTTTCATTTATTACTCCATCTCTAATCTATCTTTTATAAAAAATTTCATACATTATACTTTCCCTTTTTCCTTACAATCTCTTATTATACACACATACATAAAACATTTCCACATGCAGATAATTTGGGTCCAAAACATTATATGATAATCAAATTCATTTATTATCATAAACAATTTCACTGTCCAATAGTACTCGAATCCGTTCTCACTCTCTATTTTATCCCATAGTCTAACTCTGCACAGGTCAAGACTTAATCTCTCTTAGGTCCGCTACTACATACAACATTATTCTCAATACCACTAGACATGTAATTGTATAAGATAACAAACACACCATAACAAATTTTTTTTTTCCACATACATATTCATATGGCACATTTATAATGTGATTTAATTTCCACATTTCTTACATATTACAATTACATTCATATTGAAAAACTCATTTCACATATCCTATACATGTATACACATAATCATATATGTATACTTAATTTCTCTTTTACATACAATCCATACAAATTTAAAATTTATTACTTTTCATTAAACAACATCATTCTCATTCTTTTGACATGACTTAAGTTATTTACCAACTCAACATATATATACACTCTACTCATAATAATATTTCACAAAAATCTTAGTCACATTTCTAATGTGACATCTCTCTCACATTTGTTTTTAAATGCATTTAATATATCCTTCATATCCATTTTCACTCTTTCCAGTCAAATGACTTAAAGTAACTCATTTTCACACGCTTAATCACTTTCCTTTTATTTCAAAACAAATTTTCATACTATCAATCACATTACCCAATTCATAGTATTCTCATATGCAATAATATTCATTGCAAATAGCTCATATGTTTAACATACATTAAACTATCGATATCTAAATAATCTTTATCAACATTCCATTAAAACTCTAAACTCTCAAATTACTACTTTACCTAAACTTCAATTTACTAATCTCATTTTTCTTAATATCAACTTTAAAAACATCTTATATATATATACCATAAAGCAACATCAAAACATATAATTTTCACAATTATTAAAGCTCATTTCAAAAATTCAAATGTCACTTATTACCATCATTAACATGAGCTTTAACAACACTTAAGCATATCACATTTCTAACGTTGAAATCACAATGTTTGCATTAAAATAACAATGCAAACAACACCATTATATCTCCTTACTTAACCAACATCATCTCTTTTTCTTTTAAAAACCTTAACTTTACATACCCAAACCTTAAATTGTCACACTTTGTCTATACCAATCAACTCACTCAATATTCCACCATACTCTCTTCATTTTAATAACATATCTATCCATTTTAACAATCCAACAATATTTCCTCTTTCTAGCAATCCAAACATAAGGTTTATTAGAAAGAGATTCAAATTGTAGAGGAAAGAGTACATACTTTAATCTTGATTTTTTTAACTCATTTCCAACTTTATTCTCCTGGTCATTTCTTTATATTACAAGCACATTTCAATAATCAAAAATTTAAAAATTTATTTTACTTAAATAAATTCCCATTCTTTAATTTATCAATTAAACTTATATAAATTTTTCCATATTATTTCTTTCTCTAATTTTCCTTTCATGTAGAACCTCATCCACACACTATCATCCATCTCATCTAATTCAAATACATTACAATTCACAAAATGCCACATCCGAGACCAACCTAGGTTTTAATGCATATGCATGTATCACAAATTTCATTTTTTTTCAAAACTTTTCTTTTTAATTCTACTTAGGCCGAGAATCTCGAACCTAAGCTCTGATACCAAAATAATTGTAACACCCCTATACTCTATATAAGTACTATGCATATACCTGGAATACATACAGTATGTATATAAAGTATAAGAATGTCACTTTTCATTACATATTAAAACCTTTACTTGAATTCCAAACAATAATACATTTCATTTAAAGAACATTTACAAAATCATTATACTTTTGATGATATTCCCTGTATATAATTATCTTGTCTTCACCAAAAATTCAATTATACATATGAATACATTTTTATCAAAATACAACATAATCAAATTGTACATACATGCACCACCATCTAGTTGGTCTCGAAATACTTTTACCCATCTCGTGGCATAACGTCTTGACTCCCGGAGCAATCATCTACCACCTGCGCGATTTACACAACCGCGCTAAGCTCGAAAGCTTAGTGGTACAAATAAATATTTTAAACATACATTACAGAAAAATCATATTTCATATAATAACATTATGTATCATCATTTTCTTATCATGTTTTCCCTTTTTAATGCACTCTCCATATTTTTCCACTAATCTCATAATTTATATACATATACACATATATCATTACAACAAACCACCATCCAATGACTTATCAGAACATTCATGAAAAAATACTCACAATTTCCACATTCATATATACATATTACACATCATGTTGTATTTTCATAATCTCATCACTCAACATAGCTTCTCAAGCCACATTCACTTTCAGTAATTTACTCATGTATTGTAATCATCTCATTCCATAATTATCATCATATATCTCATAACATTATATCTTATTCCATAGTTCACATTAAAACAAAGACAAACATGGGCCCAAAAGACACTAATATGCCATTCAACTTTCAGAGTTAATGTTTTGGTTCAATTATCAATTATCACATTTATCATTATCCCAACTAGGCTTCAAGGATTAGGCCCAACCAAGCTTCAAGGGGAATGAAGCATGCTAAGTATCAACCCAACTTGGCTTCAAGGACCAAACCCAACCTAGCTTTAAGGGTTGTAACAGCTCAACTAGGCTTCTAGGACTAGACCCAACCAAGCTTCAAGGGGAGTTAAGCATGCTAGACTTCAACCCAACTTGGCTTCAAGGATCAAGCCCAACCTAGCTTCAAGAGATTGTTACTATTAGGCATGCCACCAACAACAAAACTCTGAAAATGGAATAACACATTAGCCACACAATTCATTTATTATTTCATTATCAATTCCATTCTCATTTTCTCATCATCATCTAGGCAACATGCCCCACTTATTTCGTTTGAATCATTATAGCCAACCACAATGGCTTCACATGTCATTATATCTCAATTCACATTAAATCAATTCATCATTCAAGTGTACATAACCAATTGTATTAACATATATTTTGAATGCCCATTATGTCTTTCGCATTTCATATATCATTATTGAGATATACATAACAAATTACATTATTCATATCTTTAGAATCTTCAACATACATTCCACATAGTACACATAATACACATCATATCTTTCACATAATGCAAATCAATACATTAATCAAATGTATTAATAATGTAATAAAATACTTAACACATTTACAACCAATTTTGTTAAGTCTCGAAGTCATGTAAATGTATATAACCATGTAAGTTTATACTTACCTCAAGAGCAACTCACACAACACCAAACTTCTCTTTCAAGAATAATAAATTACTTAACACATTTACAAACAAATGTGTTAAGTCCAAGGTCATGTAATTTTATGCAAGAATGTAGAGTTTGTACTTACCTTAAGAATAACTCACACCAATCTATACAATTCCTCTTCCAAGAATTCTTCACTACTAGGGTTAGGGCAATTCAACCTCTTCACAACTTAATTCAAAAGGAATAATACACACTTATATAAAGATACACATGAATTCCAATACAATTATTCATATTAGTCTCATACTAGGCCCTTAGATCACAAATACAAGCCAAAACCTCTATCTAGGTCCCCACGGTGGTGGCCTCACAACCCCACGGTCATGGCCTCACAACCCCCACGGTCGTGGGTTAGCAAACGAATCTATCCAATTTGCTTAACACCCCCACGGTCGTGGCATCCAAGGGCCACGGGCGTGGCATCCAATTTGCTTCTGTTTCAGACCAAACTCATGTATTCTATGATTGTAACTCCATTAAACAAAAATATATGGAAGATCTAAGATAATAATTGATCAAACTCAATATTTACATCAATTACCAATTCACAACCATTACATAAATACTACTCTTACTCTTCCATTCAACCCCAAAAATCACAATCAATTAAACCCTTACTAAACAATTTCAACAACTCATCATCATCCTCACAAATAACCATATCAATTATAAGCTCAATCAATAGAAATCAACACAAGGAAATGAATACTTACTTGAATATTTTGCCAAATCTTCAATATCCACCTTCAATTCTCTCAAAACCTTTATGAATTTGATGTGTAAGTAAATAAAATCACATCTCTCTCTCTCTCTCTCTCTCTCTCTCTCTCTCTTTCCACGTTCAAGAACAAGAAGAAGAAGAAAGAAAGAAAGAAAGAAAATCTTCTTTCTTTATTCAAACTTATCTTATATATATATACAATAATATAATAAAATATCCCAAAAATCCTCCACCACAATTTTATACTTCCCTTTTGACTTTCTTTTCTTCTTTTTCTCTTGTCATTATTATTATTATTATTATTATTATTATTATTATTATTATTATTATTATTATTATTATTATTATTATTATTATTATTATTATTATTATTATTATTATTACTAATTAATCATATACACTTACTTTTCCTACACCAATATATACATCATGTATATGTGATGTATATGTTGGTATATGTATATGTCTTATATATTGCTTTTATATTTCCCATGTTTTACAATTACAATATATACTTATTATTCTTCATACACCTCTATCTCTTATAACATTTTCTTTACATATTTCATCAACATACTCTCTCTCGCAACTACTATCCCAAAGTGTATCAAAAATCGGGATATTACACTACCCGAGCCGAATAAGCCAAATACCAAGAACAACCCTTTGCCTAAATTTGGAAGAGTGCCTCCACCAGCAACCTTCATGGTGGGAAAATGATTGGACAAAGATTTTGTTTTATCATCCTTTCAAGAAGGAAATATTAAAGTTGTGAAGGGAAAAGAAGCTTAAACTCAACGAACTTTCCTTAGCTTGAATATTGCTTTTTAATTTTACTTTCTTTAATATTAAATTGGAACAATCTTATTTTTTTCAAATTTAAAGTTGCTTGAATAAATTACTTTCATCAATATTTTTGTTGGTCTTTGTTCATTTTGATGCTCAACCAATGGGGAATCTAGCTTGATAATTCTTGAATTAATATATTTATGCATCATGACTCGAATGACTTTACTAGGTGAGGGAATTACTCTATATAGCATTGAGTTGTGTATGCTTACTTAGAGAGGGCTCCTGCATAATTATCTTTGTCTAGGTCCTAGTCAGTCTTAGAACATGCTTTGAAAACTTTAGAGGCGAAATTGAACTCTACTTATTTAAGGGAGAAATGATCCAGGCATTGTTTGGTTAGCCAACAACTAGTATCCACCCAATTAAATATCAATCCCTAGTTATCCCTTTGAGCCTTCATAAAATTTTAGCTTTCTTTTCATTGGCATATAACCCCAACAACCTGCCCTGAGCCATTGTGATTCTTTTGACAAGTCTTATGATCACTAAGATGAATAGGCAAGAAGATCAAAGAAAGCAATGAGTAGTCAAGATCATGAGGATAGTTGAAGTTTCAAGACCATGAAGATAGTTGAAGTTCTCAAGACCATAAGGGTAGTTGATGTTCTCAAGACCATAAGGGTAGTTGATGTTTTCAAGATCATAAGGGTATTTGAATTGTTCAAGACCATAAGAGTAGTTGAAGTTCACTTAATATCTCTAATATATCAAGACAACATTAGAGTAACAAATGGTTTATCCCTGTTAATGAAGATTTATGTTACTCCCCTCATCCATTATTGGAAGCCCAAGAGACAACTCTTTTAGAGCTAGAACCAAACAAAAAATATCAAAATAAACAAAAAAAAAAAAGAGAGAAGAGAAAAAAGAAGAAAAAGAAAAGAAAAGAATAAAAGAAAAAAAAGAAAGAAAAAGAAAAAAACAACAAGAAAAAGAAAAGAAAAAAACAACAAGAAAAGAAAACATAAAAAGGTGGTTCAAAAAGCCAACTGAGTTCTCTTTTACCTAAGCAGCAAAAGGCTTCCATTTGGACAGTTTGACTTAAATTGGTCCAACCCAACCAAAGATTCAATCAAAATCAAAGGAAAAGGAGAAAGACCATCCAATTCTTGAAAGTTCTGTACTTGACAGTCCTACAAGGAAGAAGGACAAAAAGATAAAAGAAAGGGAAGAGTAAGGAAAGAGAAAGAAGAGGGAAGAGTAAGAAAAATAAAGAGAAAAAAAGGGAAAAGTAAGAAAAATAAAAAGAAAGAAAAAGGGAGAAGAAGAAAGGAAATGAATTTGAGTACCAAACTTTTTGCAAGGGCAAAGACTGTCCTAATCAAGATCTAGATTAATACCGAGAAGATAGAAGGAATTTGGAGTCTAGAAAGATTGTTCCCAACTATCTAAAGTTTCAATAAGAAATTTATAGTGTGATGGTTTGTCCATTGTGTCACACCAGCTCCAATCTCAAAATGGCCTTCACTTAAACTTGTGTCCCTTATAGACCCCATTTCAAGCCTATCAAAGACCTGTTGATCTCCCTTGGTAGGTAGAGTCTATTAATGGAGATAGTTTGGATAAGCATGCACATGTGATAGACAATATTTAAACTCAAAGGAGACCTTTGGCCAAGTAATGTGTATGTGCCTATCTAAAGTGCAACAGTTCTTGCTTAAATAGAAATGATTCCCGAGTTTAGTACGATAAATAGGGTTGTCATGTTATAGATATGTTAATTTGGAAAATCAAGTCCTGAGGTACATTGACATTGATTTGGCAAAGCCAACATTGGATTTCAAAATTAAAATTCAAAAAAAAATTTCAGAAAAATGTTTTGTCACACAAAGCCTTGAAGTTAAGGGAAGCATGTTGAACCTCCAAAGGAAACATTGGGCAAAGGAAATGATTATTGGCAAGGTCATGAAGAAGCTAGAAGCCGACATGCTATGGATGTATCCCTGAACTCTGTTGCTTGGGGTCTCCACCACTCATGTTTTCAACATCTTGAAGATAAAAGCTACAAATGCAAAGCTTTTGATCATTCCAATGCAAGACTTGAACAAGCATCAAAAAGGAACCAATGAGAACACTACTGCCTATCACCTCGGTCTGTGAGTCAATAAAACCGCTGTAAGTATCATTCATGCATATCATGCATACATGAGCATATCACATCACACTATCTTATCTTGTATTCTTTATCAAGGTGAACAACAAACACTCTGTGAAGTGAAGAATCAAAAGAAGATGTCAAATCAGGGGGGCATGGAAAGCCCATTACTTGAGAAAGCTCCAGTAAATTTGCAAAGAGAAGAAATACGTGCTTGTGCGAAGAACTAGACGGTAAAAACATCAATTGAAGCTTGCATGGATAAAATATTTGGTTTGAGCCTATACAGGGGGCAAAGTTTCTCCTTTTCAGTTTTTTGAGTTTATATATGAAACATTTTTAAAACTCACCTACAAATATTTTGCCACACAGGAGGGCAAGGAAAAGATATGAAGGCTAGCTAAAAAGGGCTGGATTTTTTTTTTTGTAAAAGTGCAAAGAAAGAATAAAAAGAATGGAATAAAAAAGAAAATTAGAACTTTCAAAAGAATGAAGATGAAAAAGACAAAAGACCAATCCAGCTAAAAGAGCTAAAACCAGGGTAAAGACCCGATCTCAAAGGATGAAGATCCATTCGCAAGGGTAAAGACCTGATCTCAAAGGATGAAGATCCATTTGCAAGGGTGAAGACCCGATCTCAAAGGATGAAGATCCATTCGTAAGGGTAAAGACCCGATCTCAAAGGATGAAGATCCATTTGCAAGGGTGAAGACCCGATGTCAAAAGATGAAGATTCATGTTCAATGATGAAGACCCGATCTCAAAGGATGAAGATCCATTTTGAGGGTGAAAAACCATAATGAATAGAATAACTGGAGCAGTCAGATTTCTCAAATGATAAAAGGTCAGTCAAACTCAATCTCGGGTCCAAGCACCCATTCTTGGGTCCAAGTACCCAAATCAATTCAAGCTCTGGTCCAAGTACCCAATCTCGGGTCCAAGCACCCAAGCTCGGGTCTAAGTACCCAAGCTCGGGTCTAAGTACCCAATCTCGAGTCCAAGCACCCAATCTCAGGTCCAAGTACCCAAATCAAAGCCAATTTAGGATCGAGTATCCAAATCCATTTAGGATCAAGTATCCAAATCTGTATCCAAATCCAATTTAGGATCGAGTATCCAAATCCAGTTTAGGATCAAGTATCCAAATCCAATTTAGGATTGAGTATCCAAATCCAATTTATGATCGAGTATCCAAATCCGATTTCGGATTGAGTATCCAAATCCAGTTAGGATCGAGTATCCCAATCAAGTTTAGGATCGAGTATCCGAATCCAAGTTAGGATCAAGTATTAAAATCAGTTTAGGATCGAGTATCCAAATCCAGTTTAGGATCGAGTATCCAAATCTAGTTAGGATCTAGTATCCCAATCAAGTTTAGGATTGAGTATCCGAATCCAAGTTAGGATCGAGTATCCAAATTAAGTTAGGATCGAGTATCCCAATCCAATTTAGGGTCGAGTATCCAAATCCAATTTATCATCGAGTATCCAAATCCAGTTAGGATCAAGTATCCGAATCCAGTTTAGGATCAAATATCCAAATCCAATTAGGATTGAGTATCCGAATCCAGTTTAGGATCGAGTACCCATATCCAGATAGGATCGAGTATCCAAGTCTAGTTTAGGACGGAGTGTCCAAATCTCTCGGGTCCAGAACCCAAAACCTCAAAAATTAAGTCTTATTGCTTTTCACTCTCTTTCACTAAGGTTTCAGATCATTCAAGCAGGGGGCAAACTGTAGACCCTTAATTTTTGACCCAATCCGGTCCAATATGTTTTATTTAGTCCAAAATGATTTTTGTTGTCTAATTGGTCCAAAATAATTTTTGTTAAATAATTTTTGCTTTAGTATCTAATTTTTATTAATAAAAAATAAAAATAAACAAATAAAAATCAAAAAATAAAAATAAAAATAAAAATCAGAGTCGAAAAAATCGACAGCCAAAAAACAGTCGCACGGGCCGAAATCACTGTTCTATTTCGCTCGCAGGATTTTCCTAAAAGCGAAATAGAATTTCTATTTTTCCCGCAGGAATAGCTCGCTCGCAGGAACTTCCTGCGGGCAACGCCCCAGCCCGCCCACTGCAGCAGTTTTCTGCGGCAGTTTTTTTTTGCCAACGCATTTTTTCCTGCGGCAATTTATTTCGGCAGTGCAAATTTTCCGATGCAAATTTTTTTAAACCTAATCCAATTAGGTTTTGGTTTCCTTTTTTATTAATATTACTTGCCTTAGCTAATTAGGAATAAACAACCTCAAACCACTATAAATAAGTATCAAAGGCAACCAAATTGGAGGAGGAAAATTTTCACATTGCTTGGAGAATTGGAATTCGAAGGTGAAGTGGAAAAGCAAAAATTCAATTCAATTGATTTTTAAAGGAGCAGCATCACGATTTAAGCAATTCAAAGGCAAAAAAGGCTTGTCTTTGGAGCTAGTTCATCCAAGAAGAATTGTTTTTGGAGGAATCATCAAAAGAAGGTATGTGTTAATTGATTTTCTTTAGTTATTTTTACACAGTAGCTAAAAACTAGAATTTTTGTGTTTTTCAAAAGTTAAAATCTTTGAACTTTAATTTAGTTTTTCTAAAGCCAAAAAACCTTATTTCGTTAGTTTATCTTCCAAAAGGCTTCAAATTGCTATTTTTACTTCTTAAAAATCTTAAAACTCTAATTGAACATATTTTTCAACAAAACTAAGATTTAAATTTTGTTTCTTTTAAAATTTTAAAGTAGGTTCTATTTCATTCAAAAAGTCTTAAAAACATCTTTTCTACTTATAAAAACTTTAATTTGTTTGTTTAAATTCATAAAGTTTCATGAAATTATCAAATTAATTTCCAAATTCCTAAAAATTAATTCACCACCCGTGACCCTAATTCTAAATCCTAAAATCCAAAATTTAACTTTAAACCCTAATTTTTATGAACCCTAATTCTTTTAAAATATTAAAAACCATAAAACCATAAATAGATTAAACTTACACAGTAGCTTAGAAACTCAATAACCAAAAGTCAAAAATCAAAGTATTTTAAAGTGTCTAAAACCCTAGTTTCATGATTTCACCATTCAAACCTTAATTTTTTTAACCAAAGAGTCTTACCAACCTTTTAAAACATAAAACCCTAATCTATTTTAATTCCACAAAAGTCACAGTAGCTATAATTGGATTTTTATTTGGTTTATTTAATTCTATACTTGATTATACTTTGATTTATCTCTTATGCTTTAATTTAATTTCAATACTTGATTTATTTAATTTATCATGGATGGATGTTTATTTTATATTTTGATTAATACCTTTGATGAATGATTTTCTTATTATGAATGGTTATTTACTTTTATCAATTTATTTAGACTTCCAAAAGTTGTAAGAGGTATGTTTCCACTTGGTGGGTACCTCATTAGTTAAACATCATGTAATTTAATTTGCTTTTCTATTTTAGAACCTATGTAAAGGGCATGTTTCTACCTTTTGGTGGGTGTCCTATTTAGGCATGTGATGTAAGGACATGTTTCCATCCTTGGACGAGTGTCCATTTATTTGCTTTGTTTGGACATTGCTTTGATTTTAATATATTGATGCTTTCTTTTAATTATTGTGTGTAATATGGATAATGTTGTTATATTTAAGAATTTTATAATATTAAGACCTGTAAAGGAGGCCGGTTCCAATGAACCGGGTGTTGTGGGGGTGCTGGGCCATTTCTCACCTTCCCCACACATACCCAACTTTCCAAAACCATTAAGGGGTTGGGGATTCCTTAGGAATCGAGTCATCCACCCCTTTCTTTTTCCTGGCCCGTCCGGGTGGTGACTCCATTTTCTCCGGACTTAGGTCCTTGTTCTCTAAGGCTCGGAGCCTAAACAGTACCGAAGTCGCAAGAAACATTTCACCGGGAGTGGGGGCAAAAATCCCCGCTCACAACAGGTCTGACCCATTTCATATCTTGTCAGTGGAGTCCATTGAGGTGAGTCCAGATCTGACTTATGAGGAAGAACCCGTGGCAATTTTGGCACTAGAGGTTAAAGAATTGAGGAATAAGAGGGTGACACTTGTAAAAGTCCTTTGGATGAATCATGCCACAGAGGAGGCGACATGGGAGAGTGAGCAGAAGATGCAGAGTCAGTATCCCCAATTATTCCAGACTTAAGAGCCGGTAATTTCGAGGACGAAATTTATTTTAGGGGGAGAGAATTGTAATATCCCAAATTTTTGAAAATTTTTAATTTTTGAAATTTGATGAAATAAATTATAATTTAATATGATAAATTAAATTAATGGTTTTAAATGAAAATTGAAGAGATTTTAAATGAAAAAGTGGAATATATATGTGATATATATTTAAAATATACATAACATATAAAGCCAACACTTTTTAAAAGAAAAGTCAAAGTCCAATGGTATTTTTGTAAATAAATTTTAGAAATTTAAAATTAATAAAATAATTCAAAAATATATTATTTTTGAATGGATGATGGATTTTTAGTCTTTTAATTTCTTTAATAAATAATTAAATAATTAATTATTAAATTATTATAAAATATATATATGGTTATAATTAAAAGATGAAAGGAAAGAGAAAAAAAATAGTCTTCTTCTTCTCCTTCTTCTTCTTCTTGGCTGAACCACCATAGGAGAAAGCTCAAGGATTTTTCTTCTTCTTAGCTCCAAGAATTGAAGGATTTCAAAGGTTCAAAGAGGATTTTTAGTGATTTCCACTTTAAAAAGTAAGTTTTTTAGTTTTTTCATTGGATTTCCATGAAAATTTTGAATATGTGAGATATTGGATTTTTAAGTAGTATGTTATAATTGTTGGAATTGGTGTGTATGAAGTTATTTTGGGTAGTTATTAATGATTTTAAGGTTTTATTGAAGAAATGATTGAATTTGGATAAAGAATGGTGAAGAGAGAGAATTTAGGGTTATGGACTTTTAGGGTTTAAGAAATCATGGTTTTTAATTGTGTAAATTGGTTCTAAATGAGTTGTTTTGGTGCTTAAATAAGTATTTTAAAGCCAAATATTAGATTTGGTTGTGTTTGGTTGGAGTTTGAGAATGGAAGTGTGATTTAGGATTTTGGAAAATGAATTTTTCAAAGTTGTTGAATTGTATAATTTTATTGGTTTAATCTTTTTGTTTGGTGATATAAGTAATGAATATAAGCTTAAAATGATTAATGGATTGTGTTGGAATAGAAAACCTTCAGTGGGGAAGGTTATGCCATTTTAGGATTTTGTGTCTAAGAGTGTGTTTTTGTAATGTAAATGATTTAAATGTATTAAAATATGTTTCTAATAATATAAATAAACTTAATATATTAAAATGAATGGCCTAGTATGAGAATCCAAAGTTAAAGTGAGGTTAGCCACAACTTTTGAATTTTGCTTGGATGGGGTTTAATTATGGTTTAATATTGGAAATGTCATTAAATGTGATACTAAATGATTATTTGTTATCACATTTGGTTTAGGCATTAAGGAAGGTTGATTTGCTTCATCCAAGTGGTGAAGGGCAAGTTGGAAGGATAGGATTGGAGGTTGTTTTAAGCTTGTTTTGGTTGCTATTTGAGGTAAGTACAAACTTTGAATACATTGGTTATGTTTGCATGACATTTGGGCTTAACACATTTTGGTGAAAAAATATATTAAGCTACTTGATACATTGGTTATGTATGAATAATGTGCTATGACATTTGTAATGTCATATATGTGTTAAATGTATTGTGAAAAGCCATTGGTAATGGCTAAATTGTGTAAAATGTGAAATATGTGTATTATGTAAAAATGACCCAAAGTGTTTGGGTAATGCCATTTGTTGTGTATGCATTAAGTGCATTGTTAAAAAGCCATTGGCATTGGCTAGATTACATTAAATGTGATTAATATGTGAATTATGTGAAAATACCCAAAGTAATTAGGTAATGTATTATAAATGCAAAAAAATGTGGTATATTGTAATGAGATATGTGAAAACATAATGAAATGAATTGATATCGATGTAAATGAGAAAAATGAAAAAATTGAGAAAAAGATGAGAAAATAAGGTAATGTGCCTAGCTTGATTATGTGACAATGAGAAAGAGATTGATAATGAGAAATGTGAATAAATCGTGTGCCTAGTATGTTATTCAATTTTCAGAGTTTTGTGTTTGGCGGCATGCCTATGATTGGCCTTTGGGCTAGACGCTGGGCGACACTGTGAAAATGTTTTTGAGGTAAAAAGACCAGGTTGTAAACCTCAGAAACAAGTCCTTGAAACTGGGCTAGGTAAAAAGATCGGGTCATAAGCTCAGACCTAGTTGGACTATTGCATTAATATTTTGCCTTCGGGACTAGACACGTGGTGTCATTATATACCAAATCAGTAACTCTGGAATTTGAAGAACATATTAGTTATCTTTGGGCCCATGCTTGTGTTTGTTTTTATGTGAATTGTGGATTGTGAAATATTTGAAAAGTATGAGAAAATGGAATGATGTGATATCCATATGCATTGTGCATTGGCATTATATTTGAGTTTTATTGTTATCAAGTTTGTATCGCTAGGCTTTTGGCTTAGCGCGATTCTTTACATCGCGCAAGTGACAGGGTAGATTCGGCTCAGCCGGAGAGTTCTTCTAGACCAGTTCAGGTCTAGACTTGCGGTTGTGCTTTTAGAGTTGATATCAAAATAAGAAACATTGTCAGTAGTATGTATATATTTTATGTTATTATATATTTTGGGTATTATGCATATTATATCATGTTTTTGGATTTTATATATTGTAAACTATAAAGAATGTTTGGGTTAAGTTATTTGAAATGTGGGTTTAAATGTGTTCTAAATTATATATATATATATATCTAAATGTTTAAGAAACTTGGTGAAATTGAGGAGTATGGGTGAAATGGTGATTTGAAATTATTTGGGAGTATTTTCTGATGCAGGTTGTGTTTTGCTGAATTTTGGGAACGTCTAAATTACAGACAAAACTCTAGCGCATTTTTCCCAGAGATTTTCATATAAAATGTTTATTTTGAGTTCCTATAACAAGTAAAGAATATTTATATACTATTTAATTTTATATATTTAGTATTAAAAAATTTAAATCATAAATGTAAAATTTTTTATTAAATCAGTATGTGATATTTTTATACCATATTGTGTATTTTACATATGCTAGGAATATGTATTGTATGGATATAGGGTATAAGGGTGTTACATATTTTCACTCTTTTGGGACTTTTAATTTTCTTCTTTTTTCATTCTTTTTATTCTTCCTTTTCTTTTACAAAAAAATCAGCTATTTTTTAGCTAATTCTTGTATCCTCTCTTTGCCCCCTATGTGGCAAAATATTAAAAATGAGTCTAAAAATATTTTGTATATGTATAAACTCAAGAAATTAAAAAGCGAAACTTTGCCCCCTGTGTAGGCTCAAACCAATGATTTTTTTTCCATGCATGCTTTGATTGATGTTTATGTATTGTTTGGTTCCTTGCATAAGTATGCATCTCTATTTTTGTAAAATGACTGGATCTTCCTCAAGCAATGGGCCTTCCATGCCTTCTGACTCCATATCTGCTTCTCATTTTTTTCATAGAGTATATGTTGTTTACCTTGACAAAGGATAGGCAATACAAGACAACAAAATGCATTATGATATGCTCATATATGCATGGATGATACTTACAGTGCTTCCATTGACTCACAGACTGAGGTGATCAGCTGAAGTGTTCTCATTGGTTCCTTCTAGATGCTCGTTCAGGTCTTACATTGGAATGACAGAAGGCTTTGCATTTATGGCTTTTGTCTTCAAGATGTTGAAAAAATGAGTAGTGGAGGTCGTAATCATGGTAGCCAAATACATGGGAGATATCCATTTGGTTGATAACTACTTCATGACATGACCTTGCAAGTGATTCTTTCATTAACCCTCTTTTTCCCATTGTTTCCTTCGAGATTTGACAATGCAACATACTTCCCTTAACTTGAAAGCTTTATATGACAAAAACATATTTTTTTTAAAAAAAAAAACTTAAAATCATATTTTGGCCTTATCAAATCAATGTCATTGTACCTCAAGACTCGATTTTCCAAATTAACATATCTATAACATGACAACCCTAGTTATCGTACTTAACTCGGGAGTCATTTCCATTTGAGCAAGAACTATTGCACTTCAGATAGGCACATACACATTACTTGGTCAAAGGTCTCATCGAGTTTAAATATTATCTATCTCATATGCATTCTTATTCAAACTATATCCACTAATAGACTCTACCCATTAAGAGAGATCAATAAGTTTTTAATAGGCTTGAAACGGGGACTATACAAGACATGGGTTAAATGAAAGCTATATTTGAGCTGTGGCTGATGTGACACTATTGATAAATCTTTACATTATAATCTTGTAACACTCCTACACCCAATATACATACACCACATATGCCCACTATATGTAATATACGTATACCAGATATAGGAATATCACAGTCTATTTGAAACAATCCAATCTTTACTTAAACAGCAAAATATTATCAAACCAATCTGAGTAAATTTAAAGCATTTAACTTATATTATAGAACGCAATAGATGAAACATCCCTTGTTAAAATACATATACATATATCTTCATTACACCCAAAGTTTATCCAAAATATTTGTTTAATAAGCAGCGGAATATACATATATATATACATCAAATTCAATATTTACAAAAATATAGAGTTTATACATGCTTGGTAGTTCGTCTCTGATCTTGAAGTCCAAAATCAACACTTCTCAAGGAATCATAGGCCTAGACTCGACTCGGTCTAGCTGAACTCTCCGGTTCAACTGGATCTACCCTGTCACCTGCACGATGAACCACAATCGCACTAAGCCAAAGGCTTTGTGGTACTAACAATGATAACAATATGATTCAATGTAATGTCAATGTCAAACTTTCAAGAATTAGAAACAATATACAAGGATATCAGATTTCATAACATTATATTTCATTATATTGTTCAATTGTTTCATCATTCATGATTCACATTTAAGCAAAGACAAGCATGGGCCCAAAAGAAACTAATATGCCATTCAAATTCCAGAGTTACTGTTTTGGTTTAATAATCACATTTATCAAGCCCGTAGGCAAATCATTATCACAATGAGAAACATCTCATATGTAACATCCCAACTAGGCTTCAAGGACTAGGCCCAACCAAGCTTCAAGGAGAGCTCAGCATCAACCCAACTTGGCTTCACGGACCAAGCCCAACCCAGCTTTAAGGGATTGTTACTTTTAGGCATGCCACCAATAACAAAACTCTGAAAATTGAATAACATACTAGGCACACAATTTTTTCATTATTTCAAAATAAAATCCATTCTCATTTATATCATGATCATCTAGGCACAATGCCCCATATATTTCATTTATCTCATTATAGCCATCAACAATGGCTTCACATTTCATCATTAGAGTGCACATCACAATTTACATTGTTCATATATTTTGAATCCTCAACATATAATTCACACAATACAAATCATTGCACCATTCTCATAAATCAACAATATAATAGGTAACCTAACACATTTTCCAACCAAATGTGTTAAGTCCCAAAATCATGTAAATGTATGCAATCATGTAAGGTTTGTACTTACCTCTAAGAGCAACAAACACCAATTCCAAACTCCTCTTCCAATAATCCTTCAACACTTGGATTGGTTACCTCAAATCTCTTCAAAACCAAATCCAAAGGTGATTATACATACTCACTTAGTGATACACATAAGAAAATAAGGATAAGAACTAATTAGGGAAAACTCTACACATGACACGCTCAATGACATGGGCATGTCCCTATCCATGCCCTAAACCCACAACACAGAAGCTTTGATACGCTTAGTGACATGGGCATGTCACTGCACGTGTCAATTCTCCAACAACACAGTAGCTATGACACGCTCAGTGACATGGTCGTGTCACTGGATGTGTCAATACTAGTCCAACACAAAAGCTGTGACATGCTCAGTAACATGGGCATGTCACTGGTTGTGTCACCCATACTGAAAATAGAATCAATGACACGCCCAAAGACATGGGCGTGTTACTGGGCGTGTCAGGCCAAAAACCTGAAATCAATACCAAAAACACCACATCCAACAAACATCTTTCTTTTACCCTTTTCCACTCCAAACAAACTTAACCAAAACCATCAATATACCAAAATAAACTTACATAACATCAAAACAACTCAATTATATGCATCAACACACAATCACAACCATATTTACAACTCAACACATACACAATCCATAACTCTTGTTTTCTTCACCAAACTTAACATTTCTTTAATCCAACCCCAAAAATCAAACTCAACAAAATAAAACAACCTCAAACACACCAAATCAACCAAAAACACATCTACAACAACCATTCACCAAACTCACATACACAAATTCCAAAAGAACACAAAGAAACAAGTTGGAAACTTACCAAAAGTGAAGAAAATCCTTACACAAAAACTCTCTTTCAATTTCAACCAAGTATTAATATATTATAATATTATAAATATCAAATATCATCTTCCACTCACAAATAATATCTATTTTATATAATTAAATATATCATTTGACCATCAATAAATGTTTACTTGTATATATTGTATATATCTTCATATATACAACATATACACACTTTCCTTTCTTATCTTTCCACTTAATCATATATACACTTGTCATCATTTAATCCAATTACAACAATTAACATTTCCAAAATTTTAGAGTATTATTTGGGATATTACAAATCTTCTGTTGGAGCCATAGGCAGCTGGGAGCAATCTTGCTAGACTTCAATTTCCTTCTATCTCCTTATAAGAAATATAGAACTGATTAAGATGATCTTCATCTTTTGCTTTTGCTTTTGCACAAACTCAGGACCCTTTTTTTTTGCTCTTTCTCTTTTCTCTGTATATTTTTTCTATATCTTTTCCTTTTTTGTCATTTTTTTTATTGTTAGGTCCTAACTCCAAAAGAATTATCTTGCTTGCACCATTCTATACTTCTAACTATGGATAAGTGGAGTAGAGTGAGTCTACTTCAGTGAGAATAAATACTTCATTGTCCTGACTATAACACCCTTATACCCTATATACGTACAATACATATTTTCAGCATATCTAAAATACGCATATATGGTACAAAAATGTCACAGACTGGTTTACTAAACATTTTTCACATTTCCAATTTAAAATTTCAAATTCTAAATATATAAAAATTAAATAGAATATAAATATTCTTTACTTGTTATAAGAATCCAAAATAAATAATATATATATAAATCTTTGGAAAAAATTTTCCAGAGCTTTGTTTGTATTTTGGACATCCCAAAATTTATCAAAACAAAACCTACAAAAAGAAAACACTCCCAAATAATTTCAAATCACCATCTTAACCATACTTCTCAATTTCATCAAGTTTCTCAACCATTTATATATAATTTAAAACACACTTACTCTCCCATTTCAAATACATTGACCCAAACATTCTTTATAATATAAAATACAAAAAATCCAAAACATAATATATTATGCATAAAACTCAAAAATGTACAATAACATAAAAATATATACATGCTGCTGGCAGTGTTTCTAATCTCGATAGCAACTCAACAAGCTCAACTATAAGTCTAGACCCGACCTGGTTTAGAAGAACTCTTTGGCTCAGCTGGGTCTATCCTGTCACCTGCGCGATGGAAACAATCACACTAAGCCGAAGCCTAGTGGTACAAACTTTGATAATAACAATATAACTCAATGCAATACCAAATGCACAATGCATATAGATGTCACATCAATCCACTTTCTTATATTTTTCAAATATTTCATAAGCACAACTCATAACATTATATTACTCAATTGTATCATAATTCATAATTCACATTAAAATGAAGACAAGCATGGGCCCAAAAAGGATCTAATATACTATTCAAATTTCAGAGTTACTACTTTGGTCCATAATGACACCATGTGTCTAGCCCCATAGGTAGTATATATATCTATGGATAATGTAACAGCCCCAGTCTCTTGGACCTCAACCTGGTTAAACCCTTAGGCCAAAGTATCTTGGTCCTCAACCCGACTAGACTTCTACAGTTTTTAAGGCTTACGACCCAGTCTTTTCACCCCAAAAACATCATATTTATCAGCTGGCCTGGCTTACGACCCAATCTTTTCACCATTCCAGCATGTAGCCCGTAGGCAATCATAGGCATGCCGCCAAACCCAGAACTCTGAAAATTGAATAACATACTAGGCACACAATTTATTCATATTTCTCATTATTAATCTCTTTCTCATGTTCACATATTCAATCTAGGCACATTGCCTTATTTTCACTTTTTTTTTCTCACTTTTCTCATTTTTCACATCTTTCTCATTTTTCTCACTTTTCTCACTTTTCTCATTTTTATCAATATCAATTCATTTCATTATTACACATATCTCATTTTTGCATTCACAACACATTACCCAATTACTTTGGGTATTTTAACATAATATGCATATTTCACATGTTACACAAATTAGTCATTATCAATGGCTTTTCACAATGCATTTAACACATATATGACATTACAAATGTCATAGCATATTATTCATACACAATCAATGAACCAAGTAGCTTAACACATTTTTCAACCAAAATGTGTTAAGTCCAAATGTTATGCAAATATAGACATTATATTCAAAGTTTGTACATACCTCCACTAGCAACCCAAAGCAAGCTAAAAACAACCTTCAATCCAATCTTTCTAACTTGCCATTCACCACTTGGATGAAGAAAATCAACCTCCCTTAATGCCTAAACCAAATGTGATAGCAAAAAAAATCATTTAGTATCACATTTAATGGCATTTCCAACATTAAATCATAATTACACATCACTCCTACAAATTTCCAAAAATTTAGCCTTTCCTTACTTCAACATTGGAATTCCATTCTACTACAATTAAATTAGTGTTTTAAGTTTATTTATATTATTAAAAACACATTTTAATACATTTAAATCATTTACATTATAAAAATACACTCTTATACATAAAATCTCAAAAATGGCATAACCTTCCCCCATTGAAGGTTTTCCATTACAACACAATCCATTACTTATTCCAAGCTTATATTGATCACTTTTAACACTAAACAACATGCTTAAACAAATAAAATCACACAATTCAACCACTTTGGAAAATCACTTTTCCAAAACCCTAAAAATCCATAACCCTAAATTCTCTCTCTTCACCATTCTTTAACCAAACTCCATCATCTCTTCAATCTAACCTTAGAATCATTGTTAACTACCCAAAATAACATCATACACACCAATTCCAACAATTATAACATGCTACATCAAAATCTCAAAACTCACATAATCCAAATTTCCTAGGAATTCAAAAAAAAAAAAGAGATAGAAACTTAATAATTTTGGTGGAGATCACCAAAAATCCACTTGCAACTTGTTAATTTCTTCAATTTATGGAGTATGGAAGAATCAAATTCTTGGTCTAACTCCCATGGAAAATTTGGCCAAAGGAAAGAGAAGAAGAAGAAGACTTTTAATATTTCTTTTCCTTTCATCTTTTTTTTAAACCACATATATATACATTAAAATAATTTAATATTTAATTATTTAATTATTTTTTTAACAAATTAAAACTTCTAATTTTCTTCTTCCATTAAAAAATAATTTGTTTTTGAATTATTTTATTAATTTTTAATTTATAAGATTTAATTACCAAAATACCTTTTTCTTTTAAAAAGTGTTGACTTTTATATATGTTATGTATATTTTGCATATATATCACATATATATTCCACTTTTTCATTTAAAATCCCTTCATTTTTCATTTAAAACCATTAATTTAACTTATCCTTTTAAATTATAATTTATTTTATCCAATTTTTCTAAAAATTAGAAATTTTCAAAAATTTTAGGATGTTATAATTCTCTCCCCCTAAAACAAATTTCATCCTTGAAATTATCTGTCCTCAAGTCTGGAACAAATGGGGAAATCGACTTTGCATCGCCTGTTCACTTTCCCAAGTCGCCTCTTCAGTGGCATGATTCCTGTTTAGATCATTTTTGTGCTTGTTTTTAGTGTGATTTTATGTGTTTTTAGTTAATGTTTTGATTGATTTCTGTTTAAAGTTTGTTTGAAGTGTTTGTTTTAGGTTTAAGTGCAAAAACTCCCTTGGAAGATCAAAATAATAAAGAAAGAGCATGAATCAAGCAAGGCATGGCCAAGCCAAATTAAGCTTGGGCATGTCACCTCAAAGAAAATAAAGGCAGAGCTTGACACGGCCAGGAGACATGGCCAAGCCACTAGTCGTGTCTCATCCAAGGAGCAAAACAAAGAAACCAAAGCAAAGAAAGAGCAAAAATGAAGAAGCAAAACTTGACACACTCAAGTGACACGGCCAATTCCTCCAAAGGACTTTCACAAGTGGCACCTCAATGGTTCTTCACTGGTTCCAAAATCTGCACTGGTTCTTCCTCGTAAGTTAGATCTGGACTCACCTCAATGGACTCCACTGACAAGATATGAGATGGGTCAGACCTATATCTCTGAAGCATTGAGACATGGAAAACATTATGTAATCGATCCAATTCAGGCGGCAAAGCTAGTCTATAAGCCACTGGACAAACTCTCTCCAACACCTCATAAGGTCCTATGAAACGAGGACTCAACTTCCCTTTGCGGCCAAATCTCAAAATCTTCTTCCATGGAGACACCTTCAGAAACACTTTATCTCCCACACTGAACTCTATGTCTCTTCTCTTTAAATCTGAATAAGATTTCTGTCAGTCTGAAGCTGCTTTCAAACGATCCCGAATCACCTTCACTTTTCCTCTGTTTCCTTAATCAAATCGGGACCAACCAGTTTACCTTCTCCAACTTCATCCAAAAACAAAGGTGTCCTGCATCTCCTGCCATATAAAGCCTCATAATGAGTCATCCCAATACTCAAATGATGATGGTTGTTATAAGCAAACTCAATTAATGGCAAAAATCTGTCCCAATTCCTAGTAAAATCAATGATACAACTCCTCAACATATCCTCCAGAATTTGTATCACTCTCTCTGACTGTCCATCTATCTGAGAATGGAAAGCAGTATTAAAATGCAATCGAGAACCCAAAGAATCATGCAAACTCTTCCAAAACCTCAAAGTAAATCTGGGATCTCGATTCGACACCAATGAAACTGGGACTCCATGCAACCTGACTATCTCATTGATATACAACTCAGCCAACCTCTTAAGAGAATAATCCATCTGAACTGGAAGAAAATGAGTTGTCTTCTTCATCCGATCAACTATCACCCAGATTGCATCATGCTTCTTATGGGTCAAAGGTAGTCTAGTCACAAAATCCAATGTCACTCGCTCCCATTTCCACTCTGGCACTAATAAAGGTTGGAGCAACCCTGAAGGAACTTGGTGCTCAGCCTTCACTTTCTGGCAAGTGTGACATCTGGATACAAACTCTGCTATGTCCCTCTTCATACCTAACTACCAATAATGTCATTTTAATGATACATCTTGGTACTCCCAGGGTGCATAGCAAAAAGTGACTGATGTTGTAATATCCCAATGTGTGCCCTAGAAGTTTGGATAAATGTTGTTTGTTTTAATTTAATGTATAGATGTTTTTGCAAAGGAAATGATTGTGTTAATGGAATGTATATGTTGTATATATGTTAATATATATAACATATATGTTGGTCAAATGGAGAGTCAAGGTAAGAAGATATTTTTAATTGGGATGTGTGAAATTACTAAAGAGGGCAAGAGTTTTTAAGGAAGTGAGAACAAATAGAAAAGGGCATTTAAGTAATTTTGTTTTGTTAGAATTGCTTGGTGGAGATTTAAAGAAGAAGAGAAGTTGACTTGTATTCATTTTCTTTTCCTCTTCTTCTCTTTTCCATATGTTGGCCGGCCATTTCCAAAGCAAGAGAGCAAAGTGAGATTTGTTTATTCCAAGTTTCAATTTGAAGGAGGAATCAAAAGATTGAGTTGAAGATTTGTGAAATTTCTTCAATATAGGTAAGTACTTGTAATATCCCAAAATATACCCTAGAAGTTTGGTATAATTATTGTTGTAATTGAATTAAGTGTATTCGTGTTTTATTGGAAAGAGAAAGGAAGTGAAGAGAGAGTTTATATGTTGTACATATGTAAATATATACAACATATACACAAGTCAAAGAGGAAGTCAAAGGAAGAGATTTATTATTTGATTAATTGTGTTTAAGAGATTATTTAATTATTTGTTTTTGGGTTAGAGTAAGTGGAAGAAGATATTTGAATATTTTATTGTATTTTGCTTGGTGGAGAGGAATTTAAGGAAAAGTGGATTTGACTTTGGTTTTCTTCTTTCTTTCTTTCCTTGCCGTGGATCATTTCTTTCCTTCTCTTCTCTTTTCTTTTCTGTGTTGTTCGGCCATCAAGAACCAAGGGAGCAAGAGAGAGATTTAATCTTCCAAGTTCAAGATTGAAGATAGTTTTCAAGAGATCAAGTGGAAGGTTTAAGAGTTCTTCATTTTGGGTAAGTTCTCTCTTGATTTCTTGTGTTGTTTTTGAAGTTTAGTTTGGGTTTGTGAGTTGAAGTTGTGATGGATATGTGTTTGGTTTGATTGTGTTGTGTTTATAAGTTTTTGATTTAAGTGGTTTTGGATTTTGGGGTTGGATTGAAGAAAATAGTAAGTTGATTTGTATAGATTGAGTTGTGGTTGTGTTTAGAGTTTTGATGAAGTTTGTGATTTGTGTTTGTGTATGTTTTGGGGTTGTGGTAAGTTTGAGATGATTTTTGGGTATGTTTTGTTAAGTTTGTTTGAAGTGGATGTTGGTGGATAGAAGTGATTTGTTGGTTGTGGTGTTGTTTTGGCCGGAATCTGGGTTTTTGGCCTGACACGCCCAGGAGCACGTCCAGGTCCTTAGGCGTGTCGATGGTTCTGTGTGGCAGTAGGATTGATACAGTCAGTAACACGCTCATATTATTGAACGTGTCATAGCCACTGTGTTGATGGGGGTTTGACACGACCAGTAACACGCCCGTGTTATTGAGCGTGTCATAGCTACTGTGAGTTTTAAGAATTTACACGTCCATGAGCATGCTCATGATGTTGGACGTGTCGATATTACTGAGACACATAATGTATTACACGCCCAGTGACACGCCCGTGGTTCTGAGCGTGTAAATGTTTCTGTGTTGTGGAGTTAGGGCACGTCCAGGAACACGCCCGTGTGTGTGAGCGTGTCAAGTTTAGAGTTTGCCCTAGTTGATTTTTAACCTTATGATCTCATGTGAGTTTCCTCATTCTTTTGGAATAGGTTGTGAAGAAAGTGATTTACCCTGAATCGAGTGGTGAAAGATTCTTGATAGAGGAGGTGATTAGAATTATGTGGATTGCTTTTGATGTAAGTACAAACATTACATTTTTGTATACATTCATGTGAGTTTGGAACTTCCACATTGGGATATGAATGAACTAAGAAACCTTATTGCATTGTTGCATTCATTCATATGATGTTGAGATTGAACATACATTTGATGATATTAATGATGTATATGAATAGTGTTATGTTATGCACAATGTGGGATATAATGTGAATTGAAATAATATGAGATATGGGCCATGGTTGTTGGCTATGATGTTGAAAATGAGATAATTAAGGCATGGTTGCCTAGTTAATTGTGGAATATAAAATGAGAAATGAATTGAGAAAGAAATTGATAAAGAGATAAATGAAATCATTGTGTGCCTAATATGTTTATTCAATTTTCAGAGTTCTGGTGTTGGCGGCATGCCTATGAATAACTGGATAGGTGAAATGACCGGGTCGTAAGCCGATTCCAGTTGATAAAAGTGAAATGTGATGTTTTTGGGGTGAAATGACTGGGTGGTAAACCTCAAAAACAAATTATTGAAACTAGATTGAGTGAAATGACTGGGTCGTAAGCTTCAATCTAGTTGATTATCCATGGATATATATATATATTGCCTATGGGGCTAGACACAAGGTGTCACTATGGACCAAAGTAGTAACTCTGAACTTTGAATAACATATTAGTTTCTTTTTGGGCCCATGCTTGTGTTTGTGTAAATGTGATTTATGAATGGAGAAACAATTGAATAATAAGATCTAATGTACAATTATGAAATGTGATATGCTTAGGTATGGTTTATGAAATGTAAAAATTGTGGCATTTGCATCGCATTAAAGCATAATGTTAGTATGAGTTGTACCACTGAGCTGTTAGCTCAGCGCGATTGTGGTTCATCACGCAGGTAACAGGGTTGAACCCGAGAGTTCATCGAGACCAAGTGAGTCTAGACACTGAAGAGTTGAGTTTGGACGTAAAGATCAGAGAAGAGCTGCCAATCATGTATATATTTCATGTCTTGTAAATTTGGATCTTAATGTATTTGTATTTGAAAATATTTGTTATATTTCCGCTGCTTTTAAATGAACACTTTATCTTTTGTCTTTTATAATTTAATTTAAATGATTTAAATATGGTTATGTTTTTAAAAAAGGGATGTGTCATTTGTTAATTATAATGTGGCATTTCTATATCCAGTATACGTATATTACGATCGTATAAGCATGTTGTGTACGTATACGGGGTATAGGGGATTTACAGTACTCTCTTGTTTTCTTTTGTTATTTTTGAAGTTGTGTTTGAAGTGAGTTTTGGGTTTGTTGAGATTGTGATTTGGTGTGTTTGAGATGAGTTTATAAGTGTTGAAATTCTTTGTAAATTAACAAGTTAAATTAGTATTTGTTTGGTTTTGGTTTGAAGATGGTAAGTTAAAAGTGATGTTGGTTTTTTTAGGGTTTTGAAGTGGAAGGTGATTAAATGTGTTGATGATGTGTTGTTAAGGTGAATATTGTGGTAAACATGTGAAATATATGTTTAGAACATGGATTACATTCATTTGAATTATGCTATATTGTGTATAATGTAATTGAGTGCAACCAAAAAGGACTTGGACATGTTTAGGGTTTCAATTCATGAGTGACATGGCCAAAAGCAAGGAGAGACACGGCCAGGCCAAGGAAATTTGGCCGTGTTGGATTGATTTTGGAGAGACACGGCCGTGTCCCATGCCCGTGTTTGTTACTGCCAAAATTGTGTTGAGAGACACGGCCACAAGCTTGGCCGTGTCCCTCAAATGTGTTAGTTAATGTTTCTATTTTGTGTTCTTCTTGCATTGTTTTGATTCTTCAAAGGTATTTTTGTACCTAAACCTAAACATAAACACTTTAAACACACTTAAAACAAAGAATGACCTAAACAAATGTATGAGAAAGATCCTAAAGCTATGAATAATGTAAATTGTTATATATATAAATATATCAATAATTATGTATGAAATGTGAAGGATATGATGAGGTAATTAATTATGTATACTTGAATAAGGAAATAGTATAATATGAATTGACATATGATATAATATGAGGCCATTGTGGTTGGCTATGATAACTCAAATGTGATGTGAAGCCATTGTGATTGGCTATGATGATTCAATTGAAAGATATAAGGCATGTTTGCCTAATTGATGATGAGAATTGAGAATGAAATAATAAATGAATTGTGTGGCTAATGTGTTATTCCATTTTCAGAGTTTGTTGTTGGTGGCATGCCTAATTGTAACACTCTCTTGAAGTTAGGTTGGGCTTGATCCTTGAAGCCAAGTTGGTTAGAAGTTTAACATGTTTTACTCCCCTTGAAGCTTGGTTGGGTCTAGTCCTTGAAGCCTAATTGAGATGTTACAACCCTTGAAGCTAGGTTGGGTTGGTTCTTGAAGCCAAGTTGGGTTGAGACTTAGCATGCTTTGTTCCCCTTGAAGCTTGGTTGAACCTAATCCTTGAAGCCTAGTTGGGTATATGATA
Source organism: Garcia nutans (assembly GCA_947685225.1). NCBI lineage: Eukaryota > Viridiplantae > Streptophyta > Magnoliopsida > Malpighiales > Euphorbiaceae > Garcia > Garcia nutans. Next base: position 56,873,448 of record CANTUV010000024.1, read on the forward strand.
ATGATAAATGTGATAATAAAACCAAAGCATTAACTCTGAAAATTGAATGGCATATTAGTGTGTTTTGGGCCCATGCTTGTCTTTGTATATAATGTGATTCTTGAATGGTGAAATTAATGGAACTATGAAGAGGTAATATGAATGTTGTTATGACATTGAGCAAAGTATGATGTGGAAATGTGATATGCTTATATGTGTATGGGTTATTAAATATAAAGGTGTGATGTTAGTTTTCCACCTATGATGTTATCTTTATTATTAAATGTGTGACATTGCATTGCATTAAAGTATAATGTTAATATACTTTGTACTACTAAGCCGTTGGCTTAGCGCGATAGTGTTTGATCGCGCAGGTGACAGAGTTGACCCTGAAATCTCCTCGAGACCAAGTGAGACTAGACGTTGAGGATTTTTCTTTTGGGACTTAAAGATCAGAGAAGAACTGCCAATCATGTATATATTCTATGTTTTGTAAACTTTGATTTATAACATATTTGTAATAACTTCCGCTGTGAATTAATAAATGTGTTTATATATGGTGTCTTTTGGATTTCTTTTAAATGATTGAGATTGTTTTCACTTATTTACAAAGGTATTTATTGTGTCTTTTTAAACTGTGGCATTTTCTATATTCAGTATACGTATATTACGATCGTTTAAGCATGCTTGGTACGTATATGGGATATAGGGGTGTTACAATTGTTTTGGTATCAGAGCCTAGGTTTGAGATTCTCAACCTAGGTCAAGTGTAAGAAAAAGAATGTTTTGATTTAAAAAAAAAGTGAGTTTTTGAATAACATACATGTTTGGTATTGGCAGTCACTGATCTTTAATAAGAGGTATTCTGCTGTGTTTGCAGATATAGGTTGTGATGGATTCTCACGTATGTCATCTGTTGAGGGGAGTGCGGAGAGTGTAGCTCCTGAGGATGGAGCTAGAGTGGATAGTGCTGGGGAGATACCTGCTTTTGGGTCGGGGAGACCAGCTGGTGAGGAGGTTCCACCAGTTTGGGTTAGGCATGTGGTTGATTTGTTGAGACAAGCACTAGTGCAACCGCCACCACCCCCACAGCCTTTGGTATCAATGAGACAGTATGATAAACTAAGGAAGTATGGAGCAGAGGATTTTCTAGGCACTATTGATCCAGCTGTAGCTGAGCAGTGGTTAGATAAAGTACAAAGAATATTTGTTCAGTTACAGGCCACTCCAGAGGAAAAATTTGATTATGCAAGATCATTGTTGCAGAAGGATGCATACGACTGGTGGAAGACAGTGCCCCATGCTATGGATGATCCACCAACATTGTCCTATGCTGATTTTCTAAGAGAGTTTGAATTGAAGTATACTCCAAGGGAGTATAAAGATGTGAAAAAAATAGAGTTTCTAAGTTTGAAGCAAGATCACCGGACTGTGACGAAATATGAGCTAGAGTTTATCCGGTTGAGCCAGTATGCTGGGGGTATTATATCTGATGAGATAGATAGATGCAGGAGATTTGAGGAGGGATTGAGGCCCTCTATTATGTGTCTGGTAGCTGGATCTAGATATCATAATTTTTTCCAGCTTGTGGCAGCAGCTCGGAGTGTGGAGAGAGCTCAGATTATTGCAGCTGCTTCAGAGGAAGAGATCAGGGTTAGAAGGCCCCAGTTTGAGGCAGGGTCTTCATCTGTGAAAAGAGGTAAAGGAAGTTTTATTCCTCGGGTTAGTAGGAGTCAGAGGCCAGTTGGTAGGTCAGTACAGTTTCAGAGGCAGAGATCTAGACCTACAGTTTCAGTGGCGAGTGCTCCGACCCCAGTGATGCAGAGATCCACCTTACCCATATGCATTCATTGTGGTAGGCCACATGGTGGACCTTGTTGGAAGACTGGTGTAACAGGGGTATGTTTCAGATGTGGATCTCCTGATCATTTTGTGAGAGATTGTCCTGAGAGACAGGAGCAGATGTCGATTGATACTGCAGCTTCTCGACCTAGTGTGAGGGGAGGTCGAGGAGGCGGAGGTTTCAGCAGAGGAGGCAGATCTGGGTTCAGTTCTAGAGGAGGTTCTACATCCAGGGAGAGTAGACCAGAGGAGGCTGGATCTTCTCAGAGGATTTATGTGATGCAGAGACAACCAGATGCTACTGCAGTCATTGCTGGTACTTTCTCTTTATTTGATATCTCAGTACTTGCTTTGATTGATCCCGGATCCACACATTCATATATTAGTGCATTTGTTTTGCCTGTGTCTGATATGCATGCTGAATCCCTAGGATTTGATGTATTGGTGACAAATCCTTTAGGGCATAGTGTGATTGTTAGCAAAGTGCACCGAGATAGTGCAGTAGTGGTTCAAGGTGAGGAGTTCCTTGGAGATTTTATTGAGATGCTTTTTAAAGAATATGATGTGATCCTAGGCATGGACTGGTTATCTAGACATGGAGTTGTGGTTGACTGCCAAAAGAAAGTTGTTACCCTGAGAACCAGTGATGATAGAGAGGTGATAGTATCTAGTGAGCAGGGACAGCTAGCATCCTTGTTTGTTTCAGCTGTTGCAGCTAGAAGATTGATTAGAAAAGGGTGTGATGCTTACCTTGCTTATGTTGTGGATACTAGAGTAAAGGGTTCTCAACTTGATAGTATACCCACCGTTGCAGAGTTTCCAGATGTGTTTCCAAATGAGTTGCCAGGGTTGCCTCCTGAGAGAGAGGTGGAGTTTGGTATTGAATTATTGCCTAGTACCACTCCTATCTCTATTACTCCTTATAGAATGGCACCTGTTGAACTGAGAGAACTGAAGGTGCAATTGCAGGAGTTGCTGGATAAAGGGTTTTTTCACCCTAGTGTTTCACCGTGGGGAGCTCCTGTATTGTTTGTGAAGAAGAAGGATGGTACTATGAGATTGTGTATCGATTATAGGCAATTGAACAAGGTGACTATTAAAAATAAATATCCTTTGCCTAGAATTGATGACCTCTTCGATCAATTGAAGGGTGCAGCTGTGTTTTCTAAAATTGATTTGAGATTAGGGTACCATCAGTTAAGGGTCAGCGCTGAAGATGTTCCTAAGACAGCCTTTCGGACCAGGTATGGGCATTATGAGTTTCTAGTTATGCCTTTTGGTTTGACGAATGCACCTGCAGCTTTTATGGACTTGATGAATAGGGTGTTTAGGCCCTATTTGGATCAGTTTGTAGTGGTCTTTATAGATGATATTTTGGTGTATTCACGTAATGAGGAGGAGCATGACATGCATCTACGGATTGTGTTGCAGATTTTGAGAGAGAAACAATTGTTTGCTAAATTGTCGAAGTGTGAGTTTTGGCTTGACCAAGTAACTTTTCTTAGTCATATAGTTTCAGCAGAAGGCATTAGAGTTGATCCGAGCAAAGTTGAAGCTATTTTGAATTGGAGTCCACCAAAGACTGTGACTGAAGTTAGAAGTTTTCTGGGTTTGGCAGGCTATTATCGACGGTTTGTGAAAGGATTTTCTTTGATAGCTACTCCACTTACCAGATTGCTTCGAAAGGGAGTTAGATTTGTGTGGACAGATCAGTGTCAGGCTAGTTTTGATCAGTTGCGAGCAATGTTGACTAGAGCGCCTGTTCTTACTTTACCTGTGGAAGATAAACCATATGTGATTTACAGTGATGCTTCACATAGTGGTTTGGGTTGTGTTCTGATGCAAGAAGGTAAAGTTATAGCTTATGCTTCTCGACAGTTGAAACCGCATGAGCTCAATTATCCAACCCATGATTTAGAGTTAGCAGCCATTGTGTTTGCATTGAAGATTTGGCGGCACTATTTGTTTGGAGAGAAATGTTTCATATACACTGATCATAAGAGTTTGAAATATTTGGGTGTCCAAAGAGAGCTCAATCTTCGACAGAGGAGATGGTTGGAGTTGATTAAAGACTATGACTGTTTGATTGATTATCATCCTGGCAAAGCAAATGTTGTTGCTGATGCCTTAAGTCGGAAGTCTTTAGCAGGTTTAACTGTTTATTCGCTCTCGTTGCTTGTTGAGTTGAGAGCATTGCATGCTAGATTTGTATCTTGTGATGATGGTGCATTGTTGGCACAGTTGCAGTTGAAACCAGTGTTGTTGGATCAGATTAGAGAAGCTCAAGTGGCTGATGAGAAGATTCAAAATATTGTTTCAGATTGCCAGAATGGAAAGAGTCGAGATTTTATTGTGAGAAATGATGGGAGTCTTTGGTTTAAGAACAGATTGTGTGTACCTGATGATGCTAATTTGAGAAAGATTATTTTACAAGAAGCACATCAGTCCGTGTTTGCTATGCATCCGGGCAATACAAAGATGTATCATGATTTGAAACAGTATTACTGGTGGTCTGGTTTGAAGAGAGACATTGCAGATTTTGTGTCAAAATGTCTCACATGTCAGAGGGTAAAAGCTGAGCATCAAGTTCCAACAGGGTTACTTCAACCGTTATCAGTGCCTGAGTGGAAATGGGATAGAGTAACCATGGATTTTGTATCTGGTCTACCATTGACACAAAGGAAGCATGATGCCATTTGGGTTATTATTGATAGGTTGACTAAGACAGCTCATTTTCTTCCGGTTCGGATGGATTACTCTTTGGAGAGGTTAGCTGAGCTGTATATTCATGAGATTGTAAAGTTGCATGGTGTCCCAATTTCTATAGTGTCTGATCGAGATCCCCGGTTTACTTCCAGGTTTTGGAAGAGTTTACATGGTGCTTTGGGTTCTCGACTGCACTTCAGCACTGGTTTTCATCCACAGACAGATGGGCAGTCAGAGAGAGTGATACAGATTATCGAGGACATGTTGAGAAGCTGTGTCATTGATTTCTCGGGAGGTTGGGATGGATTCTTACCACTTGTGGAATTAGCTTACAACAACAGTCACCAATCCAGCATTGGCATGGCCCCATTCGAAGCATTGTATGGTAGACGGTGTAGGACACCTCTATGTTGGAATGAACTTGGTGAAGGTAAGTTAATTGGTCCTGATTTGGTTAAAGAAACGAAAGAGAAAGTGAAGATGATTCGAGATAGGTTAAAAACAGCTTCAGACCGACAGAAATCCTATTCAGATTTGAAGAGGAGAGACATTGAGTTTAATGTGGGAGATAAAGTATTTTTGAAAGTGTCTCCTTGGAAGAAGATCTTGAGGTTTGGTCGGAAAGGGAAATTGAATCCTCGGTTTATTGGGCCGTATGAAGTTTTGGAAAGAGTTGGGCCAGTCGCTTATCGGCTTGCTTTGCCACCAGAGTTGGATAGGATCCATAATGTATTCCATGTTTCTATGTTCAGGAGGTACAGGTTGGATCCATCTCATGTGTTGCTAATTGAATCTATCGAAGTGAGTCCAGATTTGACATTTGAAGAGGAACCAGTTGCTATCTTGGCACGTGATGTGAAAGAGTTGAGAAATAAGAAAGTGCCACTTGTGAAGATTTTGTGGAAGAATCATGCAAAGGAAGAGGCAACTTGGGAGAGTGAACAAACAATGCGAGATCAATATCCTCAACTATTTCAGACTTGATATCAGGTAATTTCGAGGACGAAATTTCTTTTTAGAGGGGGAGAATTGTAATATCCCAATGTGTGCCCTAGAAATTTGGATAAATGTTGTTTGTTTGTTTGAATTTAATGTATAGATGTTTTTGCAAAGGAAATGATTGTGTTAATGGAATGTATATGTTGTATATATGTTAATATATATAACATATATGTTGGTCAAATGGAGAGTCAAGGTAAGAAGATATTTTTAATTGGGATGTGTGAAATTACTAAAGAGGGCAAGAGTTTTTAAGGAAGTGAGAACAAATAGAAAAGGGCATTTAAGTAATTTTGTTTTGTTAGAATTGCTTGGTGGAGATTTAAAGAAGAAGAGAAGTTGACTTGTATTCATTTTCTTTTCCTCTTCTTCTCTTTTCCATATGTTGGCCGGCCATTTCTAAAGCAAGAGAGCAAAGTGAGATTTGTTTATTCCAAGTTTCAATTTGAAGGAGGAATCAAAAGATTGAGTTGAAGATTTGTGAAATTTCTTCAATATAGGTAAGTACTCTCTTGTTTTCTTTTGTTATTTTTGAAGTTGTGTTTGAAGTGAGTTTTGGGTTTGTTGAGATTGTGATTTGGTGTGTTTGAGATGAGTTTATAAGTGTTGAAATTGATTGTAAATTAACAAGTTAAATTAGTATTTGTTTGGTTTTGGTTTGAAGATGGTAAGTTAAAAGAGATGTTGGTTTTTTTTTAGGGTTTTGAAGTGGAAGGTGATTAAATGTGTTGATGATGTGTTGTTAAGGTGAATATTGTGGTAAACATGTGAAATATATGTCTAGAACATGGATTACATTCATTTGAATTATGCTATATTGTGTATAATGTAATTGAGTGCAACCAAAGAGGACTTGGACATGTTTAGGGTTTCAATTCATGAGTGACACGGCCAAAAGCAAGGAGAGACACGGCCAAGCCAAGGAAATTTGGCCGTGTTGGATTGATTTTGGAGAGACACGGCCGTGTCCCATGCCCGTGTTTGTTACTGCCAAAATTGTGTTGAGAGACACGGCCACAAGCTTGGCCGTGTCCCTCAAATGTGTTAGTTAATGTTTCTATTTTGTGTTCTTCTTGCATTGTTTTGATTCTTCAAAGGTATTTTTGTACCTAAACCTAAACATAAACACTTTAAACACACTTAAAACAAAGAATGACCTAAACAAATGTATGAGAAATATCCTAAAGCTATGAATAATGTAAATTGTTATATATATATATATCAATAATTATGTATGAAATGTGAAGGATATGATGAGGTAATTAATTATGTATACTTGAATAAGGAAATAGTATAATATGAATTGAGATATGATATAATATGAGGCCATTGTGGTTGGCTATGATAACTCAAATGTGATGTGAAGCCATTGTGATTGGCTATGATGATTCAATTGAAAGATATAAGGCATGTTTGCCTAATTGATGATGAGAATTGAGAATGAAATAATAAATGAATTGTGTGGCTAATGTGTTATTCCATTTTCAGAGTTTGTTGTTGGTGGCATGCCTAATTGTAACACTCTCTTGAAGTTAGGTTGGGCTTGATCCTTGAAGCCAAGTTGGGTAGAAGTTTAACATGTTTTACTCCCCTTGAAGCTTGGTTGGGTCTAGTCCTTGAAGCCTAATTGAGATGTTACAACCCTTGAAGCTAGGTTGGGTTGGTTCTTGAAGCCAAGTTGGGTTGAGACTTAGCATGCTTTGTTCCCCTTGAAGCTTGGTTGAACCTAATCCTTGAAGCCTAGTTGGGTATATGATAATGATAAATGTGATAATAAAACCAAAGCATTAACTCTGAAAATTGAATGGTATATTAGTGTGTTTTGGGCCCATGCTTGTCTTTGTATATAATGTGATTCTTGAATGGTGAAATTAATGGAACTATGAAGAGGTAATATGAATGTTGTTATGACATTGAGCAAAGTATGATGTGGAAATGTGATATGCTTATATGTGTATGGGTTATTAAATATAAAGGTGTGATGTTAGTTTTCCACCTATGATGTTATCTTCATGATTAAATGTGTGACATTGCATTGCATTAAAGTATAATGTTAATATACTTTGTACTACTAAGCCGTTGGCTTAGCGCGATAGTGTTTGATCGCGCAGGTGACAGAGTTGACCCTGAAATCTCCTCGAGACCAAGTGAGACTAGACGTTGAGGATTTTTCTTTTGGGACTTAAAGATCAGAGAAGAACTGCCAATCATGTATATATTCTATGTTTTGTAAACTTTGATTTATAACATATTTGTAATAACTTCCGCTGTGAATTAATAAATGTGTTTATATATGGTGTCTTTTGGATTTCTTTTAAATGATTGAGATTGTTTTCACTTATTTACAAAGGTATTTATTGTGTCTTTTTAAACTGTGGCATTTTCTATATTCAGTATACGTATATTATGATCGTTTAAGCATGCTTGGTACGTATACGGGATATAGGGGTGTTACAGATGTGCTTCCTCTAATATCATTCTTTTCAATTCTGCTTCATCAGGAACACACAATCTATCTCTGTGCCATAGACTACCATCATCTCTCACATAAAAGTCTCGACTCTCCCCCTTCTAACAAACCAACACAATTTTCTGAATTCTCTCATCTGCCAACTGAGCCTCCCTAATATGATCCAACAAGACTGGCCTTAATTGCAACTGAGCCATCAAAGCACCATCATCAAAAGATTCAAATCTAGCATGCAACGCTCTCAACTCAACAAGCAACAAGAGTGAATAAGCAGTCAAACCTGCCAAAAACTTTCGACTCAAGGCATCAACAACAACATTAACCTTACCAGGATGATAATCAATCAAACAGTCATAGTCTTTAATCAACTCTAACCACCATCTCTGCCGAAGATTTAGCTCTCTCTGAACACCCGGGTATTTCAAACTCTTGTGATCTGTATAAATGAAACACTCTCCCCATAAAGATAATGTCGCCAAATCTTCAAAGCAAAAACTATGGCTGCCAACTCCAAATCATGCGTCAGATAATTAAGCTCATGTGGCTTTAACTGCCGCAAAGCATAAGCTATGACTCTACCCTCCTGCATCAAAACACAACCTAAACCATTGTGTGAAGCATCACTATATATCACATATGGTTTACCTTCCACAGGTAGGGTAAGGACAGGGGCCTGAGTCAACATCTCGCTCAGCTGCTCAAAACTCGCCTGATACCGATCAGTCCACACAAATTTAACTCCTTTCCGAAGTAATATGGTGAGTGGTGTAGCTATTATAGAAAAACCCTTCACAAATCGACGATAATAGCCTGCCAATCCCAAAAAACTTCTAACCTCTGTCACAGTCTTCGGTGGACTCCAATTTAAGATAGCCTCAATTTTACTCGGATCAACTCTAATACCCTCTGCTGAAACCACATGACCAAGAAAAGCTACATGATCGAGCTAGAACTCACACTTAGACAGCTTAGCATACAACTGCTTCTCTCTCGAAGTCTGCAATACAATCCGCAAATATCTATCATGATCCTCCCCATTACGCGAATATACTAAGATGTCATCAATGAAGACCACCACAAACTGATCTAAATATGGTCTGAATACCCTGTTCATCAAATCCATAAAAGTTGCTGGTGCATTCGTCAATCCAAAGGGCATCACCAGAAACTCATAATGCCCATACCTCTTACGAAAAGCTGTCTTGGGTACATCCATATCTCTGGCTCTCAACTGATGGTACCCTGATCTCAGATCAATCTTAGAGAATACCGCTGCTCCCTTCAACTGATCAAAGAGATCATCTATCCGACGCAAAGGATACTTGTTCTTGATGGTCACCTTATTCAACTGCCTATAATCAATACACAATCTCATGGTGCCATCCTTCTTCTTCACAAACAACACAGGCTCTCCACACGGGGACACACTAGGGGGGATGAACCCTTTATCTAATAACTCCTGCAACTGCACCTTCAACTCTCTCAACTCAGCAGGTGCCATCTGATAAGGGGTAATAGAGATATGAGTGGTACCAGGCAACAAATCAATACCAAACTCCACTTCTCTCTCAGGAGGTACCCCTGGCAACTCATCAGGGAAAATATCTGGAAACTCAGCAACTGTGGGTATACTTTCAAGCAGAGATCCCACTACTCTAGTATCTACAACATGAGCAAGATAAGCCTCACATCCCTTTTGAATCATCCTCCCAGCTGAAACAACTGAAACAAACATAGATGAAAGATACCTTTGTTCACCAAATACTATCACATCCCTACCATCACGTGTTCTCAAAGTAACACATTTCTTTTGATAGTCTACCACAGCCCCATGCATGGATAACCAATCCATGCCCAAAATCAGATCATATTCCCTGAAAGGCATCTCAATCAGGACACCAAGAAACTCCTCATTTTGAACAACAACTGGACTATCTCGGTGCACCCTGCTCACCACAACACTATGCCCTAAAGGATTTGTCACCAAGACATCAAATCCTAAGGACTCATAATGCAATTCATTCATAGGCAAGATGGATGCACTTATGCATGAATGCATAGATCCAGGATCTAATAGAGCAAGGACTGAAATACCAAATAAAGAAAATGTTCCCGCAATGATGGCTGAAGCATCCGGCTGCCTCTGCATCACATAAACCCACTGAGATGGCCCAGCCTCATCTGGCCTACTATCTTCGGATGTAGAGCCTCCTCTTTGACTAAACCCAGGGCAACCACCTCTACTAAAACCTCTACTAAAACCAAGATGGAGTTTTTAGACATTTTCCCTGATGAGTTACCGGGGGTGCCTCCTCAAAGAAAGGTGGAGTTTGGTATTAATTTGTTGCCTGGTACCACTCCCATCTCTATTACCCCTTATCAGATGGCACCTACAGAATTAAAGGAGTTGAAGGTACAGTTACAAGAGTTTCTTGATAAAGGATTTATTCACCCTAGTGTGTCTTCGTGGGGAGCACCTATTTTGTTTGTGAAGAAGAAGGATGGCATTTTGAGATTATGTATTGATTATAGGCAGTTGAATAAGGTGACCATTAAGAACAAGTATCCATTACCTCAGATAGATTATCTCATTGATCAGTTGAAGGGAGCAGCAGTATTCTCTAATATTAATCTAAGATCAGGATATCATCAGTTAAGAGTTAGAGATGTAGATGTACCTAAGACATCTTTTCGCACGAGATATGGGCATTATGAGTTTCTAGTGATGCCCTTTGGATTGATGAATTTACCAGCAGCATTTATGGATTTGATGAACAGAGTGTTTAGAAAATACTTAGATCAGTTTGTGATAGTGCAGACCCTTAATTTTTGACCCAGTCTGGTCCAATATATTTTAATTAGCCCAAAATAATTTTTGTGCTGTCCAATAAATTTTAATAAGTCCAAAATAATTTTTGTGTTATCTTAATTAAATAATATTTGCTTTAGTATTTAGTTTGTATAATTAATAAAAAATAAACAAATAAATAAAAATAAAAATCGGCGATGAAAAATTTTAATCGGCGATGAAAAATTTTATCACCGAAAAGGGGTCGGACGAAATGGCCCACAGCCAGTTCCGCAGCCCGCAGCCCGCAAATTCCCATGGCAGTTTTTTCGCCAGCAAAATTTTTCCAACGTAATTTTTTTCGAAAACAAATTCAATTTGGTTTCGGTTTCCTTTTCTTAATTAATGTTAGATTCCATGAACAATTAAGATTAATCACCAAAATCATCTATAAATAGGACTAAAAACAACACAGAAAGGGAGAAAATCGAGTGAAGGAAAAACTTAGAAAAGTGATCGGACTTTAAAACTTTTTGGTAGAGATTAACGATCGAACTTTTGAGAGAAGCAAACAAGCAATTCAATCCATCAAAGGCAACCATCTTGCCTTTGTTCTTGTTCATCCAAATAGTAATTTTTGGTGGAACTAACAAATAAAGATATGAATATCTAATTTTTTTCACAGTAGCTTGAATCATCCAATTGTTACTTTTGATTCTAAAAACCTTAATTTCTTTGTTTTCCAAAATTCTAAAAATTATTGTTTTTGTTTCTTCAAAATTTTAAAACCCTAATCTACTTTTTAACTTTTCAAAACCTTAAATCGTTTCAAAATTTACCAAAACCCTAATCTGCTTTCCAATTTTCCAAAACCCTAAATTGAATCTTTTTCTTTCCAAAAACCCTAAAAATTATCTTTTCTATTTCTATAAACCTTAAATCATTTTTTTTTTATTTTCATAAAGCTTCCTAAAACTATAAATTATTTTTTTCAAATTCTAAAATCTAATACATTCTCCGAAACACTAAAACCATAATTCAACTTTAAAACCAAGACAGTAACCTCAAACCAATTATTCTAAACCCCGGTTTTCTTAAACCCTAATTCCCTTAAAACCTTAAATCCTAATTTTTCTAAATCCTAATCTTTAAAACTCTAAAACCTTATAAACCTAAATATTAAAATTCAACACAGTAAGTAGCTAATAATCATAAATATAATGTTTTAAAGTGTCCAAACCGTAATTTCATGATTTCACTCCTCAAACACTAATTTGGTTAATCAAAGAACTTTATCAACCTCTTAAATTATAAAACTTTAATCCATTTCAATTCCTTTAAAACTCACAGTAGCTTAAACCCATAAATTCCAAAACCCTAAACACATTAAATAAAGAATCTTAAATAGAAACAGTAGCCCTAATTTGAATCTTTATTTGCTTTATTTAATTTTATATTTGATTATGTAGTCTATTATATACTTTAATTTATTTTCAATGCTTTGTTGGTTTATTTAATTTCAATGATTTATTTTTTTAATTTATCATGGATGGATGTTTATTTTATATTTTGATTGATATCTTTAATGAATGATTTATTTATGATGAATGGTTATTTACTTTTATCGATTTATTTAGATTTTCAAATATTATAAGAGGTATGTTTCCACTTGGTGGGTACCTCATTAGTTAAATATCATGTAATTTAAATTGCTTTTATATTTTAGACCAATGTAAAGGACATGTTTCTACCTTTCGGTGGGTGTCCTATTTAGGCATGGATTATGTAAAGGCATGTTTCCATCTTCGGATGGGTGTCCATTTATTTGTTTTGCTTGGACATTGTTTTGATTTTTAATATATCGATGCTTTATTTTAATTATTGTTTGTAATATGGATAATATTGTTATATTTAATAATTTTATAATATTAAGACCTGTAAAGGAGGCCGGTTCCAATGAACCGGGCATTGTGGGGGTGCTGGGTCATTTCTCACCTTCCCCACACGTACCCAACTTTCTGAACCCATTAGGGGGTTGGGGATTCCTTAGGAATTAAGTTATCTGCCCCTTTTTTTTCCCGGCCTATCCGGGTGGCAACTCTATTTTCTCTGGACTTAGGTCCGTGTTCTCTAAGGCCCCGAGCCTAAATAGTGTCGAAGTCGCAAGAACCATTCCACCGGGAGTGGTGGCAAAAATCTCCACTGACAGTGGCGACTCCATTAGTCTTTTTATTATTCTATTCTTTCTTATAATGATATTATCTATTGCATCATATTAGATTGCATCGTGTGCATGAGCTAGGATGCCCGCATTACCCGTGTTATGTTATGTAAGGGATACCATACTTTCACTCAAGGTATGGAGATCGAGCATGGCATAACCACTCATAGCCTCGTACCATTTGGTATATATTTGCTATGGGAACCTAAGCCTTTTTACCCTAAGACTAAAGCTCATGTAATTGGCCTATTTACTTTCCTTAGGTTTTACCCCCAAATGCATGTTGTTTGACTATGGTTAATTTATCTTGGCTTAAATCATGGCTTATTTGGTTTGGTCTTTTTCTAATATGACACAAGTACATTTGTGAGCTCAAATAAATTTTTTAATCCAATATAGCATAAAAGCTACATTAGTTGGTTAAATGGATTAAAACCTAATTAATGGGAATTATCATAAGTTGATTTCCATTTTTGAAAATACAACTATTGGTTGAAACGTCCGAGGGAATTATTTGAAAACAAGATGCCCCATATTGGTATTTTGTTAACCATATACCTAGGAAAAGAGAATCATCATTCGTGTGTGGATGTTATAAGGTTGGAAGGAACGTCCTATTTGTCCTTGTTTGTCTATTGTTTGTGCATACATGCATACATTTGCATCTCATTGATCCTTTCTGGCTCACAGCCCTGAATTAAGACAGTTCAAAAGCTTACGATAATCTGACCTCCTCCAGAGATGAAGTATCTAGCAATGACTCAACCACTTGCTCACCAAAAATAATGGATCCCGAACAAATTCAAAGAATGGTGGATGATGCCCTCAACGCCAAGATGGAAGAAATAAAAGAGGCCCTAACTGTGACCATGAAGAACCAATTGACTGCAATCTTAGAAAATCATGCCGAGGCATCTACTAGCACTAAGAAGCCAAAGGACAAAGGAAAGACTAAAGTTGGTGAAGTGGTTTTTGATGATGAAAAGGTGGTCATTGATGATGATGATGATTGGGCTCAATACTACCAAGATCCTCAAGACAAGAAGAAAGAACCGAATATTGTTGAAAGATCAACTATGGAGAAGACTGAAACTTCTGATGTTGAAAAGATGATTGCTGATTTAGAAAAGAAATTTGAGAATAAACTAAAAACCGGGGAAATGTCCAAAGTTGACAAATTATTTGAGCTAGATGAAGAAGTCCCGTATAAGTTCAAGATGCCTTCTTTCGTGAAGTTTGATGGAACCAGAAATCCTCATCTCCATGTGAAGTAGTATATCACTGCTATGCAGTCTGTCCGAGCTACTAAGGCTCAAATCCTAAGGTACTTCATGCTCTCATTGGACCCTATTGTCCAAAATTGGTTCAATACCTTAGATGATGGAACACAAAAGAATTGGGATCTGCTTTACAAAGCCTTCATCCAACAATATGGATATAATGTCGAGATGAAAGCTACCTTAATGAAAGTGGAGTCCATTAGGCAAAGGTCGAATGAGAATTTTGTAGATTATGTGAAGAGATGGAGAAACAAGGCCACTTTGCTCAAGAAGAGGCTCAATGAATATGATCAAATAAGGATGATTGTGAGAGGGGTGTTGCCTAGTCTTCGTGAGAGGATGTCTCATACACTCATCCATGATTTCAAAGACCTTCTCCAAGCGGGTTTGAAAATTGAAGAATGGGAAAGAGAGAAGAACCGTTTTTCAACAAGAAGGAACGAGAAAGGAAACTATCAGTCTGATAGCCAAAGCATGCAAAAGGCAGTCAGTGTTAACGCTGCTAACCAAGGAACAAGAAGGCAGTTTTTGAAATTAGGGAAGCTGATGTCTTGGGTTCTCAATAAACTTCACAGAAAGGGATTGCTACAACCCTTAAATCCTCATCCTTTGCCTAACCCTCTCCCACCTAATTTCGACACTAAAGCATTTTGTCAATTTCATCAAATGCAAGGGCACGACACGGATAGATGTGTAAGGTTGAGACATGAGATCCAAAATCTAATTGATAATGGGAAGCTTCCCTAGCCCAATAAGCCAAACACTAAAGACAACCCATTACCAAAGTTCAAAAGGGTACCACTACCAGCAACCTTCAGGATTGGAGGGGGTTTGCATGAAGATTTTGTCATGTCTTCTTTCCAAGATGTGGGCGGAGAAGCAACCAAAGAAGAAGAGGCATTTGTCAAAATTAAACAAGCTACGATGGGTGAAGAAGTAACAATTTGTGTTGTTAATGGGTTTTGGGATTCAAGCGATAGCGATGATGATCTTGTATCCAAGAAAGAGGAGTGGACTTGGTCCGAACCCGAAGAAGATGAAGTAATGAACACTAGATTCGGTAAGCCTTATGCAAGGCCACCAACTAAGGAGGTAGAAACTAATAAGGGTAAGGAAGTTGAAGTAGGAAATAAAGAAGAGGAAGATGATAATGTGCTCGAGCAGTTGAAAAAAACCCAAGCAAGTGTTAGCTTTTGGGACTTATTAGCTACTTCTAAAAAGCACCGAGAAACTATGGCCAAAGCCTTAGCTAGCATGCCAATTTCTACCTCCACAACACCGGAGGAGCTGATCAACTTCATAAAAATTAGGGAAGTAATGAAATGTGAAGAGGTTCAAGAAAAGAGCGAAGTTAATATGGGAGCGGTTTCTTTTTCAGATGCGGACTTAACGGAGGAGGGGAGAGACCACATCCGCCCTCTCTTTATTAAAATAGAAGTCAAAGGGAAGAGGACTCCATGTGTAATGGTCGATGATGGGTCTGCCATAAATGTTTGTCCACTTAAGATATTGCCAAAGCTAGCCATGTCAACAAGAGATCTAAACTCGACAGAGGTAACAATTCAGGCTTATGACAACACTAAGAGACACGTTGAAGGGACTTTCAAAGCTGTTGTCAAGGTTGGTCCAATTGAATCTATTATTGAGTTTGTTGTTTTAGACATAGCAGTTACCTTCACCTTACTCTTGGGGTGACCATGGTTTCATCCTCTTGGTTGAGTTCCTTCCACCCTTCATCAAAAGATCAAGTTCCCCAAAGGAAATGAGACAGTGGTCATTGAAGCTGATGATAATGAGATTGTTAACGCTCTAATGATTGAGAGGCCTCTCAATGGTTTTCAAGTAGCTGCAATTTCTGATGATGAAGTAGTGGACTCCAAAGTCTTGAATATGATGAAAAACATGAACTACCTTCCCGAAGCTGGTCTTGGAAAGGATAAGGCCGGTTTGACAAAGTTGCCAGATTTTAGAACTCAAACTTCCAAGAAGGGGTTGGGATATGATGAGACAATGATGTCCAGCTAAACAAGAGTGAGAAGATGAGCTTTCCACCACTTGAAGAGATCTTTGTCAAAGCTCCAGATATGGGACCACTCCAAGGAAAGCCTAAGTCGATCATGTTCATGGGTAAGTTGATCCCAGGTTTTGAAATTTTTGTAGATGTGGCTGAGCTAGTGGACCAAGTGAAGAAAGAGCTTGCCCTGTCAGCCAACAAAGAATTCAATCCAAAAGAGAAGAATGAAGTTGTCCTGAAAGCCGAGAAGACTCTGGAGGAGATTGCTACCCTAGTTGAAGAGAAGTTCGAAGACATCTTGCCTTATGATTTTGAGAACAACGATTTTGATTTTAATTTTAATTTGTCTGCTTTGTATGAGGATGATTATGTTTTCTTTTCCAAAATAAATGCAATAAAGTCTGATTTTGCTTACTTGTGTGATGTTTCTCCTAATAGTTGCATACATTCAAATAACAATTACATGAGCATCTTTAATATTAATTTTGTTAACACACAATCATTAAATTTAGGAACAACCAAAAATCCTAAAAACATTAGTATAGCATCCGACCTTACTCCTGATGAGAGAGAGAGATTTGAAAAAATATTCAAAAAATATGAAGAAGTGTTTGCTTGGTCTTATGAGGATATGCCTGGAATAGATCGAGACATAGCCGAGCATCATATTCCTACGTACACTCACATGAAACCTATCAAACAAAAACTTAAGCGATTAAGACCTAAGTGGGCTGAATTGGTTAAAGAAGAGGCCACTAAGCAAATACAAGTGAAGTTCCTTGAGGTGATAGAATATCCAGATTGGCTAGCCAACACAGTACCCGTGCCAAAGAAAGATGGGAGAATAAGGGTCTGTGTGGACTATAGAGATTTGAACAAAGCTTCCCCTAAGGATGATTTTCCTTTATCTCATATAGATGTTCTCATTGATAGTGCAGCCTCTAGTGTGCTACACTCATTTGTAGATGGATATTCCAAATACAATCAAGTGTTAATGGCCCAAGAGGATAAAGCCAAAACTGCCTTCATTACCACATGGGGTATATTTTGTTATAGGGTGATGTCGTTCAGCCTAAAGAATGCTGGAGCAACCTATCAAAGGATGGCCACCACATTATTTCATGACATGATGCACAAAGAAGTTGAAGTATATGTTGATGATATGATGGTTAAATCGGACAAAAGGGAACAACGCATCCAAAACTTAGAATTATTCTTCGATAGAGCTCTGAAATATAAGATAAGATTAAATCCAAAGAAGTGTGTGTTCAGTGTTACCTCAGGTAAATTATTGGGACATGTGATTGGTCCGAATGGTATTGAGATTGATCCTGACAAAGTTAAAGTAATCAGGGATATGCCAGCCCCTAAGACGGAGAGAGAAGTTCGGGGATTTATCGATAAATTATAATATATTAGCAGATTTATAGCAAAGCTCATAATAATCTATGAGCCTATCTTCAAATTGCTTAAAAAGAATCAGCCGGTCATATGGAGTGAAGAATGTCAAAAGGCCTTTGAGTGAATAAAAGAGTATTTGTTGAATCCACCTGTTTTAAAACCACCTAAACCCGGCAAACCTTTGTTACTATACTTAGCAGTGGAAGAAGAGTCAATAGGAGCCATGCTAGCCTAAGCAGATGAGTCAGGGATTGAGCATGCAGTTTACTATTTGAGTAGAAAGCTCCTACCTTACGAAATTAAGTATAGTATCATTGAAAAAACTTGTATAGCATTGGTGTGATCCTCTAAGAAGTTATGGCATTACTTTCAATCGTATAGCGTGCAAGCAATTTCCAGGTTGGATCCAATGAAGTACTTAAGGGAAACACCCTCTTTGATTGGGAAATATGGTCGATGGTTGATAATATTAGAAGAATTTGAGATTGAGTATGTAACCAAGAAAACAATCAAAGGTGGAGCGGTGGCAGAATTCCTGGCCTAAGAACCCTTACCAGAGAGCGAAGAGGTAATCTTAGAATTTTCGGATGAACATTTAGAAGCAATTGAAGTACAAGGGTGGAAAATGTATTTTGATGGAGCGGTAAACAGGAAAGGAGCTGGTTTGGGAGTTATACTAGAATCGCCCAAAGGGGAACTTATCCCTTTAGCTAAAAAGTTGAAATTTAGGGCAACCAATAATATGGTGGAGTATGAAGCTTGTATTTTTGGTTTGGAAACCCTGATGATTAT
This sequence comes from Garcia nutans, assembly GCA_947685225.1. NCBI lineage: Eukaryota > Viridiplantae > Streptophyta > Magnoliopsida > Malpighiales > Euphorbiaceae > Garcia > Garcia nutans. The sequence goes on from CANTUV010000024.1 coordinate 56,891,940, forward strand.
GAAGGTGGATAAGGTGGAAGTTTATGGCGATTCATTGCTAGTAGTATCCCAAGTAAATGGAGAGTGGGAGTTGAAAGAAAAAAAATTAAAACCATACCACCATTACCTGACTATGATGAAGAAGAACTTTAAGGAGTATAGGTTTATACACCTATCGAGAGAAGAAAATCAGATGGTTGATGCCCTAGCCACATTGGCTTCGGTATGGGAAAATCTTGTCAGCTTATTCCTTAAGCCTCTGATCTTGACCAGTTCATCAACTCCTTGCTATGAATATGAAACAATCATGGAAATTGATATAGACCATGATGCGTGTTATGATACTATAAGGCGATTTTTAGAGGAAAGAGAATACCCGCTGGGGGCAACAAAGACAAAGAGAAGAGCCATAAGGCGGTGGTCATTGCAATACATCACCTTCCATGGGGAGTTATATCGAAGATGGCCTGATGGGGTGCATTTGAGATGTTTAAGGAAGCCTGAAGTAGAGCATATCATGTCAAAAATACATGCAGAAAGTTGCGGTCCGCACATGAGTGGTTTGGCCCTAGTTAAGAAGATTATTCAACAAGGTTACTACTGGTTGACCATAGAGAGAGATTGTATTGAGTTTGTCAAGAAGTGCCAACAATGTCAAATGTATGGTAACTTGAATCACATGCCTCCTGAAGAATTGCATTCTATGTCTTCACCCTGGCCATTTGCCACTTGGGGTATCGACATTATAGGAGAGATACATCCAACAGTTTCAAACGGTCACCGTTTCATTGTGGTAGCAGTAGATTATTTTTCAAAATGGGTCGAAGCCGAATCCTTCAACAAACTGGGTGCAAGCCAAATGGCTAGATTTATTAAAAAGAACCTTATCTACAGGTACGGCGTCCTGCATAGTGTGATATCAGACAATGGGGTACAGTTTCAAGGAGTAGATAAGGATTTATTCTCAAAGTACCGCATCCATCATCATAGATCCTCTCCTTATAGACCAAAGGCTAAATTTGCAGTAGAAGCAACAAATAAGATAATTAAGCAAATTCTGTCTAAAATGACCAAGACTTACAGGGATTGGTCAGAGATGCTTCCCTTTGCTTTATGGGGATATAGGACAAGTGTGCGAATGCCTACTGGAATGACACCGTTCTCTTTGGTTTACGGGATGGTAGTAGTGTTGCCAATTGAAATTGAGATCAAGTAATTAAGAGTAGTCTTGGAAGCTGAACTGCCTGAAATAGAATGGGTAGCGAGCAGATACACACAGTTAGCTTTGCAAGAAGAGAGAAGGTTAAAGGCACTGTATCATCATCAACTGTATCAAAAGAAGATAACTCGGGCCTACAATAGAAGGGTTAAAATTAGAAAATTCAGAGTTGGGGATTTGTTGTTGAAGCAATGTAAGCCTAATGTATTTGATCCAAGAGGGAAGTTCAGACCTAGCTGGGAAGGGCCATATGTCTTGAAACAAGTCATGAACAAAGGTGCAGTGAAGTTATCAGACATGGACGGGAACGAGTTTAGTGAGCCAGTAAACATTGATAGGTTGAAGAAGTTTTATGTATAAGAAAAAAGAGAGAGAGCTCGCTAGGTTGAAAACCCAAAAAAGGGCCAGCCTAGGCAAAAGTTAGAGCAGTCCGCTAGTCCTGAAAACCTGAAGGGGTGGGCTAGGCAACAATTAGGGCTAAATGAGAGAAAATTGTCAATTAGAAAACCTGAAAGGGCTAGTTGGCAACAGGAGTGATCTTGTGTATGCTGGCTTTATGTTTGGTTGTTCCCTAATTTAATAAAACAGAATTAATGTTAAAATTGTTCTATGTGCACTGTTATAAGTATTTGACCAGATATGGATGAAATAAATAAACATAATAGCAAAAGGTGATGACAAATTTTAAATGGAAAAAAGCATCTTTTATTGCTTTAATTATTTTTCATCCTAACAATACACTTTCTGAACTGACAAATGTAAAATCTATGGCAGTCGATAAATGTAACGTGCAGGCCAGCTTTGCCTCAGTCGATCCAGGTAGGCTTCAGTCAAGCAAGGCATGTCTAAGTCAGGAGTAAAGTCAGAATCACGAGGCTCAGCTCCGTACTGATGGCCAAGTCGGCGAGGATCATAACATGTACCTTGACGAAGAGCAGCAAGGGGAACATACATCAAGTATGTTCGCATGGTGATACGAGAAATCTTCCACCAAGGTACCAACCAACGGATATTGACTTCAGAGCATGAGTGGATCCAGACAACCCAGTTAGCATATGAGTAAGCAGGATGGAGTAGTTTCCTAGCGGAATGATGACATGGCAGCTATCTAGCAAAATCCATGGATGGAGAATCAAGCAAACAAAGGCACTCCTGAAGCCAAATCTGTGAAGAAAGAATTAAATTAAATAAAAAAAGTGGGTCTGCTAAGTTGAAAACCCGCAAGGGCAGCTTAGACAAAAATTAGGACAGCTCGTTAGTTCCAAAAACCCGTATGGGCGGACTAGGCAAAAATTAGAGCAAAAAAAAAAAGGAAAAGAAAACCTAAATTGAAAACCCAAAAGGGCAGTTTAGGTAATTACCTGAAGCAGCAATGGACTTCCGGTCAGTCTCTTTGACAATCCTGATTTAAGTCAATCTAATCCAATTAAGGTCTGGGCTAAGATCACAGGTACTGATGACAAGCCTCCTTCCATTTGGTCCATAATATCCAATACCCATGAATCAATATCGCCATCGGAAGAAATAAGCAAGAATTGGCCGAACAAGCTAAGACAGAGCATACGTCCCCATGGCTTAGTAGGGGCCAAATGAGAGAGACAAAAGTCAATCAAAGGAGCAAGTAGAATTTTTTCACCTCTCATTAATTGAAGAACTTCAAGTTTTGGAATTTGAAATAACATCTGTATCTTCTGTTGAGTTTTGGAAACCAATGTGGATAATGCCATTTGTTGATTATTTGGATATCCAAGGATGGCCTCAAATTCTTCAATCAAGGGACATTTTTCAAAGCCATTAATTTTAAATACCCTAGAATTTGTATCCCAAAAGGAAGCCACGGCATGTAAGAAGGATTGGTCCAATTTAACATTTTGAAAACACTTTAAAACATTAAGTTTTGACCATGAAATTTGCTTCCAATGAATGGCATCCATATTCTTAAATAGAATCTTTATCTTCTTTAAATGATGTTCGGTCATGGTGGATGAATAAAGAAAAATTAAAATTATTAAAGGGAGTTCTTTGCGTGGGAATGGAAAGAATTTTGGATCATGTATGAAATATGGCATGAAAAGTGATTTATATAGAGGAAATAACCTTTTCCAAAAGTGATGAGGAAAAGGTGATTGGAAAAAATAAGACCATATGGCATAAGGAAACGAATTAGCAATGAATTTCCTTTACCGCGTTAGATTTGGTTTAACAAATGGGGCGGCTGTGGAAAAAGAAATTGTGATTCACTATTTATGATGTGAAGCAGTTAAAAAAAAGTTACAGTAAAGATGGAAATTGTATTTTTTTTCATTATTGTTCAATATTTTACAATTGCTACAATATTCACATAACACAAAGAGGGTGGTGGTAGGTCATCAAATAAAGCCTTGAAAAAGTCATCGCCTGTTGTAGGAGGGGGCAAATTACTCCTCTCGAGTCTACCCGAAGCGAAAGCACCAAAATTGTGCAAATTACTCGTCTCAAGTCCGCCTGAAGCGGAAGCACCAAAATCCGGAAAATTACTCATCTCTGGATCACCCGAAGCGGGAGCACTAAAATCCCTATTACCTTGAGGTTCCGATCCGTCATGTTCCTCATCAGAAGCAGGCGAAAGGATCTCATGGTCATCAGTCTGGGGGCCTCTTGATGAAGAAGCGCCGGGATTTCTCATCCCCTGAAATCTGAAATCTCGAAAATGTTGTTCTGATTAATGATATAAACTTTCAAAATGAGAAGCCTGCTGATGACTTGCAGCCAACTCTTCTTAAAGTTTCCTATTTTGTTCTTTGAGCATTCGCTGTGAGCCGAAGACAAAAAGGTAAGATCATACATAATCATGCATACATATAGCATAAATTATCATGAAATAAGGAACGTACCAGGTAATTCAAATCAATACCCTGTGGATGAGATGGCATATTAGGCGGGCTAGAACGAGCAAATGAAGGGGCAGTAAAAGAAGGTCTAGCCTCATGATCAAATGAGCCAACAGCCTACAACAATCATTAAAGAATCAAAGAAAGAAAAAAGCAGTTGCAAGGGAAAAGTGGTAAATGTTTTACCTGATAAGTACTAGCCCTGAGATGTGGAACAGACTCTCATGCAGCTTCGTGATGTTCTTCTTCATCTCTACCCTCATTTTCATCAAAAATCTCCCGCACACCAACAGGAGATACATCAAAGTTTAAGAGCCTTCTTTGAATAAAACGGGCATAGGATGCACCCGACGGATGGAGAAATGACTCATCACCATAACCATACCGAGCTGGCCACCATTCATCCTCCGGCATCGACATAATATTTAAAGTATATTCTGGGATATGCATCGGGACCCTCCACTGCTCGAGACCGAGAAACCATTCATAAACTCTCTCCCCGAGAAACCAACCACTAGACACTAGGCCAGCGATAACTCGGCGAGAATATTAGAAAGATAGCACAGCCCTTATCAAAGGAGACCAGTTTGCTCACTCTTCTGGGTTCCACCAGGCCAAATTCACCTGCAAAATAACATAAGGTAAGTAAACTTTCACATAAAATTTAAAGCATACTAATGTTATTTTACATGATCCCATGCTAAGCGGCTCAACACAAAGCAATGAGTATGCACATGGCGAGAGCCGGGGGATAACTAGAAATTTAATCTCGGATACCCAACCCTATCTCGGGAAATACCAGGTACTCTCATGAGGTTGTGTTCATAAGCCCATACCTACAATAACAATAAAGATCACATTCATGCAAGAAAAGAGTGGAATTGACATTGGTAGAAGAAGAATACCTTGACAACTGCCATCAAGCCGACAAAAGACTTCTTGTTTCGGCAAAGTTTATCAAGACCATGGCAAAGACACGCGAGACCAGCTTCACCCCAGCATGAAGATGGTACCATTCTGAAATAAGAAAGGACACTCGACACTGACAAGTGGATGGAGGATTCAGTACTGCCTAAGATGGTCGACCCGAGCAGATATAACAAAAATCCTCGAGCATACTATTCGACCGTGTCTCTGCCAACCCGTCCTTCGTAGTTCATCCAATAACTATGAATTGGCTCGATTTTTATCTTAAAAGGCCCTTTATATGATGGTTCCATACCAATTAATTCCTGAATTTCTTTAAATGTTTAAATATCATTGGTCAGAGGAACCGGGACACCATCTTATCGAAGGCCGGTTATAGTAGAAAATTGACCGGACCAATTTTCATCTCTCCAATGGGCAAGTGAAAAGTGTGGGTTGTGTCCAACCATCGCTCTGCAAACGCCTGGACTACGCTTTGGTTTATCTGATATTCCTCTGATGGCAATTGTAAGATGAACTGCTCAAAGCCGCAATCTCGGATAATCCGCCTTACCCTAGAATGCACTACATCGTACCATTGTCGGGCTTTGTAAATACACTCTCCAGCCCAAACAACGCAACGATAATGCTAACACAAAGCTAGGTAAGTTAATACCAGGTAAGTACATATTATTCTATCTAAAGTTATTTTTCCTAAAAAAGAATAATAATATAAAATATAAATAAAAAAAAGGCAAACTTAATAATAATAAAAAACAGCATAATATAAAAATAATAATAAATAATAACAGAAAATAAAATAATAATAAAATAATAAAACAAAAATATAATAATAAAAATAAATAAATAAATAATAAAAAAAGAAAAAGAAAAAGAAAAAACACAGAGACGAAAAATCAAGAGAAAAGGAAAGAAAAATAATTATTGTGCTCCTTTCGTTGGAACTTCGATGAAGCGGCATCCCGTCTAGTATATCTATATTTCCATCTTCATGATGCCTAATAAACTCCAATAACTCGGCATTAGAATGAGTGCCTGACCTTGAAGCATGCATGTTTTTCAAAAATTATGTGCTAAATTTGAAAGAAATTTGAGAGAATTATATAACTTGAGAATTCTTGCTGTGAAATGAAATGAAGGATGCGTGGGTTTTTATAGAGAAACGGCAAAGAAAAAATAAAAATTCAAAAGTAAGTTTTACTATTATAAATAGTATTTATAAATAGTAAATTTTACTATTTATAAATGGTATTACTATTGATGAATAGTAAATAGTAAATAGTTCATGAACAATGATTAAAATGAATAATTGAATAGTAAATAGTACATGAATAGTGACTATACAGTAAATAAACAGTAAATTCAATTATTCACTTAAATCATTCAACTGCTTGCGTGTATATAAATATTTTTACACACATGGAGCAAGAAGACATATGCATAAAAATTAGCCAAACTTTTTGAAATAAAAAATTATTAACTCGGGTCCAGAACCTAAAATTATTTCTGAGTCCAAGAACTTAGCTCGGGTCCAGAACCCAAATTTTCCTTAGGTCCAGAACCTAAAATTATTTCTAAGTCCAAGAACTTAGCTCGGGTCCAGAAACCAAATTTTTCTTAGGTCCAGAACCTAGAATTACCCTTGAGTCCAGAACTCGAATCGGGTCCAGAACCCAAATTTTCTTTAGGTCCAGAACCTAAAATCTTTCCTTGAGTCCAGAACTCGAACCGAGTCCAAAACCCAAAACCTCAACCATCTTGAAATTAAGTCTTATTGCTTTTCACTCTCTTTCACTAAAGTTTCAGATCATTCAAGCAGGGGGCAAATTGTATATCGTTAATTTTATACCTAGTCCGGTCCAATATATTTTATTTAGTCCAAAATAATTTTTGGGTTGTCCAATATATTTTAATTAGTCCAAAATAATTTTTGTTATCTTAATTAAATAATTTTTACTTTAGTATCTAATTTTTATTAATAAAAAATTAAAATAAACAAATAAAAATAAATAAAAATAAAAATCTGCGACGAAAAAATCATCGCCAAAAACCAGCGCGCGGGATGAAATGGCCCGAGCCATTTCGCCCGCAGAATTTTTCTGATGGCGAAATGGCCCGTAGGCCAGCCCTCGCCCCTGCCACAGCCAACTGTGGCAATTTTTTTTCGCCAGCGAAATTTTTTCTACAGCAGTTTTTTTTCGCCAGCGAAATTTTTTCAACGCAAATTTTTCCGAAACCTAATGCAATTAGGTTTCGGTTTCCTTTTCTTATCAATGTTATGTTCCGTGAATAATTAGGAATGAGCCATAAAATTCTTCTATAAATAATACCTAAAAACAATACAAAAATCAATCATAAATAATCAAGAAATTGGACAGAAACTTGGAGGAAAAATTGGATCCGAAACTAAGTAGGAAAGAGGTGAATCAATCTGATTTTTTGAGAGAGCAGAAAAACAATTCAAGCAATTCAAAGGCAGCAAAGCTTGTCTTTGTTTTTGTTCATCCAAGAAGAAATTTTTGGTGGAACCAACAAACAGAGGTATGCATCAATTGTTTAAATTCTATTCTTCACAGTAGCTAAATCATCCCATTATTTCATTTAATTCAAAAATCCTAGAACCTCAATTCATTTTTTTTAAAGTTTAAAAACCTTAATTCGTTGCTTTATTTTCCAAAAAAATTCAAATTATTATTTTTGTTTCTTCAAAACCCCAAAATCCTAATTTGCTTTCCAAATTTTCAAAACCCTAAATTGAGTTCTGTTTCTTTCCAAAAGCCCTAAAAACTTCTTTTTTGCTTTTATAAACTTTAAATAGTTTTGTTTATTTTCATAAAACTTCATAAAATTATCTATTTATTTTTTCAAATTCTAAAAATAATGCATTCCCCGAAACCCTAAATCAAAAATCCTAAAACCCTAATTCAACTTCAGAAACCAAAACAGTAAACCCTAACCTCTTTAAAACCTTAAACCCTAATTTTTTCTAAATCCTAATCCTTTAAAACTTTAAAAACCATATAAACATAAATGTCATAATTTTACACTGTAAGCTTAAAACCATAATTCAATGAGTAACTGTAAACCATAAATTTAGGTATTTTAAAGTGTCCAAACCCTAGTTTCATGATTTCACCATCCAAACACTAATTTGGTTAATCAAAGAACTTTATCAACCTTTTGAATCATAAAACCTTAATCTATTTTAATTCCTTTAAAAACTCACAGTAGCCTAATTCCACAAAATCCAAAACCCTAAACACATGAAATAAAGAACCCTAAATAGAAACAGTAGCCATAATTTAGATTTTTATTTGTCTTATTCAACTCTATATTTGATTATGTTTTGATTTATTTTATATGCTTTAATTTATTTAAGTTCAATATTTGGTTTACTTAATTTATCATGGATGTATGTTTACTTTCTATTGATGTTTAACACCTTTAATGAATAATTTATTTATGATGAATGGTTATTTATTTTTATTGATTGATTTAGATTTTCAAATGTTGTAAGAGGTATGCTTCCACTTGGTGGGTACCTCATTAGTTAAATATCATGTAATTTAAATTGCTTTTTCTACTTTAGAACCAATGTAAAAGACATGTTTCTACCTTTTGGTGGGTGTCGTATTTAGGCATGGGATGTAAGGACATGTTTCCAACTTTGAATGGGTGTCCATTTATTTATTTTGCTTGGACATTATTTTGATTTCAACATAGTGATGTTTTATTTTAATTATTGTGTGTAATGATGATAATGTTATTATTTTTAAGAATTTTATAATATTAAGACCTGTAAAGGAGGCTGGTTCCAATGAACCGGGCATTGTGGGGGTGCTGAGCCATTTTTCACCTTCCCCACACTTACCTAACTTTCCAAACCCATTAGGGGGTTGGGGATTCCTTAGGAATCGAGTCATCCACCCCTTTCTTTTTTTTCAGTCCGTCCGGGTGGCGACTCCATTTTCTCCGGACTTAGGTCTGTGTTCTCTAAGGCCCCTAGCCTAAATAGCGCCGAAGTCGCAAGAACCATTCCACGGGAGAGGGGGCAAAAATCCCCACTCACAGTTCCACCAGGCCAAATTCACCTGCAAAATAACATAAGGTAAGTAAACTTTCACATAAAATTTAAAGCATACTAATGTTATTTTACCTAGTCCCAGGTTAAGCGGCTCAACACAAAGCGGTGAGTATGCACATGGTGAGAGCCGGGAATGTTCACACGATCTGACAGCCAGAAATTTAATCTCGAATATCTGACTCTCTCTTGGAAAATACCGGGTACCCTCACGAGGTTGTGTTCATATGCCCATGCCTACAATAATAGTAAAGATCAAATTCATACAAGAAAGGAGCGGAATTGACATTGGTAGAAGAAGAATACCTTGACAACTGCCGTTAACCCGACAAAAGACTTCTTGTTTCGGCAAATTTTATCAAGACCATGGTAAAGACAGGTGAGACCAACTTCACCCCAGCCAAAAGATGGTACCGTCCTAAAATAAGAAAGGGCCCTCAACACTGACAAGTGGATGGAGGATTTATTGCTGCCTAAGATGGTCGACCCAAGCAAATATAACAAAAATCCTCGAGCATACTGTTGGGCCATGTCCCTGTGAACCTGTCCTTCGTAGTTCATCCAATAACTACGAATTGGTTCAATTTTTATCTTAAAAGGCCCTTTATATGATGCTTCCATACCAATTAATTGCTGAATTTTTTCAAATGTTAAATTATCGTTGGTCAGAGGAACCGAAACACCATCATATCGAAGGCCAGTTATAGCAGTAAAATTGACCGGACCAATTGTCATCTCTCCAATGGGCAAGTGAAAAGTATGAGTTGTGTCCAACCATCGTTCTGCAAGTGCCTGGACTACGCTCTGGCCTATCAGATACTCCTCGTATGGCAATTGTAAGATGAAGCTCTCAAAGTTGCAATCTCGGATAATCTGCCTTACTCGAGAAGGCACTACATCATACCATTGTCGGGCTTTGTAAATACACCCTCCGGCCCAAACAACGCAACAATCATGCTAACACGAAGCTAGGTAAGTTAATACCAGGTAAGTACAAATTATTCTATCTGCTTAAATTAATTTATTTTTTCTAAATTTTCTAAAAGATAATAATATAAATAAAAATAAAAAAAATAAAGGCAAACACAATAATAATAAAAGAGCATAATATAAAAATATAAATAAAAAATAATAACATAAACAAATAACAAAAAATAACAAAAAATAATAATAAAAAAATAAGAAAAAACGAAGAAAAAAAAAGAAGAAAAAGAAGAAAAAACAAAGAATATATATATATATATAATAAATAAAGAAAAAAACGAATAACAGAAATACGAATAAAAAAATTTTAAAAAAAAAAGAAAAAAGAAAAAAGAAGAATAATTACCGCGCTCTTTTGGTTTGAACTACGATGAAGCGGCATCCCAGCTAGTATATCTATATTTTCGTTTTCATGATGCCGAATAAACTTTAATAACTCGTCATTAGAATGAGTCCCTGACCTTGAAGCATGCATTTTTTTTTTTGAAAACTATGTGCTAAATTTGAAAGAATTTGAGAGAATTATAGAAATTATAGAATTTATAGATTTTGCTATGAATGAAATGAAGGAATTCGTTGGTTTATATAGAGAAACGGCAAGGAAAAAAACAAAATTAAAAAGTAAGTTTTCCTATTTATGAATAGTAAACTTTACTATTGATAAATAGTAAAGTTTACTATTTATGAATAGTAAATTACTATTTATAAATAGTAATTACTATTTACAATAGTAAAATAGTATTTACTACTATTTACAAATAGTAAGTTACTATTTATGAATAGTAAATAGTGCATGAACAGTGACTACACAGTAAATAAACAATAAATTCAATTATTCATTTTAATCATTCAAATGCTTGCGTGTGTATAAATATTTTTACACGCAGGGGGCAAGGAGAAGACATGTGCATAAAGATTAGTCAAACTTTTTGAAACCAAAAATTTATTTTTTTGCAGATAATTAAATCTTTATTAGCTCGGGTCCAGAACCAAAATTTTCCTTAGGTCCAGAACCTAGAATCTTTCCTAAGTCCAGAACTTAGCTCGGGTCCAGAATCTAAATTTTGATTAGGTCCAAAACCTAGAATCTCTTCTAAGTCCAGAAATCTCTTCTAAGTCCAGAACTTAGCTCGGGTCCAGAACCCAAATTTTCCTTAGGTCCAGAACCTAGAATCTCTTCTAAGTCCAGAACTTGGCTCGAGTCCAAAACACAAATTATCCTTAGGTCCAGAACCTAGAATCTCTTCTAAGTCCAGAACATAGCTCGGGTCCAAAATCCAAATTATCCTTAGGTCCAGAACCACAAATTACACTTAGGTCTAGAACCTAAAATTATCCTTGAGTCCGGAACTCAAAACCGAGTCCAGAACCCAAAACCTCAACCATCTCAAAAATTAAGTCTTATTACTTTTCACTCTCTTTCACTAAAGTCTCAGATCATTCAAGCAGGAGGCAAAATGTAGACCCTTTAATTTTTTACCCAATCTGGTCCAATATATTTTAATTACTCCAAAATAACTTTTGTGTTGTCCAATATATTTTAATAAGTCCAAAATAATTTTTGTGTTATCTTAATTAAATAATATTTGCTTTAGTATTTATTTTTTATAATTAAAAAAATAAATAAAAATAAAAATTGGCGATGACAGGGGTCGGACGAAATGGCCCGCAGCCCGCAAATTCCCACAGTAGTTTTTTCGCCAGCAAAATTTTTCCGCAGCAGTTTTTTTTTGCCAGCGAAATTTTTCCGACGGAATTTTTTTTGAAATCAAATTCAATTTGGTTTCGGTTTCCTTTCTTAATTAATGTTAGATTCCGTGAACAATTAAGATTAATCACCAAAATCATCTATAAATAGGACTAAAACAATACAGAAAGGGAGGAAAATCGAGTGAATGAAAAACTTAGAAAAGTGATCGGACTTTAAAACTTTTTGGCAGAGATTAACGATCGAACTTTTGAGAGAAGCAAACAAGCAATTCAATCCATCAAAGGCAACCATCTTGCCTTTGTTCTTGTTCATCCAAGAAGTAATTTTTGGTGGAACTAACAAACGAAGCTATGAATATCTAATTTTTTCATAGTAGCTTGAATCATCCAATTGTTACTTTTGATTCTAAAAACCTTAATTCGTTTCTTTGTTTTTCAAAAATCTTAAAATTATTGTTTCTATTTCTTCAAAATTTTAAAACCCTAATCTACTTTCCAACTTTTCAAAACCTTAAATCGTTTCAAAATTAACCAAAACCCTAATCTGCTTTCCAATTTTCCAAAATCCTAAATTGAATCTTCTTCTGTCCAAAAATCCTAAAAAATATTTTTTCTGTTTCTATAAACCTTAAATCATTTTGTTTATTTTCATAAAGCTTCATAAAACTATAAATTATTTTTTTCAAATTCTAAAATCTAATACATTCTCCGAAACACTAAAAACCCTAATTCAACTTTAAAACCAAAATAGTAACCTCAAACCAATTATTCTAAACCCTAGTTTTCTTAAACCATAATTCCCTTAAAACCTTAAACCCTAATTTTTATAAATCCTACTCTTTAAAACTCTAAAACTTTATAAACCTAAATATTAAAATTCAACACAGTATATAGCTAATAATCATAAATATAATGTTTTAAAGTGTCCAAACACTAATTTCATGATTTCACTCCTCAAACACTAATTTGGTTAATCAAAGAACTTTATCAACCTCTTAAATTATAAAACTTTAATCCATTTCAATTCCTTTAAAACTCACAGTAGCTTAAACCCATAAATTTCAAAACCCTAAACACATTAAATAAAGAATCTTAATAGAAACAGTAGCCCTAATTTGAATCTTTATATGCTTTATTTAATTTTATATTTGATTATGTAGTCTATTATATGCTTTAATTTATTTTCAATGCTTTGTTGGTTTATTTAATTTCAATAATTGATTTATTTAATTTATCATGGATGGATGTTTATTTTATATTTTGATTGATATCTTTGATGAATGATTTATTTATGATGAATGGTTATTTACTTTTATCGATTTATTTAGATTTTCAAATATTGTAAGAGGTATGTTTCCACTTGGTGGGTACCTCATTAGTTAAATATCATGTAATTTAAATTGCTTTTATATTTTAGACCAATGTAAAGGACATGTTTCTACCTTTCGGTGGGTGTCCTATTTAGGCATGGATTATGTAAGGGCATGTTTCCATCTTCGGATGGGTGTCCATTTATTTATTTTGCTTGGACATTGTTTTGATTTTCAATATATCGATGCTTTATTTTAATTATTGTGTGTGATATGGATAATATTGATATATTTAAGAATTTTATAATATTAAGACTTGTAAAGGAGGCCGATTCCAATGAATCGGGCATTGTGGGGGTGCTAGGTCATTTCTCACCTTCCCCACACGTACCCAACTTTTCGAATCCATTATGGGGTTGGGGATTCCTTAGGAATCGAGTCATCCACCCCTTCCTTTTTCCCAGCCCGTCCGGGTGGCCAATCCATTTTCGCGCGGACTTAGGTTCGTGTTCTCTAAGGCCTCGAGCCTAAACAGTGCCAAAGTCGCAAGAACTATTCCACCGGGAGTTGGGGCGAAAATCTCCGCTCACAGATAGTTTTCATTGATGATATTCTAGTTATTTGCATAATGAGGAGGATCATGTTAGGCATCTACGGATTGTATTGTAGACTTTGAGAGAGAAGCAGTTGTATGTTAAGTTATCTAAGTGTGAGTTTTAGCTCAATCAGGTAACTTTTCTGGGTCATGGTATCAATAGAGGGCATTAGAGTTGATCCGAGTAAAGTTGAGGCTATCTTAAATTGGAGTCCACCTAAGACTGTGACAGAGGTTAGAAGTTTTATGGGTTTGGCAGGCTATTATCGTCGATTTGTGAAGGATTTTTCTATGATAGCTACACCACCCACCATATTACTTCGCAAAGGAGTTAGATTTGTGTGGACAGATCGGTGTTAGGTGAGTTTTGAGCAGCTGAGAAAGATATTAACTCAAGCTCCTATTCTTACTCTATCTGTAGAAGGTAAATGTTATGTGATATACAGTGATGCTTCACATGGTGGTTTAGGTTGTGTTCTGATGCAGGAGGGTAAAGCCATTGCTTATGCATCTCAACAGTTGAAGTCACATGAGTTGAACTACCCAACTCATGATTTGGAGTTAGCAATTATAGTTTTTGCATTGAAGATTTGGTGACATTACTTGTATGGGGAGAAGTGTTTCATTTATACTGAACATAAGAGTTTGAAGTATCTGTGTGTTCAGAAAGAGCTGAATCTTTAGCAGAGATGATGGTTAGAGTTGATTAAAGACTATGACTATTTAATTGATTATCATCCTGGCAAGGAAAATGTTATTCTGATGCCTTAAGTCAAAAGTCTTTGGCAGGTTTGACTACTTATTCACTCTGGTTGATTGTTGAGTTGGGAGCATTGCATGCTAGATTTGAGTCTTATGATGATGGTGAATTGTTATCTCAATTGCAATTAAGGCCATGTTGTTGGATCAGGTTAGGGAAGCCCAGTTGGCAGATGAGAAGATCCAGAAGATTATGTTAGATTGCCAAAAGAAGGAAAGTCAAGACTTTCATGTGAGAAATGATGGCAGTCTATGGTATAGAGATAAATTGTGCATTCCTGATGATGTTGGATTAAAGAGGATGATATTAGAAGAAGCACATCAGTAAGTTTATGCTATTCTCCCTGGTAGTACTAAGATGTATCAAGATTTGAAACAGTATTATTGGTGATCAGGTATGAAGAGGGACATAGCAGAATTTGTGTCCAGATGTTTCACTTGCCAGAGAGTGAAAGATGAGCACCAAATTTCTTTAGGTTTGCTTCAGCCATTGTCAGTACCATAATGGAAATGGGAGCGAGTGATAATGGATTTTGTGATTGGACTAACTTTGACCCAAAAGAAGCATGATACAATTTGGGTTATTATTGATCAGATGATGAAGACAACTCATTTTCTTCTAGTTCGGATGGATTACTCACTTGAGAGGTTGGCTGAGTTATATGTCAATGAGATAGTGAGGTTGCATGGAATCCCAGTTTCTTTAGTATCCAATCGAGATCCCAAGTTTAAATAAAGATTTTAGAGGAGTTTACAGGATACATTGGGTTCTCGATTGTATTTTAGTACTGCTTTCCATCTTCACACAGATGGGCAGTCAGAGAGAATGATACAAATTCTAAAGGATATGTTAAGGAGTTGCATCATTGATTCCATAGGGAGCTGGGATAAATTCTTACCACTGATTGAGTTTGCATATAACAACAGTCATCAGTCCAGCATTGGGATGGAACCTTATGAGGCCTTGTATGGTAGAAGGTACAGAACGCCTTTGAGTTGGGATAATATTAGAGAAGGTAAACTGGTTGGTCCTGATTTGATTAAGGAAATAGAAGAGAAAGTGAAATTAATTCAGAGTCACCTAAAAGCAGCTTCAGATCGACAGAAATCCTATACAGATTTGAAGAGGAAGGATATAGAGTTCAGTGTGGGAGATAAAGTGTTCCTGAAGGTGTCTCCATGGAAGAATATTTTGAGATTCGATCATAAAGGAAAGTTGAGTCCTCGTTTTATAGGACCATATGAGGTTCTAGAGAAAGTTGGTCCAGTAGCTTACAGGTTGGCTCTACTGCCTGAGTTAGATCGGATACACAATGTCTTCCACGTCTCTATGCTTTGGAGGTACAGATCAAACCCATCTCATATTTTGTCCATGGAGTCCATTGAGGTGAACCCAAATATGACTTATAAAGAAGAACCAGTTGCGATTTTAGCACGAGAAGTGAAAGAGTTATGAAATAAGAAAGTACCACTTGTAAAAGTCCTTTGGAGGAATCATACCACTTGTGAATGGGAATTTTTGCCCCCACTCCCTGTGGAATGGTTCTTATGACTTCGGCACTATTTAGGCTTGGGGCCTTAAAGAACATGGGCCTAAGCCCAGAGAAAAATAGAGTCGCCACCTGGACTGGTCGGGAAAAAGAAAGAGGTGGATGACTCGATTTCTAAGGAATCCCTAACCCCTCAATGGGTTCAGAAAGTTGGGTACGTGTGGGAAAGGTGAGAAATGACCCATCACCCCACAATGCCCGGTTCATTAGAACCGGCCTCCTTTACAGGTCTTAATATTATAAAATTCTTAAGTATAACAATATTATCCTTATTACATACAACAATTAAAATAAAGCATCATTATATTAAAATCAAAATAATGTCCAAACAAAGCAAATAAATGGACATCCATCCAAAGATGGAAACATGTCCTTACATCGTTCATGTCTAAGCTAAATAAGACACCCGCCGAAAGGTGGAAACATGCCCTTTACATTAGTCCAAAAACTTTAAAGTAAAAATAAATTACATTATGCTCACGACATGAGGTACCCAAAAATATAGAAACATACTCTTACAATATTTGGAAAACAAAATAAATCAATAAAAGTAAATAACCATTCATAATAAATAAATCATTCATCAAAGATATCAAACATCAATCAAAACATAGAATAAACATCAATCCAATTTAAATAAAACAGTAAATATATTAACTTTAGGGGTTCATGCATTAAGTAAAGTTACTAGGGTTTTGCATATACTAGTTTAATTTGTTGAGAAATATTTTAAAGTAATAACATAGCTACTAGATGTTTTAAAGATTTTGGGTTTTGAATGTTTTTATGAAGATAATGTTACTGTGACTTAAAAAAGGTAGGTTTAGTTACGGTTTTATGGTTTGAAACCTTGATTTTGCAGATTATGATTTAGGATTTGATGCTTTGCCGTGATCAAAGGTAAGTATGGTTTTATTATTGACTATAATAACTACTTAAGTATTTTTAGATGAAACAAACATATAAAGTCTTTAATGGAGTTATTGAAAGATTAAAATATCTCAGTGAATAAAATTATAAAAAGCTACTGTGAAGATTTGAAAACAGAAATAGGATTTATGGTTTGAATAAATTAGGGTTTAGGTTTGTATTTTGAATAAAGCTACTGTATTTTGAATAATCATAACAAAGAAAGTTAAACATAAAGACTTATAATACACAAATAAATATTGACCCGAGCCCATACGGCGGTCCCGCTAGCCGGTTAGAGGGCGGGGGTCAAGGGGGCAGCGCCCCTTGCAGGGTCGGGGGCCGCACCTCGGAAGATTTTGAAAACCGGCTTTTAGGATTGTAGGTTTTGGTGTTGAAAATTAAGATTTTAGGGTTTACGATTTAGAAAATAGGGTTTTAAGATTGGAAGAAACTAATGTTATTTTTAAAAGAATAATACTTACTATGTGATTTTGGAAAGAAGAATTAATTAGGGTTAAAACTTTTGATACATGAAAAAAATAAGGCTACTGGATTTTTGAAATAGAGATTAGGTTAGGGTTTTAAAGTTTTGGAAGTAGAAGAGTAATTTAGAGTTTTTGAAGTTTTAGAAACAGAAGGATGATTTAGGGTTTTTGAAGTTTTGAAGTTTTGATCAAATTGTATGATGAAACAATTAATCCAATTTGAATGATGAAGCTACTGTAAAGAAATAAATAAAGAAAATAGAGATTCAAACCTCCGTTCGTTGGTTCCTCCACAATTGACTTCTGGATGAATAATGACAAAGGCAATGTTGCTGCCTTTGATGGATTGATGATTGTTTACTGCCTCTTGATCTTTCAAGCTTGAGGTTGGCCGAAGAAATCCAAAAGTCGCAAGGTCAAGTCCAAAATTTCTGATCCAGTAAAATAATTTTCTCTCCCCTCTTAATTCTGTGTTTTAATGTGGTATTTATAGAAAAAATCATAAATCTACTTCTAATTGTCTAAGGAAACTAAAACTAATTAGGAAAAGAAAACAAAACCAAATAAAATTTGGTTTCGGAAAAAACTGCGCTGAAAAATTGCGCTGGCAAAAAATCTGCTGCGGGCCAAGAATTGCGAGCGAACAAAAATTTGCTACGGGCAGGCGCCAGAAATTCCTGTGGTGAATTGGGCCAATGCCATTTCCATTTTTATGATTTTTTCTGTGGGAAATTGGCCCAGCCGATTCACTTTCAGCGATGAAATTTTCCATCGTCGATTTTTATTTTTTTATATATATTTTTTTAACTTTATTAATATTCCCATTTTTTATTAAAAATTATAAATAATAAATACTAAAATAAATATTATTTAATTAAAATACCATAAAAATTATTTTGAATTATAAAAATTATTATACCAGACTGGATCAAAAATTAAGGGTCTACACCACTGAGGAGGTGGCATGGGAGAGTGAGCAGTTGATGCAGAGTCAATATCCCCATTTGTTCAAAAGTTGATAGTAGATAATTTCGCGGATGAAATTTTCTTAAGAGTGAGAATTGTAACACCCCTAATTTTTGGAAGTTAAACGAAATAAATTAAAATTAAATTGGATAAATTAAATAAATGATTTAAATGGAAAATGAAAAGATTTTAAGTGATATAGTAGAATTTATATTAGAAACATATTTGAAATAAACAAGACATATACATATACCTAATATATATAACACATATAAAAGGAGTAAAAGTTAAAATATAAAATAGTTAATATATATATATATAAGCATGAATTAAAGGAAGAGATATTTTTTCTCGTCCTTCATCTTCTTCTTGTTCATTTGCCATAAGATAGAGAAAGAGGTGAGAAGAGAGTAATTCTTCTTATTTACTCTATGGATTGAAGGAATTTCAAGGATTCAAGTGGAGTTTTTGAAGATTCTTCATCAATTGGTAAGTTACTTTATCAATCTTGCAAGTTCTTTGGAATTCTATGGAAGAACATGATATGTGAATTTTGGGATTGTGTATTAGCATATTTTAATAGCTTATTTGGGTATGTATGAAGTTATTGTGAGTAGTTAATAATGATTTTAAGATTGGATTGAAGAAGTGATTGAAATTAAGTTGAGTTTGAAAGTGATTGTGTTGAATGGTTAAGTGTAAGTAACGCAAGAATTTTGCCTGACACGGCCATGGACACAGCCATGTCATTGGACATGTCAACAATGTTGAGTTTCAATGTTGATGACATGGCCAGTAATACGGCCATGTCCCTAAGTATGTCATAGCTACTGTAAGGAAAGATAATTGACATGACCATTAACATGCCCGTGTTGTTGAGCATGTCAAAGTTTCTGTGAGGCAGAATGAATGACATAGTCAGTGGCATGCCCATGTCATTGGACGTGTCAAAGCTTTTGTAAGAGTGGGTTAATGATATATTCATTAACACGCCCGTATTGTTGGACGTGTTACTTGAGGAAATTGTCCAAAATAACTCTTTTCTTTGTCTTTCATTTGTAATTCTTAAATTAAATGGTTTGATGTTGAGAATGCCTTAGAATATGATATTAAATGGTTGTTTATGAACACATTTCGTATAGGCATTGAGAGAGAGTAGTTTGTCCAACCTTAGTGTTGACTAACAACTTAGAAGAGAAGGTTGGAGGGAGTTTTGAAGCTTGTTTTAGAGTGCGTTCTAAGATATGTACAAACTATTGATAAATGGAATGTGATTGCATTACATTTGGCCTAACACATTTTGGATGGAAAATGTGTTAAGCTACTTGATACATGAACATTGTGTTATGACATGCAAATTATTATATATGCATTATGAAAAGCCATTATTAATGGCTAGATTGAATAAAATGTGAATTATGTGCAAAATATGAAAATGACCCAAAGTGTTTTGGTGTTGTGGTTTCATTATGAAATATCATATGCTATGATGAAATGTGGAAATGAAATGGCATTTATATGAATAAGAAAATGGGAAAATGAGAAAGGAATTGAGGATGGAAAATATGAAATAATTATATGCCTAGTATGTTATTCAATTTTCAGAATTCTGTGTTTGGCGGCATGCCTATAAGATTATCCTTAATATTTGCCTTTAGCGCTAGACGCTTGACATCACTATGATATGAATTGCCTTCGGGTCTAGCTTTTGAGCATTACTTGATTTGCCTTCGGGGCTAGACACACGGTGTCACTATGGACCAAAATAGTAACTGTGAGATTTGAATGATGTATTAGTTTTTTAGGCCCATGCTTTTGTATGTGTTTGCGTAAATTATTTAGTGATGAAAGTATGTATCTAAAAGTGAACTTGAATGTCACATTATTACATAGCATATGAGCATTTTGCATTGGCATTATTTTTTAAGTTTTGTTTTGTTATTATCAAAGTTTGTATCACTAAGCCTTTGGCTTAACAGGATTGTAACTCATCACGCGGTGATCTGGTAGAGCCGGAGAGTTCTAATAGACCCGGTCGAGTCTAGGTTTGAGTTGGTTGAGCTCAAAGCACTTCTGCTACAACAAGATCAGAGGCATTTTGCTAGCATGTATATATTTTATATTATAATACAATTTGATATTATATTATGTTTTTATTTTGGAATATATATATATTGTAACCTTTAAATAATATTTTGTATAATTTAGTAATATGACGCTTTAGACATTTTGATATATATATATATGTATAAATTTTTTGAGGAATGAGGAATAAAAAAATTATATTAAATCGAATTGTGACATACTTATATCATATACGCAAATTATATATATACTGGGTGTGTGTATTATACGTTTATAGGGTATAAGGGTGTTACATCAAGGGCAAGGATTTTTTCCATCATCAAGGATCATTGCTTCATTATCCATAATTAGTCCAAGCTTGTTTAGTCTCACCTCCTTTTTAGCAGGATATCCATCAATATCATTACAAGATGACAAGATAAAACTCTCCTCCAATCCTTCCTACATCATGAATGTTGCAAGCGGCAGCGCCCTTCTAAATTTAGGCAAAGGGTTGTTAATGGTGTGGGGCTTATCCGACTCAGGAAACTTTTCACTGCCAATCAAATCTTGGATCTCATACCTTAATTGAATACATTTATCTATCTCATGTCCTTGCACTTTATGGAATTGACAGAAGACCTTGGCATCAAAATTTGATCGCAGATGCTTGTGTAGAGGCTGAGGTGCCAATGGTTGTAGCAAATCCATCTTCATTAGATTTTTTAACATCTTTGATAAAAGTTCCCCCAAGTCTGAAAATTTACACTTCTTTGCTAGTTCAGTTGTTGTATTTTTCTCAACACCTATTCTTTCCCTTTGACTTTGCCCACTAGGGTGGTAGTCACCCTTATTGCTACACTTAGACAGCACATGGTTCGACTGGTCATGTAGAATAGGGATTGACTCCTCATTTTTTATTTGATCTCTATCAGTGGACCTGTTCCTTGTTAATGTTGCCTTTCCCTTCTTCTTTATATCAATGGGAGATGCCTCATTAACATTATTGATGATCTCTAGAATTTTAATCAACTGGGTCTTCATAATTTCAGCCAATTCATCTCGTAGCTTGGCCATCCTAGCATTGACAACTTTATCGATTATATCCCTTAGCTAATTTGCATCCATCCTCCCAATAAAGCACTTGAATAAAAATCACTTTGTAGGTGGTGTCGTTGTATGCTCTTAAACTGCTGTACTCCAAATTTGTGAGCCAGAAAGGATCAATGCCATGAAATGCAATGTGTGTATGCATGTATGCACAAGTAACAAACAAACAAAAATAATTAGGACATTCCTTCCAATCTTATAACTTTCACACATAAATGACTAGTCTCTTTTCCTATGTACATGATCAACAAAATATCAACATGGGATATTCTATTTTTGAAAAATCCCCTCGGACGGTTTAACCAATAGTTGTATTTTCCAATATAAAAGTCGGTCCATGATAACTCCCATTAATTAGGTTGTAATCCATTGAATCAACAAAAATTAGCTTTATGCTATATTGGATTAAAATAAAATTAATATGTTTATCATAAATAAATTTTTCATTTGGAAAATAACTAATGATCCATGGCAAAAATAAGCCCATGATTAATAATTCTTGGTATAAACTAGGCTCACAATTAATTTTTGATTTTCTATAATTGACCTAAATATTTATAATCTCTTTTTGTAATCTTTATATGAAGCGAAAAATAATTTTGTTTCAAAGTCCCTTAGGCTTTGAAAGTTTTTGGAACATAAGTTGGAAGGAGATTTTTGACCCATCTTGAAAGATTTTATGTTGAAAGACCATCTTAAAAATTTTAAAAATTTGAGATTTGGCCTTTTGGACTTAAAGGAAAAAACTATTTTTAAGCTTATAATATAGGTAGGTCATATTAGAAAAAGAACAAACTAATTAAGCCATGGTTTAAACCAAGATAAATTAATCATAGTCATACAACAAGCATTTAGGGTAAAAACCTAAGAAAAGTAGCCAGGTCAATTACATGAGCTTTAGTCTTTGGGTTGAAAGCTTAGGTTCCCATAGCAAGTATATACCAAAAGGCACAAAGCAATGAGTGGTTATGCCATGCTCAATCTCCATATCTTGAGTGAAAGTATGGCATCCCTCACATAACATAACATGGGTTACACAGGCGTCCTAACTCATGAACACGATGCAATCTAAATGATGCAATAGACAATATCATAATAAGAAAGAATAAAATAATATAAAGACCAACAGAATCAACTTCTCTTATTCCCAGTGGAGTCACCACTATGAGCGGGGATTTTTGCCCCCACTCCAATACGGAATGGTTCTTGCGACTTCGACACTGTTAGGCTCAGGACCTTAGAGAACACGAGCCTAAACCCAAAGAAAATGGGGTCTCCACCCGGACCGGCAGAGAAAAAGAAAGGGGTGGATGACTCAATTCCTAAGAAATCCCCAATAGGTTCGGAAAGTTGGATATGCGTGGGGAGGTGAGAATGACCCAGCACCCCCACCGTGCTCGGTTCATTGGAACTGACCTCTTTTTTAGGTCTAAATATTATTAAATTCTTAACTTATTATAGTATCATTCATACTACATGCAATAAAAATAAGTAATCACTTTATTAAAATCACAACAAGTTCAAAAAATTATTATGTATTTCACTTTATTAGACAATTGCATTTCACTTCTCCCATAACTCCACATGCCAGAAATGCCTAAACAACGCTATGATACCACTAAATGTAACATCCCCTGACAATTCTCACATAAAACTATCAGAGAATGTTACTCAATATACTATCAGTACTCTAATCAATCCAACGGTAAAGTTTCCTTTCAAAGTGTTACTAACAAAAATGTTCAAATAATAATACAATTTGTACAATACAATACTTATAAACCCAACATTTAAACTAATCTCCACTATCTTCAATAAACCAAATATTAATTATAAATTATATAACCATCATAAGTTTGTCAATCTAAAATAAATATATAATACATTACTTGATTTGATAATCATTCACTAAAATCTAAAACTTCATTCTTTAAATACATATATTTCTTTCATGTTTATAAATTTATACAATCTTTCAAATAGCCAAGATATTGCATATATATATATATATATATATGCTTCATAACTTACAAGTACAATATACAAAAGATCTTTATATGTACTGTAGATAATTTCTAAGATCTTTAATTTCACTTCTTAACTTGCTCCGATGACATGATACCTGTGTCAAAAAATAATTCTAACACGCTAAGCAAAACTTAGTGGTACTTATATAAACATATTTTGACACTTAATATTAAAGAAAAATACTTACGAAAATATAGTAATAATACTCAGTTTTAATAAATATTTCAATATATTAAATATTTTCAATAATAAACCAACATAATATTTTGATTACACAAAATAATAACTTTAATTTTATAAAAGTCATCATGCTATATTACACTTTTGGTATTGCAACTTTTCTCTTTTTGAATCATTATATTTAAGACTTACTTTCTCATTTGTTAACATTGCTCATATTACACTAATTTATTTTTCAGTAAGTCTTTCTTTTCAGTTTTACATATAGAATAATTTTATTCAATTTATAATTTTGGCACTTAGATTTAGTACTATACTTTGGAGCACTTTGTATTTTATATCATTATATACACTTTTAATCATTATAACACTTAGATAGTTACTGATCAATTCAATATTTTGAATATAATATTTATATTCCATGCATTAGAACTTTCACTTGAAATATTAATATATACATTATCAATCACTTTCACATTGTAACACAGTAAGTCGATTTTAAATAATTGACTTATATTATTGTTTTGCATTTCTTCCATTATTCATAACATCATATTCACGTATATTTTCAATATAGATAATTTCATTAAATATTTCCAAACATACTGAACTCGGATCATAGGTTTGGATAACGGGTTAGTGTAGCAATTTTAATGCCAAATCTCAAGAATGTATAATGGCAATTATGCCCGCTGTCACTGATGACACAATGTGTCCATTAATGGCACGAGGTGCCCACTATCACTATGGCTATCCTCCCTCTGGCTAGTCATTCAATCCAAAGCTAGATCTAAAATTAATATGATTTGGGCAATTCATTAGTTTTGATTAACATTGAATTATGTATATCACTTCAATGGAGCAATTCTTTAATCAACACTTGGTATTACACATATTTATCATATATTCAAAATTTTATTACACATATTTATCATATATTCAAAATTTAGTGCACTACTTGTTAGGGTTGATTTCAAAAATCTTTTACACTTTGAGGCCTTATAATCATTTAGGCCAAAATCACAAAAGAAAGATAAGAAAAAGAACTATTTTAGGCAAATTCTTCAAGTGACACCCCCAACGACATGGGCATGTCAATGATCGTGTCATTTGGCCATTCTTATAGAAGCTTGGACACACCCAATGACATGGGCAATGTCACTACCCTTGTCACTACTCCTACATTACAAAAGCTTTGACATGCCCAATGGATAATCTAAAGTGTTAAGTATTATAATGATGATGCATATGATACAATATGAACAATGTTATGTTTTATGCATTGTGAATCTTGTGAATGGTAATGTGTTATATGAATAATGTACTTTGAAATGTTATATCAATGAGGCCATTGTGATTGGCTATGATAACTCAAATGTGATGTGAAGCCATTGTGATTGGCTATGATGATTCAATTGAAAGAAATAAGGCATGTTTGCCTAATTGATGATGAGAATTGAGAATGAGATAATAAATGAATTGTGTGACTAATGTGTTATTCAATTTTCAGAGTTTGTTGTTGGTGGCATGCCTAATGATAGTGACACTCTCTTGAAGTTAGGTTGGGCTTGATCCTTGAAGCCAAGTTGGGTAGAAGTTTAACATGTTTTACTCCCCTTGAAGCTTGGTTGGATCTAGTCCTTGAAGCCTAATTGAGATGTTACAACCCTTGAAGCTAGGTTGGGTTGGTTCTTGAAGCCAAGTTGGGTTGAGACTTAGCATGCTTTGTTCCCCTTGAAGCTTGGTTGAACCTAATCCTTGAAGCCTAGTTGGGTTTATGATAATGATAAATGTGATGATTGAACCAAAACATCTACTCTGAAAATTGAATGGTATATTAGTGTGTTTTGGGCCCATGCTTGTCTTTGTTTAATGTGATTTATGAATGGTAAAATGATTGACTAATGAGTTATATGGAAGGATGTTGAAATGTGATATGTTTATATATGTGTACTTTATGAAATATATAGGTATGTTGTTAGCCTTCCATCTATGATGTTGATTTATTAATAAAATGTGTGAAATTACATTGCACTAAAGCATAATGCTAGCATACTTTGTACTACTAAGCCGTTGGCTTAGCGCGATAGTGTTTGATCGCGCAGGTGACAGAGTTGAACCTGAAGGCTCCTCGAGACCAAGTGAGATTAGACATTGAGGATTTTCTTTTGGGACTTAAAGATCAGAGAAGAGCTGCCAATCATGTATATATTCTATGTTGTGTAAACTTTGATTTATAACATATTTGTAATAACTTCCGCTGTGAATTATTAAACACTTTATATATAGTGTCTTTTGGATTTCTTTTATTTGTTTGAGATTGGTTTCACTTATTTACAAAGATATTTGTTGTGTCTTTTTAAACCGTGGCATTTTCTATATTCAGTATACGTATATTACGATCGTTTAAGCATGCTTGGTACGTATACAGGGTATAGAGGTGTTACACAAATCCCTAAGAATCTCTAACCAAATCGCAAGGAATAGATTAGAGAAATCACAAGAAACAAAACAAAATTTCAAAAGTTTGGGTGTGTACCTGAAATACAGTGGAGAATGTGACAAAATCAAAGGAAAAATAATTAAATCCTCTCCAAACCGTGAAATGGGAGTCAAAATCCCGTCTAGGATTAATGGGTATGTGATTTCTAGTATGAGAGTGTGAAAATTTTGAGAGAAAATCGATAAAGAGGGAAAGAGGAGAGAAGGAATTATGTTTAATTCAAAATTGGGTACTTCTTAAAAATACGTGGATATGCCCACAGACACGACCGTGTCTATGGGCATGTCATAACTGTTGGGTTTAAATTACACGACACGTCTAGTGACACGGGCATGTCACTGAGCATGTCGATGCTACTTGGACTCTTTAAATTTTGTTAAAATGAGACGACCAGTGAACCTAAATGAGTAGAAACCTCCAACTCGTGAAGTTGATGGTGCTCAAGTGCCTCTTCCTAGAGCATAATGGACTAACGCTCAAGAAAGGACTCTTTACAAGAATAATAGAGTAGCCTCTATTTGGGTGAATTCCATGTTGAGAGAAGAAGGTGGAAGAGTTCAACATCTCATTTGTACATATAGCATTCGAAAAACTCTTGAGAACTATCATGAGGGTACTACCCAAGAGAGGTTTGCTAAGACCGAAATGCTTATGCATGAGTATGAACTCTTCAAAATGAAGCCAAATAAAAATGTCACCGAAATGACAAATTGGTTACTTATGATTGTCAATGATTTGAAGAAATATGAAAAAATATATGATCATAGTGATGTCAACAGCAAAATTTTGAGAGCACTTAGAGCTAAGAAGAACTTTGAGTCAAAGGTTTCTTAAATTGAAGAAGCTCATGACCTTAGTAAAATAAGGACCGATAAGCTAGTTGGAAAGCTTCTTACATTTGAACTGCACACTGAAAAAGAAGATGATAAAGGTAAGAAGGACAAGAGGAAAGCAATTGCTCTCAAAGTCGTCAAAGAAGTTGAGAGCATGAAGAAGATGAAGAAATGGCCATGTTATCTAGAAGAGTAAGTGATTGGAAAAGAAAGAGGAGATAGCAAGTAAATAAAGGTAATCCTTCCAAACCCTCTTTCAAAGAAAAAGAGAAGAAAATTGAAATAAAATGCTACAAATGTGCAAGATGAGTCTCATCAAAATGAATTGTTTCAAATTAAAGACTAAGAAGAAATTGGATAAGGAAAAGAAGAAATATCTCAAAGCCATATGGGAGGATGACTCTTCAATTGAAGAAGAAGAGGAGGAAGAGCAAGGAACTGCAAATCTTTGTCTCATGGCTAGAGGAGATGATGATCGCACAAATGAGGTAGGTGCTCAATCCTTAAATTTTAATGCATATAGTGACAATGCTGATGATGCTTTAGATTATAGTGATTTAATTGAGCATATGAACCTAAGAGTCCAAAAATATTTTTCTAAAATGAAATTCTATAAAGAAAAATGCTCTAAGCTAGAAAAAGATTTTATATCTTTAAAACAATTCTACTTTAGAATTAAAGACCTATAATGAACAATTAATAAAATCATTGGATGAAATGTCAAAAAATTCATCTAGCTTAGAGAAAATTTCCAAGGAAAATGACATTTTGAAAGTAGAAATAAATGAACTAAAGAACTCTATTTCAAAGTTCTATAAAAGTAAGGAAGCCTTAGATACATTGATTAGAGTTCAAAGATCAACTTCCTCTAAATACAGTTTAGGGTTCAAGAGCTCTACTACTACTACATCTAATGCACCAACATTTGTTAAAGCCTCTACAATTCAAATCTCTAGTGTTGAAGTTGTAAAGAACACCAAAGCACTCATTAAGCCTAAAAGTCCCAAAAAGACTACTCAAAGCTCACTAGGCCATAGAACTAAGTTGCCAGTAACAAATTATGCATATATACATATACACAAAGAATGAACACAAGCACAAATATGCACAAAAATAATTTCACACCATACATATTTGTGATAGTCCACATAATCCATCAAAATTCAATAGGAGAAGAATGCCAAGATGTAAACCCTTGTATCATTGTCATTATTGTATGAAAGTTGGGCCCATAAGCACTTTTTTCTATATTAGGATGGCTCACCTCATATTAAATGATCCTACAACAACTAACCCCCAAGGACCCAAGTTCATTTGGGTACCTAAAAGAAGATGAACCTTATTGTCTTGTAGGTGTATCTAAAATCTACAATCCAAGAAAGCATTTGGCTTGTAGATAATGGATGCTCGAGGCATATGACCGATAATGCAAAACTCTTCACAACCTTTACTTACAAGCAATGAGGAAATATAACATTTGGAAACAATACTAAAGGTAAAATTATAAGTATTGGATCTATTAGTATGCTTGGTAAGAACTTGATTGATGATGTATGGTTAGTTGATGATTTGAAACATAATTTTCTTAGTGTTAGTCATTTATGTAATAAGGAATACAATGTCATTTTTAACTCTAAAGGGTGTAAAATTAACTCTCTTAAAGGATGCACTCTAACAATTCTTTTGAATGTTTGGTTAGTATTAGCAATGATGTTTGGCTTTGGCATAAGATTAGGAAAATGCTAGTATAGATCAACTATAATGTTTAAATAAGGAAGAACTTATGGATGGACTACCTAAAATGAAATTTCATAAAGACAAGATATGTGAACCATGTCAACTTGGGAAGTAACTCAAAAGTTTTTTCAAATCCAAGAATATTGTTAGTACTTCTAGACCTTTAGAATTAATTCATTTAGACTTGTTTGAACTAAATAGAGTTGCTAGTCTAGGAGGTAAGTTATACGCATTTGTACTTGTGGACTCTAGGTTTACTTGGGTTAATTTCTCAACTTATGAAATTGTAGCTTTTAACAATTTTAATTTTTTTTTCAAAAAGAGTTCAAAATGAAAAAGGCTATATGATCATATCCGTTAGAAGTGATCAAGGCAAAAAATTTGAAAAAGAAAACTTTGAAAACTTTTGCAATGAACTTGGTATTTCATATAATTTTTCAGCACCTAGAACACTACAACAAAATGGTGTGGTTGAAAGAAAAAATAGAACTTTGGTGAAAATGGCTAGAACAATGCTCAATGAGTATAGTTTACCTTTTTACTTTTGGGCAGAGGCTGTTAATACCGCATGTTATATTTCAAATCGAGTTTTCAAAAGACCTTTAATGAATAAAACTTCTTATGGGCTATGGAATGGAAGAAAACCCAAAATTTCATATCTTATAGTATTTGGATGCAAATATTTTGTATTGAATACCAAGGATAACATTGGAAAATTTTCATCCAAATTGGATGAAGATGTCTTTTTAGGATATAAATCCTCTAATAAAGCATATAGAGTATTTAATAGGAGAACTTTAGTAGTTGAAGTCTCAATGCATGTTATCTTTGATGAATCCTCCAAGCTTGATCATAGGAAGGGTAGTGTTATTGATAATTTTTCATGTACATTTGAAGAGCTTTAGATAAAAGATGTTCCAAAGGAAAACAATGATGAGCTAGGATAAATAGTGAAACAAGAAGAACCTAAGATAGAAGAGACTCAAGAATTACCCAAAGATTGGAATTATCAAAAGGATTATCCTAAAGAACTCATCATTGGTAATACTTCAAATGGAGTAACTACTAGATCAAAACTTAAGTATTTAGACTCCAATGTTGCTTTTGTTTCTCAAATTGAGCCAAGGACTATAGAGGAGGCTCTTAGTGATGAATGTTGGATGATTAATATGCAAGATGAATTTAATTAATTTGAAAGAAACAAAGTATGGAAACTTATTCCTAGACCTAAGGATCATCCAATTATTAGTTGTAAATGAGTGTATAGGAATAAACTTGATGAAGGTGGTCTCATCGCTAGAAATAAAGCTAAATTGGTAGCCAAAGGCTATAGTCAAGAAGGCATTGATTATGATGAGACATTTGCCCCCATAGCAAGATTAGAAGCAATTAGAATTTTGCTTACATTTGCATATCATATGAATTTTAAACTTTTTCAATTGGATGTCAAAAGTGCATTCTTAAATGGATTCATTAATGAAGAAGTCTATGGTGAATAACCTCCTAGCTTTGAAGACTATAGACTTCCAAATCATGTTTTCAAATTAACCAAGGCACTACATGGATTGAAACAAGCTCTTAGAGCTTGATATGATAGACTTAGTGCATATTTATTGGAAAATAGTTTTTCAAAAGGCAAAGTTCATACCGCACTATTTGTTAAAAAGAAATTGCATAACATTTCAATTGTACAATTTTATGTTGATGACATTATCTTTGGTGCTATTAATGAATCTTTGTGTCATTCTTGTATGACTCAGGAATTTGAAATGAGCATGATGAGTAAACTTAAGTTCTTTCTTAGTCTACAAGTTAAGTAATGCGAGGATGGTATCTTCATCAACCAATCCAAATACACAAAGGAACTTATCAAAAGTTTGGCATGGATGGTTGCAAGGCCAGTAAAACTTCAATGAGTACATCTTTGAAATTGGACAAAGATGAAGTTAGTAAGAAATTAGATGAAAAGAAGTATCGAGGTATTATCGGATCCTTACTTTACTTAACTGCTTATAGACCTGATATAATGTATAGTGCTTGTTTGTGTGTTAGATTGCAATCATGCCGTAAAGAATCTCATTTGAATTCCACTAAAAGAATTTTGAAATATTTAAGTGGAACAATATTTAGCACTTTGGTATCCTAGAAATACATTATTTACATTTTAGGATTTTTGGATGCCGATTTTGCTGGTAGCCTATTAGATAGGAAGAGCATGACCGAGAGCCGGTTGCTTTATCTACCATAAAAATTGAATATATTGCGGCTTGCTTTTATTGTATACAAGTCCTATAGATGAAGCAATAACTGCTAGATTATGGTAAAGTATTTGATCACATTCCCATTAAGTGTGATAGCACAAGTGCCATTAATCTATCCAAAAATCATATTTAACATTTTAGGTCAAAATATATAGATATTAGGCATCATTTTTTAAGAGACAATATTCAAAAGCAAAATGTCATTTTAGAATTTAAAGATACTCAAAATCAACTTGCTGATATTTGTACAAAACCCTTGAATGAAGAAAGATTTAATTTCATAAAAAAACATATAAGGATGATAGATAGAACAAACTCTAGATTGATTACTCCTACTCTTTGATGATTGAAATAATTTGTGTTGTTTGTATGAACATGACATTGATAGTGCTAACATTGCTTGACCTAACTCATCATTTATATTTATTTTGATCAATACATTAAAGCCACAAATTGAGATCTATAAAATTTCCCTTGAGACACTTAAATTTTTGAACAAATTTTGTATAGTCTTCTCAGACTATACATTAGTCCGACCATGCCCTAGGTTATCCTGTTCAAAATTTAAAATCTTTATAGGCCCGAGCATATTTAGACCTGGTCTAACCGTGCTTTTTCCAAATTTTTTATTGTTGTGTTGAAAAATGTTTAGTCCTCTTAGACTTTATCATTCCCAATCAAATTACATCAGTTCGACAGTACTAACTGAGGTCCGACCAGTATAACTCAAATTGTTTTCAAAAAAAGCCCTTAGAAGATGTTGAAAATGTGCATTTATCTTCTCCAACAGCTATAAAATGGCTAGTTTTACCTAAAAACTCTATAAATACACCAAATTATCAAATTTTATGAACTCTTATCAATTTCTAAGGCTTTAATCAATCAAACTCTTCAAAATCATTCTTGATCTTCCTCACTCTCAAGTTTTTCTTCATTCTCCTAAATGGCTCCAAAGAACTCTCACAAGAAAAAGTCTTCAAGACAAGAGAAGGGCAAGGGCATTACTACTTCTTCCACTCCAATGGAAGAATCTAGGATAAGAACTCATAAACTTAGACACCTTAGTGATGGAGAAAAACAAAGGTATGCTTTGATCCTAAACAAAATATGTCAACCCAACAAAGTTCCCTCATCTTTGACTCTAGAAACCTTAGGAATATAACCCAATATAAGAAACTACTTATCATGCCTTGGGTAGGAAAAGTTTTTTGTCCTAGAGAAAGATGATCTAGGTTGGGAATCTCTAACCAAACAATTTCTCACTACTTTGGTTGTTGAGAAAAGAGATATAGAACCCCTAGGACACTATAGTGTCACCTTTAGACTCTTCAATTTCACATACCAACTTTCTCTACAAGAATTTTCTTTCATTTAGGGATTCAACATGGAAGGTATTCTTCACACTTTTGATTCCTTAATCTTCGATGAAATTTTGCTTGACTTTTAGAAAGAAATTTCCATAGAAACCAATTTCCATAAATTATCTAATGCCAAACATCTTAAGACTTTACCTCTTTGGATCCTCTATAGAATCATCACCTGCACAATCAATGCAAGAGGAGAAAGCAATGAGAAGGTCACTAGCAAAGATCTTATATTTCTCTATTGCTTGGGGAAAGGTATAAAAATCCAAACCGGTAAGTTCTTAATTGATTCTTTTTCATCCTTAGGAATAAATCAACCAGTATAATTATGAAAACATCCTTCATCACCCAAATAGCAAAATATGTAGGTTCCCTTACTCCTTCCATTCTAGCCACTCCCTCCAATCCTCTTGATCCCGCCGAAGCTGCAATAAACATCAAATACTTGAAGCATGCCAAATGTATTATTAAAATAGAAAACAAGTATGAGTATGCTTTTGGAGCATAACGAGCTATAGCCAAATATAGAAAGAGACCGAGGGTTGTAGTTGAGGATCTAGAAACATCTCAAATGGAAATCCCAAGAACTCAAACACCTAGAGCTCAAGGATCAATTCTTGACATCCTTCATCAAATTCAAGGACAAATTTCCTCTCAAACCTCCCATGTTGATAATCTCACCAAGAGGGTCTCTCACTTCATATGGACTTTAGGGCAATACAAGAAGTCATAGGCATTCCCCAATGTCCTCCATTGGATAAAGAATGAGATGAAGGAGAACAAACCAAAGGCTTTGGTAAAGGCCTAAAAGAGGAAGAAGGGGATAAAGATGAGGAAGAGGGAAATGGAAATGATGATGACTTTGATACTCCATCATATTCTCATTGCTTTAATTGTCCTTTGTTGTGTTTTCTTTTTCTTTTACATCTTTTGTGATCTCATTAATTTGTGGCTCTTCATGTAATAGATCATATATATTTTGGTATTTTATTATTTTTAATATAATTGTTGCCTTGATTTTACTTAATTGATACTACTTGCTTTCCTTGCACTTTAAATCCTTTTTGTCTTTGTCAAAGGGGGAGAAGGAAAAACACATAACATAGATGATTGAATTGGAACATAAAAGGGGAGAATAACAAAGAGAATTCCTAACATTATTAATTCAATTCAATTTAATTGCTAAAGTTAAAAAGGGGGAGATTGTTAGCCAAACTCTTGGCTTAATGAACTTAATTTTGATATCAGGAAATTAAATTGAATGGCACTAATATTTATATCAAGTTACATTTTACAAGAACTTAATTTTTGGAAAAATTTCATGGAGTCCGACCGAACCAATAGTCAGGCTGACCGGACTCAAGCTATAGAAGTTAAAGAAATTTAGCTAGAGACACTCACGGTCATCAGTATTCTCATGTCTTCGGAGCATGGCTCACAGAACGACCAAACTAAACAATGGCATGACTGTATCAAGCATAAGCTAATCGGACCTGAAAGAAGTGGGACCATACTAAGACCGAGCTAAAATCTCAAAACTTTCGGTAGAGCTCACGATCACTAGTACTCAAAAACTTCAGTATACCACACCTGGTACGATCAGACCTTGATGCAATTCGACTAGACCGAGCCAAAAGGTGAAAATCCATATGAAGTTCACGGTCACTGGTACTCCCAAAATCCCAGCATACCACAACTAGATTGACCAGACCAGAATAAGAGACTTTCAAAATTATAGACGTTACTTATCCACTCAATTGGTAGATGCCACGTGTACTAGCCATTAAAGGAAAATCATAAAAAAATTGAATATCACGACAGGACCAACATGAGTCTGACTATATTGTGCCCTTAACAATAATTGAAGAGAAAACAAGTCAAAAAATATGTGCTCAGCTATCAATCCACTTTTCAAATGGCTAGTTGAAGGCTATAAATACATG
The DNA here is from genome assembly GCA_947685225.1 of Garcia nutans. Lineage (NCBI taxonomy): Eukaryota > Viridiplantae > Streptophyta > Magnoliopsida > Malpighiales > Euphorbiaceae > Garcia > Garcia nutans. The sequence goes on from CANTUV010000024.1 coordinate 56,926,310, forward strand.
AAGGAACTTCTTTTTGAATAAGAATCAAGGTTGAGAAAGCTAAGATAAACCACTGTCATTTCTTTACATCAAAATTTCTATTTGTAATCTTTGAGTATTGGGTGTGAGCATTAAATACCATTATGTAAGTTTGAGTGTGAGCTTTGAAACACTTAAGTTTTAGAGTAAGCTTGGAAAAACTCTTGTTGGGTTGTGAGGAAATTACTCAAAATCGTGTAAAAGTTTAGTGTGAGTTGTGAAAATGCCTAGTTAGGATTGAGCTTGTAAAAATCCAAAGTTAGTGAACTTCTCAACTTAAAGGTTAGGGAGTGGATGTAGGATTGATTTGATCCGAACCACTATAAATTTCTTTTGTTCATTCTACTCTACTCGTCTCTTTCTTTGCTTTATTGTTGCTTTTAAATTTTAAGTTGGCATCACTTCTTCAAAACAACCGATTCACCCCCCCCCCCTCCTAGTTGCCATTTTGAGATAACAGAGATGGGCATAATTTGTGTTGTTAGGGGTCATGGGATGGATATGTGAAGTTAGGATTTTTGATGAAGGTCTCAATAATTGTTAAAATGGATTAATTTGATATTGTTTTGATGCATAATTGGTGATGTTATGATTGGATGATGAAAATAACTTTGGTTTTGTGAGCATGAATTTTTGCCTCCATTTTCGATGGAATAATTCTTATGACTTCAACATTGTTAGGCTCTGGGCCTTAGAGAACACGAGCCTAAGCCCTGAGAATAGGAGTTGCCACCCGGATGGATCGGGAAAGAAATAAAAGAGGTAGATGACTCGATTCCTAAGGAATCTCTAACCCCTACTGGGTTCGAAAAGTTGGGTATACATGTAGAAAGTGAGAAGTTACCCAACACCCCTATAACGTCTGATTTATTAGAACCGACCTCTTTTTTAGGCCTTTGATAGTCTGGATCAGCTAGAGTTTATTGAACAACTTGGTTCCAAGTCTCTATGTTTGCTTTCTGCCTCTCTAGTGTTCTATGTGTTTAGGGTCACTCTCTAAGTCTTGAGGTTGAGCTTGAGGATAGACCTATGCAGAGCTAAGTCTTGAGATTGAGCTTTAATGTATTGACACATTAGGACCAAATCAATAGTTCTGGAACTAGGATATTGTATAGAGACCTGTTGGGACCAATGAGTGTGTTGTAAGATGTGTTATATATAAATGATGAGATAACAGGTAAATAATGAATATAATATGTCAACGGTATTAGATAATATTATAAAGTAATAAATGTGTAAATGAGTGTTTCATTGTGATGATAACATGATGTGATGTGTTTCTTGGAAAATTTGCATTGGTTTTAAATAGATTTTGTTATAAAAAAATATACCACAAACCTTATGAGCTTAGCGCACTTGACTGTATCGCGCTGGTAATAGGACTACATATCAAGGTAGTCCAGATTGTGATTGAAACTTGGATATTGTGTGTGCCACAAGACCAACTTGGACCGTGTTGCATATATGTCTAGTTTTCCTTACTAAGCACTTTGGTTTTGTACAATTAAACACAACTTATGTATATTAAATAAGTTTTTGGGAATATTATGTATATATACATGTACTTATGCTGAGAAATGTTTTAAAAATGAAACCTTGGGAGTAGAGTTAATGAAATGGTGATTTGGTGAAAATGTGATTTTAGGAGTGTAATTTTTATGCAGGTTGTGTTTTTGATAATTTGGGATTTATTGGAATTATAGACAAAGTACTCTAGCAAAATTATCCTAGAGATTTTCTTTCGAAAATTAATCAAATTGTATTTTTTCTAAATTTATTCACTTGATATACACACATTTATAATATTGTATTTTATAAATTATCAAATGAGAGTATTTCTACAGTTAAATATTGTAGTGCTTTTATATTCTATATATGTACTTTACATATACGGGGTATATGTATTGTACGTGTATAGAGTATAAGGGTGTTACACTCCAGTTTTGCATCCTTTGTGGGTCAGGCCTGAAAAGGCATGCTTGGGCTGAGGCATCCACACATATATGAGAAAGCAAGATTGTACATTGAAAAGAAGAACCAACACTATGCACTCCAAGCCAACAAGTGGAGGAAAGCCATTAATTTTCAACCGGGTGATTAGGTGTGGGTGCATTGAGGAAGGAGAGATTTCCTAATCATAAGAAGTCTAAGCTTGATCCAAGAGGTGATGTACCATTCCAAATCATAGAGAAAATCAATGACAACATTGTAGACCTCTAATTTTGGCCCTAAACAAGTTCAGGGGACAAGCCAAAATTAATCCTTAGTCTGATCCAATTTTAAAGAGTTGAATTTGGTTTGTTCCAATTTTAAAAGCTTAAACTTAGTCCAATTCAATTTTTAAGAGCTTAAAATAAGTTTGGTTCAATTTTAAAGGCCTAAACTAAGTTCATTCTAATTTTTTAAAGACAAACTGAGCCAGTTCAAGGTTAAAAAGTGAGTTCATGGCTAATTGGCCTAGCAAGTCACCAAGAGTCCTTAATTCGGGCCAAGTTCATTTTGAGTCATTTTTAAATTTCAATAAGACTTAGGTAAGCAGCAAAAAATGTTTGGATGAGAATTGATAAGCCAATGTTGCCCTAATGGTTGTTTATAAATACAAAGCCAAGAGCCATAAAAGAGTGGAATTAAGAACAGAAATGAGATAGAGAGCAATTGATCAAAATCAAACAGAGACAATAAAACCAGAATACATCAATCATAAAGGAGAGGTAGTAGCTTAAAGCAATCACTGTCTTTGGATTACCTCACTCAGCCAAGATTTAGATTGATCCAGGCAGTAGCATTCATCAAGCTTGGTTCAACAGATTAAATTTGATGGAGCCACCAATGCAGGTACAATTTCTATTTGCCAATTCAATTGAATTCATTGATTAGCTTTAATACTTTATTCACTGTGTTATCAAACTATGGATGGGATTTTATAACATCTCTTGCAGTAAACTATAGGTTCGGATTTGAAATTAGTCAAAAGATCAATAAATCCTAACTTTGACAATCCTTAATTCTATTTTATATCTTAGAATTATATTATAGGATCTTTATTGTATGTTGCATCTTAGGTTTAAGATTAAAATATTTTTGTACATAAGACCCTAGACTATATGGATTAAACCCTAGGTTAAAAACCCTAATTTGCTATAAAACCCTAGAATTGTATAACTAAAACCCTAACTTTGAACCAAAAACCTAAATTGCATGTCCATCCTTAATATTTAGCATAAAACCCTAATTCTACATGTTTAGCCTATGTTATATTTTAACCCTAATTTAGGAAAAATCCTAATTTGACCAATTAAAGCCCTAAAAATCCAATTTTGCAATAGAAACCCTAACCTTATAGTAAAACCCTAATTTGTTTAATAAAACCTTAGTTTGGTAATCTAACCTTGATATTAATGGTGGAACCTTAAATTTAATTATTTAATTTATTGTTATTTGTTTATGATGGACAATGTGATTTGTTTATTTGGATCTTCTTTTATAGTTTATCATGGATGATTAAATGGTATTTATTTGTTATTGTTTGGGTTTTTAAAAGAAGATGTAAATGGCATATTTTCACTTTATGGGTGCCTTATTTTAATTATATATTTAATTATAAGGATTTTAGGATATTGTAAGAGACACATTTCCATCAATTATTGGATTTCCCATTTTATTTATTTGTATGGACATTTAAACGATTGTAAGGGCATGTTTTCATCTTGCATGAGTGCCCTTTTTTATTTATTTGTTTGATCTATAATATAATGAATGTTCATTTATTTTAATTGCATCTAATATGGATAGTATTATAATAATTAAGAATTCAATAATATTTAGACCTGAAAAGGAAGCCAGTTCCAATAAACAGGGCATTGTGTGGGTGTTGGGTCATTCTCACCTTTTCCATGCATACCTAACTTTTCGAACCCAATAGGGGGTTGGAAATTCTTTAGAAATTGAGTCATCCACCCCTTTCTATTTTTTTGATCCATCTAGGTGGTGACTCCTATTCTACGGGTTTAGGCTTGTGTTCTATAAAATCTCGAGCCTAATAGTGCCAAATTCGCAAGAATAATACTATCGGGAGTGGGGAAAAAATCCTCGCTCACTGTGGTAACTCCACTGGGGATAAGAGAAATTGATTCCATTGGTCTTTATATTATTTTATTTTTTACTATTATGATATTATTCATTGTATCATTTAGATTGCATTGTTTGTGTGTGAGTTAGGATGCCTATGGAACCTATGTTATATGTATGTGAGTGATACCATACTTTCATTTAAGGTTTGGAGATCGAGCATCGCATAACCACTCATAGCCTTGTACCTTTTGGTATATATTTGCTATAGGAGCCTAAGCCTTCTTACCCTAAAGACTAAAGCACATGTAGTTGGCCTAATAACTTTCCTTAGGTTTGACCTAATTATTTGTTATTTGACTATGGTTAACATGTCTTAGATGAATTATGGCTAATTTGATTTATCATTTCCTAATATGACCTAATTATGGTATGAGCCCAAAAATATTTTTATGGTTCAAAAGTTATTTTAAGCCCAAAGCCTAAAATTATTTATGGTCCAAAAGTTTTTTTAAGCCCAAAGCCTAAAATCATTTTCAAAACTTTTATGAAATCTTTTCAACAAAATGTGGTCAACAATTGCTTTCTTGTGGCCCAAGTTTGAAGTCTAAAATTGATTTTTGAAATCCATTTTTACAATAGGCTTTGAAATATTTCTAAAGAAGGGCCCAAAATCATTTTTACTTCATGACCCATCTATCAAAATCAAGCTTTCATTGAACTTTGAGAATCAAAACCTTTTCACAATAAGACTTTTTTTTTTTTGAAATGGGCTTTTAGTCAATTAGGTCAATTATGAAAAATCAATTACATGCCTTATTTATGCCAAGACTTGTTAGTTGTGGGCTTGTTTGTGGCATGAACCATTAGTTGCCTTTTCCAAATGGCAAGAAACCTTGTAACATCCGTGATTTTGGAGAAATTAAATAAGTATTTGGAGAGATAAATTGTATATATTCAATATATATATATCTAGAGTATACATAACATATACATACGGTATATTAATTGTATATGTTGGATTAATACATTACATACTTAATATTTAATACACACATAAGGTACATTTGATGTGTATATAAGATACACATTACTTGTGCAAATGTGTAATATCCTAAATTTTTGAAAAGTTCGAATTTTTGGAAATTTGATAAAATAAATTATAATTTAAATGGATAAATTAAATTAATGGTTTTAAATGAAAAATGAAGGGGTTTTAAATGAAAAAGTGGATAATAAATGTGATATATATGTAAAATATACATAACATATAAAAGTCAACACTTTTTAAAAAAGAAAAGTCAAAGTAAAAGGGTATTTTAGTAATTAAATCTTAGAAATTCAAAATTAATAAAATAATTCAAAAATAAATTATTTTTGAATGGAAGAGGAAAATTATGACTTTTAATTTATTAAATAAATAATTAATTATTAATTATTAAATTATTTTAATATATATATGGTTAAAAATAAAAGATGAAAAGAAAAAGAAAATTTAAAAGTTTTTCATCTTCTTCTTCTTCTCCATCAAGGGCCAGCCACCATGGCTATTAACCTCAAGAATTTTGATCTTCCATACTCCACAAATTGAAGGATTCAACAAGTTTAAAGTAGATTTTTGGTGATTTCCACCAAAATTAGTAAGTTCCCAACTTCTTTCTTTGGATTTCATAGGAATTGTGATTATGTTTGTTTTGGTTTTTAAAGTTCTAAGATTTAATTGTCTATTTGGGTATATATGAAGTTATTTTAAGTGATTAACAATGATTTTAAGGTTGGATTAAATAAATGGTTGAGTTTGGGTAAGATTGGTGAAGAGAGAGAATTTAGGGTTATGTAATTTTTGGGGTTTTGAAATCATGGTTTTTAATTGTGTAAATTGATTCCAAATGAGTTGTTTTGATACATAAAAAAGTATTTTAAAGTCAAATATTGGATTTGATTGTGTTTGGTTGGAGTTTGAGAATGGAAGTGGAGATTTAGGGTTTTGGAAAAGTGATTTTCCAAAGTGGTTGAATTGTGTGATTTTATTTGTTTAAGCATGTTGTTTAGTATTAAAAGTCATGAATATAAGCTTGAAATGAGTAATGGATTGTGTTGGAATGAAAAACCTTCAATGGGGGAAGGTTATGCCATTTTATGGTTTTGTATATAAGAGTGTATTTTTATAATGTAAATGGTTCAAATGTATTAAAATATGCTTCTAATGATATTAATAAACTTAAAACACTAATTTAAATGGCTCGATATGGTTTTTCAAAGTTAAAGTGAGGTGAAGCTTAATTTTGGGATTTGGTTTAGAGTGATGTTTAATTATGGTTTGATGTTGAGAATACCTTAGAATATGATATTAAATGATTATGTACAATCACATTTGGTATAGGCATTGAGGGAGATTGATTTGCTTCATCCAAGTGGTGAAGGGCAAGTTGGAAGGATAGGATTGGAGGTTGTATTAAGCTTGCTTTGGGTTGCTAGTAGAGGTATGTACAAACTTTGAGTATGATGTTTATATTTGCATGACATTTGAACTTAACACATTTTGGTTGAAAAATGTGTTAAGCTACTTGGTTCATTGATTAAGTATGAATAATGTGCTATGACATTTGTAATGTCATATATGTGTTAAATGCATTGGGAAAAGCCATTGATAATGGCTAAATTGTGTAAAGTGTGAAATATGCATATTATGTGAAAATATCCAAAGTAATTGGGTAATGTGTTGTGAATGCAAAAATGAGATATGTGGAATAATGAAATGAATTGATATTGATAAAAATGAGAAAAAAAATGAGAAAAATGAGAAAAATGAGAAAGATGTGAAAAATGAGAAAAAAAAAATGTGAAAATAAGGCAATGAGCCTAGTTTGATTATGAGAAATAAAATGAGAAATGAATTGTGAAAGTATTTGATAATGAGATAAATGAATTAATTGTGTGCCTAGTATGTTATTCAATTTTCAGAGTTATGGGTTTGGCGGCATGCCTATGAATTGCTGGGCAGGTGAAAAGATTGGATTGTAAACTGAGCCCAGCTGATAAATGATAAATATGATGTTTTTGGGGTGAAAAGACTAGGTCGTAAGCCTAAAAAACAGTAACAGTCTAGCCGGGTTGAGGACCAAGATACTAGGGCCTAAGGGTCTAGCCGGGTTAAGGTTCAAGAGACTGGGGCTGTTACATTATCCATGGATATATATATATATCCTACGGGCTAGACACATGGTGTCATTATGGACCAAAGAACTCTAAAATTTGAATAGCATATTAGATCCTTTTTGGGCCCATGCTTGTCTTTGCTTTAATGTGAATTATGAATTGTGATACAATTGAGCAATATAATGTTATGAGTTGTGAGTATGAAATATTTGAAAAATATAAGAAAGTGAAATGATGTGACCTCTATATGCATTGTGCATTGGCATTACTTTACATTTTTATTATTATCAAAGTTTGTACCATTAGGCTTCGGCTTAGCGCAGGTGTCATGGACGTTTTGGTAGAGCTGGAGAGTTTTACTAGACCTGGTCGGGTTTAGATTTGTATTTATTGAGCTTGAAGAGCTATTTTGAGTACATCAAGATCAGAGCCAGTTGCCAGCATATACATTTTTTATTTTATTCAGAGTGTTTATTTTATGCAGGTTGTGTTTTGTTGAATTTTTGAAACGTTCAAATTACAAACAAAACTCTGACGAATTTTTTCCAGAGATTTTCATATAAAATATTTATTTTGGATTCCTATAACAAGCAAAGAATATTTATATACTATTTATTTTATATATATTAGTATTTGAAATCTTAAAACAGAAATGTAAAAATTTTTATTAAATCGGTCTTTGACATTTTTATATCGTATATGCATATTTTACATATGCTGAAAATATGTATTGTATAGGGTATAAGGGTGTTACTTTTATTTTCGGTAGAAATGGTACTGGATGGCTCACGCTGGCTCTCTTAAGTGGGAGGTCAAGTGTTCGATCTGGGGAGGCAACTTCTTAGGGAGCCAAATAAACAAATCCTGCTGGAGGGTCCGCGAGGGCAGTCCAGTACTGTGACGGCCTGCCGGGTTGAGGGCTAGGACTACGATCCACCTACCAGAGAAAAAGCCTAATAGACCAGCTGTCGTAAGACCGTGCAGGTGGGGTCATTACAAACCTAATTATTATAAGCCCATTAATTATATACTAATCCAACATGCAGCTAAAATGCTATTGAATTTCAATTGACCCAAAAGGATTAATACTTAATTAATGAGATTTATCATTTCAACATTTGGAAAATAAAACTATTGGTTATCTCATATGAGTGATTCTTCCAAAAATAAGGGTATCTCCTATTGATATCTTTGTTGACCATGACACCTAGGAAAAGAGACTGGCTAATCTTGTATCTCTGACTACCATGCTTGAGGCCCCACTACTCATGTTCTCTATATCTTGAAGATGAAGTTGTGGATGTGACATCACATGACGACCTAATGCAAGGCCTACATGAATATCATGAAGGTGCCAATGGGAGTGCTTTAGCCTATCACCTCGATCTGTAAGTCAATAGAACCAATGTAAGTATGCATATCACGTATACATGCATACATGAGCATGTCACATTATATTTTTGTTATCTATTCTTTAAGCAGCCAATACTCTTGAAGCATACAATGAGAAGTAGAAAAAGTGTCAGGGGGCATGAAAGGTCCATTGCTTGAGAAAGATCCAATCACTTTGCAAAAATGGAGCTTGCTCAAAGAACAAGACAAAAGTATTGGTTGAAGCCTAATAGGCACAAAATCATCAGTTTGAGCCTACATAGGGGGGCAAAACTTCTCCTTTTAATTTTTGATTTTATGCATGTACAAAATATTTTTAGACTCTTTTTCAATGTTCTATCATACATGGGGAAAAGAGAGGATATGAAGGCTAAAGGGTTAAAAAATAGTCAATTTTTTTTGCAAAACAGAATCCATTAAAGAATGGCACAAGTGGCTAGAAGAAAGCCAGAACACTCAAATGAAAGAAGATACAAATGACAGAATTTAGTCAAGCTAGAAGAGCTAAAGTTGATGGCTAGAAGAAAGCCAGAATTCTCAAATGAGTGAAGGTCAATCAAGCTAGAAGAGTTGAAGTTGATGGCAAGAAGAAAGCCAAAATTCTCAAATGATAGAATGTAAGTCAAGCTAGAAGAGCTTTGCAGGTCCAGAACCCAAACAAATTCATGGGTCCAAAACCCAAACCAATTCACGAGTTTAGAACCCAAACCAATCCACGAGTCCATACCCAAAATAATTCATGGGTCCAGAACCCAAACCAAAATTTTGGGTCCAAAACCAAAACCTACTCACGGGTCTAGAACCCAAATCAATTCATTGATCAAGAACCCAAAACAATTTACGGTCCAGAATCTAAATCAATTCATGGGTCTAGAACCCAACTCAATTCATAGGTCTAGAACCCAAATCAATTTATAGGTCCGAACTCAAACTAATTCTCGGGTCCAGAACCCAAACTAACTCGCGGGTCCAAAATCCAAAATAATCTCGGTCGAGAGCCCAAACTAATCACGGTCCAAAACCTAAACCAATCAAGGTCTAGGACCCAAACCAAGACAATTCGTGTTCAAAACCTAATCCAATTAGGGTCCAAAACCCAAACTAAGATATTGTGCCTCCAGAACCCAAACCAATTCAGGTCTAGAACCCAAACCAATCCGGATCCAGAAGGCGGCTCGATTTTGCTTTCCAAAATACAAATTTGTTTTTCACTCTTTAAAATAAATTCAAGATCGTTCAAGCAGGGGGCAAGACTATAGACCTCTAATATTGGCCCTAAACACATTCAGGGACCAAGCCAAAATTAATCATTAGTCTGATCCAATTTTAAAGAATTGAATTTGATTTGGTCCAATTTTAAAAGCTTGAACTTAGTCCAATTCAATTTTTAAAAGCTTAAAATAAGTTTGGTTCAATTTTAAAGGTCCAAACTAAGTCCAGTCTGAATTTTTAAAGATAAACCAAGTCAGTTCAAGGTTAAAAAGTGAGTTAATGGGCCTATTCACCATGAGTCCTTAATTTAGGCCAAGTTCATTTTGAGTTGTGCTTAAATTTCAATGATATTTGGATAAGCAGCAAAAGGTGTTTGAATTGGATGAGGATTGATAAGCCAATGTTGCCCTACTGGTTGTTTATAAATATAAAGCCAAGGGCCATGAAAGGGAGGAAATTAAGAACATAAACGAGACAGAGAGCAATTGATCAAAATTAAATAGAGACAATAGTACCAGAATATATCAATCATAAAGGAAAGGCAGTAGCTCAAAGCAATCATTGTCTTCAGATTGCCTCACTCATCTAAGATTCATATTGATCCAGGTAGTAGCATTCATCAAGCTTGGTTCAACGGATTAAATTTGATAGAGCCACCAACGCAGGTACAATTTCTATTTTCCAATTCAATTGAATTCATTGATTAGCTTCAATACTTTACTCATTGTGTTATTAAATTATAGACGGGATTTTATAACTTCTCTTATAGTATGCTATAGGTTCATATTTGAAATTAATCAAAAGATCAATAAATCCTAACTTTGAACCTGAAACCTTAATTATATTTTATATCTTAGAATTATATTATAGGATCTTCATTGTATATTGCATCTTAGGTTTAAAATTAAAATTAGTTTTGTAAGTAAAACCCTAGACCACAGGGATTAAACCCTAGGTTAAAAATTGTAATTTGCTATAAAACCCTAAAATTGTATAACTAAAACCCTAACTTTGAACCAAAACACTAAATTGCATATCCAACCTTAATGTTTAGCATAAAACACTAATTGTACATGTTTAGCCCTAATTAGCACATTAATCCCTAGGTTTGCATGTTTTACCCCTAATTTTGAAAAAATCCTAATTTGACCAATTAAAACCCTAAAAATCCAATATTGCAATAGAAACCTAACCCTATAGTAAAACCCTAATTTGTTTAGTAAAACCTTAGTTTGGCAATCTAACCTTGATATTAATGGTGGAACCCTAAATTTAATTATTTAATTTATTATTATTTGTTTATGGTGGATAATGTGATTTGTTTATTTGGATCTTCTTTTATTGTTTATCATGGATGATTAAATGATATTTATTTTATATTGTTTGGGTTTTTAAAGAAGATATCAAAAGCATGTTTCCACTTTATGGGTGCCTTATTTTAATTTTGTATTTCAATTATAAGGATTTTGAGATGTTGTAAGGGATATGTTTTCACCTATTGGTGAGTGTCCTCGTTTATTTACTTATATAGACATTTAAATAGCTGTAAGGACATATTTTCATCTTGCATGGATTTTCATTTTTTTTTATTTGTTTGTTTGATCTATAATATGATGGATATTCATTTATTTTAATTGCATGTAACATGAATAGTATTATAATAATTAAGAATTCAATAATATTTAGACTTGAAAAGGAGGTCGGTTCCAATGAACCGGACATTATGGGGGTGCTAGATCATTCTCATCTTTCCCATGTGTACTAAACTTTTCGAACCAAATAGGGAGTTGGGGATTCCTTAGGAATTGTGTAACACCCGTATACCCTATATACGTACAATACATATTTCTAACATATGTAAAATATGCATATATGGTACAAAAATGTCACCGACCGGTTTAATAAAAATTTTCCACATTTCAAATTTAAAATTTCAAATACTAAATATAAAAAATTAAATAGTATATAAATATTCTTTGCTCGTTATAGGAACCCAAAATAAATATTTTATAAGAAAATCTCTGGAAAAAATTAGCCAGAGTTTTGTCTGTAATTTGGACATCCCAAAATTTAGCAAAACACAACCTGCAAAAAGAACACACTCCCAAATAATTTCAATTCACCATCTCAACTATACTCCTCAATTTCACCAAATTTCTCAAACATTTATATATATATATATATAATTTAAAACACACTTACACTCCCATTTCAAATAACTTGACCCAAATTTTCTTTATAGTTTACAATACATAAAATCCAAAACATAATATATTATGCATAATACTCAAAATATACAATAACACAAATTATATACATGCTGGTGACAGTGTTTTTGATCTCAATATCAACTCTACACGCTCAACCACAAGTCTAGACTCAACCTGATCTAGAAGAACTCACTGGCTCAACTGAATCCACCCTGTCACCTGCGCGATATAAACAATCGAGCTAAGCCGAAGCTTAGTGGTACAAACTTTGATAATAACAAAAATCAAATGCAATGCCAATGCACAATGCTTATGAATATCACATCATTCCATTTTCTTATACTTTTCAAATATTTCACATAAAAACAAACACAAATATGGGCCCAAAGATAACTAATATGCTATTCAAATTTCAGAGTTACTATATTGGTCTATAATGACACCATGTGTCTAGCCCCGTAGGCAATATATCAATGTAATAATTCAACTAGGCCTGAGCTTCCAATCCAGTCATTTCACCCAGCCTAGCTTTAAATATTTATTTTTGAGACTTACGACCCGATCATTTCATCTCAAAAATATTTTTACAATGACGCCCAGCGTCTACCCCGTAGGCAATCATTGGCATGCCGCCAAACACATAACTCTGAAAATTAAATAACATACTAGACACACAATTTATTCATATTTCTCATTATTAATCTCCTTCTCATCGTCACATATTCAATATAGGCACATTGCCTTATTTTCTTATTTTTTTTTATCACTTTTCTCATTTTTCTCATTTATCTCAATATCAATTCATTTCATTATATTTCCACATATCTCGTTACATTATATCACATTTTTTTTCATTCACAACACATTACCCAATCACTGTAGGTAGTTCCACATAATACACATTTTAATCACATTTACACAATTTAGCCATTATCAATGGCTTTTCACAATGCATTTAACACATATATGACACTACAAATGTCATAGCACATTATTCATGCACAACCAATGTACCAAGTAGCTTAACATATTTTTCAACCAAAATGAGTTAAGCCCAAATGTCACGCAAACATAACCAATGTATTCAAAGTTTGTACATACCTCAAATAGCAACCCAAAGCAAGCTTAAACAACCTCCAACCCTATCTTTCCAACTTGCCCTTCACCGCTTGGATGAAGCATATTAACCTCCCTCAATACCTAAACCAAATGTGATAATAAATAATCATTTAGTATCACATTTAATGGCATTTCTAATATTAAACCATAATTAAACATCACTCCTACATATTTCTAAAAATTTAGCCTTTCCTTACTTTAACATTAGGACTCCATTCTATTACATTTAAATTAGTGTTTTAAGTTTATTTATATTATTAAAAACATATTTTAATATATTTAAACCATTTACATTACAAAAACATATTCTTATACATAAAACCCTAAAATGACATAACCTTCCCCATTGAAGGTTTTCCATTCCAACACAATCCATTAATCATTTCAAGCTTATTTTCATCACTTTTAACACTAAACAACATGCTTAAACAAATAAAATCACACAATTCAACAACTTTGAAAAGTTACTTTTCCAAAATCCTAAATCTCCACTTCCATTCTCAAACTCTAACCAAACACAACCAAATCCAATATTTGGCTTTAAAATACTTGTTTATGCATCAAAACAACTCATTTGAAATCAATTTGCACAATTAAAGCTCTTGTTTTCACAAAACCAAAAGTTCCATAACCCTAAATTCTCTCTCTTCACCATTCTTTATCCAAACTCCATCATCTCTTCAATCTAACCTTAAAATCATTGCTAACTACCCAAAATAACATCATACACACTAATTTCAATAATTATAACATACAACTTCAAAAATCCAAAACTCACATAACTCAATTTTCCATGGAATTCAAAGAAAAGAGTTGAAAACTTACCAAATTTGGTGGAAATCACCAAAAATCCACTTTAAACTTGTTAAATCCTTCAATTTATGGAGTATGAAAGAATCAAATTCCTTGGTCTAGCTCCCATGGAGGTTCGGCCCTTGATGGAGAAGAAGAAGATGGAAAAACTTTTTAATTTTCTTTTTCTTTTCATCTTTTATTTTAAACCATATATATATTAAAATAATTTAATAATTAATTATTTAGTTATTTATTTAATAAATTAAAAGTCTTAAATTTTCTCTTTCATTAAAAAATAATTTATTTTTGAATTATTTTATTAATTTTAAATTTTTTAAAATTTATTTACAAAAATGTCATTAGACTTTGGCTTTTCTTTTAAAAAGTGTTGACTCTTATATGTTATGTATATTTTACTTATATATCACATATATATATATTCGACTTTTTCATTTAAAATCCCTTCATTTTTCATTTAAAACCATTAATTTAATTTATCCCTTTAAATTATAATTTATTTTATCAAATTTTCCAAAAATTAAATTTTTTTAAAAATTTTGAGATATTACAATTCTCTCCCCCTAAAACAAATTTCGTCCTCGAAATTACCTGTTCTCAATGTGGAATAATTGGAAAAACTGACTCTGCATTGCCTGCTCACTTTTTTTATGTCGCCTCCTCAGTGACATGATTCCTCCAAAGGACTTTCACAAGTGGCACCCTCTTATTCCTCAATTCTTTAACATTTCGTGCCAAAATCACCACTGGTTCTTCCTTGTAAGTCAGATCTGGACTCACCTCAATTGACTCCACTGATATGATATGAGATGGGTCAGACATGTATCTCCGAAGCATAGAGACATGGAAGACATTATGAATTAGATCCAATTCAGGCAGCAAAGCTAGTCTATAGGCCACTGTACCAACTCTCTCCAACACCTCATATGGTCCTATGAAATGAGGACTCAACTTTCCTTTTCGATCGAACCTCAGAATCTTCTTCCATGGAGACACCTTCAGAAACACTTTATCTCCTACACTGAACTCTATGTCTCTTCTCTTTAAATCTGAATAGGATTTTTGTCAGTATGAAGCTGCTTTCAAAAGACCCCGAATCACCTTCACTTTCTCTTTTGTTTCCTTAATGAAATCGGGACCGACCAGTTTACCTTCTCCGACCTCATCCCAACACAAAGGTGTTCTGTATCTCCTGCCATATAAAGCCTCATAAGGAGCCATCCCAATACTGGACTGATGACTGTTGTTATAAGCAAACTCAATTAGTGGCAAAAATCTATCCCAATTCCCGGTAAAATCAATGATACAACTCCTCAACATATCCTCCAGAATCTGTATCACTCTCTCTGACTACCCATCTGTCTAAAGATGGAAAGCAGTACTAAAATGCAACTGAAAACCTAAAGCATCATGCAAACTCTTCCAAAACCTCGAAGTAAACTGGGTATTTCGATTCAACACTAAAGAAACTGGGACTCCATGCAACCTCATTATCTCATTGATATACAGCTCAGCCAACCTCTCAAGAGAATAGTCCATCTGAACTGGAAGAAAATGAGCTATCTTCATCATCCGATCAACTATCACCCAGATTGCATCATGATTTTTCTGGGTCAAAGGCAGTCCAGTTACAAAATCCATTGTCACTCGCTCCCATTTTCACTCGGGCACTGATAAAGGTTGGAGCAACCCTGAAGGGACTTGATGCTCATCCTTCACTTTCTGGCAAGTGAGACATCTGGATACAAACTCTGCTATGTCTCTCTTCATACCTGACCACCAATAATGTCACTTCAAGTCCTGATACATTTTGTTACTTCCAGGGTGCATAGCAAAAAGTGACTGATGTGCTTCCTCTAATATCATCCTTTTCAATTCTGCATTATCAGGAATACAAAACCTATCTCTGTACCATAGACTGCCATCATTCTTCACATAAAAGTCTCGACTCTCCCCTTCTGACAAACCAACACAATTTTGTGAATTTCCTCATCTGCCAATTGAGCCTCCCTAATATGATCCAACAAGATTGGCCTCAACTGCAACTAAGCCATCAAAGCACCATCATCAAAAGACTCAAAATCTAGTATGCAATGCTCTCAACTCAACAAGCAATGAGAGTGAATAAGCAGTCAAACCTGCCAAAGACTTCTGACTCAAGGCATCAGCAACAACATTTGCCTTGCTAGGATGATAATCAATCAAACAGTCATAGTCTTTAATCAACTCTAACCATCGTCTCTGCCGAAGATTCAGTTCTCTCTGAACACCCAGGTATTTCAAACTCTTGTGATCCATATAAATGAAACACTTTTTCCCATACAAGTAATTCCACCAAATCTTCAAGGAAAAAACTATTGCTGCTAATTCCAAATCATGTGTCGGGTAAATTAATTCATGTGGCTTCAACTTTCGAGAGGCATAAGCAATGACTCTACCCTCTTGCATCAGAACACAACCTAAACCACTATATGAAGTATCACTGTATATCACATATGGTTTACCTTCCACAGGCAAGGTAAGGACAGGAGCCTTAGTCAACATCTCCCTCAGCTGCTCAAAACTCACCTGACATCGATCTGTCCACACAAATCTAACTCCTTTCCAAAGCAATCTGGTGAGTGGTGTAGCTGTAAAACCCCTTCCCAACCTACAAATAAGCTGGGGAGGAATGTCACATCGGGATGCGAGCTCTGGTTACAATGTCTTAATTAAGAATTCTTATGAATTTCAAAAAATTGGGCGGAGTTTCCCCTAAAAAGCGGGGTTCCCAAGTGTCGCCAAAACTGATTTTTAAAAAAAAAATTTAAAACACTTTTGTTCACAATTCAACTCAAGAACACTCCCAATAATAATCTCCCTTATATCCTCAACTACACTCTGCAAGAAAATTTCACACTTCTATATCGTTTCTCAAGATCGCATATCATTTGCTAAGTTTCATTACCATACTACTGTTTATTCTCTTGTTACATACACCATAATACTTAATATGTTTAACAAACCTTTACAATAGGTATAACGTTCATGCCATACTACTATTTTATGTCAAAAGTCCTACCCTATTCATCGTCGAGTTGGTGCGGGCCGCTGCAGAAACGCTGATCTTCTATTCACTACCTGCGAGTTAGACATATAACTCGCTAAACAACTTATTGCCCAGTGGGTACTTTACCCATTGCCGAATATAAATAGTGCAAGGAAGGTTGTTGAAACACATATAAAAGTAGAATACTGCATAATTAAACTATTTTCATACAATCATCATATTTATATTTTCTAATTAAGTTAAGATTTACACTCTATATGTAAACAACATGTAATATAACTTCATTATAATTACGAGTTAATATGCTCCACTAGGTAATTATGAATACACCGATCTCGAAATGAGGCCTCGTATAGAGTTACGCGTGGTCTTGACCTCACACGACTAATTGCCATGGTCTTAGTCTCACACGATATGGAATATACAACATAACTGCGTGGTCTTGGTCTCACACGACTAGTTGCCATGATCTTGACCTCACACGATATAACCGCGCACGCGTAAGTAATATCCAGACCGAAGCCGTTAAGACAGTACTGCCGGTAGGATGGCATGCCAAACCCCCATTCCAGACCGGTTTTACCCATTTACCGAGCAGAGCATATATAACATTTCATAAATACCCATTCACTTCGTATATATACCACATATTCTCCATGTATATACAATATATACTTACACAAATACCACATATACTCACATATGTATCTTATGTATTCACATATATACCATATACACGCATATATATACCATATATACACATATTCCCCACGTATATACCTTATCTATATATTCACATGATAACGAACATGTATTCCATCACGTGACTTTTATCACGGTTATGAAATTCAGATTGATTTTCTCCTCTTTTCCATCTAATTTATTCTTCATATTCATACTTAAACTCAATACCAAAAATAAAATGATAAGACACCCACACCAAGTTTTTGACCAAGTTAATAATGAAAAATTACCATATGAACAACAAACTTTGGTTCTTGACCCAACTTGATCCTTGTTTTAGAAAATTTGTATAAAATAATCCACTTGGCTAAAAGCTCAAAAATTTTTATAGAATTTATTTTTGCATCTTAAAATCATTCCTTTAAAATTTTATATCAAACTGGACACAAAATCTTGGTCAACTAGTTCACCCAACCAGACTGCTCCAGTTGCCCTGCATCCTGGCAGCAGTTCTAAATTTTGTGAATTCCGTAAATTAAATTCAATCAATGTGGTTCCAAATTATTTTTCTCAAATACTAGACTCACTAAAAAACAACATATCCAAAATTCAATTGGATTTTATTTTTCTACATTTTATTAAAAATCCAGAAAGATGGCTGTCTCAGTCAAGATACCTGCTGGAGCAGGTCTAATAAAAATAATCTTTCCAAAATCATAACCATTCCAAATTCAACTCAACATATTTTTTAGTCATTCTAGACTCATTGAGACACAACATATCAAAAATTCAACCAAGATAATTTTTCTATATTTAATTAAAAATCATACAAGTCACCGTATTTTACTAATTGTAAAACAGAAAAATTTCAAAATGAGTTCAATGGTTAAAGTACCAAACCTTACTATTTCTTAGTCCTTTATCTATATCACTTCCTTTCCTTCCTTGTTTCCTTGATTTCCTATGAAATTTAACATCACATATACAAAGGTAAGAACCCTAGGTATAGACATAGTCTTATCTTATGATTTTTCTAATGGTTGCTAGCTTATTTTCACCATTAAACACCATTTCTATTCATTCTCCAACTATTTTTCTATTCTCCATCATATTCATCAACTTTCTAATATTTTCCCTAATTAAACATGACTTTAAGTCCTTCCATACAAAGCCTAATACTCAAATTAAATGAAAAAGAAGAAGTTAGCTTGAAGAATTACCTTAATTTCTCTTGAAAAAAAAAACTTCATAAATCACTTAGAAATTGAAACTTTCCCTTGGCTCTTTTGGAAGAAGCCCATGGAAATGGAGTCCCAAAATGAAGATAATGAGAAAATCCTAAGCCAGGTAATATTCTAATTCATCCTTTGTCAATTCAAGCATGTCATAAGCATTACACCTTCTTCTTAATTTCTTTTTGGTCAAAGACCTAATCCTTTTAGGTCTAAGGCCTAATTAACTAATCAATCAATATTTCGGCATTAAGCCATGAATCAATCAATCTTTTTGGCCAAAGGCCTAAAATTTGCATCCTTTTGGTACAAAGTACCTAAATTTCACAATTTTGCACTAAGTGCTAATTAAATCTCACAATGCACAAAGCATACACACACACATGCATAAAGCATAATTCTTATCGCCTTTGAATAGGCACTATCAAACTACATGGGCTTTAATCTCCCATTCAAACGGGGGTATGTAGGCATATTTTGAGATTCACCTCAAATAGCAAGTCCACGATCCACTAACAATTTGTTTGTCCTTTTCCTTATTTTTTTTTAGGTTTGTTTCTTCTTTTTTTTTTTTGCAAGTTAATCAAATGCATGACATAGTCCCCGAATCCTCATTGGGTTCGTAGATTAGAAACCTTTACATTGGATGCATTATTGGAGTCAAACAAGGGTTTTCTTAGTTTTACCCTTTGAACGAAAAAAAACTAAGTGGCGACTCCCAACAACAAGTGAATGTTCATTCGAATCCTTTTCGGGTGGAATTAGAGGTTCACAATTTGGCGACTCCACTGGGAAATTCCTAGTAGACTACAATTGCTTATTTGACTAACTTGCCCCTCTTTAGGGTACTTTTATTTGTTTTGTAGGGTACCTTAGCAATGTTTATCCTTTCTTTAAGGATATTGGAATTGAAGATTAATAAAAGGAATCGTTTTCCTTTGATGGATCCCTTGTTTGATTAATTGTGCATTTGTTTTGTCATTCAGAGAATCTTTTTCTCTTGCATTATATGGGGGAATCCTTTTCTCCCATTGCATAAAAATTATTTTCAAATGAATTTCTTCTCTTTCTGTTCAAAGTTCTGAGTCTGGATAGCAAGTAGCGCTGACCGGCAAGTCTCCTTGATTATGCCGGCGGACAGCCAAAGTGTCCTCCCTGTTACCGCAAACCATTTCAATCCTTTTGGAATGGCCCACGAGTATATCGTACACTTTGACCCACACGAAACTTCTTGTTTCACATGTGGCAGGTATATCTTACTCGATGTTCAAGGGTCCCTATTATAAGCCCATTCTCTATTTTCATTCAACAATAGAACCCTCCCTTAGGTTGTATGTACCCAATGATAGTGCCACATTCCATTAAAATGAATTATGATGTGATGAGGTGCATTCATGCAACATAACAACATGGTTTTGGGGAAAACCTTTTGATATATACAAGTGGACCAAGAGTCTTCCTACCCTACACACTACCCTAATCCTTTACCCTTAACCCTTGTGCCTTCACCTACACAAACTACACCAACTCCAACTGAGCAATCACCCACAAGTTCTACTACCCCAACTTCACCAACTACTCCAATTGCTGAAATGGCTACTATTAAACAGATTAAGGCCTTGCTAGATGGACAGGTTAGGGAGATTAAAGCTAGGATGCAAGAAAGAATTGATGAAGCTTTGACTGCCTAAAGGGTAGCCATCTTGGCCGAATTGGGAGAGGCTCCAAAGACGACCACTACTCCTGGAAATCTAGGGAAAGAACCTACTGTGGGGCAAACTAGTACCCCCCACGACTGCTCAGAATAATACCCCTGTCATCAATTTGGAGGATCCACCCTCTAAGAATGCTACTGAAACTGATGAACTGAAAAAGAAACTTGAATTGCTTGAAAGGTCAATCACTGCCATGAAAACTCATAAAGAGGTGGTAGACATGGATTCCTTATCCTTATTTCCCCAAGCTAGATTGCCTCCAAAATTCAAAATGCCAGGGATGGACAGATTTGATGGGACTACTTGCCCTAAAACCCACCTGAAGATGTATGTGGGGGCCTTAAGCCCTTGGGGTTTAAATAATGAGCTCTTTGCTCAACTATTCCAACAATCCTTGACTGGTGCTGCCCTTAAATGGTTTGTAAGCCTGGATCGTGCCAAGATCAAGACCTGTGAAGACATCTGCAATGAATTTAACACTCAATACCACTACAATATTGAGGTGGATGTCACTAGAAGGGAGCTTGAGACTACCAAGCAGAACAACAATGAACCCTTCTCCTCGTTCCTTACGAGGTGGAGGGCAAAGGCCGCCCAAATGATCAATCGTCCTTCAGAACAGGAGCAAATTGATATCATAATCAAGAATTTAAGGCCTACATATCAAGCTCAACTGCAAACCCAATGCCTGCCTACTTTCAAATCGCTCATTGCGACTGCAACCAAGGTAGAAGATTTGATACAATTGGGTAAGATAGTAGATGAGGGAGCTACTTCGAAGTACAAGAAACAAGGCCAAGCTGCTTCCTCAAGCAAGGTCAATGAAGTGGCCAATATTGCCCCTGTGAATCCTTTACGTGTGGGCAATCTTGGGCAGAGAAATCAGCCAAGAAGACAATATACCGACCTTGGGATGCCCCTTCATCTAGTGTTTAAAAAGGCCATAGAAAGGGAAATATTTGAAGCCTTTGGACCCAAGGCCTCCTCCAAACCCATTACCCTCCAACTATAGGGTCAATGAGTACTGTGAATACCACCAAGGAAATGGGCATAGAACAGATGCTTGTTGGACCCTAAAAAACCGCATCCAGGATCTGGTGGATAGTGGTGACATCATTCCTCTCAAGAGTCAACCAAACATTAATACTAACCCTTTGCCCAATCATTCCATCCACGCCATCACTGTGGAAGAAGAGCTATTTGATCCTTTCAAACTTCTCTTGGAGATGAATGAAGTATGTGTGCTGGATTTGAATGACCTCGCTGAAGAGGTCGATGCTTTGACAAGAAGCGGAAGGCAATATCAGCCACTAGACTTAGGGGAAGCCTCTAAAACTCCGAGTCACCCCTATAAGAAAATGCCAGAACCAAAGGAAGACCCTGTCCTCGCTCAGCTTAAACAAACTCAAGCTAAGGTGTCAATTTGGGAGCTCCTTGCTTCCTCATTCCCACACCGTCAGGCTCTCAGCAAAGCTTTGAGTCAACTCGATACATCAGTAGACACAAGCCCAGAAGCTTTGGTGGCCACTTTGACCCAATCAACCAAGGCATTGAGTATCCAGTTTTCCGATGTAGACCTACCAGAAGATGGCAGGAAACACAATGATGCTCCATACATCACCTTACAAACTAGGGGAAAGACTGTGCCCATGGTTCTCGTTGATAATGGGTCAGCCTTAAATGTATGTCCTTTGAAAGTAGCAAGCTGTCTGGGATTGGAGGCTACAGACCTTACACCTTCTGATCAAATTGTTAAAGCATATGATAACACTCGAAGAGAAATTTTGGGTGTTGCTACTCTGGAAGTTGCTATTGGACCGGTAAAAATGGGAGTGCCATTCCAAGTCATTGATGTAGCCACAAGCTTTAATCTCCTCCTTGGAAGGCCGTAGATTCATCAAAATAATGTTGTCCCTTCTTCATTACATCAAAAACTTAAGTTCCCTTTTGAAGGAAAAATCATCACTATCAAAGGAGACACATGTGAAATCAACAAGAAAACCACATATCAGTCCCTCTTTGAGGTTGTTCCTTGTGAAACTGCTATGGCATTGACTGGGTTCCATTATGACACTATTCAATGCATTGAAGGAGAAAGGCCCAAAGGGCCATTCATTCTATATGACTTTGGGGAGGTCCAAGTCAATTGCCTGGTAGGAATGATGCTAAGGGTAGGTCTGCTACCCAGAATGGAAATGATAAGGTCTGGGAGGAAATCATCCATAGTGCGGCCATGGGAAGAACCTGAGAATAAGGGAACTTTTGGCTTGGGGTACAAACCAACGGACGAGGAGATAGAAGAGTTTGAGCATGGGAAGAAGAAAAAGAAGACTTGGTGGGCAAAAAGCCTCAAAATGCGCCCTTACTTTAGAACTCTGAACGGTCACTTCTGCAAGCTTGGAAAAGCAGTTCCTTACTGTGGTTTCCAGGAGCCATTCTATTCTCCCAAGACTGGAAAGAAGCTGCTGGGTTTTGAGATATTCACTGATGTTTTGGCCATAAAGGAAGAAGAGCCAGAACCTATAACTGACTCACAAGTGGAGGATTTCATGCAGCCTAGTCTCTTTGATGAGGTTGCTATGATAATCAATTTTGAAGACAAAAGGGACTTCACGAAGCTGATCAAGACAATAGATGGACCGCTGACAAACTGGTACGCCGAGGAGGGACAAGCTGCTATAGTCAAACCTAGTCCTGTGTCACACCCTGAACTTGAGTCTTGTACTGAGTCAAATCCTGAGTCAAACACCGAGTCAGAGTCTAGTTCTAAGTCTTCTATGGCTTCAGATTTAGAGAACCCTAATGTCAAATTTAATGTAACCTTGGAGAATGACTCTTCCATTATCAATAAAACTATTCAAATTCTTGGTTACCCTGTGTCTTTTGCTTTCCAAGTATTATCTAGCAAAAATGAAATAAATGAAATAAAGGAAATAAATGAAAAGATAATAATTGGCAAAGAAAATGAATATACATACATTGCATATGATTGTGTGAATAAAGAACAGGTTGTTGAGTGCATCAGAAAGTATGCTGACTGCTTCATGTGGAAGACAAGTGATGTCACGGGAATAGACCCAGCCATAGCAGTTCATAAGATTCCGCTATACCCAGATGCAAAGCCGGTTAAGCAGAAGTTGAGAAGAATAAAGCCAGAATGGTCTTGGAAAATTAAAGAAGAGGTTGCCAAGCAACTGGATAATAGGTTCATAGAACCAATTGCCTACCCTTCCTGGTTAGCAAACATTGTGCCAGTCCCGAAGAAAGACGGAAAGGTCAGGATGTGTGTTGACTACAGAGATTTGAATAAGGCTTGTCCCAAGGACGATTTCCCGCTACCACACATCGATTTGCTAATAGACATGATGGCTGGGCATATGATGGTTTCCATGACTGACCTTGTGGTTGGGTACAATCAGATCATGGTGCACCCACCAGACAAAGAGAAGACAGCTTTCATTACAGAATGGGGCACTTTCTGCTACAGGGTTATGCCTTTTGGATTGATAAATGCAGGGGCTACCTACCAGAGGATGGCGACAACAATCTTTCATGACATGATTCACAAAGAAGTAGAAGTGTATGTTGATGATATGATTGTCAAGTCAAAATCTCCAGGAGAGCACGTTGAAGCGCTTGAGAAGTTCTTCCTTAGACTTCGCAAGTACAATTTGAAGCTTAATCCTGCAAAGTGCCTCTTTGGTGCAACATCAAGCATATTTTTGGGGTATATGGTCAGCAAAAAAGGAATAGAAATTGATCCAGCAAAGTCAAAGGCTATTCTGGAAATGCCTCCACCAAGAACAGAAAAGGAGATTCGAGGTTTGCTAGGTAGATTACAGTATATCAGTCGATTCATATTGCAGTTGACAGAAACTTGCGGTCCCATCTTTAAGCTACTAAGGAAAGGTGCTTCACAAGAATAGAATGAAGACTCCCAGAAGGCCTTTGACAAGATCAAAGAATACTTGTTAAGTCCGCCAATTCTGCAACCTCCCAGAATGGGAAAACCTCTACTCTTGTATTTGTCTGTAACAGATGAAGCCATAGGTGCAATGCTGGCTCAAGAGGCCGAAGGTACAAAGGTGGAAAATGCAATTTACTACCTCAGTAAAAGGATGCTGGACTATGAGTTAAAGTATAACAAGATTGAGAAGTTGTGTTTAGCGTTGTATTGGGCTTGCATGAAGTTACAGCACTACTTGTCTTCTTACACTACTTATGTCATTGCAGAACAGAGTCCTTTGAAATTCCTTATGGAGAGGCCTGTTTTGGACAGCAAAATGGCAAAGTGGGTATCAACATTGGCAGCCTTTGACTTAATATTCATTCAAAGGAAAGCTGTGAAAGGTGGAGCAATAGCTGACCAGTTAGCAGAATTACCCATAAAAGACGAGATGCGAGAAATGATTTTCCCTGGCGAAGACCTCTTGAATGTGGAAAGGAGTGTTTGGGAGATGTACTTTGATGGGGCATCCAATTATCATGGAAATGGAATTAGGGTTGTGTTCAAAACTCCTTGTGGAGAATACATTCCATTTGCAGTTAAACTTGACTTTAGCTGCACAAACAATGAAGCAGAATATGAAGCTTGCATCAATGGGATTGAAGCCGCCCTGAAGCTGGGAATTAAGAACCTAAAGGTCTATGGTGATTCTATTTTAATAGTATCACAAGCTTTAAGGAAATGGGAGATAAGAGAAGAGTGTTTGGTTCCTTACCTACAACGCCTTGATCATTTGGCACAACAATTCGATGATCTGTCCTTCGAATATCTCCCAAGAGCAAAGAATCAGTTTGCTGATGCCCTGGCTACTTTAGCTTCCATGGTCAATATCAAAGGGGGGAAAGCCATTCGTCCATTGAAAGTTCAGCTTCAGAAACAACCCGCTCATATAATGCACTTGGCTTATGGTAAGCCATGGTTTTGGGATATCAAGAGTTATCTCAAGGGTGGAAGTTATCCGGAGGGATCATCAAAGGTTGATCATAGGACAATAAGGCAGCTAGCCACGGGTTACATTCTTAATGGAGATATCCTCTACAAAAGAAGTTGGAATGGGATGCACCTAAGGTGTGTAAATGAAGCAGAAGCTAAGCGGATAATGGAAATGGTACATGGTGGCGAATCAGGACCGCATATGTATGGGATCGCCTTGGCGTAAAAAATAGCCAATCTAGGATATTATTGGTCCACCATGAATACAGACTGTGTGGCATTTGTGCAAGAATGCCATCAGTGTCAGGTATTTGCTAAGCTGCAGAAGCAACCTCCCGTTGCCCTGAATCCAATCACTTCTCCATGGCCCTTCGCTACTTGGGGAATAGATATAATTGGCAAAATATATCCAAAAGCCTCGAACGGACATCAGTTTATCTTGGTAGCAGTGGATTACTTCACAAAGTGGGTTGAAGCAGCTTCCTATGTAGAATTAGACGCCAAAAAGGCAGCACAGTTTGTCCGAACCAACATCCTTTGTCGGTACGGAATGCCATTTGAGATTATCACTGATAATGGAACTCATTTCCAAGCAGAATTTGCTAAACTCTTGAAGGATAAGAAGATCCAGCATCATAAGTCCTCTCCTTATAGACCTCAAACAAATGGAGCTGTAGAAGCAACAAATAAGTCTATAAAGGTGATCATACAAAAAATGATCAAGGAACATAGGGGTTGGCATGAGAAGTTACCACTGGCCTTGTGGGGATATAGAACATCAATTAGAACTCCTACTGGAGCAACCCCGTATTCACTAGTGTACGGAATGGAAGCAATACTCCCCATTGAACTGGAAGTTCAATCAACAAGAATAATTCAAGAAAGTCAGATAAATGAAGCTGAATGGATCAGCAATTATCATCAACAGTTGTTGGGTTTGGATGAAAAAAGACTTCAAGCTCTACATCAAATTCAAGGGTACCAAAGGCGAATGGCTAGGCATTTCAACAAAAAGGTCAAAAATCGGAAGTTGGAAGAAGGTTGTTTGGTCCTAAAAGAAATCAGAGCACCTGTTTCAGATCCTCGTGGGAAGTTTCGTCCTCATTGGGCGGGACCCTACATTTTGAAGAAAATACTTTCCGGCGTAGCCGTCATCTTAACTGATTTGGATGGGTTAGAATTCACAAATCCATGTATGGATCAGTTAAAGAGATATTATGTATAAAAGCACTCAAAAAGGAACTACATTAGATCTGATTCTCGCAAACTAATTCGAGATATGTAGGCAGCTCTCCTTGAGCACGGTCTAAATTTTAATAAAAATCATTGATTCATTTTTCTTTTGCCAACATTAAAAAAAAGAAAGAGAAAAGAAAAGAAAAGAAAGAAAAATCCCGCTAAGTCGAAAACCCACAAAGGGCGGCTTAGGCAATAGTGGGCCTGCTAAGTCGAAAACCCGCAAAGGGCGGCTTAGGCAAGAATGGGTAAGAGCTCGCTAAGTTGAAAATCCGAAAGGACGGCTTAAGCAAAAATTAGAGCAAGTAAATAAAGTAGATGATGCTTGGAAAGCAAATAAAAGAGTCATTCCAAAAAGAGTCATTCATTCCAAAAAGAGTCATTCATTCCATGAAATATCAAACCAATCAAAAGAGTCAAACCATGAGTCCAAAACGTCAAATGAACCAAAAAGGTAAAAACAATCAAAAAAAAAGTAGACAATAGATTCAACCCTAGGGTCTAAATCCTACGCCTCCTACGTGGGGCAGAGTCTTCGGTATCTTCCTTAGCTCCAGAACTCTCTGCAGCATCTATCTTCTCCTCGTTAAGAGGAACCACCTCCTCTCCCTCCAGCTCCTGCAGCAATGCATGCCTCCTTGGCTTTTCAATTGGCCAAACTTCGGCTATAAACCAAGTCCTATACTCTGGTGTAGGCTGGACAAGGGAAGGCTCTGCAAAAGGCCTGATCATCTGATGGTTCCTAACCCAAGTTTGAAGAACAGCTCGAGTAACTCTAGGAGTAATAGGGGCAGCAATAGTAAGCCCAACAGGAAGAGGAACCCTCTGATCAATCCCCATCTGCCTAAGCACGCGAGAAGCACTATACCATGTACTATGAGTGAAACCAAGAAGGTAGACATGGTTATGCATTGCAGCGAGAAATTCTATACCAGAAGATGTACCATAGCAATTCTTCTGGTCCAAGCTCATACAACCAGATAATCCACCTGGTCATAGAAGGAAAAGAAACCTGGATTCTTCTAGTACGATACTGAGAAGGGTTATAAGTCAAGGCATGGGGAGCGGCAACCACTCGGAGATGGTCTCTCAGCCAAACCTAAAAAATATATATATAATAAAAAAAATAGATCCTTTCTATTTACAAAAAAAAATGAGAAGAAACAAAAGGTATAACAAAATTACCTGAAGAATGATCGGAGTAACAGTCCAATCTTCAAATCCAAGTGCAGTTCTGTCAAGACTCTGAATAGTCTCAGCCAGAATCATACCACCAATGCAGTTAAGTTCTTCCATCTGCCTAATCATGGGGCAAAGCTTTAAATCTCCAAAGCCAGGGTCACGGTTGAAAAGAAACCCAGCTAACAGGCAGAAGACAAAAGCTCGCATCCTATGCTTCAGTTGAATCTCATCTTCAAAATTAGCAGTCAGGAATGCATCAATCAAAGGAAGCAGCATCGCCTTATTCCCATCCACAATCATAGCTTGAGCTTGAGGCCTTGTAAAGTTGAAAAGCCTCTGAAAAGACCCCACATAGCCAATTTGAACCTCATGCCTTACAAGAGGGGCATTTGGGTCACATCCAATAATTGAGCAGAATTCCTCAAAAAGAGGACACATCTCGTCCATCCGGGCACCAAATCTGAAGACGTGAGCTTGGGGATCCCAAAATCTGATACAAGCATGCAAGAAATCCCAATCTACAGCTACGCCTCTAAGAGTAGCAACAGCTTTCAATCTATATCTTCCCATATTGATCCTTTCAACATTATGGAGGCTCTTGGTCCATTCATGCATCACATGGTTAAAAAGAGGGTTCATTGTTGAGGGTCCATATTGCACCTTGCTCAAAATTCTCGTTTTTGACGACCACTGAGCCCCATAAATCCTTTTTATGGACCCCAGTGGGGGGGCAATTGTGAATACTCGAATTTTGAGGCTTGAAAAGCTGATTTCTCCAGACCGCAAAATGTCGACTCAGGCTGGGTGACTTTGGAAAAGTTCACCGGAAATATATCGATATGGTACTTGAAATGTCCGGAACGACACATGGATCGTAGAAATGGTCTCGGAATATTTTTTGGAGGTCCGTAACTCCCGAAAAATCAATTTGAGCGGAAATCATGCGAGCTGATGTGTCATTTTTGGAGGCCGAACCGCCGCGGTCCAAAACGCAGTGCACGGCGGTTCGACCGCGCGGATTTTTCTTCTGGCAAGTTAACCGCCGTCCACAGCGGTTCAATAGCCAGGACCAGTGGTTCAACCGCCATCCAGGTCCGAATTTGGTCTATTTTCACTATAAATAGCCCCCAGAACAGTCAAAAAAGGGCCGGGGCTTCGTGTGGACGAGCTTCCTACTTTTTTATACGCTTAGGCGCTTCTCTTCTACTCTTCTTTGCACAAATCTAACCTTGTGCTGTAGGAATCAAGAATCATAATCCAAGGTCCAAGAAAACAAGATCTGGAGCTTCGAAGTGGGAAAATCCTAAGCCAGGTAATATTCTAATTCATTCTTTGTCAATTCAAGTATGTCATAAGCATTACACCTTCTTCTTAATTTCTTTTTGGTCAAAGACCTAATCCTTTTAGGTCTAAGGCCTAATTAACTAATCAATCAATCTTTCGGCATTAAGCCATGAATCAATCAATCTTTTTGGCCAAAGGCCTAAAATTTGCATCTTTTTGGTACAAAGTACCTAAATTTCACAATTTTGCACTAAGTGCTAATTAAATCTCACAATGCACAAAGCATACACACACACATGCATGAAGCATAATTCTTATCGCCTTTGAATAGGCACTATCGAACTACATGGGCTTTGATCTCCCATTCAAACAGGGGTATGTAGGCATATTTTGAGATTCACCTCAAATAGCAAGTCCACGATCCACTAACAATTTGTTTGTCCTTTTCCTTGTTTTTTTTAGGTTTGTTTCTTCTTTTTTTTTTTTGCAAGTTAATCAAATGCATGACATAGTCCCCAAATCCTCCTTGGGTTCATATATTAGAAACCTTTACATTGGATGCATTATTGGAGTCAAATAAGGGTTTTCTTAGTTTTACCCTTTGAACGAAAAAAAAAAACTAAGTGGCGACTCCCAACAACAAGTGAATGTTCATTCGAATCCTTTTCGGGTGGAATTAGAGGTTCACAAGATAGCTTAGCATACAACTGCTTCTCTCTCAGAGTCTACAATACAATCCGCAAATGCCTATCATAATCCTCCTCATTATGTGAATACACCAAAATGTCATTAATGAAGACCACCACAAACTGATCTAAATATGGTCTGAACACCCTGTTCATCAAATCCTTAAAAGTTGTTGGTGCATTCATCAATCCAAAGGGCATCACCAGAAACTCATAATGTCTAACCTCGTACGAAAAGCTATCTTAGGTATATTCATATCTCTGACTCTCAACTGATGGTACCCTGATCTCAGATCAATCTTAGAGAATACTGTCGCTCCCTTCAATTGATCAAAGAGATCATCTATCCGAGGCAAAGGATACTTGTTCTTGATGGTCATCTTATTCAACTGCCTATAATCAATACACAATCTCATGGTGCCATCCTTCTTCTTCACAAACAACACAGGCACTCCCAAAGTACCTCTCCACCAGCAGACACCTCCGTGTGCTTTACCACAATGAACACAATTAGGTGGAGCAGGCCTCTAAGCCACTGGAGTGGAAGCACTGGCCACTGAAACTGCAGGTCTCTATCTCTATCTCTGCTGCTATACTGACCTGCCAAACTGCCCTTGACTCCTACTAAACCTCTGAACATATCCCCCTCGGCCTCTCTTCACTGATGAAGACCTTGCCTCATTTTGTGGCCTCCTAGCTCTGGTCTCCTCAACCCTGGCAGCTGCTGCAAGACCCTGTGCTCTCTCAATACTCTTGGCAGCTACAACTAACTGAGAAAAATCTTGATACCGAGAGCCTACTATGATACACATGATAAAGGGTCTCAGTCCCTCCTCAAACCTCCTGCACCTGTCAAACTCATCAGAAATGATCCCACCAGCATAGTGACTCAACCGGATAAACTCGATCTCATACTCTTTCACTGTCTTAGTATCCTGTCTCAGACTCAGGAACTCCATCTTCTTTGCATCCTTATACTCCCTCAGAGTATACTTCTACTTAAATTCTCGCAGGAAATCATCATAGGTCAGGACTGGTGGATCATCTAAAGCATGTGGAACTGTCTTCCACCAATCATATGCATCCCTCTGCAGAAGAGATCTGGCATAATCAAACTTCTCTTCTAGACTAGCCTGTAACTGAATGAATACTCTTTGAACCCTGTCTAGCCACTTGTCTGCTAGAGCAGGGTCTGTAGTACCAACGAAGTCCTCAGCTCCAAACTTTATCAGTTTATCATACTGCCTCACCAGTAACTGTGGCTGTGGTGGCTGCTGAACTGGAGCCTGCCTCAACAACTCTACCATATGTTCTACCTAGCCAGGCGGAATCTCATTAGTTGCTGGTCTCACAGGCACAGAAATAGACACCTCACCAGCAGACACAACTCTAGCTCTATCTTTACCCTCATCTGGAGCCACACTCTCTGCACTACCCTCAGCAGCCTGATGCATCTGAGACACCATAACTACCTATATATGCAAACACAGCAGAAATTACTATATCAGAGATCAGAAACTGTCAGTGCCAATGCATGTATTACAACTAAAAAACATTTTCAAATCTCCCATTTTCTCTCTCTATCAATCCACCTAGGTCAAGAACCTCAAACCTAGGCTCTGATACCAAAATAAATGTAACACCCTTATACCCTATATACGTATAATACATATTTCTAGCATATGTAAAATACGCATATACGGTACAAAAATGTCACCGACCGGTTTAATAAAAATTTTTTAACATTTCAAATTTAAAATTTCAAATACTAAATATATAAAATTAAATAGTATATAAATAATCTTTGCTCATTATAGGAACCCAAAAAAAACATTTTATATGAAAATCTCTGGAAAAAAATTCGCCAAAATTTTATCTATAATTTGGATGTCCCAAAATTTAGCAAAACACAACCTGCAAAAAGAACACACTCCCAAATAATTTCAATTCACCATCTCAACCATACTCCTCAATTTTACCAAATTTCTCAAACATTTATATATATAATTTAGAACACATTTACACTCCCATTTCAAATAACTTGACCCAAATTTTCTTTATAGTTTACAATACATAAAATCCAAAACATAATATATTATGCATAATACTCAAAATATACAATAACACAAATTATATACATGCTGCTGATAGTATTTCTGATCTCGATATCAACTCTACACACTCAACCACAAATCTAGACCTGACCTGGTCTAGAAGAACGCTTTGGCTTAGCTGAATCTACCCTGCCACCTGCGCGATATAAACAATCGCGCTAAGTCGAAGCTTAATGGTACAAACTTTGATAATAACAAAAATCAAATGCAATGTGAATGCACAATGCTTATGAATATCACATCATTCCATTTTCTTATACTTTTCAAATATTTCACATAAAAACAAACACAAACATGGGCCCAAAGATAACTAATATGCTATTTAAATTTCAGAGTTACTATTTTGGTCTATAATGACACCATATGTCTAGCCTCGTGGGCAATAAATCAATGTAATAATCCAACTAGGCCTGAGCTTATGATCCGGTTATTTCACCCAGCCTAGTTTTAAATATTTAATTTTGAGGCTTACGACCCAGTCATTTCACCTCAAAAATATTTTCACAATGACGCCCAGCGTTTAGCCCGTAGGCAATCATAAGCATGCCGCTAAACACAGAACTCTAAAAATTGAATAACATACGAGACACACAATTTATTCATATTTCTCATTATTAATCTCTTTCTCATTGTCACATATTCAATATAGGCACATTGCCTTTTTCTTCACCTTTTTCACTTTTCTCATTTTTCTCATTTATCTCAATATCAATTCATTTCATTATATTTCCACATATCTCATTACATTATATCACTTTTATTTTCATTCACAACACATTACCCAATCACTTTGGGTATTTCCACATAATACACATTTTAATCACATTTACATAATTTAGCCATTATCAATGGCTTTTCACAATGCATTTAACACATATATGACATTAAAAATTCCATAGCTGTAACACCCCTATATCCCGTATACGTACCAAGCATGCTTATACGATCGTATAATACGTATACTGAATATAGAACATGCCACTGTTTAAAATACACAACTCATAACTCGAATGTTTAAAGGAAATTCAAAAGACACTATGTATAAAAACATTTATAAATTCACAGCGGAAGTTATTACAAATTTTTACAAGTTCAAATACATAAATGTCAAAAATATATACAACATAGAATAGATACATGATTGGCAGCTTGACTCTCTAATCTTTAAGCTCTAATCCAACTCTTCAAGTAAAGCTCAACTAGGTCTAGAGGAATCCTCAGTCTCAACCCTATCAACTCTACCACCTGCGCGATGAACCACAATCGCGCTGAGCCAAAACTCAGTAGTACAAACCGTCATGATAATATGAAATGTCAATATCAATATCATACATTCAATCAATAATAATCATATATATATATGAAGGTTACATTTCATAATTTCAATAATCATATCATCATCCATTATACTCATTCAACAAAGACACCTATGGGCCCACAAGACACTAATTTGTTATTCAAAGTTCAGAGTTGCTGTTTCGGTCCAATATCACAATAATCAAGCCCGTAGGCAATATACATATCTCTCTATCCATGGATAGGGTAACAGACCCAGTCTCTTGGACCATCAACTCAACAACTTGAGGAGATCCTCAACCTGGCTAGAATGTTACCTGTAACAGACCCAGTCTCTTGGACCATCAACCCGACTAAATCGAGGAGATCCTCAACCCGGCTAGACTGTTACTTCAATTTACATCTATCATTTCACATTTATAAAGTAACAGACCCAGTCTCTTGGACCATCAACTCAACAACTTGAGGAGATCCTCAACCCGGCTAGACTGTTACTACAATAGGCATGCCTGCCAAAATCAGAACTCTGAAGGTTGAATAACACACTTTACACAAAATCATTTCATTCTCATTTCATTCTCATTTTCGCAATAGGCAACCTTGCCTCAATTGTAATTTATTTTATCATCATAGCCAACAATCATGGCTTCTCATCACATAAATACAATTCATCACATTATCATATCTTTCACATCATTATAAATGTTCACATCATATTCCACATTATACACAACATAACATTATTCATAAGCATCATCAATATCATGAAATGTATGTTAAATTTCAACATCATATGGATGTATGCAATAATGTAGTTTATACTTACCTTAAATGCAACCCACACAATATTAACACCTCTCTTTCCAACAATCTTTCACTTCTTGAATTAGAGTAATTCACCTTCTTCACAACCTAATCCAAAGGAAGATGAAACCCTTATAAGAACATAAGGCTCAGAACCAACTAGGGCAAACTCTAACCATGACACGCTCACCCACACGGGCGTGTCCCTGACCGTGCCCTAACTCCACAACACAGAAGCTTTTACACGCTCAATGACACGGGCGTGTTACTGGGCGTGTAATACCTTCTGCCTCACAACAATATTGACACGTCCAACATCAAGAACGTGCTCATGGCCGTGTCAATTCCCCAAAAACACAGTGGCTATGACACGCTCAATAACACGGGCGTGTTACTGGTCGTGTCAATCCTACTGCCACACAGAAGCTACAACACGCTCAGTGACATGGGCGTGTCACTAGTCGTGCCACTCAACCCAAAATACAGAGCTATCGACACGCCCAAAATCCTGGACGTGCCCTAGGGCATGTCAGGCCAACAACCCAGATTCCGGCCAAAACAACAACACAACCAACAAAACTCTTTCTTTCACCAAAAACCACTTCAACCAAAGTCATCTCAACATACCCAAAAACCATAACAAACTCACAAAAACACCAAAACAACTAAAGCATTCCTCAAATCTCAAATCAAAAATCATCAACACAAACCTAAAACACAACCTCAAAATAATCACTTCCAACAACTTACTCTTTCCTCCAATCCATCCCCAAAAACAAGAAATCAGTTACCCAAACACTCTTAAACCCATCTTAAACAACATAATCACATACCAATCACAACTCAACTCAAAAACTCAAAGAAATCAAAGAGTCAAGTGAAGAACTTACCAAAGATGAAGAAATCTCTTAACTTTCCACTTGAACTCTTGAAAGCTTCCTTAGATCTTGAGTTAGAGGTTCAAATCTCTTCTTTGCTCTCTTGTTTCTTGTGTTAACCGGCCAAACAAAGCAAAGGAAGGAGAAGGAGAAAGTGATCCACGGCAATGAGAAAGAAAGAAGAAGGAAGAAAGAGAAATCCAAAGTCAAACCCCTCTTTTCCTTAAAACCCTCTCAACCAAGCAATTTAAAATATTAAACTAATCTCTTTCAACCTCTTCCACACATTCAAATCCTTATTAATTAATTAATAACAAATTCAAAAACACAACAAATATCTTCTTCCACTAACTCAAAACTTTGACTTTCCATGACTTAGGTATATGTTATATATATCCTAATATACATCACATATACACTTCCTTTAAAAACCCCTTTTTCTTACAATAAAACATATACAATAAATCCAATTATAATAATAATAAAACCCAAAACATCTAGGGTATATTTTGGGATATTACAATTCTCCCCCTCTAAAAGAAATTTCATCCTCGAAATTACCTGATATCAAGTCTAAAACAATTGTGGATACTGATCTCGCATTGCTTGCTCATTCTCCCAAGTCGCCTCTTCTTTTCCATGATTCTTCCATAGAACTTTCACCAATGGCACACTCTTATTTCTCAATTCTTTTACTTCATAAGCCAAAATAGCAACTGGTTCTTCTTCAAATGTCAAATCCGAACTCACTTCAATAGATTCAACTGGTAAAACATGAGATGGATCCGATCTATATCTTCTTAACATAGAAACATGGAAAACATTATGGATCCTATCCAACTTCGGTGGCAAAGCAAGCCGATACGCAACTGGTCCAACCCTTTCCAAAATCTCATATGGTCCAACAAAACGAGGACTTAGTTTTCCTTTTCGACCAAATCTCAATATCCTTTTCCAAGGAGACACTTTCAAGAATACTTTATCTCCCACATTATACTCAATGTCTCTCCTTTTCAAATCTGAATAAGATTTCTGTCGGTCTGAAGCTGCTTTTAACCGCTCCCGAATTGTTTTCACTTTCTCTTCAGTCTCTCTAACCAAATCCGGACCAATTAATTTACCTTCCCTAGTTTCGTTCCAACATAAGGGCGTTCTACAACGTCTACCATACAAAGCCTCAAATGGTGCCATACCAATGCTTGATTGGTGACTGTTGTTGTAAGCAAATTCCACAAGTGGTAACAATCTGTCCCAACTCCCCGAGAAATCGATGACACAGCTTCTCAACATATCCTCAATAATCTGTATCACTCTCTCTGACTGACCATCGGTCTGTGGATGAAATGCAGTACTAAAGTGCAATCGAGAACCCATAGCCCCATGTAAACTCTTCCAAAACCTTGAAGTGAACCGGGGATCTCGATCCGACACTAAAGAAATTGGGACTCCATGCAACTTCACAATCTCACGAATATACAGCTCAGCTAACTTCTCAAGAGAATAATCCATACGAACCGGAAGAAAATGAGCTGTCTTTGTTAACCGATCCACAATTACCCAAATAGCATCATGCTTTCTCTGAGTCAAAGGCAACCCGGATACAAAATCCATTGTCACCCTTTCCCATTTCCATTCCGGCACTGTTAAGGGTTGAAGCAACCCTGTTGGAACTTGATGTTCAGCTTTCACCCTCTGACAAGTAAGACATTTGGATACAAAATCCGCTATGTCTCTCTTCATACCAGGCCACCAGTAATGCTGTCTTAAGTCATGGTACATCTTTGTACTTCCCGGATGTATGGCAAACACCGATTGGTGTGCTTCTTCCAAAATGATCCTTTTCAAATTATCATCATCAGAAACACACAATCTATCCTTGAACCAAAGACTGCCATCACTCTTCACATGAAAATCTCGGCTCACTCCATCTCGGCAATCTGATACAATCTTCTGAATTTTCTCATCCGTCAATTGAACCTCCTTAATCTGATCCAACAATATGGGTCTCAACTGCAGTTGAGCTAATAATGCACCATCATTACATACTTCAAAACTAGCATGCAACGCTCTTAACTCAACAAACAACGAGAGCGAATAAACAGCCAAACCTGCTAAAGATTTCCGACTTAAGGCATCAGCAACTACATTTGCCTTACCAGGATGGTAATCAATCAAGCAGTCGTAATCTTTAATCAGTTCTAACCATCGTCTTTGCCTAAGATTCAGCTCCTTCTGAACACCCAAATATTTCAAACTTTTGTGATCCGTATAGATAAAGCATTTCTCTCCATACAAATAGTGGTGCCAAATCTTCAAAGCAAACACTATAGCCGCTAACTCCAAATCATGAGTCGGATAGTTAAGCTCATGCGGCTTCAACTGCCGAGAGGCATAAGCTATAACTTTACCCTCTTGCATCAAAACACACCCTAAACCACTATGTGAAGCATCACTAAAAATCACATACGGTTTATCCTCCACGGGTAAAGTAAGAACAGGGGCTTGTGTCAACATTTCTTTCAACTGCTCAAAGCTAGATTGACACTGATCCGTCCACACAAATTTAAATCCTTTCCGAAGCAATCGGGTGAGTGGAGTGGCTATCAAAGAAAAACCTTTTACAAAGCGTCGATAATAGCCTGCCAAACCCAAAAAACTTCTAACTTCAGTTACAGACTTTGGTGGATTCCAATTCAAAATAGCTTCAACTTTACTTGGATCAACTCTAATACCATCTGCTGAAACTATATGACCCAGAAAAGTCACTTGGTCAAGCCAAAACTCACATTTTGATAACTTAGCATATAATTGCTTCTCTCTCAAAATTTGTAACACAATCCACAAATGTTTGTCATGCTCCTCCTCACTACGAGAATACACCAAGATATCATCAATAAAGACCACCACAAATTGATCCAAATAGGGCCTAAACACCCTATTCATCAAATCCATGAAAGTTGCAGGTGCATTCGTCAACCCAAAAGGCATTACTAAAAACTCATAATGCCCATACCTGGTGCGGAAAGCTGTCTTAGAAACATCTTCAGCTCTCACTATCAGCTGATGATACCCTGATCTCAAATCAATCTTAGAAAACACTGATGCTCCCTTCAATTGATCAAAGAGATCATCAATTCTAGGCAAAGGATATTTATTCTTAATAGTCACTTTATTCAATTGCCTATAGTCAATGCATAACCTCATAGTACCATCCTTCTTCTTCACAAATAATACAGGAGCTCCCCAAGGAGAAACACTGGGGCGAATAAATCCTTTATCCAACAACTCCTGCAACTGCACCTTTAACTCTCTCAATTCAGCTGGCGCCATTCTATAAGGAGTAATAGAGATGGGAGTGGTACCAGGCAACAAATCGATACCAAACTCAACCTCTCTCTCAGGAGGCAACCCTGGCAACTCCTCTGGAAACACATCTGAAAAATCTGAAACTGTGGCTATATCATCAATTTGAGAACTCCTTACTCTAGTATCCACAACATGAGCAAGGTAAGCATCACACCCTTTTCTAATCATCCGTCTAGCTGATACAGCTGATACGAACAAGGATGCAAGCTGTCTCTACTCACTGAACACCATCACACTCCTATCATCACTAGTTCTCAAAGTGACACATTTCTTCTGACAATCAACTACAGCTCCATGCCTAGACAACCAATCCATACCCAAAATCAAATCATACTCTTTAAAAGGCATTTCAATCAAGTCTCCAAGAAACTCCTCACCTTGTACCTCAACCGCACTATCCCGGTGCACCTTGCTAACAATCACACTATGCCCTAACGGATTTGTCACTAACACATCAAATCCTAGGGACTCAGCATGCAAATCAGTCACAGGCAACACAGATGCACTAATATATGAATGAGTTGAGCCTGGATCAATTAAAGCAAGAACTGAAATGCCAAATAAAGAGAAAGTACCAGCAATGACTGCAGAAGCATCTGGTTGTCTTTGCATCACATAAACCCGTTGAGAAGGCCCAGCCTCATCTGGCATAGTATCCCTGGATGAAGATCCTCCTCTCTGATAATAACCAGGTCTACCCCCTCTGGAGAAACCTCTGCCCCCTCGACTACCTCTGACACTAGGTTGAGAAACTGCAGAATCAACCGATCTCTGCTCCTGCATCTCTGGACACTCCCTAATAAAATGATCGGGAGAACCACATCTGAAGCACACAGCTGGTCCTCTATTCTGCCAACAAGCACCTCTATGTGACCCTCCACACTGGGCACAGACAGGTAGAGTGGATCTCTGAACTGCAGGAGTAGGAACACTCGCTACTAAAGCTATAGGTCTCGATCGTGATTTCTGTAACTGAACTAACCTACCAGCCGGTCTCTGACTCCTACTAAACCTAGGAGTAAAACTGCCTCTACCTCTCTTCACAGATGAGGATCCTGCCTCAAACTGAGGTCTTCTAACCCGGGTCTCCTCTGCAGTAGCGGCTGCTGCTAAAATTTGTGCTCTCTCCACACCTCTAGCCGCTGCAAACAGCTGAGAGAAATCCTGGTATCTAGAACCAGCCACATGACACATCAGTGAGGGTCTCAGCCCCTCCTCAAACCTTCTGCACCGGTCAATCTCATCAGAGATAATCCCTCCGGCATAGCGACTCAACCGGATAAATTCTAATTCATATTCTGTTACAGTCCGGTGATCTTGCTTCAAACTTAGGAATTCCATTTTCTTCAAATCTTTATACTCCCTCGGAGTATACTTCAATTCAAATTCTCTCAGAAAATCAGCATAGGACAATGTTGGTGGATCATCCATAGCATGGGGCACTGTCTTCCACCAGTCGTATGCGTCCTTCTGCAACAAAGATCTTGCATAATCAAATCTTTCTTCCGGAGTGGCTTGTAACTGAACAAATACTCTCTGAACTTTATCTAGCCACTGCTCAGCTACAGCTGGATCAATGGTACCCAAGAAATCCTCGGCTCCATATTTCCGTAGTTTATCATACTGTCTCACTGGTACCATAGGCTGTGGTGGAGGTGGAGGTGGTTGCACTGGTGCCTGCCTCATAAATTCAAACATATGCCTAAACCAAACTGGTGGAATCTCCTCACCAGCTGGTCTCCCTGACACAGAAACAGGGGCCTCTCCAGATCCATCCACTCTAGCTCCATCAAATACAACCTCTGGAGCTATGCTCTCAGCACTACCCTCAACGGATTGACGCGAATGAGGATCCATTATAACCTATATCTGCAAACACAGTAGAATACTCCTCATTAAAGATCAGAGACTGCCGACACCAACATGTATTCTATTCAAAAATTCACTTTTAAAATCAAAATACTCTTTTTCTTATACTTGACCTAGGTTGAGAATCTCAAACCTAGGCTCTGATACCAAAATAATTGTAACACCCCTATATCCCGTATACGTACCAAGCATGCTTATACGATCGTATAATACGTATACTGAATATAGAACATGCCACTGTTTAAAATACACAACTCATAACTCGAATGTTTAAAGGAAATTCAAAAGACACTATGTATAAAAACATTTATAAATTCACAGCGGAAGTTATTACAAATTTTTACAAGTTCAAATACATAAATGTCAAAAATATATACAACATAGAATAGATACATGATTGGCAGCTTGACTCTCTGATCTTTAAGCTCTAATCCAACTCTTCAAGTAAAGCTCAACTAGGTCTAGAGGAATCCTCAGTCTCAACCCTATCAACTCTACCACCTGCGCGATGAACCACAATCGCGCTGAGCCAAAACTCAGTAGTACAAACCGTCATGATAATATGAAATGTCAATATCAATATCATACATTCAATCAATAATAATCATATATATATATGAAGGTTACATTTCATAATTTCAATAATCATATCATCATCCATTATACTCATTCAATAAAGACACCTATGGGCCCACAAGACACTAATATGTTATTCAAAGTTCAGAGTTGCTGTTTCGGTCCAATATCACAATAATCAAGCCCGTAGGCAATATACATATCTCTCTATCCATGGATAGGGTAACAGACCCAGTCTCTTGGACCATCAACTCAACAACTTGAGGAGATCCTCAACCTGGCTAGAATGTTACCTGTAACAGACCCAGTCTCTTGGACCATCAACCC
This sequence comes from Garcia nutans, assembly GCA_947685225.1. NCBI lineage: Eukaryota > Viridiplantae > Streptophyta > Magnoliopsida > Malpighiales > Euphorbiaceae > Garcia > Garcia nutans. The sequence goes on from CANTUV010000024.1 coordinate 56,967,538, forward strand.
GACTAAATCGAGGAGATCCTCAACCCGGCTAGACTGTTACTTCAATTTACATCTATCATTTCACATTTATAAAGTAACAGACCCAGTCTCTTGGACCATCAACTCAACAACTTGAGGAGATCCTCAACCCGGCTAGACTGTTACTACAATAGGGATGCCTGCCAAAATCAGAACTCTGAAGGTTGAATAACACACTTTACACAAAATCATTTCATTCTCATTTCATTCTCATTTTCGCAATAGGCAACCTTGCCTCAATTGTAATTTATTTTATCATCATAGCCAACAATCATGGCTTCTCATCACATAAATACAATTCATCACATTATCATATCTTTCACATCATTATAAATGTTCACATCATATTCCACATTATACACAACATAACATTATTCATAAGCATCATCAATATCATGAAATGTATGTTAAATTTCAACATCATATGGATGTATGCAATAATGTAGTTTATACTTACCTTAAATGCAACCCACACAATATTAACACCTCTCTTTCCAACAATCTTTCACTTCTTGAATTAGAGTAATTCACCTTCTTCACAACCTAATCCAAAGGAAGATGAAACCCTTATAAGAACATAAGGCTAAGAACCAACTAGGGCAAACTCTAACCATGACACGCTCACCCACACGGGCGTGTCCCTGACCGTGCCCTAACTCCACAACACAGAAGCTTTTACACGCTCAATGACACGGGCGTGTTACTGAGCGTGTAATACCTTCTGCCTCACAACAATATTGACACGTCCAACATCAAGAACGTGCTCATGGCCGTGTCAATTCCCCAAAAACACAGTGGCTATGACACGCTCAATAACACGGGCGTGTTACTGGTCGTGTCAATCCTACTGCCACACAGAAGCTACAACACGCTCAGTGACATGGGCGTGTCACTGGTCGTGCCACTCAACCCAAAATACAGAGCTATCGACACGCCCAAAATCCTGGACGTGCCCTAGGGCATGTCAGGCCAACAACCCAGATTCCGGCCAAAACAACAACACAACCAACAAAACTCTTTCTTTCACCAAAAACCACTTCAACCAAAGTCATCTCAACATACCCAAAAACCATAACAAACTCACAAAAACACCAAAACAACTAAAGCATTCCTCAAATCTCAAATCAAAAATCATCAACACAAACCTAAAACACAACCTCAAAACAATCACTTCCAACAACTTACTCTTTCCTCCAATCCATCCCCAAAAACAAGAAATCAGTTACCCAAACACTCTTAAACCCATCTTAAACAACATAATCACATACCAATCACAACTCAACTCAAAAACTCAAAGAAATCAAAGAGTCAAGTGAAGAACTTACCAAAGATGAAGAAATCTCTTAACTTTCCACTTGAACTCTTGAAAGCTTCCTTAGATCTTGAGTTAGAGGTTCAAATCTCTTCTTTGCTCTCTTGTTTCTTGTGTTAACCGGCCAAACAAAGCAAAGGAAGGAGAAGGAGAAAGTGATCCACGGCAATGAGAAAGACAGAAGAAGGAAGAAAGAGAAATCCAAAGTCAAACCCCTCTTTTCCTTAAAACCCTCTCAACCAAGCAATTTAAAATATTAAACTAATCTCTTTCAACCTCTTCCACACATTCAAATCCTTATTAATTAATTAATAACAAATTCAAAAACACAACAAATATCTTCTTCCACTAACTCAAAACTTTGACTTTCCATGACTTAGGTATATGTTATATATATCCTAATATACATCACATATACACTTCCTTTAAAAACCCCTTTTTCTTACAATAAAACATATACAATAAATCCAATTATAATAATAATAAAACCCAAAACATCTAGGGTATATTTTGGGATATTACAATAGCACATTATTCATGCACAACCAATGTACCAAGTAGCTTAACACATTTTTCAACCAAAATGAATTAAGCCCAAATATCACGCAAACATAACCAATGTATTCAAAGTTTGTACATACCTCAAATAGCAACCTAAAGCAAGCTTAAACAACCTCCAACCCTATCTTTCCAACTTGCCTTTCACCACTTGGATGAAACAAATCAACCTCCCTCAATGCCTAAACCAAATGTGATAACAAATAATTATTTAGTATCACATTTAATGACATTTCTAATATTAAACCATAATTAAATATCACTCCTACAAATTTTCAAAAATTTAGCCTTTCCTTACTTTAACATTAGAATTCCATTCTATTCAATTTAAATTAGTGTTTTAAGTTAATTTATATTATTAAAAACATATTTTAACACATTTACACAATTTACATTACAAAAACACATTCTTATACACAAAATCCTAAAATGGCCTAAGCTTCCCCCATTGAAGGTTTTCCATTCCAACACAATCCATTAATCATTTCAAGCTTATTTTCATCACTTTTAACACTAAGCAACATGCTTAAACAAATAAAATCACACAATTTAATAACTTTGGAAAATTACATTTTCAAAACCCTAAATCTCCACTTCCATTCTCAAACTCCAACTAAACACAACCAAATTCAATATTTGACTTTAAAATACTTGTTTATGCATCAAAAAAACTCATTTGGAATCAATTTGAATAATTAAAGCTCATGTTTTCACAAATCCAAAAGTTCCATAACCCTAAATTCTCTCTCATCACCATTTTTTAACCAAACTCCATCATCTCTTCAATCTAACCTTAAAATCATTGTTAACTACCCAAAATAACATCATACATACCAATTTCAATAATTATAACATACTACTTCAAAAATCCAAAACTCACATAACTCAATTTTTCATGGAGTCATCCACCCCTTTCTATCTTTCCGGTCCGTCTGGGTGGCGACTCCTATACTCTGAGTTTAGGCTCATGTTCTCTAAAGCCCCAAGCTTAATAGTATCGAAGTCTCAAGAACCGTTCCACCGGGAGTTAAGTTTAATATTTCTACTTCTTTTAACATTTCTGACTTGTCTCCTTTTGAATTGGATGCAAATTCAAGGATAAATCTTTTTGAGGAGTGAGGGAATAATATGGGCAAGGACATGAAGACCATGGATGGTAACCTTGGAACATAAAGCTTGAAGATTCCTGTTTTGACCCATCATGAGACAAAGAGCCAAGAAGATGAAGGAAGCCTTGCAAGCCTATGTTTAAAGCTTCATAGACGCACATGGAACCATATGGCCCAAGAATATGGCATAGTCGCTATCTTGGTCTCGTGCTTAACCGCGCAAATGAGAGCTCTGTTGTGAACCCTACTGTTTATATTTGGACTGAGTTTTTTATTTTATTCATTTATTTTATTGTTATAGTATTCTAATAGGATTATCTTATTTGGGACTCTAGAACTTTTATAATATGAGCTTTACATGTTTAGGCCCAAAAGACTACTAAATTAGTTTAGTAGCTTAGGGTTAAGGTTGTCTTTGTTTCCAAACAACCTATCCTATGGTTTTTTTTAGTCATGTAATTATTTAAAATCTCCTTCAACTCTATAACATAGTTAGACAATTTTGATTATTGAATACATATTATCGTGAGATGTTTCTTTCTCTTGATTCTTGGTTCTTGTCGAATCAAGATTTTTACAACAAAGTAAATCGCTTTGTTAATAGGTTAATTCCAAAGTTCTCTTTCACATTTTGGAATTGGGTCAAGGACTTGGCGAATAATTTGATTTCATCTTCCAAGGGATTGACATCACGCGTAAAGGCGAGTGGGTCTCTAGTCATTATACTATGGGTTTGAGTCAGTAATAATTATGCTTTTTGTGCATGTTTTGTTATGATTTAATTATAAAAGCATGATGAATATGATTTTATTAGGCTGATCCTTAATTAAGTTCTCTTCTTTATGCCATATTAGACTTATATTGTGAATTTTAGTTTTTATAATGGTTGATATTTGCCATGAACACGCATATATAATTGTTTGTTTATATATCTTGCTATTATATATATACAATTGTCATTAGAATTGCATCTTTAAAAGGCTTCTAGGCAAATGCAAAGACTAGTGCATGCAGATCTACTTAATCTAATGACTAGTAGTTTGTTATCATCGAACCCAATAAAGAGAATTGGGCTGACATTTATATCAACCCACTTTTTTGAGATTTGTATTCTCAGTTTGCACTGAGTGGTGACTCTCGATCGGCCGCTCATAGCTAGGATCATTCTTACCAGTCCCCATGCATACCTAACTTTCCAAACCCAATAATAGGTAGGAGATTCCTCATGGAATTTGAGTGCTACCCCTATTCTTTCTCGATTTTCTCAAGTGGCAACTCCATCATCTCTAAGCCTTAACCTACTGGAAACATGAGGCCAAGAATCTAACAGTGACGAGGTCCCATCCATATTGCTTGTAGTAGTGATTCCACTAGGGACAATTGAGAAGTTTATTACGTTGATTCACACATTATTTTATTTTAAATTATTCAGAGTATTATTTTGCATTGTAGTAGTTGCATTATGTGCATATATTAGGGTGACATGTGAGACTCATGTTATATGCCATAAGGCATGCCCAAATGATTATCATTTGTTGCGACATTTGCAATTTGTCTGTAATCCCAAATGGTTTCTAGGCTTATGTCAGATGATCTATGACAATGCCATCATTACTAGTTGGCCTGATCAAACAACATTGAATTTGAACTTTATCTAGCTATTGAACCAAGTTTTATGCCCTTGGGACTACATCTGCATAAAGGGGTGAGAGCCTTCATTTGACCATCTCACTTTCTCTCTCTTGCTGGAGCTTCTTTCTAGCTTTCTAGTTAGTGTTCCTTTAGGATGAGTAGACACCTAAATTTGGCACCTTGCATGATTCTTGGAAAATTACTGAGTTCGATAATCTTACTATCGAATTTGATAATTTTAAGGAAATATCGAGGTCACTAAATACTAGAATTAATGAGTTAAGTAAGATTAACTAAGTGAGTTAAAGATTATCGATCTCAATAATTCGTAATTATTGAGCTCGATAGTTTTTCTCACAAACAACTGTCATTTTCTTATAAAAGACAAGTGCAGTGTACCTTTTGGATAATAATAAAAGCTAAATCAGAAAATATTATTTTTAGCAATAAAAAGATCCAGTAAGCATCTTGACACATCAACAACACAATCCAACCAATCACATCCAAGAGTAAACCACCCAAAGTAGAGAAATTTATTGGTCAAAACTGTTGGTCAACAACTTGTTCTTAAAGTAGGTAAATTTTCCAAAAGCAATATTTAAACTGCTATTGATGCTTCTAAATATGTTTAAATGATTTGAATCAACTAAAAATGTCATGATACACATAAATAATCAAAAGGACCTTTTCATAACTTATAGGAAGCCATATTATTGGATCAAAGTGACTCTCCCCATAAGCAAAGACTACAAAACCTTTAATAATAGATTTCTAGTCTTAAGCCATGGAAGTAAAAGTTTCTGAGTAATAAAATGAATAAAAGGTGTAAAAACAACACATAATAGACTCCTTTTAACTAGAACTTTAATGAGAAAAATTCAAAAATGATATTGATGAACTATCCTCTGTACTTAGCGATTATTGTCAAGCTTGATAATTTTACTATCGAACTCGACAATCTTCATCAGTTTGCTCAAAATTTTGAAATACTATCCTATAATTAAGTCTTGTTAAAAATCTATTTTTCATGGAACCTTGTGATGAAACAAGGGCTTAATTTTTAAATGAGAATAAGATAGCTAAAAACTATAGATAGCATGCTACATGGCTATAGGTAAGATTTAGATTCAAGAAATATAGGGAGAAACATAAAATGTCATCTTAAAGATATGAAGATTGTTGAGCTCAACATTTCTATTGAGCCTAATAATCTTCACCATCCAATATGAATGAAATTACATAAGCTTATCTTGAGATACTTAGATAATGTTGAACTCGATAGTCTCAAGATTAACGAGCTTGACAATTTAGGTTAAATTTCACTTGTTTGTTTCTTTTTCTTGTTCATTTTATTTTAAAGTTTCATTTTACCCTTATTATAATCATCATTATTATCCATTATGTTTATATTTTGTATTTTCATCATATTCATTCATGTATACAACATTTTTTAGGTTTGATGTATATAGGTCTCCAATGTAATTTTTTCCTTTTTAGATAAATGTATAGGATTCATTTAAAGATTTGTAATTAATTAATTTACTTTTCTTTCAGGAGATTATAAGGGTAAGTTTTCACCTCGATGGGTGCTCGTTTTGTATTTTTATAACATGCATCATTATATAATGTATGGTTTTTATATCTTAGTATATAATATTATGAATTGTTCCAATTTACTAATATATAAATCATATAGGAGGTTGGTTCTTTTGAACCAGGAACATGTGAGTGGTGAGAATATTTCTTGTTATTCCTAAGAATACCCTAACTCGTAAAGGGGTTAGGGATTACTCATGGAATAAAGAGTATACTACCCCCCACTATTTCCTAGTCTAAGCCAAGTGGTGACTCCATTCTCATAGGCCTTAGCCTATTGGATTCCTAAGGACAAGAAACTAATGGTGCTAAGGCTGCAAAACCAAACACCCACTGAGGGTGCAACTAGACCAGGCACTTATAGTGGCTACTTCACTGAGGAAATTTGAGAAGTGGATTTCATTGATTCGTTTATTAGTTTATTGTTAAGTATTCAAGATATTATACCTTGCATTTGCAGTAGTTGCATGTTGTCTATGAGTTAGGACAAGCTAAATTAGTCGTGTTATGTGGTATTAGGGATACTATATTTTCACTCAAGGTATGAAAAATGAGCATTACATAACCACTTGTATGCCTCATATCTTTGAGTGTATCGTGCTACGAGGTCCTAAGCCTTTCATCCTTGGACCAAAAAGAACACGTAGGAAATGTAGCAACTTCCCCTAGGATTACCTCATGTTTATTCATAACCAATGAACTTTTAATTCTTAAGGTGTAGCCTATCTTTTGTTCAGAATAAACTCAAATAAATTACAAGCCCACCTCTAAGAATTAAAAGTTCGTGGGTGGTGGCATTCTTTTGTTGAACAATTGAAACTTCTATTTGTGCAGCCTAGACATTATCAAGTTTATTTTTAGAACACCCATAAATTTTATGGGGACTCCTATATTTTTGGCAAAAATACCATATGGTAAGATACTATTATTAAAAGACGACATCACATGTAACACCCCATCTTAGCCTACGCTTATAAACCAAGATGGACTGTTATCTCATGGTGGTTGTGTCTTAATATTTTACTTAGCTAATTTTAAGTGCAGATTTTAAAAAAATTTTGCCATAACCTCCCCTAAAAATGGAGGTCCCAAGTGTCGCCAAAACTAATTTTTCTTATTTTTGAAAAATATTTTGTTTCACAATTTAACTCAAGCACACTCCCAATAATCCACCCTTATAACCTCAACTACAATCCTACAAGAAGAATTCACACTTCTATACTTGCATACATAAGTGCTAAACCCAAATAAGATTTATTAGATTACTAGCAGTGTACGTGTTTAGCTTTTCAGTATAATACATTTATTTGCTAGATCATACAAGCTTATGTACATGCCATATTGCTACAATCAATCATATCCAAACTCCTACCCAAAGTAATAGTCAAGGCCAGCTGCACAGGATATGCTGCAATCTCGTCTCCTCGTTTAACCTACGAGTTTAGAGGGAAACTAAACTCGCTAAGCAATTGCTTAGTGGGTACTTAAATCATTGCAATAAATAAATAAAATGAAAGAATGATTTGAACATACATTTATATACTTTAAATAATTGAAAGGAATAAATACAAAACACAGAAGGTAAAAAGGTTTGGCTGAATAATTTGAATTTAAATTATTTTTCTTGCTTTTATCATTTTGGCTGCTCTACTAGTTTAACAAAACATCAGCGGATAAGGAAGGGTCATGATAAACATATCTTGTCATGATCATATTTCATTATCTTTCATCATAATTCTTGCACATGTGCCAATGGCCATTATCATTGCATCATTGATCATGTCATTATAATCATCGGCCTTCAGCCGGAATATCATATCATGTCATAAGCAGTACTGCAGTAATAGTATGATGCATCATACCCTTATCTCAAGGGTTCTGATATACCAAGTAGAGTATAAATAATTTATTAAATTACCTTGGTCATGATATTCAATAGGTTATGATTTTTCCATAAGGCATATATTACTAGGATAACTTCTCATGATGCCTTTCTGATTATTCCAAACCCCTTTTGTGTCATTTTAAATGATATAACATCAATCTATATCATAATATTCAAGTTTTAACACATTTAGAAAAATGACCAAATGAATAGTAGCGCGGTGCGTAAAATCAGCAACGTAATACTAAAATCTGTTTTTACTGCTGAAAATCAGTCAACTTTGGCAACCGTTTTGACCAAGTAAACAACATTATTTTTGGATTAATTTTTGCAGGAAAACACTTTCATAAGTTAACTAAATGCATGTAAAATTTCGTCGAAAAATTCTTTCGTTTACCCCTTCAACGGACTGCCCAAAATGAAAGCTGCAGAATGGTGCCCAAAAGGGACCATTCGGCCAAATTTTCAAAAGTTGAGAGAAATTCATTTTTTTCTTGTAAAATTGATTTTTAGACTCCTTTTGTGATACCATTGAAGGACTAAGGGTCCCTCTTTCAAAAATCAAACCAAAGGAATGATTAAAAGTTCTTCAAAGTTTATGAATAATTGAACAAATTTAGCTAGTTTGTTTTGTTTTCATTCTTTTCACAATCAATTGATTACAAATGGTTCAAGAGCACTTTTCCACATATTTACCAAACATAATAACATCATTTCAAAACCATTTTGAAAGTCCCATAATGCAAAATATGTGAATTAATTGAAAAGAGCAATGATTTAAGTACAAAACCTTGTTTATTTGCTTTGTTCCTTGCTTGTCCTATTCTTTCTTCCCTTCTTCTTCTTTATCCCTTTGATTTCCTATAATTTTCATAACTTCCATAATAAGAACATGATAAAAACCATATGTTCAATCCTTGATTCTTGCTATCTAAAGCTACTAATTACCATTTATTCATCACTTCTACATGTATGGATCATTTAATCTAATTTCTCTTCACTTTCTTAACTTCCCATAATCTTCCCAACTTTTCTTTCATTGATAACTTGAAAACTATCAATCAAATGAATAAACTAAAGCTAAAATTGGAATCCTTACCTTAAAATTAAGCTTTTCCTTCCAAAAATCCATTTGAACACTTGAAAATTTCATTCCCTTTTTTGGTGGAGAGAATTCGGCCATACCTCTCAAAATGGAGAGAAAAATATGTGTCCTTAGTTCTTTAATCATCCTTCTCTCCCTTTTTATATTTTTCCATTTTCCATTTATTTAATTAATTTCATTTTGGAGGGTTAAGATTAATCCAACCCAAAAGTGTCTTTAAAAAAGATTTTGCCATGTGTCCTTTTCTAGAAAATTTCTATGCCATGTGTCCTCCCTTGGAAATTTACCAAATTAATCCTCAAATTATCACACATGTCTCCCTTGGTGCTTGGGTGGAAGTGAAAAGACCAAAATACCCTTCAATTGAAGGTTTTGCCTTTCCTTCCTAACCGGGTGGTTTTACGACGCGTAAAACGTACCGTTCTCCTCCTTTCAATCTCTAGTTTCCATTTTCGACATTCATTCTTGATTTTGAACTAATTTATAAAAATTACGCTCATGCCCTTGACTTTTGTAAAAATTCCATTTAGGTCCTTACGTGATTCGGGTCTCCACTTAGGTTCGTTCTTCAACATCGATCACTGCGGAGTCCTTCCATTTGCTTTGGATACCTTTATGTGTCTTATTTTTTAGTGTATAAATTATTATCACAAGAATGACGAAAATACCCTTGGTCGAGAATCCACTGTATCTCTCAAACTGTGCATTTTCGGGGAAAACCGTGGTGTTCCGTTTCGACCTGATTTTTCTCTACTTTCCATTTATGGAGTCTGTTATATGCACTATTAAGAACCTCCAGTACAACTTTTGAAAATTACAGTCACCATCCCAAAACTTTTGGAAATTACAGTCACCTCCTCAAAACTTTGCAATCTTTTCAGTTAGGTCCTTTTTGTCCTGTAGAGCTTCCTTTCACTTCATATTCTTTGGTGGTTACTCGGGAACGCTCCTCTTACTGTACGCGGATGTACTGTACATGGATGTACAAATTGGGTCGTGACATTTCTTCCCCTCTAAAATTTAGGCTTCGTCCCGAAGCCGATCGGGTATAAAATTTAGGCTTCCATCCTCATTATTCCTTCCCTTTCCCAAATTATCTCTTCCATTCTATGGTTCCTTCGCCGCACTTTAACTAGAGGAATTCTCTTATTTCTTAATCCTTTGACTTTTCATGCTAAAATTTCTATTGGTTCTTCTTCATAATTTAGGTCAGATTTGACTCTGATGTTTTGTGTCTTTATATCGTGTGTGAAGTTCAAACGATATTGCCTTATCATTGAAACGTGAAAAAATTATGTATTTTGTTCAGTTCTGGTAATAGAGTTAACCGATAGACTATTGATCTATGCGTTCGATGATCTCATATAGTCCAATAAGCCTAAGGCTTAGCTTACTTTTCTGCTTAAATCTTAATACCTTCTTTCATGGGAAAGTCTTAAGAAAAACCTTGTCTTCCACTTAGAGTTCTATGTCCCTTCGTTTCGAGTCCGCATATGATTTTGCTCCTACCTACCCGCTGTGACTTTCGGTTTGTCTCAAATGATGTTTATCTTTTCCTGAGTTTCCTTCACAACATCGGGTCCATGTATCTTGTCTTTACTTAATTTCGTCCACCATTCTGGTGTTCCATGTTTTCTTTCGTATAATTCTTTATAGGGCGTCACCGTATGCTGAATTAATAGTCGTTGTTATATGCATATTCAATTAAACTCAAATACCTATTCCAGCCACCCTTAAATTCTATAACACATACTCTTAATATGTCCTCCCAAAATTTGGATTACTCTTTCAAATCGTCCATCTGTTTACGGGTGAAAGGCAGTGCTATAACTTGTTTGGGTTTCAGAAGCTGTTTGCGACTTCTTCCATAAATTCATGGTGAACTGTGGACTTCTGCCTAAAATGATAGACGTTGGAATCTTGTGTAATCGTACAATTTCCTTGGCGTACATTTCCACCAACTTATCTATTGAATAATCCATTTGTAAAAGTAGAAAATGAGCTAACTTAGTTAGGCAGTCAATGATTATCCGAACAACGCCATGCCGGCCTCGTGTCATTGGTAGTTCTATGACGAAATCCATAGTGATATGTTCCCATTTCCATACCAGAGTGGAAATTAGTTGTAACAGACCCGGTAGTATTTGATATTTCGCTTTTGCTTGTTGACATATTAAACATTTGGTCATAAAATCAACAATATCTCTCTTCATTCCAGGCTACCATTAAAACTTCTTTAGATATCGATACTTTTGTAACTCCTGGATGCATTGCGTAGAGACTACTATATGCTTTTTGAAAAAATTTTCTTTCTTATGTCTCCCATTGTTCATATCATTATTCTATTGTCATAATACAAACCACTGTTCTTAGAAATTTAGAATTTTATATCCTTTCCTCCTTGCACTTGCTTGATCCATTTTTGTATTTGTTCATTTTTCTTTTGTACTTGATGAATTTCTTGAAAAGAAACATAGTTTATGCTTGCATTTCTACTACTAGTACTTCCTCTTTCATTGGTCTTAAACTGATCTTTATAGCGCCTAAGGCTGGTATCGATTTTCCACCAAGTGCGTCGGCCACCACGTTAGCTTTTCCTAGATGATAATTTATAACTTAGCTGTTATTTCCAAAACTTGGGTTTACTTTCCTTACCATAAATTGAGATCCTCTTGGGTTGGCAGATATTTTAAACTTTTGCGTCTGTATAAATATAACACTTTTCTCCATATAAATCATATCTCCAAATCTTGACAGCCAATACGATAACTGTAATTCCAAACAGTGTGCAGGGTTATTATTATTATTATTTCATATGGTTTAAGTCATCAAAAGACTTATGCAACTATTTTATCCTTTTGCATAAGCATATAACCTTAACCGATGTGTGAAGCATCACTATATATCACAAATTCTTTGCTGGATACGGGCCATATGGGTATTGAAGCATTCGTTAACTTTTCCTTTAGTTTCTCAAAGTTCCTCTAACATTTATCAGTCCATTGGAGTTTGGCATTCCTTTGAAACAACCTTGTCATTGGGATGATAATAATGGAAAACCCTTTTATAAAACATTAATAGTACCCAGTCAGTCCTAAGAAGATTCTTACTTCTATTACTGTCTTTGGTGTTTTCCATTCCAAAATGGCTTTTGTTTTCTTAAGACCTACTTTTATGCCTTATGCTAATATGGTGTGTTCTAAGAATGTCACTTTTTCCAATCAAAACTCGCATTTGTCATGTTTGACGTACAACTGCTTCTCTCACAACATTTGCAATATTATGCAAAAGTATCGATCGTATTCTTCTTTGTTCCTTAAATAAACGAAGGTGTCATCTATGAACACCATTTACAAATTGGTTAAAGTAAGGATGAAAGATATGATTCATTAAATCCATGAATACTACTGACACATTTGTGGGCTCAAAAGGCATTATAAGGAACTTATAACGTCCGTATCGAGTTCTAGATGTAGTCTTTGGAATGTCTTTTCCTTTGATCCGCAGCTGCTGATATCCCAGTCGGTGATCTATTTTTTTTTAAAAGACCTTGGTTCCTTTAAGTTGGTCGAATCCATCGTCGATGGATGGTAATGGATATTTATCCTTAATCGTAAGCTCATTCAACTACTTATAGTTCACATATGACCTTAAGGATTTATCTTTCTTCTTGACGAAGAGTACTGGCGTGCCCCATGAAGAAATACTTGGCCGTATAAGACCCTTGTCGAGTAGCTCCTATAATTGCGTTTTCATTTCTTTGGGTTCCGCTGGTACCATTCGGTATGAGGCAACCAACACCGGTGCAGTTCCCGGATATACATTTATAGTGAATCCTACTTTTCTCTTAGGTGATAATCCGGGTAGCTCGTCTAAAGAAACATCGAGAAAATCACGCATTGTTGATACCTCTTGAATCTTTATCACATTCTTCTTTGCTTCCATAGTGCTTATCAAGTGTGCCTCACATCCGTTTGTATGGAACGCCTTGTTGTAACTGTTGTTGTTACGTTGTTTAGATAATCGGCTCTCTTTCCTACTGCCATCACTTCCTCCTTGTGGAGAGTATGAAGTGTTACTCTCTTTCTTCTTATAATCGACCACTGTTTTATGCCTTGTTAGCCAATCCAATACCAACATTACGTCAAATTCTTGGAATGTTAACTCTATTAAATTTTCTGGAAATGCATTTTCATGTAACTCTATAGAACATTCTTTAATCACTTGTGTGTAACTACCTCGTCTCTTATCAGATTTATAACTAATGTTTCAAACTTAACATATCCTACTGGTAATTCTTCTAAATTTTCATTGCATAGGCTCTGGCTGGTGTACTTGAATTGAGCTAGTCAACGGTCTCTGATTGTGCTCTTTGAAAATTCGAATCACTTTCCTTTCCCCTGCTTTGGTCTCGGCCAAAAGCGGGCCGTGATTTTTCTATCGGTGCGGGTGCATTCACTTGTCTTTCTAGCAGTTTACCCTAACACGATCTGATGCCCTGCATTCCCAGCGTCCATCTGTTAAATACCAGCATTCACTCTTATGTCTTCATCCACAGTGTTTGCATAGAGGAGTAATATATCCTTCAAATCTATATTTCTTTCCAATCCTCCAGTAATTTTTGAATTGTTACTTTTTCCTTTTTCCTTTACCTAGTCCTTGGGTTGTTATTACTTTCATTCTTCCATTTTTAATCTGATTTTAATTCTGCACTTTCTACCTCTTTGGTTCTTAATTTCTCTCTTTCTCTTCTCTCTCTCTTTTTTTCCCATCATTTCCTGAATTCATAAATCTCATATATCTTCTTCTTATAATTTCTTAATTTTGATGATTACATTGGGGCATTTTCAAGAGAAATCACAATACTGTGTTTTGATTAGGTTTCCTCTAGTTTCTACTCATATAGTCTGTCACCTACCTTATTAAAACTTCACGGGATGGTCACCCATCATCATTGGTCGAGCACGTTTAACTCCGGCTTCCTGCTAAATTTCAACACGACGGTGTCGGGTCAGCAGTATCTTCTTAGTGCGCTTACTTCATCTGCTTATGTGAATATTGTACATGGGGTTACTGTACATATTCTCTAGTGGCCGGACATGAGAATTTCTCATATACTTATTTCGGTTCACTCATCTTTGTTATCTAAGTTCTATCTATTTTATCTCTTACCGCCTGGTCTTTACATTTTACGTACTTTTCTTTTATCCTCTTATTCTATTCCTCTTTTTATTCCATTCTTCAAATTTCATTTACTTATGTACATTTTCATTTTTACATTCATATACGCCTATCTAACCTTCTCCTGGAACCCCCTTATAAGGACCCCGGTATACTGGCTACGGATGTCTGGCGCCTTGAACCTCAGCCGGATCCCTGGCTTTGCGATCGCTGGCTTTACTGTGCAAAACTATCTTCACTTCTAAACTTCTTCCCAACTTGTCGAAATCTTCCTAAGCTTTAAGTTTGTACTCTCTTTTGTTGCATGCGTTGGTGTCTACTTCTCTAATCCATGTATACCCTCTCAATACCTAAAACTTTCACAACTAATCTTGAAAATTCAAACACGTCCATGACTACTAATTGTACTTTAATTCCATTATTTAATCCTTCCAAAACCTTTGACGTCTTTCTTACTTTGTTTCTATCATTTTCTTTGCATACTTACTGAGGCGGTGAACTCTCTATCATACTCAGATACTGTCATTCTTCCTTGCTGTAGATATATAAACTCATTTCTCCTTGTGTTTAAGTATGTTTTACCAAGTGTATGTTTCTTCTACCCAAAGGGTCATGGTATAATTAAATCTTTTATCTGACGTGCATCTTAGTTGTTCCAATGCCCTACTGGTACTGTACAAACAGTACTCAACTTCTTCAAATCCTTCTTCCCTACTAGCCTTAAATTCTTTAGCCCCATATTTCCTTAACTTCTCAATTGGGGACTTCCTTTTTCTTTTGGTAGCAACAGGTACCATTCTTGCCATTTATTGCAATGGTACTGTCATCTATCTTAAATAAACTTCGGGGCCTTCCACAGCCACCGTTGCGGGTCGTGGCATAAGTCCAAGATCCATTTCTACATTTATGGATACGAAAGCGTGTGATTCCTTCTCTTGATCTATAACTCTTTGTGATTCTGCCTCTTGCAACCTTATACCGTATACATATATCGTGATAAGGATTAGCAGCTGGCTTGACTCAACACATTAACTTTCCTATATGGCATGTACGTAATGTAATATCCTCATATATGCCCTAAAAGTTTTGATTATGTTGTTGATGTTGTGGTTAGTGTTGTTGTTGTTATATATTGGATTGTATATATGTGTTAAATTGTAAGAGAAAAGAAATGGAAAGAGAATGTATATGTATATGTGTTTTGGAGAAGAAATTTAGGGTTTAGAGACAAGTTTATATGTTGGGTATATGATGATATATATAACATATAAATTGGTCAAAGGGAGAGTCAATGCAAGAGGATATTTTTATGTGGCATGTGAAATTACTTAATTGGGCACATATGAGACAAAAGGGTAGTTAAATGGTGAAGGGTGTTTTAGTAATTGCAAGGTTAAAAACTCTTGGTGGATATAAGAAGCAAAATTTGACTTTTGCTCTTCATCTTTTCCTCTTCTCATTTGTGTGTGGCCGGCTCTTCCTTAGACAAAAGGGAAAGAGAAGTGTTCTTGAGACAAGAAGCAAATTGAAGAAGAAATCAAAGGTTGTGAAAAGAGATTTGTGGAATTTCTTCATTTTAGGTAAGAATTCTTTTGTTTCCCTTTGTCAATTTTGAAGTTGTGTCTAAATAAAATTGTGATTGGTTGATGTGATGATTTAGTGTGTTTGTGTATGGTGTGTGTAAAAGTGTTGAAATGGAATTAAAGATAAGAAGCTAGGTTGGTGTTGGTGATGGAAGAGTAAGAGTTGTGTTTAGTGAATTTTTTTCTGTTTTACAATTAGTAAAGGCTGTGACTTGTATGATTTTTAATTAATTATAGAAAAATATTCTTGAAGTGAATTTATGATATGTTGTGCCTCTATGAGTCTAGAATGACTGAAAAATATGTTGATTCGATTTTGGAATGGTTATGAGTTTAGAAAGATTATTTTTATTAGACCTGTTCCAGCAGGTACCTTAACTGAGACAGCTATATTTCGGGATTTTTAATAAAATGTAGAAAAATCATATCCAATTGAATTTTGGATATGTTGTTGCTTAGTGAGTCTAGTATTTGAGAAAAATAATTTGGAACCACGTTGATTGAATTTGATTTATGGAATTCACAAAGTTCAGAACTGCTGCCAGGATGCAGGGCAATTGGGGCAGTCTGGTTAGGTGAACTATTTGACCAAGATTTTGTGTTCAGTTTGATCTGAAATTTTAAAGGAATGATTTTAAGATACAAAACTAAATTCTGTAAAAATTTTAGAATTTGTAGTCAAGTGGATTAGTTTATACAATTTTTCAAAATAAGGATAAAATGGAGTCTAAAACCAGAATGTACTATTCATATGGTCATTTTGCTAATATTCCTTTTGGATTAGATTGTGAAGAGGTTGAATTGCCCTAACCGTGTCCCTCAAATGTAATGGTTATTGTTTTTATTCTTTGTTCTTTTAGCATGGCTTTGATTCTTCAAAGGTATTATGGTACCTAAACCTAAACATAAACACTTTAAACATGTCTAAAACAAAGAATGCCCTAATCAAATGTATGTGGATGATTCTAAACCTATGTATAATGATCTTTGGATTAGGTTTTGAAGAGATTGTGTTGCATTAACCTATATGTTGAGAATTCTTGGAAGAGGAAATGTATGGAGGAATGGGAATAGTTCTTGAGGTAAGTAACAATACATTATACATTACTATATTAAGAATGATGAATTAAGGATATCGATTACATTCAGTATCACAGAACCGTTTCCGGCCTCAAGTGTTAAAGACTCCTTAATTATGCAATAATGTAATAGAATATAAAAGATATATAAAATATAAATAACATATAAATAAAATATAATCTTTTAAAAGGTACGGCGGCGTTGTTTCATACCCGGTACAGAGGAGGACTTCAGACAAGTGCAAGTCTGACGTTGCTCCAATTTATATTTGGGTTTCCAGCCTTATATACCATTTTAAATATTAAGTTAATTTTGTATCTTAAGTCTAAAATATTTTAATCAATACACACTCTTACGTCTATATCTTTTAGTATTCCTAATTATACTATGTCTGGTATAGATATACGGATCCCGTATAAATATACAGCGTTGAATAGAGAGAGAAGAAAGACAGAAAAGGATAGAATTAGAGGTCCTTTTCAGTCTGTAAGTAGTGCAATAATATTTCTGATGTTTTAGTTCCAGATCAAGCTCAACTTGCTCGTTTTTTGCTTGCAAGAACTAGAACAGAGCATACTTATAGATGAATAAGAGATGAGATATATAAAAATTTAAATTTATTTAAATAACTAAAAACAAAATACAATTTATAAATTATAATTTATAAACTTAGACTACCTTATACAAGGAGATCAATAGGTGTTAGGTACAGGAATGGAAGAATAGTAAATGAAAAGAGAGGGAAGGAAGAAGCTAAAACTAGGCTGAGAGGTTCTTGAATATCTTCTGTGTTGAGAGAGAAGTGTTTCGGATCCCCTTTACCTTCAGAATGAGCTTCACTATATAGACAGAGGCTTTAAAATTCCACTGTTCTTGTCACATGCTTTTGGCACTGTAGGTGAATAGTAATCTGTCGTTACTATTTGCTTTTACTGTACCTTCACGCGTCTGGAACTGTGGATGAATAGTACCTTGTCTGGTACTGTTGACTTTACTGTGGGGAACTGTGGATGAACAGTTCTTCTGACTTTACTGTTGGATTCCTTCTGGTGAATACTGCTGATGAACAGTATCTTGTCAGTGGGTACCACCTTTATTGACTTTAACAATTCTGAGTGGAGAAATGAGGTTTCTCCTGCCTTTAATCAGACGAACCAGATGAACTCGGATCATATTCATCTTCTGATTCAATTGTTTTTTTATTTTTCTTTTCTTTTTTCTTTTCTTTATTTTTTCTTTTTTCTTTTTCTTTTTTCTTTTCTTTATTCTTCTTTTCTTTTCTTTTGTCTTTTTTCTCTTTTTCTTTTTCTTTTTTCTTTTTCTATTTACCTATACTTTTCACTCTGATGGGGGACAATATACCATAGCAATCATCTTCATTACTGGGACAGTAATCCAAGTCAGATGTCTCGGTGGAGGATGATGTCATGGATGATGTAGAAGAATCCGAGGAAGAGGAAAGAGATTTCTTCCTTCTGGATTGAGCTTTAGAGACTTTAGAATGGGCTTTAGTTGAAGATCCAGCAGAGCAGGTTCTACTGGGCTTAACGGGCTCAGATGTTGAGGGAAGAGACCCAACCATCTGTTCCATTAAGACTTTATATTCTTCTGCAGTCTTTGCAGCTACAAGAAGGGCAATATTCTGGGCTCTTTGGGCACCAAAGGAGACCTGTAGTCTTGGGTCAAGACCATCATGGTTTCTCTTAAGGAGCCATGCTTTAACTGTTTCAATAGTGGTAGAGTTGCGAAAGGCAGACCACCACTTGACTTTAGGTTTTCTCAATATAACAGGGATACTGGTACCTAACTGAAAAGAATAGTCAAAATACCACTGATATACCCAAGGTATATTGAACTTTAAACAGAAAAGGAGTAGAGGAGGGAAATTCCTCTCATATGGTGAAGGGTTTAGGTTGGCTTTAAAATACTGGTAAGCTAATAGTACATCCTGTGGAAGAGTTCTTTCATCATTTCCACAATAATGCCACCAATCAACAAACCAGGATGGAAGGTTATTGGTCTTTATGTTGTTCTCACAATAAATAAGCCAGGAATGTGTTTTACCAGGGTTCTGAAAAAACAAAGCTTTGGTCCAGGCTTCAATATAATCCCAATAGTTATAAGAAGAACAACAGGATAAGGAAGGAAGGGTTTTAAACTGCACAGGGATGTGCAAAGGTCTTCCCCATTCAGAAGGATGGAGAATTTTCTTTATTTTGAAGGAAGAATAGGCAATAACTGCTTTATCTTGCTGATTATAGTTGTGTTTTAAAAACAAAGAACCTGAATCCACCAGAATATGTAGATAATATTCTTAGGGTTTTGAAGATTCTTTTGGTTTAAAAAACCATCCTTTAGGGTAAACAGATTCAATAATAGACCATGGGTTCTGCTGAGCAGTCCCAAAATCAGAAATTAACTCTGTAAACCAAAAATTTTTATTATACCAAAATGTTTTATACTTTAAAGGGAAATTTGCAGAAACAATTTGAGTTGAAGGTTTTGAAATTTCCAACTCATTTTTAGAAATATTCTGAGATAGGGTTTTTTGAGAAGAAGACTCTCCTATCTCAATTTGATTTTTTAAATAAGGAATCAAGGAATCTTTACCTGGAACCCCTGGAGGAGGTTCGTGTCCCATTTTTAAAAGAGCTTTAATTACCTCAGGAGATTGGGCCAGCTGGGAGACCCATTTCTCAATGTTGGCTTTATCCTCTTCTTGGACAGCATCAGCCCAAGTCTTTATTGGTTTAGGGTTTAATATACTATCTGAATGATCAGATAGAGCTTTAGGAGAGTCATCTTTAAGGGTTTCTTTATTGGCATTTCTTTTTCTTTCTCCCCATGATTCCTGAGAAGGAATTCACGAGTAAGGAAATCAGGTAAACTGTTATTTTCTCCTTTAATAAATTCAATATCAAAATCAAAAATACTTAATATAGCTTGCCATCTAGCAAAAATTTGTTTTGAGGCAAGGTTTTTAACATCTTTTTGTAAAACATCTTTAGCACTTTTACAATCAATTCTTAATAAAAACTTTTGATTCAATAAATCAGATTGAAATTTTGAAATGCATAAAACAATGCTCAAAATCTCTTTCTTTATAGTTGAATAATTTAATTGGGTTGGACTCCAATGTCCTGAATAGAATTGGACTATGGCTTCTCTACCCTCTTTAACCTGTTTTAAAATCCCACCAAAACTTATATCTGATGCATCAGTCTCTACTATTTTGGAGGCCAAGGGATCAGCTATATGTAGGCAAGGAATAGTTTTAACTAGGTTTTTAACTTGTCTAACTATGCCAGAATGGACCTCAGTCCATGGGCCTGGGTTTTTCTTTAACCTATCATGTAAAGGTTTAATAGTCCTATTTAGGTTGGGAAAGAATTCTATGACGTAATTCAAACAACCTAAAAATCTTTGTAACTGGGCTTTATTAACTATTTGGTCAGGAAACTTATCTCCAAAAGCTAAGTTCCTTTCTATAGGTTCTATGATTCCCTGTTCTATATAATGTCCTAAGAACCTAATCTTAGTCTGAAACAGAGACATCTTCGTTTTACTTAATACTAAACCATTATGTTTTATTATCATAAAAAATGTTTTTAGATGTTTAAAATGTTCTTCTATAGTTGTTGAATATATTAAAACATCATCAATATAAACAATACAAAATTTAGTGTAAGGGTTAAAAATATCATTCATCACTCTCTGAAACTCAGAGGGTGCATTCTTTAAACCAAAAGGCATAACATTCCATTCATACTGTCCAAATGGAACAGTGAATGCAGTCTTATACCTATCTTTATGGTTAATCTGAATTTGCCAAAAACCAGATTTCATATCAAATTTACTAAAAATATTTGCTTTATATAATCTTCCTAATAAATCTTTTTTATTTGGAATAGGGTACCTAATCCATTTTAAAGCTTTATTCAAAGGTTTATAATTTATTACTAATCTAGGTGCACCTCTTTCTATTTCAGAGGCCTTGTTTACATAGAATGCAGCACAAGACCAAGGGCTTCTAGATTTAGTTATTAATCCTTTATTTTCTAAATCATTTATTTCCTTTTTACAAAATTCAATTAAATCAGGCGCCATCTGAATGGGCCTAGCTTTAGTTGTAATAGACTTTTCATCAAAGCCTATTTCATAAGGTAAATCAACCATGTGTTGCTTTCTGTTCCAAAATGCATTTGGAATATCAGCACACAAATCTTTTTCTATTTGAGATTTTAATTTATTAATTTTATCTTGCGTAAATTTATTATTTAACTGTTCATTTATTTTTTGTAAATGATAACTATTTTTTAAATTACAAAGTTGTTCAGACTTTGCTTTTATAAGAGCATTTATTTGTAATTCATTTATTGAATGAGCCTTTAAAAGATTTAAATTCCTCTTTTTAGGTTTTTCTAAAAATGGAAAAATTATCTTTTGTTTTCTTACTTTAAAACTTATATTATTATCATTTACTGAATAAGGTGTTATTAGATTCATAAATGGTGTTCCTAAGATTACCATATGATGAATGTTAGTTAAAATGAATATATTCTTTATTTCTAAATTTTTATCTATAATTGATGTTTCTGCTTTACCAAGTATATTTAGTTTAGATTTATTTGCTGCAGATAAACTTTCATTAGTTTGTTGCCAAAATCTTTTTGGTACTAAACTAGGTTTTATGCAATTTAAATCAGCTCCTGTATCAAACAATGCTATAGTTTCTATATTATAATTATCTGAAAATTTTAATTTTATCTTTATTAAATATTTTCTAGATGTTACTTCATGCAACATAAAAATTAAGTTATCAGGGATTTTATCTTTATTAATTAAACTAATTTCATTATCAGTTTCTTTACCATTTATCTGTTCAATATCTTCTTCAGCTTCTTCATCAGAAGAAGAAGAAGTTGAGTTCATTAAAGATTTTATTATCTGTGAATCTTGTTCTTGTTTGTTTTTTAATTCTTTTAATTCTAATTTAATTTCTTTAATTTCTTTTTGTAAATCATTTATGGTTGGTTTATTTTTTACTGTTTTATTTTTGTTTAATATTGCAGTTAAATCATATGTTTGTTTACTAGTACTAGGTAACATTGAATTTTTAGGTTTATCATTTTCTAATATCTTATTCAACATTTTTTCTTGAATATTAGGGTCACTTATAAATTTTATTGCTTCTAAAATAGATTCTTGTTCTTTAGTTAATACATTTAATGATTTACTACTATATTCAGAACTTGATTCTGATCCTATATCATCTATTTGATTTAACTCTTCAGAATCTGAATAATCTTCAGAATCTGAATAATCTAAATATAATTCGTGAATTTTATTTATTATAGATTCTTCTAAATTTAATTCTTGTAATTTTTTATCAAATTTACAAAATCTTGATGTGTGGCATTTTCTT
Organism: Garcia nutans; assembly: GCA_947685225.1. Lineage (NCBI taxonomy): Eukaryota > Viridiplantae > Streptophyta > Magnoliopsida > Malpighiales > Euphorbiaceae > Garcia > Garcia nutans. The sequence continues at coordinate 56,990,022 of CANTUV010000024.1, forward strand.
CCACATTTATAACATGTTAAATCTTTATATGATGTAAATTTTTTATCTTTTTGTTTATATGGTTTTCTACTATGTTTTCTATATTTATAAGGTTTATAAGGCTTTTGTTTTTTATAATAATCATCTTTATCTAATTTTTTCTTATAACTCTTTTGTGATATTTTTTATAAGGTTTCTTATATTTTCTTGTAGTAGAACATTGTCCATTACAATCTTTATGTTTTTGTGTTATACTATAATCAAATTGTTTACAGAAAGAACCTAATTCTTGTTTAGTTTTTCTCATTTCATATTTTAACGATTTTTGAAGTTTTATGTCTTGACAAAGCTTTAATCCTTCTTTTTGAACTATACTAAATAGTTGTCCATAGGTTAATAGGTCATAAGGAATAGGGTTTCCAAATTCCTGTTTTATATGGTTCCTAACCTTTTCTCCTAAGAAGAAGGGTAATCCTGCTAAGAATTTTTCTTTCCAGAAAGCCTGGTTAGAATCTTCTCTAAGCATTATCCTAGTAAGAAAAGTTGTTTTATAAAATTGAAAATCACTAAGTTTCTTACATCTAAGGTTACTTAATAATTCTGCATTTTTATCCTTTAAATGAGTAGGATCACCTATAAAATGAAGTGATATAGTCAAGATTAGCATTGCAACTGCATCTTGAATAGTATCACCAGACTCATCTAAAATAGGTATTCCATCCTCATAAGTTTTTACAGCATTTAGAATTTCTAAATGTTGTTCATCAGTGAGATGGTTATCCCACCAACCTTTAAGTTGTCCTGTGAAGCCAGCTATAAGGAGTTCAGCTATAGTTCTATCTGAAGTTCCTGTTTGGGTTCTATAGGCATTGGCAGCCATTGTCATCTGTTGAAGAAGACTCAGAATATTGTATTCTGATAGGCTATCAATGTTCCATTCATAAACTGAAGAGGCATTATACTTATATTGTGATAAGACATTTGGTCTATCTGCTATACCTAAGTCTGGGGCAGACATTCTAGGTACTATAGATTGATTATAAGTTATACGATTTATCTGTGGTTCTAGGGCTTTACTAAAGGTTTCAATATCTTCAGATTCAGGTTGAGAATCCTCAACTGATTCTGATTCCTGTTCTTGGGTGACTATACTTATAGTTTTAGAAGCTTTAGATTGAGGTGTTTCTTGGACTACCTGTTTTGACCCAGAAGAAGAGTCAATTTTACTTAATTGTTCTTTAATGGCTTTTACAAAATCAGAATCTTTAGATTTTACTTCTTTTTGTCCTGTTTTAGAAACTTCGAATGGTTTAAAAACATGAGTTTTAAGTTTTTTATCTTTTATATCTTTTTCAATTTTTACTATTTTACTTTCTTTAATAGTATCTTCTATTCTATTTAATTGTTGTCCTATACTTATTAGATGTGCATTACTATAATTATTTTGTTCTAAAATTTTTCTATTAGGGTCATCTTCAGAAACTATTTTAAATGGTGCTATATTTATTTCTTTATCTCCATATAAAAATACACTTGATGTTTTAGGTGGATGTTCACTTTGTATGATTTTATCTTTTACTTTCCATTCTGTATTTTTATTCCTAATAGTTACTGGATTTATTAATTTTTCTGCTTTAAGTTTTCCTCTATAAATTCTTTTAAACCAATCAAAGAATTTCATATTAACTTCATAATTTCTTATAAAGTCAATATATTCTTCTTTAACTGATTCAAAATCTTTTACCTTTTTTATTACATTTTCTAATTTATCTTTATTTTTAATTGCTGTTAATTCTTTATTTAATTTATCATAATTAAAAATAAATTCTTTATTTATTACATTCAATTCTCTATCTATGCTTTCTACATTTCCTGTCATGAAGGAGGCTGTAGGTGACATAGGTGGAGAAGGTGAGTGTTCTTTATTCTGAGGTTGATTATAATTAGGGTTTGGTTCCAAAGGGTTCATTGTTCCTGTTGGATTATAATATAAGTGTGGAACTGTTGTACTATAATCTACACCTTTTAGTTTATTACTAGGCTCAGGTATATCTGATGTAGAATACCTAGGCTTTACTACTGTTTGCAATACAGGTTTAGTTTCATTTTCTTTATATGAAGCATATATTACAGAAGGTAACTGTGAGGCTCTACCTATGTCTACTGTTGAAACAGAGGAGGAAGAGTCTGAATACCTACTGCTTACACTATGCCTACTGAATTTTAATTTAACTTTACCGTCTTCATACTGTTCAATTTTACTGAGTTCTATATTGGGCTTAACTGTAGTTTTTGGTTCTGGGAGAGGAACAGCATCCTCTAAGACCCATTCATCAGGGAGACTAATATCTTTCCACTGAATAGTCCTAGGAATTACTGTGTTAGCTTTACTTAAGTCTGTTTGTAAAAATTTTGTTTCTCCTAGTTTAGGTTGCATTATATATTTTGTAGCAAAAGCAGACATCATAGCTTTATAATTTATTTTATACATTAATGCTACAGGAATAAATCCTTCAAGCATTTTATAATTATGTGTTTTAATTTCTAAAACTACACTTTTTAATATATTTGGATCATTTAATGAAATTGTTATATCTGGGAAGCAGTCAAATGAAATTGGACCACTACTCAGACTGGTTTCTATAGTTCCTAAAAGTGAGTCATTAAAATTTACAAACCTAGCATCTCTGACCACAGCCAGTATACTAGTATTTAATCCTTCTCTAGTTAAAGGTTTTATACCTATTTGTACTAATCCTATATGTATATACTTGTATTTTTTGGCTTTATGATGTTTTATAGATTCTGCAGAAAGTAAAGTTATCTTTTCAAAAGGTTTACTTAACTGTACATCTCTTTCTTCAGCTTTAATTATATAATCATTTTTAAATATATTTAATTTTGGTATTTTATAAATCTGTTCTTTATCTATCTTTGGTATTACCCAATTATCAATTGCTTTATTAAAATCTTTCAAAATTACTTCATTTCTGTTTACAATCCTTTTAACTTTCGATGACTCAGAACTATCCGATTTAGTTGTACTAGCAGATTTACACAGAAAAAGTTCCATTTTTAAATATTTGAAAAATAGATTTTTAAAGTTTATTAATGTTGGTTTTGGTAGCGACCACTGACTTACTGCCCTAAACACCTATCCATCGGCTGACACGGGTCTTACTGCATATCCAATACCTAGACAACACTAAGTCCACTTCTAGATCTATAAGACAAAGATTTAACTATGGAAACAGTTCTATATCTATCTACTACCACCCCTAAAAGAAGATGGCTCTGATACCAGCAAAAACAAGAGGACCGTTTACAGGGGATGAGATAATTTAAAAGAATTAACAAAAACAATCAAATAATTAAGCATAAACAACATAGATATAAACAGATTAATAAATAAGAAACAGAATGTAAAAGACTATGTTAAAAACATACATTACTATATTAAGAATGATGAATTAAGGATATCGATTACATTCAGTATCACAGAACCGTTTCCGGCCTCAATTGTTAAAGACTCCTTAATTATGCAATAATGTAACAGAATATAAAAGATATATAAAATATAAATAACATATAAATAAAATATAATCTTTTAAAAGGTACGGCGGCGTTGTTTCATACCCGGTACAGAGGAGGACTTCAGACAAGTGCAAGTCTGACGTTGCTCCAATTTATATTTGGGTTTCCAGCCTTATATACCATTTTAAAGATTAAGTTAATTTTGTATCTTAAGTCTAAAATATTTTAATCAATACACACTCTTACGTCTATATCTTTTAGTATTCCTAATTATACTATGTCTGGTATAGATATACGGATCCCGTATAAATATACAGCGTTGAATAGAGAGAGAAGAAAGACAGAAAAGGATAGAATTAGAGGTCCTTTTCAGTCTGTAAGTAGTGCAATAATATTTCTGATGTTTTAGTTCCAGATCAAGCTCAACTTGCTCGTTTTTTGCTTGCAAGAACTAGAACAGAGCATACTTATAGATGAATAAGAGATGAGATATATAAAAATTTAAATTTATTTAAATAACTAAAAACAAAATACAATGCAGAATATAAATAAACTTTAAAACAAAATACAAATTATAATTTATAATTTATAAACTTAGACTACCTTATACAAGGAGATCAATAGGTGTTGGGTACAGGAATGGAAGAATAGTAAATGAAAAGAGAGGGAAGGAAGAAGCTAAAACTAGGCTGAGAGGTTCTTGAATATCTTCTGTGTTGAGAGAGAAGTGTTTCGGATCCCCTTTACCTTCAGAATGAGCTTCACTATATAGACAGAGGCTTTAAAATTTCACTGTTCTTGTCACATGCTTTGGCACTGTAGGTGAATAGTAATCTGTCGTTACTATTTGCTTTTACTGTACCTTCACGCGTCTGGAACTGTGGATGAATAGTACCTTGTCTGGTACTGTTGACTTTACTGTGAGGAACTGTGGATGAACAGTTCTTCTGACTTTACTGTTGGATTCCTTCTGGTGAATACTGCTGATGAACAGTATCTTGTCAGTGGGTACCGCCTTTATTGACTTTAACAATTCTGAGTGGAGAAATGAGGTTTCTCCTGCCTTTAATCAGACGAACCAGATGAACTCGGATCAGATTCATCTTCTGATTCAACTGTTTTTTTATTTTTCTTTTCTTTTTTCTTTTCTTTATTTTTTCTTTTTTCTTTTCTTTATTCTTCTTTTCTTTTCTTTTGTCTTTTTTCTCTTTTTATTTTTCTTTTTTCTCTTTTTCTTTTTCTTTTTCTTTTTTCTCTTTTTCTTTTTCTTTATTCTTTTTCTTTTTACCTTTACTTTTCACTCTGATGGGGGACAATATACCATAGCAATCATCTTCATTACTGGGACAGTAATCCGAGTCAGATGTCTCGGTGGAGGATGATGTCATGGATGATGTAGAAGAATCCGAGGAAGAGGAAAGAGATTTCTTCCTTCTGGATTGAGCTTTAGAGACTTTAGAATGGGCTTTAGTTGAAGGTCCAGCAGAACAGGTTCTACTGGGCTTAACGGGCTCAGATGTTGAGGGAAGAGACCCAACCATCTGTTCCATTAAGACTTTATATTCTTCTGCAGTCTTTGCAGCTGCAAGAAGGGCAATATTCTGGGCTCTTTGGGCACCAAAGGAGACCTGTAGTCTTGGGTCAAGACCATCATGGTTTCTCTTAAGGAGCCATGCTTTAACTGTTTCAATAGTGGTAGAGTTGCGAAAGACAGACCACCACTTGACTTTAGATTTCCTCAATATAACAGGGATACTGGTACCTAACTGAAAAGAATAGTCAAAATACCACTGATATACCCAAGGTATATTGAACTTTAAACAGAAAAGGAGTAGAGGAGGGAAATTCCTCTCATATGGTGAAGGGTTTAGGTTGGCTTTAAAATACTGGTAAGCTAATAGTACATCCTGTGAAAGAGTTCTTTCATCATTTCCACAATAATGCCACCAATCAACAAACCAGGATGGAAGGTTATTGGTCTTTATGTTGTTCTCACAATAAATAAGCCAGGAATGTGTTTTACCAGGGTTCTGAAAAAACAAAGCTTTGGTCCAGGCTTCAATATAATCCCAATAGTTATAAGAAGAACAACAGGATAAGGAAGGAAGGGTTTTAAACTGCACAGGGATGTGCAAAGGTCTTCCCCATTCAGAAGGATGGAGAATTTTCTTTATTTTGAAGGAAGAATAGGCAATAACTGCCTTATCTTGCTGATTATAGTTGTGTTTTAAAAACAAAGAACCTGAATCCACCAGAATATGTAGATAATATTCTTGGGGTTTTGAAGATTCTATTCAAAACCCCAAGAATATTATCTACATATTCTGGTGGATTCAGGTTCTTTGTTTTTAAAACACAACTATAATCAGCAAGATAAGGCAGTTATTGCCTATTCTTCCTTCAAAATAAAGAAAATTCTCCATCCTTCTGAATGGGGAAGACCTTTGCACATCCCTGTGCAGTTTAAAACCCTTCCTTCCTTATCCTGTTGTTCTTCTTATAACTATTGGGATTATATTGAAGCCTGGACCAAAGCTTTGTTTTTTCAGAACCCTGGTAAAACACATTCCTGGCTTATTTATTGTGAGAACAACATAAAGACCAATAACCTTCCATCCTGGTTTGTTGATTGGTGGCATTATTGTGGAAATGATGAAAGAACTCTTCCACAGGATGTACTATTAGCTTACCAGTATTTTAAAGCCAACCTAAACCCTTCACCATATGAGAGGAATTTCCCTCCTCTACTCCTTTTCTGTTTAAAGTTCAATATACCTTGGGTATATCAGTGGTATTTTGACTATTCTTTTCAGTTAGGTACCAGTATCCCTGTTATATTGAGGAAATCTAAAGTCAAGTGGTGGTCTGTCTTTCGCAACTCTACCACTATTGAAACAGTTAAAGCATGGCTCCTTAAGAGAAACCATGATGGTCTTGACCCAAGACTACAGGTCTCCTTTGGTGCCCAAAGAGCCCAGAATATTGCCCTTCTTGCAGCTGCAAAGACTGCAGAAGAATATAAAGTCTTAATGGAACAGATGGTTGGGTCTCTTCCCTCAACATCTGAGCCCGTTAAGCCCAGTAGAACCTGCTCTGCTGGATCTTCAACTAAAGCCCATTCTAAAGTCTCTAAAGCTCAATCCAGAAGGAATAAATCTCTTTCCTCTTCCTCGAATTCTTCTACATCATCCATGACATCATCCTCCACCGAGACATCTGACTCGGATTACTGTCCCAGTAATGAAGATGATTGCTATGGTATATTGTCCCCCATCAGAGTGAAAAGTAAAGGTAAAAAGAAAAAGAATAAAGAAAAAGAAAAAGAGAAAAAAAAAGAAAAAGAAAAAGAAAAAGAGAAAAAAGAAAAAGAAAAAGAGAAAAAAGACAAAAGAAAAGAAAAGAAGAATAAAGAAAAGAAAAAAGAAAAAATAAAGAAAAGAAAAAAGAAAAGAAAAATAAAAAAACAGTTGAATCAGAAGATGAATCTGATCCGAGTTCATCTGGTTCGTCTGATTAAAGGCAGGAGAAACCTCATTTCTCCACTCAGAATTGTTAAAGTCAATAAAGGCGGTACCCACTGACAAGATACTGTTCATCAGCAGTATTCACCAGAAGGAATCTAACAATAAAGTCAGAAGAACTGTTCATCCACAGTTCCCCACAGTAAAGTCAACAGTACCAGACAAGGTACTATTCATCCACAGTTCCAGACGCGTGAAGGTACAGTAAAAGCAAATAGTAACGACAGATTACCATTCACCTACAGTGCCAAAGCATGTGACAAGAACAGTGGAATTTTAAAGCCTCTGTCTATATAGTGAAGCTCATTCTGAAGGTAAAGGGGATCCGAAACACTTCTCTCTCAACACAGAAGATATTCAAGAACCTCTCAGCCTAGTTTTAGCTTCTTCCTTCCCTCTCTTTTCATTTACTATTCTTCCATTCCTGTACCCAACACCTATTGATCTCCTTGTATAAGGTAGTCTAAGTTTATAAATTATAAATTATAATTTGTATTTTGTTTTAAAGTTTATTTATATTCTGCCTTGTATTTTGTTTTTAGTTATTTAAATAAATTTAAATTTTTATATATCTCATCTCTTATTCATCTATAAGTATGCTCTGTTCTAGTTCTTGCAAGCAAAAAACGAGCAAGTTGAGCTTGATCTGGAACTAAAACATCAGAAATATTATTGCACTACTTACAGACTGAAAAGGACCTCTAATTCTATCCTTTTCTGTCTTTCTTCTCTCTCTATTCAACGCTGTATATTTATATGGGATCCGTATATCTATACCAGACATAGTATAATTAGGAATACTAAAAGATATAGACGTAAGAGTGTGTATTGATTAAAATATTTTAGACTTAAGATACAAAATTAACTTAATCTTTAAAATGGTATATAAGGCTGGAAACCCAAATATAAATTGAAGCAACGTCAGACTTGCACTTGTCTGAAGTCCTCCTCTGTACCGGGTATGAAACAACGCCGCCGTACCTTTTAAAAGATTATATTTTATTTATATGTTATTTATATTTTATATATCTTTTATATTCTGTTACATTATTGCATAATTAAGGAGTCTTTAACACTTGAGGCCGGAAACGGTTCTGTGATACTGAATGTAATCGATATCCTTAATTCATCATTCTTAATATAGTAATGTATGTTTTTAACATAGTCTTTTACATTCTGTTTCTTATTTATTAATCTGTTTATATCTATGTTGTTTATGCTTAATTATTTGATTGTTTTTGTTAATTCTTTTAAATTATCTCATCCCCTGTAAACGGTCCTTTATATATATATATATATAAAGGATGAAATATGAAATGGAAAAGGTAGGAAAATATGAGGATCCTTCTTAAGGTATGTGCAATTTGTTATGATAAATGCTCTAGTAATGAATGATGTTAATGTGTTTTGAGAAATGAGAAAATGTTATGTTATATGCATTGTGAATCTTGTGTATGGCAATGTATTATATGAATAATATATTTTGAAATGTTATATCAATGATGTTATATATATCATATGGATTGAGATATGATATGTAGTGAAGCCATTGTAATTGGCCATAATGATTCAAATGTGAGACGAAGCCATTGTGATTGGCTATGATGATCCAATTGAAAGAAATAAGGCATATTTGCCTAGATGATAATGAGCATTGAGATTGAAATTGATAATGAAACAATAAGTGAAATATGTGTTTAATGTGTTATTCAGTCTTCAGAGTTCTGGGTTTGGAGGCATGCCTATAAAATGAAAAAGGTAACAGTCTTGCCGGGTTGAGGATCTCTTCAAATTGAGTTGAATTGAGGTCCAAGAGACTGGGTCTGTTACACTATGAGAATTGTGAATATGAAATATATGATTGGTAACAGTCTTGCCGGGTTGAGGATCTCCTCATGATGAGTTGATGGTCCAAGAGACTGGGTCTGTTACACTATCCATGGATAGAAATATTGATATATGATGCCTACGGGCTTGATGATTATAATTATAGACCAAAGCAGTAACTCTGAACTCTGAATAACATAGTGGTGTCTGTTGGGCCCGAGTCTGTCTTTGTTGTCAATGTGATATACAAATGTTGAAAGAAATGGATAATGAAATCTTTGGTATACTTCATTGGACATGTGATTGATGATATGTAATTTGTGTGTTGAAATATTGATTATGAGCACTAATGATGAATCATAAATGGTGAATTGTGAATAAAGAAATGTTGTGATTGGTATGATGTATAATGTGTGTACTAGCATTGATTGTGAATTCAATTGATGAATTGTGGTTGAAGACAATGATTGTCTTAATTGGAAATGTGACTTATGGTTAGTATGATGTATAATGTGTGTATTGAGATGTTGATTGTGAATATTAGTGATGGGTTGGAATTGGTAGAAATGTTATGTATATATATGTGTATAAGATATGAAATTAGTTGAAAGTAGTTGAAAGATATGAAAGGTGCAAATGAAAAGGGATAAACTTAATAAGAACTAAAAGTATATGGAATTGATATATCTTTATATGTTAGTATTTCCATGATATATGTTTGTATTTTATATTTATACTACTAAGCTTTCGAGCTTAGCGCGGATGTATTATCGCGCAGGTAGCTTGGTGGAAGATATGAAGTCTTTTGGTATGCCACGAGAAGAGTAAGATTTTGTCGAGACCAACTAGAGGGTAATGCATACATGTATCCACTTTAAGTATGTTATATTAAATGTATAAATGAAGTTTTGATAAAGACAATGATTTTGTAAGTGTTCTTTAAATTGACCTATTATGGTTTGAATTTTGTTACAGGTTTTTAAAAAGTAAAAAGAAAAGTGGCATCCTTATACTCTATATACTTACTGTATGTATACTAGGTATATGAATAGTACTTATATAGGGTATCGAGGTGTTACACGTAATCACTATTAGATTTTCCTTTATCACATGTACCCCATATATTTATGTATTTATAATATTCTTTCTACTATACCGACATTTCATACCTAAATGATATATGCTCTCATTTCTTATCTGCTATAGGATATCCCATTTTACATTGGTAATGGCCACTCCCAACATAAAATGTGTATCCTCCTATGTTGAATTTTCCAGGACCGGCTAAACCGGTGCTCTGATACCACTAAATGTAACACCCCATCTTAGCCTACGCTTATAAACCAAGATGGACTGTTATCTCATGGTGGTTGTGTCTTAATATTTTACTTAGCCAATTTTAAGTGCAGATTTTAAAAAAATTTTGCCATAACCTCCCCTAAAAATGGAGGTCCCAAGTGTCGCCAAAACTAATTTTTCTTATTTTTGAAAAATATTTTGTTTCACAATTTAACTCAAGCACACTCCCAATAATCCACCCTTATAACCTCAACTACAATCCTACAAGAAGAATTCACACTTCTATACTTGCATACATAAGTGCTAAACCCAAATAAGATTTATTAGATTACTAGCAGTGTACGTGTTTAGCTTTTCAGTATAATACATTTATTTGCTAGATCATACAAGCTTATGTGCATGCCATATTGCTACAATCAATCATATCCAAACTCCTACCCAAAGTAGTAGTCAAGGCCAGCTGCATAGGATATGCTGCAATCTCGTCTCCTCGTTTAACCTACGAGTTTAGAGGGAAACTAAACTCGCTAAGCAATTGCTTAGTGGGTACTTAAATCATTACAATAAATAAATAAAATGAAAGAATGATTTGAACATACATTTATATACTTTAAATAATTGAAAGGAATAAATACAAAACACAGAAGGTAAAAAGGCTTGGCTGAATAATTTGAATTTAAATTATTTTTCTTGCTTTTATCATTTTGGCTGCTCTACTAGTTTAACAAAACATCAGCGGATAAGGAAGGGTCATGATAAACATATCTCGTCATGATCATATTTCATTATCTTTCATCATAATTCTTGCACATGTGCCAATGGCCATTATCATTGCATCATTGATCATGTCATTGTAATCATTGGCCTTCAGCCGGAATATCATATCATGTCATAAGCAGTACTGCAGTAATAGTATGATGCATCATACCTTTATCTCAAGGGTTCTGATATACCAAGTAGAGCATAAATAATTTATTAAATTACCTTGGTCATGATATTTAATAGGTCATGATTTTTCCATAAGGCATATATTACTAGGATAACTTCTCATGATGCCTTTCTGATTATTCCAAACCTCTTTCGTGTCATTTTAAATGATATAACATCAATCTATATCATAATATTCAAGTTTTAACACATTTAGAAAAATGACCAAATGAATAGTAACGCGGTGCGTAAAATCAGCAACGCAATGGCGCGCGACAACGAAATACTAAAATCTGTTTTTACTGCTGAAAATCAGTCAACTTTGGCAACCATTTTGACCAAGTAAAAAACCTTATTTTTGGATGAATTTTTGCAGGAAAACACTTTCATAAGTTAATTAAATGCATGTAAAATTTCGTCAAAAAATTCTTTCGTTTGCCCCTTCAACGGACTGCCCAAAATGAAAGATGCAGAATGGTGCCCAAAAGGGACCATTCGGCCAAATTTTGAAAAGTTGAGGGAAATTCATTTTTTTCTTGTAAAATTGATTTTTAGACTCCTTTTGTGATACCATTGAAGGACTAAGGGTCCCTCTTTAAAAAATCAAACCAAATGAATGATTAAAAGTTCTTCAAAGTTTATAAATAATTGAACAAATTTAGCTAGTTTGTTTTGTTTTCATTCTTTTCACAATCAATTGATTACAAATGGTTCAAGAGCACTTTTCCACATATTTACCACACATAATAACATCATTTCAAAACCATTTTGAAAGTCCCATAATGCAAAATATGTGAATTAATTGAAAAGAGCAATGATTTAAGTACAAAACCTTGTTTATTTGCTTTGTTCCTTGCTTGTCCTATTCTTTCTTCCCTTCTTCTTCTTTATCCCTTTGATTTCCTATAATTTTCATAACTTCCATAATAAGAACATGATAAAAACCATATGTTCAATCCTTGATTCTTGCTATCTAAAGCTACTAATTACCATTTATTCATCACTTCTACATGTATGGATCATTTAATCTAATTTCTCTTCACTTTCTTAACTTCCCATAATCTTTCCAACTTTTCTTTCATTGATAACTTGAAAACTATCAATCAAATGAATAAACTAAAGCTAGAATTGGAATCATTACCTTAAAATTAAGCTTTTCCTTCCAAAAATCCATTTGAACACTTGAAAATTTCATTCCCTTTTTTGGTGGAGAGAATTCGGCCATACCTCTCAAAATGGAGAGAAAAATATGTGTCCTTAGTTCTTTAATCATCCTTCTCTCCCTTTTTATATTTTTCCATTTTCCATTTATTTAATTAATTTCATTTTGGAGGGTTAAGATTAATCCAACCCAAAAGTGTCTTTAAACAAGATTTTGCCATGTGTCCTTTTCTAGAAAATTTCTATGCCATGTGTCCTCCCTTGGAAATTTACCAAATTAATCCTCAAATTATCACACATGTCCCCCTTGGTGCTTGGGTGGAAGTGAAAAGACCAAAATACCCTTCAATTGAAGGTTTTGCCTTTCCTTCCTAACCGGGTGGTTTTACGACGCGTAAAACGTACCGTTCTCCTCCTTTCAATCTCTAGTTTCCATTTTTGACATTCATTCTTAATTTTGAACTAATTTATAAAAATTACGCTCATGCCCTTGACTTTTGTAAAAATTCCCTTTAGGTCCTTACGTGATTCGGGTCTCCACTTAGGTTCGTTCTTCAACATCGATCACTGCGGAGTCCTTCCATTTGCTTTGGATACCTTTACGTGTCTTATTTTTCAGTGTATAAATTATTATCACAAGAATGACGAAAATACCCTTGGTCGAGAATCCACTGTATCTCTCAAACTGTGCATTTTCGGGGAAAACCGTGGTGTTCCGTTTCGACCCGATTTTTCTCTACTTTTCATTTCTGGAGTCTGTTATATGCACTATTAAGAACCTCCAGTACAACTTTTGAAAATTACAGTCACCATCCCAAAACTTTTGGAAATTACAGTCACCTCCTCAAAACTTTGCAATCTTTTCAGTTAGGTCCTTTTTGTCCTGTAGAGCTTCCTTTCACTTCATGTTCTTTGGTGGTTACTCGGGATGGCTCCTCTTACTGTATGCGAATGTACTATACATGGATGTACAAATTGGGTCGTGACATCACAAGCTAAAGGATATTTCTAGAATAAAATATAGGACTCTCTATGAAATTTGTCGAAAGATTTGAAAATGAATTATTATAATTAGGTATATACAAATTAGAAGATTTAGAGAGAGATTTGACGATAATGCGGCACGGAATTACCCCCATGCTGGTAACTTTTATAGGCTACAAAACCTTGGAAACAGACTCACTTTACATATGTAGGAAAAATTAGGGCGGCAGAATCGATAGTGTAATTCTTTCTCTATATGTATATATATCTGTCAATCATGCATTCATACCCATGCATCCCATAGTATTTCATCTATTTTCTAGCTTGTAGATCTGGACCATAGTAGTATAAAAGCTATTAACAACAACATTTATGGAAAAACTGCATCTTCAGGAAGTTCGAAAGAGTACACATCAAGTACTGGATGAGGAGAGGTTTAAAGCATTGATAGGCTTTGAGGTAGTAAAAAGGAAGAGTCAAATAGCCATAGTAATGAAAATGCTACAGAGTTAGGGAGCATCAACAGATTAAGAAGAGTTCAACCAGTAAGGGCGATGCTACAGAGTTCAACCAGTAATTATGTGGTGAATGATTAAATGGCTGAACAACTTAATATTTAACAGCCACTTAATAAATACGATTTTTTATTTAGTAAGTTAGTGATGAAAAATAATTTTTGTTCAATTGCACAAAATTAATATTACATCGCCCTTAGTTGAACAATAAAATATATTTAATAAACCAGTGTCAAAATTTAGTTTTAATTTACTTAATTAGAGCTGAACATTTACTTTTGTTTGGTTACATTTTTATGAACAACTTAAGACATTCAACAATATGCAAGTGAATATATTTAATTGCTTAGTTCCTTTAGCTCAACTACTTAATAAGAATCACTAAACCTTTTTTTACATTGTTTTAAATGACTAAATACTTATATTAAACTCTTTAGTAGACTCATAATCATGTCTTTTTCATGTTTTAGTTTTAAAGATGAAATGAGTGCAAAGTAAATTGTTTGAGAGTTAGAAAACCTAAAAATATAGAAGCGAAATATATTGAATGTCTTTTATAGTTTAGGATGAGGTGTGTATTTGAGTAAGTGTGGTTGAAATATAAATAGTAAAATTATAAAATATTGTAATTTAATATATCATAATGAAATTTTTATTTGAGGGTGTTTAAAAAAATAAATTAAAAGTATATTTAATATTAAAATTCTAAATATTGTAATTTAAGTAGGTGTGGTATGTAAATATAAATAGTAAAATTCTAAATATTTAATTTAATATATCCATTATTGTAATTTTGTTTGAGATTATTTAAAAAAATAAATTAAAAATAAATTTAATATTTTTATGATGTGTAAATATTCCCCACCCATTGTATTTTCTTATCAAAAAGGGGAAAAAGAGCCATTATAATTGATTGCATAAAGTCAATTAAGCATGACAATGAACTTGCTAACCTCGTTGTTTAAAATGAACCTAAAACTGTTTAGTTTGGTCTTTTTATAAGTTGGTCTTTTTGTAATTTGCCACGTTATCTCTAACTAATTAAAATACTTATTTGATTTTAAATTTGGTGTTAGGATTTTTTTAGGAAGTTACACTAATTATGGCAATACGAATTATCTTTTTCAACGCTGCATTTTTTTTTTCAATTCTATGCATGTGAGTTTTTTTTTTCTTTTCAAAGTTTTTCCACGGTGATTTTAAATTTTTTGAATTTATTTTTATTTATATTTTTCTATTTAATTTTTTTTGATGTCATAATCTTACAAATGCATAACATATACATAATATCTACCAAATATGTATAATATCTATATAACATTTATCAAACATATACAAAACATCTACTAAATATCTATAAATTTTATTTACTATTTTTAACTTTATTTTTACTTTTTTATTCATATAATATATACATAATATACACAATAAATATATAATATATACACAATATTTATCAAACATCTACAACATCTACATATTATATATAAAACATATATAGAACATTTAAAAAAATATTTACAAAACATTTACATAGCGAAATTAACATATATATTTTTTAATTTTTTTATATTTATAATATGTAAAATTTATTTAAAAATAAATTTTTTATTAACATATTTTATATATTTTATATATTATTATTTTTTGCGAGAGTTATTTGTAATTAAAATTAAATTTTTTATACAAATTAATATATTTTAAATTATTAATATTCGTTGTTTTATTGAAAATATTTATTTTACAATAGAGTTTTAAAAAATAAAATTTAAAATAAAATATTTTTTACAACGAGAGATGGTGTATTTTTGAATTGTTTTTTGAAAATTTTTTTTATCTAACTTGGTATTTGGACTTATATATTGTTTGCTTTGATAGAATTGGAAAGAAAAAAAAATAAAAGAAATAATATTTTTCTTAATTTTTATCATTTCGATATTTAATTAAGAAAAAATTATATAATTTTTTTAAAAAAATAATTTTTTTCAAATTGTCAAAATAATTTTACACCTAAATAATAAAAAAATAGAAAGAATAAGAAGAGAAAAATATTGTATCGTATAAAATATTATTTATATTTATATTTTATTTTAATAGAATGAAAAAGGACAAAAATAAATTTATAAAAATAAATTTTATAAATTTATTTATTTATTTAAATTATAAAAAAATCTTATTTATCTCATTATTTAATTAAAATTACTTAACTTATTAAAAAAATTAAATCTCTTTTTTTCTATCTATTTTCTTTATTAAATTAAATTAAATTTTTTATGCAAATTAGTAAGCAAATGGTGTAGGCAAGGGTTTCGTTTCACAAACTCCATCTCTTCTTCTGACTACACCGCCGTAATACAACCATACCATTCGCAGCGTCCGTATGGCCCAACATCTCACGTTAAAAATATGAGCAAGGCCACACATAACAACACCCCTGTATATTTAGGTAATTATAAAAATTAAATAGCGTAAGATGACAGACTTAGGTGATGACGGCTCTGAAACGAAGAAAACTCATAAAGACAGGCAGAGAGAAATTTTCCGATTAATTTCCTCTGTCGTTTGTATTCTTATATGCCTCTTCGTTTTGTTTTCACTTCAAACACAACGAAATTAGGGTTTTTGTAAGTTTAGGTTTGATTCCATGCTCTCTCCCCCACCGTAGCGGCGGGGCTCCCACCGTCAGATGTCTCTACTTTATTCCCCCACCGTTGATTGCCCCTCTCAACGCTCACCCACCACTGCCGTTAACGGCTACGATCACCGCGTCTCGTCCAAGCGCAAATTGGACGATTTCGCCCCTACCTTGGACGACGATGATGACTTGGATTTCTCGGACCTAGTCTCCGTTAGGATGCGTAAAGACGAGTCCCTAGCGGTGGATTGCTCCTCCACCGGCCAGAATCAATCATCGTCGCCCTCTTCCTCAAACCATCTGGATACTCGAGTTTCTGATGCGAAATCCTCCCATTGCTCCTGTTCCTCCTCCCCTCCGGGGCCCAGTCGGTCAGCGTCTAGGCTTCAATTTTTCATAAGAATGATTTCCAATGGCAACCACATTGTTATACATGCCAATTCGGATGACACTGTGAAATCGCTGCATGAGCGGATGCAGGCTATTACCGGAATTCCGGTTATCGAACAGAGGTTGATATATAGGGGGAAGCAACTCCAGTGGGAGCGGTCACTGGCGGAGTGTTCAATTCAGAATGATGCTGGGCTTCACTTAGTGGGGCGGATGCGAAGTACCAAACATCCGCAGACCTGTCAGCTAATTGATGATCTGGTTTCCTTTATCTCTCGGTTATGTAAAGCAGGATTGCCTTGCCATCCTTACGCCTCAAAACACATTAAAAGCTTGATGGACGAATTCTTTTCGCTAACGGCAAAAGATGAAAATGAGACAGCAGTTGGGCATTTACAGATTTTTATGTCATCCTCTGCTCCTGCTGCTCTGGTAATGCTTTATGTTTCAACCATTAAAGGTAATAAGGAATGTGCGGAGAATTCAATTAGGCATTTTTTAAATTCGTGTAGGATTTCATTGCCAAAACTTTTGCATACACAGTGTGCACCTATAGTGTTAGAGTTTTGTAAGTTGCTTAGAAAGGTTGCTCATGATGACCCTTTGTATCTTTCTTGCCGGAGTACTCTTGGATCATTGTTGGAGAATATGGGAGTATGTCGTGGGTTGTCAAAGTATGGTGGTGGGGAGGAAGTAAGGGGATTGATTGTGACACAGGACATTTTCCCGTTTGTTAGTGAGTTAGCAAATAGGATATCTAGGGATTTGATTTCAAGTATGGAGTCTAGTAGCAGCATGGGGCCACTGCCAAGTGATGTTCGAGACTTCTCAGCCTTCTTGGTCCCTTTGTATACAACTATTACAGAGCAAGTGGGTTTTCAGGTTCCAATTTCTATGCCTTTGAATAAGAGGAGTTTTAGTCATCCATTATATGCGGAGGAGATTGAGCAACTTAATGTTATATTTGATGATTTGCTGATGAGGATGGGAAAATGCCTTGCTAAAATGGAGGGCTTCTTGCCTTTAAGATTGAATGTAGAAGGTGAGTCTATTCGCACAGGATGGTCTCAGTATCTTGCCATTTTGAAGGAATTGAATAATATTGCCAAACTTTACAAAAAGGCTGAAGAAAAATTGTGGGCAGTTTTGAGGCTTAGGAAGGATTCACTGTGCATGCTAATTGTCAAATATGCAAAACGGAATGATGATCATCAGTGGCTTCTTCAGCATAAGGATGTTACTGATTTTGAGTCCAGAAGGCATTTGGCTATGATGATGTTCCCTGAGGTGAAAGAAGATTATGAGGAACTGCATGAGATGCTCATTGACCGGTCGCAGTTGCTGGCAGAGTCATTTGAATACATTGCACGTGCAGACCCTGAGGCACTGCGTGGTGGCCTATTTATGGAATTTAAAAATGAGGAAGCTACTGGTCCTGGGGTCTTGCGAGAGTGGTTTTTCTTGGTTGTCCAAGCACTTTTCAATCAACAAAATGCCCTTTTTGTTACCTGTCCAAATGATCGTAGAAGATTTTTTCCTAATCCTGGTAATTCCACCAACTTTTTGGATGCATACTTTGATGGTTGAGTTATTTTTTCATTGCTAACAGGTTGCAATGTTTGTTAACTGGTATGTTGGGTTGCTTAATGTCTGGTATGTTGTGTTGAAAACTGTCATATAAGGGAGAACATTGACATGCATTAATTCACATTGGAAAAAGTAAACAGTTGGTGGGACTATTTAGTGCACTTCCAATAATTTATGTTGGACTAGGTTTCGTATGTGGTAGTGTCTTATTTTCCACCTGCAGTCATTATGGTACTGTGGATTTTATTCACAGATATACATCATTTTGTAGTTAAGATTACTGTAGAGGTAATAATTTTGGCTGGTTAAAAATTCAACGTTTGACTAAATATGATTTAATATGTGGATGAGCTTCTTGGTGCTTCTAGTGAAGCTTTTATGTTCTCGTGATGCTACTTTGTGATTTAATTTGGGTATTGCTGAACAGTGAAACTTCTGTTTATACATTATATACACATTAGTCTCTGTGATAATTTTTTGTTAAACACAGTAAATCAATAGGAAATGCTGAGGGGATTACCATATTCACTGAATTAAATTCAGCCTTCCAGAATTATTTGGGGTTGACCATATGGAAATTTGTGTTCCACTATGAGCTATTTAGGCCACCTTGTAATGCCTCTAGATTACCATGAATTGGAGAATTTTTGCCATTACTTGTTTAATTCAATTTTTATTTCCCTATCGGTGGCTATAGAAAGTTCACTTTCTCTTTCCTGAATCAAAATGGTACGATTTTTGAAGTGAAATTACTTTTTCACTGATATAATTGCTGGCAGGTTGTTAACTCATGCTTTTTTGAATTTTCTTTTCTGCATAAGATAAGGAATTTATTAGAGAAAAAAAATAAGTAAATACAACTATACAAGTCAAGGTAGGGAATGTTATAGGAAAAGCCAAAGACAAACGAACTTCTTACTTAGTGATGCTTTACAATCAATTAGCAATAAGAGATACCCTTAAGAAGGCCTTTGAACGTCCCATAGTAACTGTTTGTTCTATGTGAACACAATATTTATCTTTGATGTCTTTGATTGGTAGTAAGGTGAAAATTAATCTTTTATAGCATTCCTATATATCTGAAAACACCAATTTGTTGCAATTATAAGTAAAGCACTTGATAGGATTCAATTGAATCTGAAAAAACAAAAGAAAGGGTAAAATTTGTAAAACCTCAAGCTTTAATTCTGGTGGGGGGAGTTTGGATTATCATCGGACAGTTTGTAAAGGTCTATTTGTAGTTTCAGTCTTAATGAAGTTAGATGAAGTCCTAAGTAGTCTGTTGGTTAAAAAGGTTTTATTCATTTTTGGGATGTGTGAGTCCTAACCTTTCATTCTTTAGGAATTTTAATGCTTGTGAGTTTAGAGCTATGCTGATACAGTTTTTAATGTTTTGTTTTTTAGTTGTTATTTAATGAATAGAATTCTCAATATGTAATTGTGTCGTGCAAATCTGGCCTTGGAAAGTACACGTTTCTTGATACAGTGTATTCTGAACACTACAAGCATTATACTAGCAGTTTATTCTCATTCACTTCACTTATCTAAAATGCTCTGTGTTAATTCTGCTCTATTACTGTTCTTTGAGCCCTAATTGTGTGATTCAACCATTTGCTTATCCTTTCTTTATTGTTACCATGTCCTAGTATCTTAATGTCAATGTATCACGCTTTTTTTATATCCTATGAAACCCCTATGATTGATTTCTTTTGCCAACATGATGAGTGATAGTCGTTTATTCTAAGTATATGGGATGACTCTCACTATTATTCATAGAGAATTGCATGTGCATTCTTATCGTGGTTGGCTGGCATTGAACCTTTTTAAGGTTAGTAATGTTCTTTTTTTTTTTGGAATTATGAAGATATTTAAATAGGATTACAACTATAATTTTATATATGTAGTATGTGACATGGACTAATGTAGGATGTGACAAACACACAGATAGATATACACAACTATAGGAAGTATTATATGCTTAAATATAATATTTGATTGGTTGAGAAAACATCCTTTTGATTGGCATTAGTAATAATTATTATTGATACTGATAATAGTACGTGCATAATTGTTTATGTGATTATCTCACATCTCTAATGTTTGGGTGTGAAATACCTCTCTTCGAACTTGGAAATCAGATTTCCCTAATAGCAACGTGGATTCCAAGGATTGTGAGAGCATTATATGACTGGAATCCAATATCTTTTGTGAACTAGGCTTCAGATAATGTCTGTCATGTTGGATGATGTTTGTTATCTAATGGATTTTGAATGTCTCATTACTCTTATGCCCTATGTATAAGATACATTTTTTTATATACATTTGTTTTCTGGGGTATTGTAGAATTGTCATTATGTTACATAACCATTATTATCAATACAAAATGGTGATATTGGTTGTTAACAATATAAAGGGATTCCTTTCTGTATTTTTTTATTTTTTATTTTCTTGCTGGTTATTGGTTGTTACCGATATAGAGGGTTCTTTTCTTTTTTGTAATTTTTTTTACTTTTCTTCCTGCTGGATTTTTAACTTCTGCTCCCTGATTATCCACTTCTCAGAACTAGTATTTGTCATTTCTTTTTTCCATTCCAAACTCACGTTATTAAGAATTTAGCTTGATTTCACTTTGTGACAAGGCAGAAATGGTGTCAAAGATTGTATTTGGGACTTACTGGAAACAATGACTGTTATTTCATGAATTTTGAATGTCTCGTTACTCTATTCCCTATATATAAGATACACTTTTTTTTAATTTGTTTTGGGGAATGGCAAAATGGTCATGATGTAACAGCAACATTGTTATCAATATAACATCGCTATAATGGTTATTACCAATATAAAGGGGTTCTCTTCCTTTTTAACTTTTTTTTTTCCTTGTCCTGCTGCTTTTCCACTTCTGATACCTGATCCCTTACTTCTCAAACTAGCATTTCTGACGTCCTTTTTAGCATTTCTCAAACTGAGTCACTCAACTCATGTTATTAGTAATTTAGCTTGATTTCACTTCGTAACAAAAATAATGTCAGAGTTTATTTATGCCTTCCTGGAATTTCTTTTACAAGGTTGATTCATTTTGATTTTTCTGTTGCTTTTGCAAATTTGTCATAAAATCCTTGGTTTCTATTATACTATTATCTTTTTGGTTGTGGCAAAGTTAAATCTTTAATCTCCATTTTTGTAATAGTTACTGAAATTGATTATGATTCATAAAAATGTATGATGAAAAAATCCAAAAGTTGTGTTTTTGCAATTTTGTAAAGGACTTCTAATTTTTTCAATTTTATACCAACTTCCAAACTTGATTACAATTATTTCCAAATGGTCAAAATTGAAATTACATTGATATTCTATTATAATTGAAATAAAAAAAAAATTATATTTTATCTCTTCCTACTTTCCTCCTCCCTCTACCATTCGTCCCTCCTCTGCCTCTGCCCACAACCTCTGCCTCTGCCCACAAATTGTCTCCTTATCTTTCTTCACCCGCCATCACTATACGCCATTAGGAATTTCTAAAATCATTGCCCACTTTCTATCGCTTGTTTGGTAAATCTCAGATCTACTTTCATTATGATCACTTTAGTCAAGCCTGCACCAATTCATTTTGCCATAACAAGAACCAATCCATTTCCCTTCTCATCAAAGACCCATTTTTAATTCCAAGACAATAAACCTATATGAGATTTACCTGATCATTGAACCAAGATTCTACTGGCGAGATTGCTCTTCAAACTATCAGAGATCTTTCATACTAGACACGTTTTCCATTTGGCTTCAATGGCTAATGATCTGGTGATGCATTCTTCTAATTCCAATAATTTGGAAGACATGAGCTCTTGTTCCTTCTTTGATAAAGAAGACATGGATGGGTGTTGGAGTTGGTAGAAAGAGAATGGGGGAATGGGTTGTGTGGTAAAGAGAAGGGGTGAGGGAAAGGCAGAAAGTAATACATGTTGAAAGAAATTGTCTTCTGTATCAATTAATATCAAAATATTTTCAATTTTGACCACTTGGACATAATTGCAACTAAGTTTAGAAATTGGGACAAAATTGAGACAATCATATTTTTCGATAAAAATTGATGATACATATTGAATTCATTGATCATCGTGAAATGTAGGTATAAGTTTAGTGGCCATAAGTGAAACTAACCCTACAAGTCATGTCAAAGTTTGATTAGCACCAGAGTTATTAACTCTCTTAAGCCTTTTGATGGAATGAGCTTATTGTAGTCTCCTGGATCTTACCTATTTGTTAGATTTGTTGTTTAGCCTTTGATTTTAGCTGAAACAATCGAGATTGCAACTCTTACCCAAATGGTATTTTGCCTTTAGGCATGTCAAAATGCATTTGTTTCTGGAGCTATTTGTTGGCATTGAAATTTGCTATCCCCTACAGTCACAGGGACGCTGCATGCTGAAACATTGTTCTGCAGTTAGATTTCTTGTGAATATATAATGATGATGTGCTCCAGTCCCTGTATTTTTCACTAGCATTTTTAAGAATCCTTTTCCATCTCTTTTCTAGATGAATTATTATGATTTGAAATTGAAAACTACTGATTTCTAAACTCTTTTTATTTAATGCGCATAATGTTCAAATGACATAAATGTATCTTTGCAAACAAAATGTATGTGTAACTTGTACTTTTTGCCTTATTCTGCAGCATCTAAGGTGGATCCATTGCACCTCGATTATTTTACCTTCTCCGGTAGAGTGATTGCGTTGGCTTTGATGCATAAAGTGCAAGTCGGCATTGTCTTTGATCGTGTCTTTTTCTTACAATTGGCTGGAAGGCATATTTCTTTGGAGGACATATGTGATGCTGATCCATGCTTATACAGTAGTTGCAAGAAGATTCTTGAAATGGATGCTGAGTTCATTGATTCGGATGCTTTAGGATTAACATTTGTTAGAGAAGTTGAAGAGTTGGGATCTAGGAGGGTTGTTGAACTTTGTCCTGATGGGAAAAGCATTTCAGTAACTAGTAAGAACAGAGAGGATTATGTTAATCTTCTGATTCAACATCGCTTTGTCATATCTACCTCTGAAGAGGTGTCTCACTTTGCACGAGGTTTTACTGATATTCTTTGTAACTCGGGGCTTCAAACATTCTTTTTTCAAAGTTTAGATCTTGAAGATCTTGATTGGATGCTATATGGTAGTGAAAGTGCTGTCTGTGTAGAAGATTGGAAGGCGCACACAGAGTACAATGGCTACAAAGAAACTGATCCTCAGGTATCCTGGTTTTGGAAGGTATGTTCTCTTATTTTAAATTATACTTTCTTTTACTATCGCAGCATTAAATGATTTATACAATTTTGGAAATAAGCAATAACAAAGGGTGCTCGAATAGGTTCTGTATACATATGAAGACTCATGGAAGTTCATTGATATAGCGAGGTGCCTTATACTTGAGCTAATACTCTATGAATATATGAAAAATGGTTTAATTGGTTACTATTCTATTTCTCAAGTATTTGAAAAAAAAAAATTCAAAGTTGGGTCTCCTACTATATTATCTGATTTAGCCTTCCACACCCTTCCTTCCCTCCTGTTATCTTCTCTTCCTTTTATTCTGTTAAATGTCAAATTTGCTAAGTTCTGCACCATGACTATGATATCTTTGATGAGTACATTTCAATACTGTTTGCTAAGAAAGTAAGAATATATATAAAAAAAAAAGGTTTTATGCATGGATTGATTAAAACTTTGGTAAAGCATGCTATTGGAGTTGGGGGCCCATGTGGATTTAGAGCAGTGATAGAAAACATGTGGGTGCACTTCTCTTTCCTTTTTTGTGACTAAGTGGGAAGGAACAAGAAGGCCCATAAATGCCTACCTGGGGACATCTACATTATTGTGGTTGTATCATAGCAAACATAGGAACTTGATCTAGAGTAGCTGTAATTAGTGTTTAGGTTTATTTGAAAGACAGGAGTTATGAAGTAGTGTGCAATTAGGTTTGCAAAGTTGGCATCTAGAAGATCAAAATTAGATGGGAAAAGACAAGAATTTCAGCTGTTTGATAGGACAATAAGTTGGATTTTTAGTAGATACTTCTAGGGTTTTTAATGAGTGATTCAACTTGCAATATGAAGGAATAAATAAGCTTCATACCCATTTCTTAAGAATCTTGATGGATTTTAAATGTTACACCTAAAGTTCCTTCTGTATCACGCCTAAGGTTGAATTGCATCCATAATCTAAGAACAACAATTCTTTGTAATTCCTCTAATTTTATTAATCAATTCTTTCAAACATACAAAAGTGTGTCTGACTATGTATTAAAAATGGGTTAGGTTTTGAGCAAGCTTTTATCCTAGGTTGAGGCTTGGTGACATGATAAAAGAATGTACTTGGTCACCTAAGTGCATACTTGTTGCAAGGTTTGAAAAAGGAATATCTCATAAAGCTTGATGGTTCTCCAGTCAAAATGGCCACTAAAACTAGAATTGCAATTCTATGAGAATTTATGGTCTAGAGTATCATATGGAAAGAGAAACATATTACTTTCTTATTTTTGTTGAGAAATGGTGAGGCAGAAAGTTCACAGGCACAGCAAGCATTCAGAGACATTTTCTTAAAATGATCCTTCGCAGCTGGCACTTCATTCATCATTCCAATGCTTCTATGGATAAGTGAATGCAATTCACAAAATAATGGCCTTAAAACAGCCCCGTACCTCGGCCAACTAAGGTGGTGTTTGATAAAACTAAAAATTTTAAGTGCCACAAAATTTAGATGTTGAATTTTAAGTATTGAGCAATACATATGATGTGATTTCTGAATTGCAAAATTATTTAAAAATATAATCGCTTATTGGATTCATTGTAAATTTTAAATTAGAAATTGTGATTTATCATTTTAAATGAATTTTAACTTAAGTGAGACTTTTTGAATGATGCGTTATCAAACAATTTAAAATGAGTAAATGTTAAAATTTTAATTTTTAATGTTGAATTGTGTTATCAAACACCATGTTACATTTAACCATGCTAACCCATACTTAGCCTTTTTCTATCATTTAAGTAAGTTAACTTGCTGCCTAACTCCTTTAACTTAACAGAAAACAAAATACATTTTTACTTGTCTAGTTTAGACTTATAATAAAAAAAATCGGCTCTCAAAAAATTTTCCTCTTCTCATCCTTTATTCAAGTGGATTATTCATTTTACCTTCCCCAAGTCTTTTTTTCTTTTTTTTTTTATCCTTTTGTCTTTGAGCCATTTGACTTTGGTTTGCTTCTATGAATTTCTAAAGATGTCTTCAATTTGGCTAAAGTTGGTGTTAAGCCATTAGATTCAACTTGTAATAATTGCTGACATTCAAGGTATTAGGTGTGATTGTCCCAAGTGAAATTGTGGAATGTATATAATTGGTAGAAGGGATCTCTCCTATCATTCTTTATTCTTTGTCCTTATTCAATTTCATATGTTCCATAATTTTGCTTGGGATAATTACACCTGACACCTTGAATGCGGGTGTTATCACAAGTTGAAGTTAATGGTCAAGCAAAAAACACCTGTATGCGTTGGGTCTTCTTGTGTGACAAAATTGGTTTAATGTTAAGTACCCTTGCGATAAACTTATGCACTTTGCATTTAAAATGGAAGGTATTAGATCTTCTAATGTGTTTTGGCTGATAATTGAATATGTTGTTGATGTCTTAACATTAAAAGGTTTTGACTTTGTTTCATCCATCTCTTTCCTGCTGTCTTTACACTTATCCCTTCTTTCTCTATCCACTCCTCTCAACACAACAAAGATCTTAAGCTGATCATATCTTTTCAATATAGGCTTCAACTCTTCTCTTCTCGCTTTGAAGATGATTAAGAAAAGGAAATAAACATATGAAAAAAAGCATTATGGACATTAGAAAAGAGAGTTAAGAGTATACATGTGTTTTAAGTTTTATTACAGAGGTTCAAGGGTATTTTGTTCTAGTATTTTTAGTGCTGCATTATCACTTATTACAGTGGGAGCATGGGTGCTAGCATTTAGGGGCTTTGAGGTTATGGGTGAAACATAATACAAGGTGTGTTTTTAATTCTTTAATGTAGCCATAAGTAGCCCTCAACTTCTAATTATTGGCCATTTATCCTAAATTTCAAACTTCTTTTTTTGGAGCTTTTTGTTGACTGCATTATATCTTCCTTTAAAATGAGCCATTGAAATATATATATATATATATAATACTAAAATAGGTAACATTGGTATAATATTGTGTCATGTGTCTCTCTCATCTTAACAAGTATCATAATTTTTTAAAATAATAATAATATTTTTTGTTATTCATTATAATAGAAGTTTATTTAATAATTAATTATTTGAAGAGTTCAAATAGAATTATGATATTCTATTTGATGTTAATAATTATATTTATTTAGAGAATTTAAATAGGATTATAATATCTTATTTGATATTGATAATAATTAATTGTTATTTAATAATATAAATTAAATTTTTAGATATTTAATTAAAAATATATAGATAAAAATTCAAAAAAAAAATAAATTTTATAAATGAAAAATTTTTAATAACACCTAAATTTATGATTTCATCGTGCATAGTTTGGCTCCGAGACTGGGATTGCAATTAACAAATACTAATAATTGAAATAATTTAATATATTCAATATAATTTAATTTGTTTATTTTTTCTATTTAAATGTACAAAGAATAGAAATTGCCAATAAGTCATTCAATTTATTAATATAGTTGATATGTGACAAATATTAAAAATGATTATTTAAAATTTTTATAGAATTAATATTATATATATAATTAAAACCAAAATTCCTTAAATCCAATTCAAAAACTACAATAAAATCTGGAGGTTACATTAAACATATCTATTTTATAATAAAAATATCTATATTAAATTTTAAATTGAATTTTTTTTTGAAATATTAAAAATATCTATATTAAGTTTCAAATTAAATTAAAAATTTTAAAATATTAAATTTATTATTTATTAAAATAGATAATTAATTAGTGGCCATATATGAAATTTAGCTCCTCTCACTTTAAAAAATAGTTTCTATTATTAAATATTATGTTATTATTTATCTTTATATATTTATATGTACTAATTATATTTTTTATAGCTGCAGGTAAATAATTATTTATTTAAAATTATCATAGGATTCGAAAAATAAAAATACCTGCAGCATCATGCAGGGCTTTATTCTAGTTATAGTACAATTGATCCACTCAATAGACCTGCCAGATATGGGAGTAGTAAACTTATTATTATCTGTTTTCCTTGGGTGGATTGTGGGGGGATTCAAAAATTCTGGTTTGTCTATCATTTGTCAAGTTATGCAACCCGAACATTTGAACGAGTTAATTATGTTGATTGTTATATCATCTTTGTTTGATTGATTTTATAGTCTTGTACATGGGTTAATTATGTAGTAAACAGTATGGAGTTTGCCCGATTTAAGGCATTAGTAGTGCAATTCCTAGTTTTCCAGGTTACCTCAGTTGGATACTCCTATCCCAGATTGGTGGTCCACTTTTCTTTTTACACATAGATTAAGGAGATTAGTTAACGTACTTATTAAAATACTAATAAAGGGTAGTATAGAGATTTTGTTTTGAAATTAACTTCCAAAACTGGAAAGTGGACTAAATTTTGGACAGATAAAAAAGGAAAATTGACTATCAATTTGAGACCGGGCGACTATTTGCCCTTCTTGATCTGGTTTGTAGGATTTCTAATTTCAGTCATGTTTAGCTAACTGAAACAAAATAGGAAATAATTGTTATTTTGAAACCTGGGCAGAATCAACATCAGTTATGAGCATGTGGGTAGAACAGGGTTGACTTGAAAGAAGTATCAGAATTATCGTGGTGATTATTTAGAGTATCAATGACATACATACATACATACATATATATATATACATATATATAAGGAAGATGGACAAGCAATTTTAGGAGTCTGCCTGTGGCAAGTCACTAACGTTTGGTAAACTAGAATTAAATCAAGAAGAAAATGCAGCATTTATAAGAATCATGGTATAGAAAGATAAAGTCATGATAGGCTTTAATGCCAAAATGAATTTGTGTTGAGGCTTGCTTGCACTGGGAAGATATGGTTCCTTCATTAACAAAGTTGTGCAAATGAGTATATGTATTATTAAAATGACGATTTAATACCCTTAGTTTAGATCATCTATCAATTGGTGATCGGATTTTGGTATGTGTCCAAAACATATTAATGAAAGACCGGAGGCTTAGTTTTTATGGTGCACCTAGGGTGTGGTTGAGGCGTAATTCCCTTACCTGTTTAAGACAAGAGACCTTCAACAAACTTCTTTATGGCAGGTGTATACTTTCTCTAGGCACCACAATCCTTTGCTATAAACAAACCCCTTGTCACCATCACTACCAGATATGAAACTTCCTAATATTTAGTACTCCCAGTGTCAATATGATGAAAATATAAAAAATTGTCATTTCTGTTGTTTGGTAGTTGTTGAATCAGCACCCTTGAGAGTTGCTAGTCATTGAACTTTCCATTTATGGATGGTATTCACTTGCTTGAAATCCCTCATCTACCTTGTTTCATGTCTTCTCTATTTTTCTCTCCTTTTCCCTTGGCTCCTGTATTTCTGTTTTGTTTTACTTTCTTTTTCCATTATTTTTTTCTTACCCTGCATTTGATTTTACAAAGTCTGATATTTTTTGTGTTCCTTTTTATGGTTTTAGGTAAACAGCTGTTGATACTTTGACAATTGTTATGGTGCTTAAAGTCTTGAAGTTCTTAATGAACATCATAATGTAATTTTGAATTTTTCTTCAAATTTACCTTTTGAGCCTAATCTTTCTCTAGTGTGAACTTGCAACCTTGGGCCAGTATCATGGTCCTTTTGTGTCTTCACTATGACCCCTAGTTATAGGATGAAGTAAAGAGTGTCATAAGAGTTTTACATGTAATTGTAAGATGTTAGTTAAATTGAAAGGTAAGTTCTATTGCATTGCAATATGGCATGCTACGATATATTGTAGCAAGTGCTGAGTATTGAAAAGGCAACTCATTGGTAAAATGGGTGTTGAAGAAATGAGAATACTGAGATTGATATGTGAATATATAAAGATGGATATAATTCACAATGAGTGCATCATAATATTTTGTCAGAAAAAATTAAACTTTTTAAGGTAGATATAGCCAGGAGAGATAGGATAAGCCTAAATTAATATAGAAAAAAGTATTCAAAATGATCTTATCTCTCTCTCTCTCTCTCTCTAAAGATATAGTCTACAATCATTTTGAGAGAGAAAAAAGAATTTATATAGTCGACTCTAATTAATTTGAGATTTAAGTTAAGTTGAGTTGGGTTAAATTTTATAACATGCTTGTTTATGATGGAATGAATCTGTATTTGAATATATTTTATGAATAAACCTGGTCATGAAATATGATAGATGATTCATGTGAAATAAGATGGAGTGAATATTTTTTAGCTTAATCATTCCCTTAAGCTTGATGGAAATTTATAATTAAATGAGTTTACACAAAATAGGAAATAAATCTACATACTGTGCAATATATCACCACTAAATTTAAGCCTACAATCAAGTATATTGTAACACTTGCCTTCAAAATAGAGCATATACATCATAGGCTTCTAGGTGGTTACAAATATATTTGATTTGAAGGTCCCTTAGAGCTTTATTGAGAATGTCTTCCAACAAATTATTAGAATTGACAAAACTAGTAACAATGTAGCCGATTTAATCTTTTGTATGATGAAGTGACAATCTATATCTATATGTTTTGTTCTTTTATGAAAGGCAAGATTTGAGGCAATGTGTAGTGCGGCTTGATTATTATAGATCAGTGTCGCTGGGCTCATGTTTTCCCAGTTGAATTCTTGAAGTAGTAGTTTTAACCAAATGAGTTCACATGTAACTAGTTATGGTGCGATATTTTGCTTCTGCACTTGATCTTGCCACAATATCTTGCTTTTTACTTTTCCATGATATGATATTTCTTCAATTAGGAGGCAATGTCTTGAGATGGATCGTCTATATAAGGGAAAACTTGCCTAATCAGTATCTGAATATCAACAATTTGTATGTGTCCTCTGTCTTTATACAAGCAGCCTTGTCCTGGAGCTCCCTTGATATATTTGAGAATGCGTGTCACTGCATTCCAATGACTATTGCATAGAGCTTGAAGAAATTGACCGACCACACTTACTGCAAAGGAAATATCTTGATGCGTGATAGTGAGATAAGTCAACTTTCGATTTTGACCAGGGTCTTTTAGTGGCACCTCTGTCCGGGTACCAAATTTTAACATTTGGATCCATAGCAATGCCATAGGCATACTATCTAATATCTCTGTTTCTTCCAAAATATGTAAAGCATACTTCTTTTGTGAAATAGCAATGCCAGTTTTGACTGGATTACTTCAATGCTTAGGAAATATTTCAACTTCCCTAAATCTTTAAAGTGACTAAAAAGATGTTTGAGTTGAGTCATTCCTTCATGATTATCACCCTTATAGCAATATATATACACCACTAGGTAAATACATTTTCCGTGAGTTGTATGACGATGAAATGTTGAGTGATCTGCTTCACTTTGTTTCAGACCAAATTCTTGAACAATAGTACTGAATCATCCGAGCATGTCTGTGGAGATTGTTTTAGACCATATAGAGATTTTCCCATTCGACAAACTAACTCAGATTTTCCCTGAGCAACAAAACTTGGTGGTTGCTCCATATAAACTTCTTATGTCAATTCTTTGTGTAAAAAGGCATTTTTAATGTCTAGTTGGTGAATATTCCAATGGTGCATGACAACAAGAGAGATAAAAAGACGAATAACGACAATTTTAGCAACTGGAGAGAAGTTGTCACCGTAATCAAGGCCAAGAATTCGAGTGTACCATTTAGCATATAAACAAGTTTTCAGTTGATCTAGCTTCTCATTTGGGCCAACTTGCACTTTATAGACCTAGCGATAACCAACTACAGATTTCCCAGAGGGTAATGGAACAAGCTCAAGTATTGTTATCATGAAAAACAACCATTTCTTCAATCATGGCTTGTCGCCAACTTGGATGGGCTGGTGCTTCACTAACAATTTTTGGAATAAACATAGTAGACAAATGTGATAAGCATAGTATGAAGGTTATAGGTGATGATAACTCAAAAAATTATAAATGGGATGAGGATTATAAAAAGAGTGAATAGCTTTTCTGATTGCAATCGGTGTAGTGACTTCTGTTGGAGGCATGAGTGGCGTAGGTGAAGCAGATAAGGAAGGAGATGAGTCACATAGAGGATATACTTGCTCTGTACCTACAAGAGGAGCATCAAGAGTGTGGGAAGGTCATTGAGAGTAGACTTTAAGTGGTTTAGGGGATGGTGGAACATCAAAAACAGGAAAGGCAGAAACTAGGGAAGCCTTAATAATGCCCTATTGGTTTGTGAAAAAATATGCAGATGTCTCAAAAAAGGTTACATCTGCTGATATGAAATACTTATTAGTTGTCGTATCAAGACATTTATAACCTTTACAGATACGAAAATATCCTAAAAAAACACTTAATGGACTTGGGTTGGAGCTTGTCTCTACCATGTGTGTGATTATGAGCAAAGCAAGTGCATCCAAAGACGCAAGCAAAGAAAGGGTAAGATGACCTGGGAACACAATGAAATGAGGGCTTTGATTTTTGTAAGATCGAAGAAGGCATGAAATTGATAAGTAGCGTGCCGTTAAAACATAATCCCTCCAAAAATGAAGTGGCTTAGTATGGTGGATGAGCATGGTGCGAGCTGTTTCAGTGAGATAAATTTTTGCGTTCAACTACACCATTTTTTGCTGAGAGATATATGCACAAGAAGATTGGTGAATGATCCCTGAGAAGCCATGAATTCTTAAAAATGAAGAGATATATTCTCATGCATTATCACTATGTAAAATTTTGATGGAGACATCAAATTGAATTTTAATCTCAACACAGAAGTTTTTGAAAATAGTGAACAACTCAGATTTATTCTTTATTAGAAACAATCGAGTATATCGAGAATAATCATCAATGAAAGTGACAATATAATGAAAACCCAAGTTGGTACCAATACGTCTTAGACCCCATACATTTGAGTAAATAATATGAAATATAGATGATGTTCTAATGATTTAATTGCTTAGGAAAAATACTATGGCTATGTTTCCCAAGCTGAGAACTCACATTCAATGCAAGACAATTTTGAAATAATAGGAATCATTTTTTGAAGTTTGGAGAAACTAGGATACCAAGGCGACTATGGAGAAGGTCAACTGAAGTGGCAGAAGTAAAGACAGTTGATGTGGCATGACAAGGGAGAAGATATAATCCATGTGACTCATGACCAACACATATCATCGTTCTTATATGCCCATCCTGCATAGAAACAAAAGCAAAATAAAAAAATCACTTTATAATTAAGTTGTTTTGAGAGTTTACTGATAGAGATCAGATTGTAGGGACATTCTGGGGCATATAAGACCGAGCCTAAGGAGAGAGGAGAAGGGTCTACTTTTTTCAACACCTTTAATCATGGTTTGTGATCCATTAGCTAAAGTGACTGTAGGATATAGAGAAGTGAGAGTTGTTAGGGAAAAGAAAAGGTTTTTATTATCAAAGATATGGTCAAAAGCACTAGAATCCATAATCCAAGGTCCATTGAGTGAAGATCTTGCTAGGGAAGCAAAGGAATTACTCGATTGAGCAACAAAAACCATGGAAGAAGAGGACTATTGTTTCGAAGCTTGATTCTGCAAGTTTTATTCATACTCGATTCTAGTCAATATAATTGAATTGGATCCCTGCTGATTACTTTTATGCACAACTAAGAGTTTTGCCATTTTAGCAAAATTGTAGCAGAGAAGCTACACCAAGGCTGAGAAGAGAAGGAAAAATCGCTAAGCTACTAGGCACCTAGGCAAATCACTGTCGAGAATCTGCTATGCAAACACCTCCACCAAACGACGTCAGAAAAATGATATGTAGCAACCACTAGAAGCATAATAAGGAGGTGACCTTGCTGCTAAGGTCGTCTGGAAAGGTTACTAGAAAACAGATCATGTGCTGGCATGGTTCCCCAATCAGGTTGCTGCGCTTGTTGGGTTCCAGCAATGAAACTTCTGGAAAAGGTCGACCGACTTCCAGCTCTATTAGGGTGAGAGGTAGTGAGCAAAAAGGAAGCTTAGATAGGGTTAGGCTACTGTCCACTGAAAATGGGCAAGGGAAGAAGGAGAGTGTATTTTTCAGCTTGGTTCCATGTGAAATTAGATGAACAATGAATATTTTTAGCTTTGATACCATGTGAAATTAGATGAAGAGTGAATGTTTTTCAGCTTGATTATTCCCTCAAGCTTGATGGGGATTTTATAATGAAATGAGTTTACACAATAGAAAATAAATCTAAGAGATACTGCGCAATATTCACAGCTAAACTTAAGTCTTGAATAAAGTATATAACAACTAAATTTAAGCCTAGAATCAAGCATATTGTAATAAAGCCCATTGAGCATGTGTGCATGTGTTGTTTCTTGTATGTGCGTTTTTATCTTATATTATTGGTTTTTAGATTAATAACAGAGCATTACAAGGCCTTTATATATGGCTTACAGTTTTTTCCCTACTAATAATTTGAATTTTGATTAGATAAGTTTAGGTCTCATAAAGTTTTGAACTTACATAACAACTAGCTAAAAGATTAGTAGATTTCTAAGCTAATACCATTGATTAACACGTATAAAATCAAAATAATGATTTTGATAGCAATTTCAACACTCCTTGATGTTTTTGCTAAATATTTTAGATTGCATGATTTTTTACTTGATTTTGGAGTAGCCTTCATGTATGGAACACTTCTTGTCTCATCAACTCGTTAACTTAGTCTGGTCTTGTCCAACCTAAGCAATTAGAATCAGGTTGGGCTGGGTTTTTGAAAAATAGGGTTGAGTTTTGGTTAATAAATCTTTAAAATTAGGATAGAATCTCGGGTTGGTTTAGGAAATCTTTGGGCCAACCCAACTTAACCCTAATATATGTACTTATTTTCTGACGGGACACTTAAAAAACATTTAAAAAGTTTCATTTTCAAAAAAACTGCTATTTCAAAAAAAATATCCAAAATACTTCATGCAATGTGTTCTTTACAAAAATTACCTCATTTCTCACTTCAAATAAAGTTTTTTTTTTTCTCTAAAAATGCATCCTCTCACTTCGAATAATATTTACTTCAATTATCATCCTTTTTTTAACTTTATTATTAAATAAATATATTCCAATAAAAATAATAAAATTTAATATTTTAAATTACATTTTCAAATTTTAAAATGTATTAATTTCTTATAAAGAAAAAATTTTAGTTTTAATTTCAAATAAGAAATATCAATCACAAAAATTATATAAAGTAAAATATTTTAGAATATTTTAATAAAAATCATTATTTTTTTTAAAATATATTTTACATATTATACATATGGAAAATAAAATTTTAAAAAATATTAAGTTTATTGTTGGATGTCAAGATTACGAGTTGGACTAGTAGGCTAAGAAGAAATGGAATTCCCAAGATTAGGTGGTGGACTTTAAAAGGTGAAAAATAATTGATGTTAAGGATGAGTTGGTTAAAGTCGGAGGTTGGGATGTAGATATGAATATGTCAACAAATACTTTGTGGATGAACATGTCTACAATAATTAAAGAAGTAGCTAGAAAAGTACTTGGAGAGTCTAAAAGATGTGGGTATATCTCGAAGGAGTCTTGGTGGTGGATTGAGGAAGTGCAAAAAACAATAAAAAAATAGAAAGGATTGGTATAAGAGTTTGCCAAAGTGTCGTGACAATGAGACTTTTGAGCATTATAAACAAGCAAAAAATGATGCTAAAAAGGCAGTTAGGCAAGCAAGAATACGGCCTTTGGAGAGTTTGTATGAAAAACTTGAAACGAAGGAGAAAAGGATATTTATAAATTGGCTAAAATAAGAGAAAGGAAATGTCGAGATATGTACCAAGTTAAGTGCATCAAAGACGAAAAGAATAGAGTCTTGGTTTAAGAACAAGATATTAGAGAAAGATGGAGAAGTTATTTTGAGGAGTTTCTTGATGAAAATTGCAGTGAAAACATTGAGGGTTTGAACGACATAGCCGAGAAAAATATGAAGTATAATAAAAGGATTAGATTCTCTGAAGGAAGTTTTGAAGAGAATGAAAATCGGCAAAGCATGTGGATCAGATAGAATACCCATTGAGATATAAAAATGTTAGGGAGATGTAGGAATTGTGTCGTTGACGATTTTGTTTAATAAGATCCTAATTACGAAGAAAATGACTGATGAATGGAGACAAAATAGTTTGATACATATTTTTAAGAATAAAGGAGATTCAAAATTGCTCCAATTACAGAGGTATTAAGCTTATGAGACACACCATGAAACTATAGGAGAGAGTCGTGGAACGCCGTTTACGTTTGGACACTTGTATGTTCCCAAACCAGTTTGGTTTTATGTCTGGTTGATCCACTATGAAAGCTATCTTTCTTATTAGAGATGTATTGGAAAAGTATAAAGAGATGAATGATTTATATATAGTTTTCATTGACTTGAAGACGGCTTACGATAGAGTTCCTAGAGAAATTTTATGGTGGGTCCTAGAGCGTAGGGGGATTTCTATAAGATATACTAAGTTTTGAATGATATGCATGATGGAGCTATCACTAGTGTTCGCACTGTTGGAGGAGATACTAAGAATTTTCCTGTTTCTATTGGGTTACATTAAAGATTTAGCTTTGAGCTCATCTCTTTGCCTTGGTCATGGAAGAGCTAACAAGGCATATATAGGATAATATCCCTTGGTGTATGATGTTTGTAAATGATATTGTGTTAATAGATGAGATTCAAACAAGAGTTGAGTCAAAAGTTGGAGTTATGAAGAAATACTTTAGAATTAAAGGGTTTTAAGCTAAGTAGAACTAAGACCGAGTACATGCATTGTAGATTTAATAACATGAATGGAGAAAGAGCCAAAGTCATTTTAGACGGAGTTGCAATACCTCATAGTACTCATTTTAAATACTTTAGCTCTATTATTCAAAAAGATGGAGGTTGTGAAAAAGATGTAAGTCGTAGGATTAAAGCTGATTGGATGAAGTAGATGAGTGCTACAAAAGTGTTATGTGGCTGCAAGATGACAGTCAAATTGAAAGGAAAATTCTACTTCACTGCGATACGGCTAGTGGTGATGTATGATAGTGAGTGTTGGGTTGTGAAAGGACAACACATAGTAAGATGTATGTTGCAGAGATGAGAATGATAAGATGAGTGTGTGAACATACTAGAATGAATAGAATACGAAATGAGTACATTAGAGAAAAAGTAGAGAAAACGTCTATCGAGGATAAGAGAGCATAGATTGAGATGGTTTGACCATGTAAAATGTAGATCTAGTGATGCGCCGGTCAAGAAAACTGAATTAGTTAAAGTAGAAATAGCTAAGAGAAGCATGGAAAAATTTAAATTAACTTGAACAAAAGTGGTATAAAATGATCTTACTGTTTTACATTTATCATAAGAAGTAGCCCTAAATCAACTTTGGTGGAAAAGAAGAATTTATATCCCCAATTCCAATTGACTTGAGATTAAGACATTGTTGTTGTATTAAGCTTGTTATGCATATGTCGCGTGTATGTTGTGTGTATATTATATAGATGTCTGTGTATGTTATATAAATGTTATGTGTTGTGTATGTATTGTGTGCATGTTGTAGATTGTGTATGTGTTTTGTGTATATTGTATATATAAAAATTAAAAAATGTTAAAAATATATGGAAGTATTTTGTGCATATTATATGTATTTATATTTTTTGTATATGTTGTGTATATATTTTTGTATTTTGTGTATGTTGTAAATATGAGAGTAATAAAATTATTTATGAATAAAACAACAGTATAACAAGAAAAAAATGTAAACAGAAAAAAGAAACAGTGCCCATTTTGTAAAAAAGAAATAAATTGGAAATCCCATAAAAAAATATATAAAAAAAACCTAAATGGATGAAAACATTTTTTTTTCTTTCTGTAGTGTAATTTTCCCTTTTATGAAATCCTAATCCTTTGAAACTCTCTCATTTTCCCTCAGCCGCCATTTCTCATCTCTCTCAAATTTCTCAAATCCTAATCCTCTTCTTTCCCTCGGCTGTCATCTCTCTATAATCTCTCATCTCTCTTCTATCATCTCTACTGCACCTACATAAGTTGACAGCACAACCCACAAAGCTCTAATTCCTCTCTGTTCTGGCCCCTCTTGCCTTATATCGCGTCTTTGCCTCTATGTTACCCTGTCAATGCAATGTTGATGATGAAAATGGCCTTCGTCTCCTCATGGCAATAGTGATTTTTATTTGATTGTATTTGTCGTTTTGGTTTTGAATCTTTATTTGATTGGTTTTGATTTTGATTTTGAATTTGTATTTGATTGGTTTTCCAGATTTATTTTTTAATGTGATCTTTGTATTTTGGATTTGTATTTTGGTTTCTGTTTTCTTTATTTTTTTTCTATTTGATATTCTTTTTAATTTTTTTTTATTTTGTTACAGAATTCAAGATCTTTTCAATCCGGATCTGTAGTTTGATTTCTGTTTGGATTTCTTTGTTTTTTCTGTTTTTTTTTAATTGTTTTATGTGATTTTGTTACATAATACACTCTGTTTTGGCTTGAGACGCTTTGACCCAACTCACTCGGGTTAACTCAAGTCTTGACTTCATTTGAGCCCATGGGCTATTAATTGACGCTCGAATTAAACTCGTGTTGGTCTTCAGGCAGGGGAAAAATCCGGCCCAACCCCTGCCTGAATACACTGCTATGCACTTTAACTTAATTTCCTGATTTTCTGATTTCTTGAAGGATCCCTCTCCAATTTCTTGATTTCTTAGACCATTTCTCTCCAAAATTCTAATTTCATTTTTTGGTGCACTTGTCACCATTGATGCACTTCTTATCATCAAGCTTTTTTTTCTGATTTTTCCCTTTTAAATTCATGCTTTTTTTTCAGAGTA
Organism: Garcia nutans; assembly: GCA_947685225.1. Taxonomy (NCBI): domain Eukaryota; kingdom Viridiplantae; phylum Streptophyta; class Magnoliopsida; order Malpighiales; family Euphorbiaceae; genus Garcia; species Garcia nutans. Next base: position 57,028,454 of record CANTUV010000024.1, read on the forward strand.
CTTCAAACATTCTTAATATCCTCCAAGAAAGTAACTCTCCTCCTTGAGAGGTTTCAAAGTTCTTAAGAAATTTGTCAACTTCTTTTGCTTCTACTTCAACAATAGTAAAATAACAAAGTTTCAGCAGTTTATGGACTTGCACAGGTCCTTTTAAAGACTTCACTTTAGATCTAACTTTTCACTGTTGAATATGGCTAGATTTGATGAATCTTTACTTCATCTTGAACAAAAAAGATGAAAACTAAAATTTATTCTCAAAATTACTCTCTCTGTTTTTTCCCCCCGAAAAAAATTTCTTTTCTTTTTAAAGAAAAAAACTTTATTTCCCTTCTTCTTCTGCCTCATCCATTCAAAATCTTGAAACTCCTTGTATTTAAAATTTTCTGAAATTTCAGAAAAATGTTGGTTTTCTTCTTCTTTTCTTCCTTACACATGGGCTTTCTATGAGCTCCATGAACTCTAAAGATGCTGTCATTTTTACAGGTCAAATGCTCAGAGTCCCTTATATCCCTTAATCATTGTATGGGCTCCAATACCATTTCTTGTTTTTGAAAAGTGAAAAATTCTGGTGAAAACTGAAAAACATGAAAATAATTGCTGGAAATTTTTTCTACTAATAATTTGATTTGGAATTCTAATCATATTAGAATTTTGATTAGATGTGGGCCTAGGTCACTTTAAATAAACTTGTATGTGTAAGATCAAAATAATTATTTCGCAAGTAATCTCAACACATACGAATGTGCACGCTACAAAATGGAATTCATAACAATCAATTTCTAGGATTCACTTTCTCAGCTGATATATAAGTGGATATATGAGATACATTTTTGCTATCTAATAGCCCTAAATTTGAGCCAGTTGGAGGACAGAGATTTTGCCACCTCCATTAAAAAGCAGAATGTAGTGTTAAATTTTGTTTATTCAAATGCTTGAATGTTTTGCAGATTGTTGCAGAAATGTCAGCAGAGCAGAGAAAGGTTCTTCTCTTCTTTTGGACTTCAGTTAAGTATCTACCAGTTGAAGGTTTCCGTGGTCTTGCTTCCCGACTTCATATTTATAAGTCCACAGAACCACATGATCGCCTTCCTTCATCGCACACATGCTTTTATAGATTGTGTTTCCCACCTTACACCTCCATGGCTGTCATGCAAGATCGTCTCAATGTAATAACTCAAGAACATGTTGGCTGCAGCTTTGGCACTTGGTAAATATCGAGGTTACAGCTATTTTGGCATAAAAGGGTTTTAAATTGCACATAGAAAGATTTGAACTCAGCTTGTACAGATGATCATGCCATCGATTTTCATTAGACTATGTAAGGAGGTGATTTAGTTAATTTATGTATCCTTGGTAAGGTTGCACGTCATTGCTCTTTTTGCCAACTGTTTATATAGTTATAGCGTAAATAATGGTGGAGGCAAGAAGAAATAAATTCTCTGCTTCCATAGACTTACCTTCTCTACCATTTCATGACCTGTAAGTACAAAGAATTATGCAATGACATCCAATCAATAGAATGATTAGAATCTCTCTTTACCTATATATATATGCATAAACATAATTGTTATCCTTTGCAATATGAGTGATCCCATTATTCTCTTGCTTTCAAAAGAATGTTTCAAATACTGTCATAGCATAAGTGTTTATTGCCATTGAATGAATATTCTAGATTATTCTCTTATGTTGCCCCCAGAGACTAGGCTGTACTGTTGAACTGCTGGGACAATTTGTTGCGGTCCCGAACGTAGGATCGAGTTATGGGTCTTTCCTTGATGGTGGTGGAAGGAGTTTCTTGTGGAGATGAAGTGATTTTTCTTTTTGCGACCTATTTTTTGAAGAATAGAAAGGCTCAATTAGAGGGAACCTTAATACCTCAAGGCTCAATTAGAAGGAACCTCAAACCTCTGAGTTATAGTACTCAAAACTGTAATTGATTTCCAAGCTGATTTCTGCATTGATTGTTATTCAATATTTATAGAGGATGTAAACCATCCTTTTACATCAATGGAATCATGAAGTGACCATGAACTCCTAAAATAAAGGAAATAACAGAAAGTGGTAATTGACTCCTAACAAAAAGGAAACTAACACAAAGTACTGAAAGAAATAGTCAAACAATAAACAAGAACTAAATGTGGCCACTAACTTAGTCCATTACTTCCATAAGCATTAACTTGGCATATACTTGTAAAGGACTCGTAACAATACTTCCCTCCCTAAAAATGTGCTTGTCCTCAAGCACAAAGGAGCTTGTTAAAATTCCTGGATCAAAAGGCACAACCATTGCTTCCTCTTCATCATTCTTAAATTGATTCTTTAGCACTTCAACCGTTCCAACTTCATTCTTGAGTGCTGCAATTCTTTTTACGTGCAGTTTTTCTATTTCAGTAGTGTCTATCAACACCACAAGATCAATCTCTTGGCTAGTGAAGCTAGATCCCCTTGTCTTCTCTTGAGCAAGCAATGTTGAACTTGTTTCTTTGGATTTTTTGGTATGATCTCCCTCATTTTTTGGTGCTGGAAGATGTTTAGAACCAGCCAGGACAGTTCTAATGGCCTCCAACTTTGAAATTAATTCATCATACAATGCTCTCTTTGTTGCTTGTTCCTCAAGGACCAAGTTGATAATTTGTTTAAGTGTTTGTTGTATGGAATCTCCCATAACTATTGGCTCTGATACCAAAATGTTGCGGTCCCGAACGTAGGATCGAGTTATGGGTCTTTCCTTGATGGTGGTGGAAGGAGTTTCTTGTGGAGATGAAGTGATTTTTCTTTTTGCGACCTATTTTTTGAAGAATAGAAAGGCTCAATTAGAGGGAACCTTAATACCTCAAGGCTCAATTAGAAGGAACCTCAAACCTCTGAGTTATAGTACTCAAAACTGTAATTGATTTCCAAGCTGATTTCTGCATTGATTGTTATTCAATATTTATAGAGGATGTAAACCATCCTTTTACATCAATGGAATCATGAAGTGACCATGAACTCCTAAAATAAAGGAAATAACAGAAAGTGGTAATTGACTCCTAACAAAAAGGAAACTAACACAAAGTACTGAAAGAAATAGTCAAACAATAAACAAGAACTAAATGTGGCCACTAACTCAGTCCATTACTTCCATAAGTATTAACGTGGCATATAATATTGTTACGAGTCCTTTACAAGTATATGCCACGTTAATGCTTATGGAAGTAATGGACTGAGTTAGTGGCCACATTTAGTTCTTGTTTATTGTTTGACTATTTCTTTCAGTACTTTGTGTTAGTTTCCTTTTTGTTAGGAGTCAATTACCACTTTATGTTATTTTCTTTATTTTAGGAGTTCATGGTCACTTCATGATTCCATTGATGTAAAAGGATGGTTTACATCCTCTATAAATATTGAATAACAATCAATGCAGAAATCAGCTTGGAAATCAATTACAGTTTTGAGTACTATAACTCAGAGGTTTGAGGTTCCTTCTAATTGAGCCTTGAGGTATTAAGGTTCCCTCTAATTGAGCCTTTCTATTCTTCAAAAAATAGGTCGCAAAAAGAAAAATCACTTCATCTCCACAAGAAACTCCTTCCACCACCATCAAGGAAAGACCCATAACTCGATCCTACGTTCGGGACCGCAACATTTTGGTATCAGAGCCAATAGTTATGGGAGATTCCATACAACAAACACTTAAACAAATTATCAACTTGGTCCTTGAGGAACAAGCAACAAAGAGAGCATTGTATGATGAATTAATTTCAAAGTTGGAGGCCATTAGAACTGTCCTGGCTGGTTCTAAACATCTTCCAGCACCAAAAAATGAGGGAGATCATACCAAAAAATCCAAAGAAACAAGTTCAACATTGCTTGCTCAAGAGAAGACAAGGGGATCTAGCTTCACTAGCCAAGAGATTGATCTTGTGGTGTTGATAGACACTACTGAAATAGAAAAACTGCACGTAAAAAGAATTGCAGCACTCAAGAATGAAGTTGGAACGGTTGAAGTGCTAAAGAATCAATTTAAGAATGATGAAGAGGAAGCAATGGTTGTGCCTTTTGATCCATGAATTTTAACAAGCTCCTTTGTGCTTGAGGACAAGCACATTTTTGGGGAGGGAAGTATTGTTACGAGTCCTTTACAAGTATATGCCAAGTTAATGCTTATGGAAGTAATGGACTGAGTTAGTGGCCACATTTAGTTCTTGTTTATTGTTTGACTATTTCTTTCAGTACTTTGTGTTAGTTTCCTTTTTGTTAGGAGTCAATTACCACTTTATGTTATTTTCTTTATTTTAGGAGTTCATGGTCACTTCATGATTCCATTGATGTAAAAGGATGGTTTACATCCTCTATAAATATTGAATAACAATCAATGCAGAAATCAGCTTGGAAATCAATTACAGTTTTGAGTACTATAACTCAGAGGTTTGAGGTTCCTTCTAATTGAGCCTTGAGGTATTAAGGTTCCCTCTAATTGAGCCTTTCTATTCTTCAAAAAATAGGTCGCAAAAAGAAAAATCACTTCATCTCCACAAGAAACTCCTTCCACCACCATCAAGGAAAGACCCATAACTCGATCCTACGTTCGGGACCGCAACACAATTTTTGTTTTTGTTTTGTTTTTTTTAAATTCATTTATCTATTTCGCAAAAAGAGCATGACAGAATTCAAAGAACTCTGTAGCAAAGTCATTTTTATTCTATTGTTTTTGTCTTCCAACTTGAATTTCCTTTAGGAAATGGTGATTCAATGCCTTATAATGGCAGCTGTTGACTAGATATGCTGAATTCAGTTTGTCGATTTCATTGAGCAAGTCTTGTGATTGCAACACTTTTAACGTCTTTTTCTCTCTTTCCTTTTTTAGTTTAAGGGATGAGTTTCTTAAATTTACAGAGAGCGTACGAAATATAACCTTACCTCCCCTTGATAAAGCATTCAAAAATCTTTTTGTCATCTGGCAAGACGTACTCACATCACATGAAGCTGTAACTTTTTCCCTAGGGCGTAATGTATTTTAAATGTATGTTATTTTGCTGACTATTACTGGATTCCGTTGACGAAGACAACAGCAGGTGTTGTCGCTTTTTATTTGGTAGTAACGGAGAACTAATGGCCTGGTTTCAGGTCTCAGCCATTTGATACTAAAGATAAATTGTCATTCATTAAGAAAAAGCAAAAAAAAAATAATTATCATGAGACCTTTGCTTTCTATGGGATCCATTGAATGACAAAAATAGAAATTAAAGTTTCTTTCGCAAACAAAAGCAGCTGCAGTCGATTGGGGCATTAAAAGTGATCGATACTAGCCCAAAGAAAAGCAAAAAGTGTTGAATTTATCCTGTCAAAATTTCAAATACCAACTCATAAACTTACCAAATTTGATAAACTAACAATTATTTGTGCGAGAGTGAGATTATGATATAGGTTGATTTAGTCAAATATTAAATTAAATATTTTAAATAATAAAGAGAATTTAAAAATATTTATTGCGCACTAACGACTATTTAGTACAGAAATATCTCGAAACCTGTAAAAAAAAATAAGAATAATATTATGCATTATTATCAAAACTAGAGATCACATCATCAAACCAAAAATATCAAAACTCAATAGACCCTACAATGGAACCCACTTCTCAATGTTCACCATCTCTAGACATGGATCCCAACAGTTTGCTCAAATATCGACTTCATGCTTTTTTTTTTTAAACTCCAAAAACCCATCCAACTTTCGACATTTTTCTTTGATTTCATGAACAATAAGATTAATTAACTTCATTTTGACATGCAAAACCTCAAAAGAAAAAGACTCCTCACAATTACTAAAACATGCATGCATGTATATCACTTCTCTTAATTATTGGACTATTATATTCTCATTCTCCAGTCTTCTCCAGTGGAACCTCTGTGGCGGCGGCTGCCTCTTCTTTTTCCACTTTCTTCTCTTCCTCTGCTGCTGATTCTGCAGCCACTGTTTCTGTGGTTTTTTCTTCGGCCTTCTCCTCAGTAACTACTGGTTCCACCTCAGCTGGCTTCACCTCTGGAGTCTCTTCTATTGCTGGTGCAGCCTCAACCTTCTCTGGTTCTTCAGCCTTACCCTTTGGTTCTTGATCATCTTCTTCTTTCTTTGTTTCATCCTTTGTCGCAGGACTATTTTCTGGTTCCGTGGCAGCAGTTGGTTCCTCTGTAGCTGGAGCATCTGGGGCTACTTCCTTCGGCGGTTCGGCTACTGGCTCAGAGGCATTTGGTGCAGGCTCTGAGGTGGTCTCTGGAGTCTCTGTCATTTTAGGTGCCTCATTCTCTGGCAAGGCTGTTGCAGCTGATTGAACCTGCAAGAATCAGAAAAAGATGAGTTTGAACTGAGTCAAGAGTGAATTAAAAAAAAAAAAGAAAATTAAATTTGTGAACGATTTCAAGAAAGATAACAGTTTCATCTTTTTCTTGATTAACCAAAATAATATTTGGAAAAAATATTCTATAAACTATATATAAAAACTAAAATATTATGAATTGGGTATTTGATAAAATCATGAATAGGATTATTATTATTAGAAGCTTGTTAATGGCCACCAAGTTTTATGAACTGAAGCTGAAAGCAGATAACTCCATCAAACATAGCACTACTACTGCTACCAAAGAAAAAAAAAAGAGATGGATCCATTCATATATATAATTAAGGTGGTCCATATACGGTAGAGTTTGATGATTAATTAGCATATACAGCTTAATTTAGTTAATAAATGAAAGTGGACAAAATATTAATTTCACCAAATCAATAGGATCATATGAGATTTAATTAAGAACAATAAATAAACAACGAGAAGCTTAAGAAAAAGTAATTAATTAACATAAAATGGACGAAAGAATATTAGCCAGCCAAGTACCTCAACACTGGCCATTTTGAAAGCAAATAATAAGCAGAGATTGAAAAAGAAATAGAGGGATTTTCAATAGGGAGAAAGAATTAATAGGGTAATTGAATAAGAAGTGAGGAGTTGATGAATGTGAGAGCAATTTATAGAGATGAGAAAAGCTTAATTAATTAATTAAACAATGGGTCCGAGGCCAGGAGGGTGACACTATGAAAGAATCTTTTGCATGTGTCACTAACACTACTTGACATAAGAATACATGTCTACTTATGCATGTTTAATTTCCTTTCCCCCACCCCCCCAACTTTAGAGTAAATTATTATTTGGCATAAGATTTAAATATATGTTTAATTAATTAATGGTGATTAAAATGATTGAACAATTTCATGTTAAATTTTCAGTAGCAGACTTCACTTTAGTTTGTAGATGTTGATTTTACTGATAAGAATTTAAATACGTAATTATATAATTCTGAAATCGACTCTAATTAAACTTATATCATGCATTTATACATATATTATTTAATAAATTTTGTTGAAATTAATTTAAAAAAATAATAATATACTTCGATCATTTACTAAAATAATATAAAAGAACTTCATGTATAATATTTTTCTATTTAGAAGTATTTTCATATTATATATGTAATTAGTTGTTATATGCCTTCTAATTATGAGAAAAATAACAATAAAAGAAAGAAAAAGAAAGCACGGAAACATAATGAATTGGCAAATGCCATTCGGTGGAGGCCAATTCTCACGTCAATATCATATCTCTCCGAGTGATTTTCAGTGTAATGTTAAATGACTATGATGCATTCGTGTTCAAGAATTTCAATTCGGTTTCCTGTTTTAGATTTGGTATTTTTAAATTTAAATTGTAATATCGAGTGAAATAAAATAACAACATAATTTTTAAGCTTTTTTTTCTCTCACAAAAACGCATACTACTCTTAATGTCGATATAATTTTTATTTTTATTTTTTTAAGCATTGAGACAAAAAAAAAAGAAATCATGCAGTTAAAAAATATATTATTGTTAAATCATATATACTTAAGAGTCAATGTGATTAATCTTTGTCAGAAGAACAATATATATATATATATATATTAAAAAGAAAAATTTTATCTTGGACTAGATGTACTCAATTAATAATAAACTGTTCAAAGAGTAATAATAAAAAAAAACTGATTTCATTTAATTTTTATCCATTGAATACATATTAACTAGTTTAGAATTTTGCTGGAAAAAATATTTGTGTATTTTGGAAGACAGGAAATAATAGTACTTTTTGTCATACTTCATACGAGTTTTCTTTTGTTTATTTCCATTAGGTGATAATTAATTAATTGCATTCATAACCCGCAAACATAGATTTAATTTGTTTGTTTTGCATATTCAAAAAAGAAATTATGTACATATGTATATATTTTAATGGATTTCTTCCTGTTTATTTTAAGATTAATTGACACATCAATTTTTTTATTTTACACCGCCATTCTTATTTTTTTTTTGTACATACTCATAAAAAAATATATAGTTGAATAATTTTATAAATAAAATAAATTTAAGATAGCATCCCTTATTAAATATTTGTATTGAAAAATTACTGTACTTTTAACTTTTCTCAAGTATAAAATAATAATGACCTTATTACTTTTTATCACTGTAGTGAAATGATTTGTTTTTTTTTAACGTATATAAAATTTTCTAAAAGTTTTAAGGTTTCGTAACTTTAAGACTTAAGAGAATCAAGGAATGACCATGCCATCAAAAGCCAACAAGGAGTCTACGCTATGGGACCTACAAGCACCAACTACAATAATTACAAAAGAGGTATGGCCCCCACACAATTTGAAACTTTTGGGGCTGCCATTTCATCGCTTTGCTTTTTTCTTCCTTTGATTTATTATTATCTGTGAAAAAGAACTTTGGAAACCGTCCAACTCTAAAGATGAACCTCCTGCTGAACCCACCTGTGCATGCTTTCCAGGTAGGTATCTCGTCAATTGGGTCCCACTTTTCCAGCCAATCTCATTTTGCCACCATTCATGTCTTCACAATCACACAATGCCACACCACCCTCCCAATTCATTTACTCCGGCGTTACCAAATTACTATTTTTTTTTTTAAAAAAAAATTATCCATCTTACTATTATTATTATAGAATTAATGTATAAATTGTACTAAATTGTTTATGAGAATTCACCATAACAATATCTCCTTTAATTCATTTAGTCCATTTTAAATTTCATTCACTTTAAATAAATTTATTTTCGCTCTTCTACTTTTTTTTAATTAGAAAGAATCCGAACTCTTTATATATATATATATATAATCTCTCTTTCAGTTTCTGTTTCTCTTTCTTCATCCTAATTCTCTTTTTTTTTCTTGCTCTCTTTTTTTTTAATGTAAACTTTAGGTCTGCCATTACCGCTATACTTTTATACTCTCTTCTCTTTCTCGATTTTTAACTATAGTCATTCCACTTGCAAAATAAAAAATTATCAATCTTAGCTATAATTTTAAAAGAAATATAAGAATTTTTTACAATATTAATAAATTTTATTTTTATTGTAAATACAAATGTAATATATTTAGTATCTTAAAATAATATATATTTTATAGGAAAGAAATTTTATTTGTCTTTTACAAAATCTTTTTATTTATTTATACAATTTAAGAGTTTGTTGTATTTTTTTAATAGGTTCAGTGGAGTTTTGATTTATTTAAGGCATGATTTTATTTTAAACAACATTGTCCCTCTACATTATGGATGAACATGCATGTTTTATATATGGATATTTTTATGTAATATATATAGCTATGTTCGTAGCGCACATGACCTTATTTAATTAATATGTAATTTAATATGAGATCCATATAAACGAAACAATATAGTAACTTCCATAGCAATGGTTATGTCGGACATATAAGTGTTATATATGAATGTGCTTATATAATATACACAGTCATATTCATAATACATATGATTGTATTTAATATAAGATCCATATAAACAAAACACTGCAGTATGCAGTATTATATGTAAATATGGTCATGTTAAACATGTATGTGCTATATATGAATGTGTTTAGATGATACACATTGCCATGTTCGTAGCATGCATGATCATGTTTAATTAATATGCATTTAATATGATATCCATACAAACAAAACACAATAGTATCGTATGAAGATATGATCATATTGAACATATTGGTGCTATATACGGATATGTTTAGATAATATATATGACTACGTTTGTAACACATATGGTTGTGTTTAATTAATAAGTGTTTTATATGCAAGCCATATAAATGAAACTCTACAGTGTCTTATGTAGACATGATCATATTAAACATACAAGTATTATATATGAATGTGTTTTAAGTGATATACATGGCTATATTCGTAATACACATAATCACATTTAATTAATATGTGTTCTATATAAGTGTTATATAAACAAAATACAACTATATCTTATATAGATATCTTATATAGATATAGTCGTGTATCATTTATATGTGATATATAGATGTCATTCACACATACTAGTGCATTGAATTAATATGTATTTTTATAGGAGATCCATACTATAGCTCTCACAAATATAAATATTTTAATCTTCCTATGATACTATGAATTATAATTAGTGGAACTCATATTCGAACTAATGTGTCCATGTCCAACTATGGCAAATCTTTCTTCTCATATTCGAACTAATGTGCCCAATAAATTGCTTAGGGAGTAAAAGACTCCTATTATACTCAACTCAGCCACAATTTATGAATGAAATTTACTTGTTTAGGCTAGAAAATAATAGTTATGTAAATTGCTTTCTATCTAACCTTTTTATTCAAAATTTAATTCCTCTCGATACTTTTCTCTTAATATACATATACAAATAATTAAAAATATATTTCTAATTTGAGCATATTAAATGAATTTTTAATTTAATAGTATTGCAATTATTTTAAAATGGAGAAATCTTAATTACAAGTTTCAGTTTCAAATAAAAAAATTTACTATAGTATTGCAGTTATTTTAAAATGGAGAAATCTTAAACACGAGTTTGAGTTTCAAATAAAATAAATTTACCACACACACACACACACACATATATATATATATATATATATACACTTTTAATTGAAGAAGAGTGTCAATTTAAAAAGAATAATTGAGGAAGAGTGAGGCATTTTGGAAAAAAAAATTGCTTCATAAGTAGATGTAACACTTATTGATAATCTTGTCAGAGGGCTGTCAGAAATATGCTACTTAGTACATAACAATCCCATATCCAATTTTAATTAAACTTTAAAAATAAATCAACTAAAAATTTTGGTAGAGATTCCTCTGTAATATTTATAGCCAAATTTTCTTCAAAACCCCGCTTGCAGAAAAATATTTTTATCTTTCTTTCAATCAAACTCAACTTCAATAACACCATTTAATCAATAAATCAACCGTAATCCCAAATCAAATACCACATACTTGTATCAACATGTATATATACATATATCTATACATTCTCTAAATTAAACATCATTCATTCAAGTGTTAAAACTTAACACAAGCTCAAAATAAAAAACATGTATCCCATTGAACATTTACATTATATATTGCCCTCAAACTTAACCATTTGTAGACCCTTAATTTTTTACCAAATCCAGTCCAATATTTTTAAACAGTCTAAAATAATTTTTATAGTATTTTACTATTTATTATTTATTTTAATAAAATAATATTTATTACTTATAATATTTATTTTTAATAATGAAAATAAAAAAATAATAAACAAGATAAAAAATAATAAAAAATCGGTGACGACAAAATCGGCGATGAATTGGCTTAGGCCAATTCGCTGCAGGTTTTGCCTGCGGTGAATCAGTGCCCCTCGTAGTTAGCCCTCACAGATCCTCGTAGCGTCCAGGCCAATCTTCACCAGCCCGAACCTCACGCAGCAGCGCCCAGCGCCAGTCTCGCCCGGGCCCGTGCGCAGTTTTCACCAAAACCTTATTTTACTTGGTTTTTAATATTTTCCTAAATAATTTTTATTTTTTTAACCAATTAGTATTAGATTTTTATTTTTATTTATAAATGTCACATTAAAAGACACAAAGAAGGGCATTTGGATTTTTTATTGGGACTTTTACTCAAGGATTATTCGAACTATTTTCTTAGTAATTTACTCAAAACCTTTGTTTCGTGAAAGAGAAAGAGCAAGCAACAAACAAACAATCCATAAAAGGCAGCCCACACTGTCTTTGTTATTGTTCAACCAGAATTAAAATTGTGGTGAAACCAACAACGGAGGTTTGAGTTTTTATTAATTTTTTTTATATTAACAGTAGTCTCATTATTCAATTTGATAAATTATTTGAGCATATAATGGATGTATTTTTATTTAAAACACGTTGATCAATTATTCTATTTATCATCTAATTTCTATCTAAAACCCTCAAAATTATTTTTTTCAAAATTCTAATATCTTAATACCCATTAAACTAATTTTTGAAGCCTAAAATCCTAATTACACTTTTCTAAAACTACAAAACAATAATCTGTTTTCTCAAAATCATAATCAATTTTACTTTTCTAAAATCCACAGTAGCCTATTCTTTCCAAACACCTAACTTTTAATCCTAATTTCATGATCTCCAATTTTATTTACTTAAACCCTAAACCTTAATATTTTTTTATACAACTTCTGAAACTCTAAATTCAAAATATTCATTCTTTAGATTCAAAACCTAATTTATTTCAAAACCTAATCTTTAATTCAACCTATTTGTACATCCAGTAGCCATGTTATTTCTTTTATATTAAATATTTCTTAGTTGACTAATCTAGTAACTAAAATACAAAATCCTAATTGTTAAACATAAAATCCAAGGAACCCTAATTGATGCATAAACCCTAAATTTATATACTTATTGTTTTATTTAAATTAGATAGATGTTTATTATATATTTTGATTGATGTTTCATGTCCTGGATGAATATTTTACTTATGATGAATGGTTGGTGGCTTTTATTGATTTGCTTTGGTTTAAAACATTGTAAGAGGTATGTTTTCATTTTTTTGGATACCTCATATTGTGAGCATCATGTAATTTAATTTATTTTAAAGCTTTTAGATCAATGTAAAGGATATGTTTCCACCTTCCGGTGGGTGTCCTATATAGTTTTAGATATAAGATGATGTAAGGACATGTTTTCATCCTCGGATGGGTATCAATTTATTTATTTTGTTTGGACATTATTGTGATTTTAATAAAGTATTTATTTATTCTTATGATCGCATATAGTATGGATAATATTGTTATATTTAAGAATTTTATAATATTAAGACCTGAAAAGGAGGGCGGTTCCAATGATCTGGGTGTTGTGGGAGTGTTGGGACATTTCTCACCTTTCCCACATGTACCCAACTTTTTAAACCCATTAGGGGGTTGGGAATTCCTTAGGAATCGAGCCATCCACCCCTTTCTTTTTTCTGGCCCTTCCGGGAGGCGACTCCATTTTCTCCAGGCTTAGGTCCGTATTCTCTAAGGCCTTGAGCCTAAACAGTACCGAAGTCGCAAGAATCATTCCACTAGGAATTGAGGAGAAAATCCCCACTCACAGTGGCTACTCCACTGAGGATAAGAGAAGTTAATTCCGTTGGTCTTTATATTATTCTATTCTTTCTTTGTAATATCCTCATGTATACCTTAGAAGTTTTGATTATGTTATTGTTGTTGTTGTTATAAATTGGATTGAATATATATGTGTCAAATTGCAAGAGAAAATAAATTGAGAAGAGAATGGTTATGTATTTGTGTTTTGGGAAAGAAAAGAGGGTGTAGAGAGAAGTGTATATGTTGTTTATATGGTTGTATAATTAACATATACATAAGTCAAAGGTGGAGTCAATGCAAGAGGATATTTTTGTGTGACATGTGTAATGACTATAATGGGCACATATGAGACAAAATGTTAATTAAATGGATGAGGGCATGTTGGTAATTGTTTTGTTAAATTGGGTGGTGGAGATTTAAAGAAGAAGAAATGGTTGATTTGTATTCATTCTTCTTCTCTTCTCATGTGTGTGCCGGCCATTGAAGAAAAGAGAGAGCAAGAGAGGTGTTCTTGAAGCTAGAACCAAATTGAAGGGGCAATCAAAGGGATTGGTTAGAGATTTGTGAAATTTCTTTATCTAAGGTAAGACTTCTCTTGTTTTCCTTTGTCAATTTTGAAGTTGTGTCTAAAAGAAATTGTGATTTATTGATGTGATGATTTGGTGTGTTTGATATGTGTTTATAAGTGTTTAAAGTGATTGTAAGTTAAAAGATGGAATTGGTGTTGGTTTGGTTGTGAATATGGTAAGATATGTGAAGGTTGATTGTGGAAGATCAAGTGGGAAGTTGGTTTTAAGGTTTGGTATTGGTGAATGTTTTAATGTAATGTTTATGTGTTGTTTAAGTGGTTAATGTGATGAATATGTAAGATATGTGTTAATAACATTGATTAGAACAAATTGAATGAAGTTATTGTTGTGCAAAGGGTGTGAAAATGCATTTGGAAGAGTGTTGGTTTTGATTAGGGTTGTGTTCTTGAGTGACACGGCTAGAATCGATGAGAAACACGGCCAAGACTTGAGAAATTTGGGTGACACGGCCAAGTTGGAGGGATTTTGGCCGTGTTGGTTATGTTTTGGGGTGACACGGCCACTGGCTTGGCCGTGTCCCTTGAGTGTGTTTGCCACTGCCTGAGTTGTGTTGAGAGACACGGCCGTGTCCTTGCCCGTGTCTGCCTCGGGAAGTTTTGGTTTTGAGAGACACGGCCACAAGCTTGGCCGTGTCCCTTGGGTGTGTTTTCTACTGTGATGGTTTTGGTTCTTCATGCATTGTTTGATTCTTCAAAAGTCTTGTGCTCCTAAACATTTTATATACACCCTAAGTACTTTGTAATCAAAGAATGACCTAAACAAATGTATGTGGATGATTCTAAACCTTTAAATAATGATCTTTGGATTAGGTTTCGAAGAGATTGTGTTGCATTAACCTAAATGTTGAGAATTCTTGGAAGAGGAAATGTATAGAGGAATGGGAATAGTTCTTGAGGTAAGTACCAATACATATGATTGTATTTAATTACATAATTTGAGGCTTAACACATTTGTTTGCAAATGTGTTAAGTGATCATTATATTGTTAATATAATTGGACTAAGGTGATGATTGAATGATGTGAAGGATGTGAAGATCATTAACAAGGTAAGCATAAACTCTATTTGATTGTATATCCTTATATGTCTTTGAACATTAACACATTGGGATGAAAGTGTTAAATAAGCTATTATATTGTGAATGTAAATGAAGAATGTAAATTGCTATATATATAGATATATATAAAGGATGAAATATGAAATGGGAAAGGTAGGAAGAAATGAGGATCATTCTTAAGGTATGTGCAATTTGTTATGATAAATGCTCTAGTAATGAATGATGTTAATGTGTTTTGAGAAGTGAGAAAATGTTATGTTATATGCATTGTGAATCTTGTGTATGGCAATGTATTATATGAATAATATACTTTGAAATGTGATATCAATGATGCCATATGTATCATATGGATTGAGATATGATATGATATGAAGCCATTGTGATTGGCTATGATGATTCAATTGAAAGAGATAAGGCATGTTTGCCTAATTGATGATGAGATTGATAATGAAATAATAAATGAATTGTGTAACTAATGTGTTATTCGATTTCAGAGTTCTGGGTTTGGAGGCATGCCTATAAAATGAAAAAGGTAACAGTCTTGCCGGGTTGAGGATCTCTTCATTTTGAGTTGAATTGAGATCCAAGAGACTGGGTCTGTTACACTATGAGAAATTGTGATTATGAGATATATGATTGGTAACAGTCTTGCCGGGTTGAGGATCACCTCGAGTTTAGCCGAGTTGATGATCCAAGAGACTGGGTCTGTTACACTATCCATGGATAGAGATATTGATATATGATGCCTACGGGCTTGATAATTATGATTATAGACCAAAGCAGTAACTCTGAACTTTGAATAACATATTAGTGTTTTGGGCCCGAGTCTGTCTTTATTGTCAATGTGAAATGCAAGTATTGAAATATTGGTTGTGAGTATTAATAATGAATTATGCTTGGTGAATTGTGAATAATATAATGTTATTAAGTGTAATATGTAAATGAATTGTGGTTGATGATAAAGGTTGTCTTTATTGGAAATGTGATTTATGATTTGTATGATATATAATTTGTGTATTGCAATAATGAGTGATATGATGTGTAATGTGTGTATTGCAATAATGAGTGTATGATATGTAATGTGTGTATCGCAATAATAATTGGTATGATATGTAAAGTGTGTATTGCAATAATGATTGGTATGGTATATATAATGTAGGGGTATTAATATATTGGTTTTGAGTATTGGTGATGCATTGGGGTTGGTGATAATATTATGTATATATGTACATCATATATGAAATTAGCTAGGATATATTAAAGATGAAATTAAAAAGAAAAGAAGATATGATAAGAACTAATTATATATTGAATTGATGTATCATTATATGTCAATACTTCTATACTATATGTTTATATTTTATAGTTGGACTACTAAGCTCTCGGGCTTAGCGCGGGTGTTTATTCGCGCAGGTATATAGATGGAAGATATGAAGTCTTTTATTATGCCATAAGAAGAGTAAAGTTTGTCGAGACCAACTAGAGGGTAATGCATACATGTATAAATTTTTAATTATGATGTATTTCTGATGAGAGAGTATTTATATGTATAAATGAAGTTTTGATAAAGATAGTGATTTTGTAAATGTTATTTAAATTAATGTATTATGGTTTGAACTCTGTTACAAGTTTTTAAAAAGGTAACGAAAAGTGACATCCTTATACTTTATATATTTACTGTATGTATACTAGGTATACGTATAGTACTTATATAGGGTATCGGGGTGTTACATTCTTATCATGATATTATCCATTGCATCATTTAGATTGCATCGTATGTGTGAGCTAGGATGCCCATGTTGTGTCATGTAAGGGATACCATACTTTCACTCAAGGTATGAAGATCGAGCATGACATAACCACTCATAGCCTTATACCTTTTGGTATATACTTGCTATGGGAACCTAAGCCTTTTAACCCAAAGACTAAAGCTCATGTAATTGACATAGTTACTTTCCTTAGGTTTTTATGCCAAATGCTTGTTGTTTGACTATGGTTAATTTATATTGGCTTAAATCATGGCTTATTTGACTTTTTCTTTTTCTAATATGACCTAAGTACATTGTAAGCTCAAAAATAATTATTTTCCTCTAAGATCCAAATACCAAAACTATTTTCAAAATTTTCGAAATGGTCTTTGGACATAAAACTTTTCTAAAAAACAAATCAAAAATTCTTTTCTCATGACTCAAATACAAAGCCCAAAATCTATTTTTTCTAAAATCTTTTTTACAATGGGCTTAGAATTTCATAACCTTTTGAAAGAGCTTATGAATATTTAGGTCAATTATGGAAATACTAAAAATCAATTGTGAGCCTAGTTTATACTAAGAATTATTAACCATGGGCTTGTTTTTGGCATGAATCATTAGTTACTTTTTCAAGTGAGAAATTTATTTATAATAAACCTTTTAATTTAGTTTTAATCCAATATAGTATAAAAGCTACTATAGTTGGTTGAATGGATTAAAACCTAATTAATGGGAATTATTATGAACTGATTTCCATTTTTAAAAATATAACTATTGGTTGAACTGTCTGAGAGAATTTTTTGAAAACAAGATACCCCATGTTGGTATTTTGTTAACCATATACCTAGAAAAAGAGACTCGCCATCTGTATGTGGAAGTTATAATGTTGGAAGGGACATTCTACTTATCTTTGTCTATTGTTTGTGCATACATACATACATGCATACATACATTTGCATCTTATATCATTGATCCTCTCTTGCTCACAGCCCTGGATTATAACAGTTCAAAAGCCTACTACAACCCCACTTATGTCGGTGATGAAGAATCTAGCAGCGACTCAATCACTTTCTCATCAAAAGTAATGGAACCCGAACAAATTCAAGGAATGGTGGACGACACCCTCAATGCTAAAATGGATGAACTAAAGGAGGCCCTGGCCGAGACCATTAAGAATCAATTGGCTATAATTTTGGGGAACAATGCTGAGGCATCTGCTAGCACCAAGAAGACAAAAGACAAAGGGAAGGTTAAGGTTGGTGAAGTGGCTTTTGATGATGACAAGGTAGTCATTGATGATGATGTTGACTGAGTTCAATACTTCTAAGATCCTCAAGACAAGAAGAAAGAGCCAAAGGTTGTTGAGAAGACAACTATTGAAAAAACTGAGACGTCTGATGTTGAGAAGATGATAGCTGATTTAGAAAAGAAATTTGAAAAGAAGCTGAAAATTGAAGAGATGTCTGAGATCGACAGACTGTTTGAACAAGATGAGGAGGTCCCTTATAAGTTCAAGATGCCTTCCTTTGCTAGGTACAATGGTACTGGAAACCCTCATCTCCATGTGAATTAGTACATCACTGCTATGCAGTCTGCCCAAGCCACTAAGGCTCAAACTCTAAGATATTTCATTCTCTCATTGGACTTTATTGTCCAAAATTGGTTCAACACCTTAGAGAAAAGTACTAAAATTGATTGGGACATGTTGTACAAGTCTTTCATTCAGCAATATGGGTACAATGTCAAGCTGGAAGTTACCTTGATGGAGGTGGAAGCCATTAGGCAATGACTAAATGAGAATTTTGTGGACTATGTGAAGAGATGGAGGAACAAGGTATCTGTAACACCCTTATACCCTATATACATACAATACATATTTTCAGCATATGTAAAATATGCATATACGATATAAAAATATGACAGACCGATTAATAAAAATTTACACATTTCTGTTTTAAAATTTTGAATACTAATATATAAAATAAATAGTATATAAATATTCTTTGCTTGTTATAGGAATCCAAAATAAATATTTTATATGAAAATCTCTGAGAAAAATTTACCAGAGTTTTGTTTATAATTTGGACGTTCCCAAAATTCAACAAAACACAACTTGCATAAAACAAACAGTTCCAATATAATTAATTCACCATTTCACCAATACTTCTCAATTTTTTCATATTTTCTCAAAATACTTATATATAGGTATATATATGAACAATATATATAAAATCCTATCCTAGCCAAATTATTCAAAATATTCTTTACAATTTACATTATATACTTCAAAAGCATATCATAACATATATAATATCAAAATATACTATAATATTAAATATCTACATGCTGGCAACTGGCTCTGATATTGATGTACTGAAAAACTCTTCAAGGTCAAAAACTACAAATCTAGACCCGACCAGGTCTAGTAGAACTTTCTGGCTCCACCAAATCGTCCATGTCACCTGCGCGACGAATTACAATCGCACTAAGCTGAAGCCTAATGGTACAAACTTTGATAATAATAAAAATGTAAAGTAATGCCAATGCATAATGCATATAGAGGTCACATCATTTCACTTTCTTATATTTTTCAAATATTTCATAATCATAACTCATAACATTATATTGCTCAATTGTATCACAATTCATAATTCACATTAAAGCAAAGACAAGCATGGGCCCAAGAGGATCTAATATGCTATTCAAATTTCAGAGTTACTGCTTTGGTCCATAATAACACCACGTGTCTAGCCCCGTAAGCAATATATCCATGGATAATGTAACAACTCCAGTCTCTTGGACCTCAACCCGGCTAGACCCTTAGGCCCCAATATCTTGGTCCTCAATCCGGCTAGACTGCTATAGTTTTTGAGGCTTACGACCCAGTCTTTTCACCCCAAAAACATCATATTTATCAGCTGGCCTAGCTTACGACCCAGTATTTTCACCATTCCAGCATTTAGCCCGTAGGCAATCATAGGCATGCCGCCAAACCCAGAACTCTGAAAATTGAATAACATACTAGGCACACAATTTATTCATATTTATCATTATCAAATTCTTTCATAATTCCTTTATCAAAACTTTTCTCATTTTCTCATGATCAAACTAGGCACATTGCTTTATTATATCATCCTTTTCTCATTTTTTTTTTCTCACTTATTCATTTTTCTCATTATTAATCTCTTTCTCATTGTCACATATTCAATCTTGGCACATTGCCTTATTTTCACATTTTTTTTCTCATTTCTCACTTCTTTCTCATTTTTCTCATTTTTATCAATATCAATTCATTTCATTATTCCACATATCTCATTTTTGCATTCACAACACATTACCAAATTACTTTGGGTATTTTCACATAATATACATATTTCACAATCTACACAATTTAGCCATTATCAATGGCTTTTCACAATGCATTTAACACATATATGACATTACAAATATCATAGCACATTATTCATACTCAATCAATGAACCAAGTAACTTAACATATTTTTCAACCAAAATGTGTTAAGCCCAAATGTCATGCAAATATAAACAATATATTCAAAGTTTGTACATACCTCCACTAGCAACCCAAAGCAAACTTAACACAACCTCCAATGCTATCCTTCCAACTTGCCCTTCACCACCTGGATGAAGCAAATCAACCTCCCTCATTGCCTATACCAAATGTGATCATACATAATTATTTAATATCACATTCTAAGGTATTCTCAACATCAAACCATAATTAAACATCACTCTAAACTAGATCCCATGTAACACCCCTATATCCCGTATACGTACACAACATGCTTATACGATCGTAATATACGTATACTGAATATAGAAATGCCATGGTTAAGAAAACACACAAATCATCCCTCGGATGAATTATGAATAAATTTAAAACGTTTAAGGGAATTTATAAAACACAATAAATAAACATGTTTATTCAAAACGCAGCGGAAAATATAACAAATATTTTCAAGTACATATACATTAAGATCAAAATTTACAAAACATGAAATATATACATGATTGGCAGCTTGACTCTCTGATCTTTAAGCTCTAAACCAACTCTTCAAAACCTCAACTCAACTAGGTCTAGCAGAATTCTCCGGCTCAAACCTATCACCTGCGCGATGAAACACAATCGCGCTAAGCCCACGGCTTAGTGGTACAAACCATAACAATGATATGCTTCGATGCCTTGTCAATGTCATGCATTCAAACAATAGAGATCATACTCATAAATGTTACATTTCATTATTTCAACAATTGTATCATCATCCATCACACACATTCAACATAGACACACATGGGCCCAACAAACATTTAATATGATATTCAAAGTTCAGAGTTACTGCTTTGGTCCATAATCACAATGATCAAGCCCGTAGGCAATATATATATACATCTCTATCCATGGATAGGGTAACAGACCCAGTCTCTTGGACCATCAACCTAATAAACTTGAGGAGATCCTCAACCCGGCAAGACTGTTACCTGTAACAGACCCAGTCTCTTGGACCATCAACCTGACTGAAATCGAGGAGATCCTCAACCCGGCAAAACTGTTACTTATCATATATTTCATATTCATAATTCATATAGTGTAACAGACCCAGTCTCTTGGACCTCAATTCAACTCAAATTGAAGAGATCCTCAACCCGGCAAGACTGTTACCTTTTTACATTTTATAGGCATGCCGCCAAATCCAGAACTCTGAAATTGAATAACATATTAAACATACAATCAATTCATTCACTTCTTTACTATTCTCTTTCTCAATTCATATCTCATAAACACATAGGCAAACATGCCTTAATAATTTCATTTTGCATAACCATAACCCACAACAATGGCTTCATTATATCTCAACTCACATTTCATATATCATCATCAATATACATATAACACATTACATTTCACAAGGTTAACATTATTCATATATATATATATCAACAATGCAATAAGATTTCTTAGTACATTCATATCCAAATATGTAAGTTCCAAAATCACATAAATGTATGCAAAAATGCAAGGTTTGTACTTACTTCAAAAGCAACCCTGTAACGACCCTCCCCAACCAGGTCGGCTGCCCGGCCCACTAGTGGCTTACGGCCCGGCCTTTTCACCACCTGGGCACGGAGTCTGCAGGAGGCAAGCGATCGCTACAGTACTGGACAGCCCTCGCGGCCCACCCAGCAGGAATTTGTTTATTTGGCTCCCAAAGGAGTCGCCTCCCTGGATCGAACCCCTGACCTCCCACTTAAGAGAGCCAGCGAGAACCATCCAGTACCATTTCTGCTACTAGCAGAAATGGTACTGGATGGTTCTCGCTGGCTCTCTTAAGTGGGAGGTTAGGGGTTCGATCCAGGGAGGCAACCTCTCAGTGTGACAATGCCTGAGGGGCCAAATAAACAAATCCTGCTGGGTGGGCCGCGAGGGCTGTCCAGTACTGTAGCGATCTCTTGCCTCCTGCGGACTCCGTGCCCAGGTGGTGAAAAGGCCGGGCCGTAAGCAACTAGTGGGCCGGGCAGCCGACCTGGTCGGGGAGGGTCGTTACAAACCCACACAACTCTAAACACTTCCTCCTCTAAGAATCTTTCACCACTTGAATTAGTGCAATTCACCTTCTTCACAGCCTATTCCAAAAGAATGAAGAAACCCAAATGAGATCATAAGGCTAAAACCAACTAGGACAACCTCTAAACATGACGCGCTCAACAGCACGGGCGTGTCCCTGACCGTGCCCTAACTCCACAACACAGAAGCTTTTACACGCTCAGAACCACGGGCGTGTCACTGGGCGTGTAATACATTCTGCCTCTCTGAAACATTGACACGTCCAACAACATGAGCGTACTCATGGCCGTGTCAATTCCCCAATAACACAGTGGCTATGACACGTTTAATAACACGGGCGTGTTACTGGCCGTGTCAATCCTACTGCCACACAGAACCATTGACACGCCTAAAGACCTGGATGTGTTCGTGGGCGTGTCAGGCCAAAAACCCAGATTCCGGCCAAAACAACAGAACACCCAACAAATCACTTCTTCCACCAACATCCACTTCAAACAACTTAACTACACACATCCAAAAACCATCTCAAACTTGCAAAAACACCAAAACAAGACAAAATATACATTAACCACAAATCATCAATATCATCACAAACCCTAAACACCACCACAACACTATCTTCACCAACAAACTTACTCTTTCCTTTAATCCAACCTCAAAAATCCAAAATCAATTAAACCAAATACTCTTAAACACAACACAATCAAACCAAACACCTATCCATCACAACTTCAACTCACAAACCCAAAGAAATCAAAGAATCAAGTGGAAGGACTTACCAAGGATGAAGAAACTCTTAAATCTCCAACTTGATCTCTTGAAAACTTCCTTCAATCTTGAACTTGGAAGATCAAATCTCTCTCTTGCTCTCTTGTTTCTTTGATGGCCGGACAACAAAAGGAAAGGAAAAGAGAAGGAAAAGAAATGAAAGAAAGCCACGAAGGAAGAAGAAAAGAAAGAAAACCAAAGAAAACAAAGTCAACTCTTTTTCCTTAAAACCCTCTCATCCAAGCATTTAATATAAAATAATCAAAATATCATCTTCCACTTCCACTAACTCTAATCCCACTTAATATTAGTTAATTCTTTAAACACAATTAATAATAATTAATCTCTTCCTTTGACTTTCTCATTGACTTGTGTATATGTTGTATATATTTTCATATACACAACATATACACTCTCTTCACTTCTTTTCTCTTTTCTTTACAAATTAACATATACACATAGACCAAATAAAACAACAATTATATCAAAACTTCTAGGGCACACTTTGGGATATTACATCCCAAAATTAAGCTTCACCTCACTTTAACTTTGAAAAACCATATCAAGCAATTTAAATTAGTGTTTTAAGTTTATTAATATCATTAGAAACATGTTTTAACATGTTTAAACCAATTACATTAATTAACCACACATGTTTATGCTCAAAACCCTAAAGTGGCATAACCTTCACCATTGAAGGATCTCCATTCCAACTCAATCCAATTATCATTTCAAGCTTATATTCATTACTTTTAACACTAAACAACATGCTTAAACAAATAAAATCAAACAATTCAACTACTTTGGAAAATCACTTTTCTAAAACCCTAAATCTCCACTTCCATTCTCAAGCTTCAACCAAACACAACCAAATCTAATATTTGACTTTAAAATACTTGTTTATGAATCAAAACAACACATTTGGAACCAATTTGCACAATTAAAGCTCATGTTTCCCCAAACCCAAAAGTTCCATAACCCTAAATTCTCTCTCTTCACCAAACTCAACTTAAATTCAATCATTTCTTCAATATAATCTTAAAATCATTAATAAATAATCAAAATAACTTCATTCATATCCAATTAAGCAATTAAATCATGCTACTATAAAATTCCAAAATTTACATAACACACTTTTTCATAGAATTTGAAAATTTGGTAAGAAAGCTTACCAATTGATGAAGAAACTTCTAAAACTACACTTGAATCCTTAAAATCTCTTCAATTCTTAGTGATAGAAAAAAGAAAAACTTCTCTTACTATCCCATGGTGATTTCGGCCAAGAAGATGAAGAAGAAGAAGAAGACTTTATTTTTTTTATTTCTCTTTCCTTTCACCCTTTAATTTTAAACCATATATACATTAAAATAATTTAATAATTAATTTTTTAATTATTTATTTAATAAATTAAAAGTCCTAAATTTTCTCTTCCATTAAAAAATAATTTATTTTTTAAATTATTTTATTAATTTAAATTTCTAAGATTTAATTACCAAAATACCCTCTTTATATTGACTTTTGACTTTTCTTTTAAAAAGTGTTGACTTTTATATGTTGTATATATTTTACATATATATCACATATATATTTCACCTTTTCATTTAAAACCCCTTCATTTTTTATTTAAAACCATTAATTTAATTTATCCAATTTAATTATAATATATTTTATCAAATTTTAAAAAATTAAAACTTTTCAAAAATTTGGGATATTACACATATGCACAAGTAATGTGTATCTTATATACACATCCAATGTACCTTATATGTGTATTAAATATATTAAGTATGTAATGTATTAGTCCAACATATACAATTAATATACCATATGTATATGTTATATATACATTAGGTATATATATGGGTTATATACAATTTTTATATTTCCAAAAATTTTAGATGTGACAATTTTCTCCCCCTTAAATAATTTCTTCCTCGAAATTATCTAGTATGCTAATAAATCATCCAAATCATTATTTTACCAAATTACATAATTTTTATTCTCCCCCTTAGGTTCATTCTTAATTTCCTTTTTACCATTCACTAACACATCATTATGGTGTCTATTTACTCAAACAATCACAATAAATTATTATATTATCAATCGAATTGTCATTAGTCAAAAATTAGTTCATCTCTTTAATATATATCCACACTGTAATATTCCTATGCATGCCCTAAAAGTTTTGTATGTTGTTGTTGTTGTTGTTGTTGTTGTTGTTGGTTTAAATTGAGAAAAGAAAAGTATATGTATATGTGTTTTGGGAAGAAATAGGGTTTAGAGACAAGTTTATATGTTGTGTATATGATGATATATATAACATATACATTGGTCAAAAGGGTTGGTCAATGCAAGAGGAGATTTTTTTAGGGCATGTGAAATTACCAAAGTGGGCAAGAAATTATAAAGGGAATTAAGATGTGTATGAGGGTATTATAGTAATTTTCTTTTGGATGGGTATTTAATGAGTGTTTGACTTTGTGATTTCTTCATCATCTTCTCTTCTTCTTCTTGATGTTGGCCAGCTCACCAAAGGCAAAGGAAAACAAGAGAGCAAAGGAAGATTTTGATGTTCTTAGCTCAAAGGTTGAAGGAGATTTCAAGTAAACAAGTTGGAATTTCAAGAAATTTCATTATTTGGTAAGTATTCTTTTGTTTTCTTTACTTATTTTGAAGTGGTGTTAAAGTGAATTAGAGTTTGTTGATTTTGTGATTTGGTGTGTTTGAGATGTGTTTGTGTTGTGTTTTCAAGTGTTGAATTGGTTTTAAGTTAAGAGTTTAAATAGGTATTGTTGTTGGAAGTGGTGGATGTTGAGTTTGAAAGATGGAAAAGGATGAGGATTTTAGGGTTTGTGTTTAATGTAATATTAATGTTTTGTGAGGTGATTATTGTGATAAACATGTAGAATTTGTGTTTAGAACATTGATTCCATTCATTTGAAACATGTTATATGGTGTTTGATGAGTTTGAGTGCAATTTGGAGGAGAGTTGTGCATATTAGGGTTTGTGTTTTGGGAGACACGGCCAAAAGCAATGTGTGACACGGCCAAGCCAAGGGATTTTGGGCATGTTGGATTAGTTTTTGGGTGACATGGCTGTGTTCCCAAGCCGTGTTAGTTACTGTGAGTTTTGGTTTAAGAGACACGGCCACAAGCTTAGCCGTGTCCCTTGCCCGTGTTGCTTACTGTCCAATTGGGTTGAGTGACACGGCCACAAGCTTGGCCGTGTCCCTCAAGTGGCTGCCCGTGTCCCTCAATTGTGTGGGTTGGGGTTTTTATTCTTTGTTCTAATTGCATTGTTTTGGTTCTCCAAGGGTAGGTTGGTCCCTAAACCTAACCCTAAACACTTTAAACACACTTGAATCAATGAATGATATAATCAAATGCATGTGTAAGGTCCTAAAACTATGAATCATATCAATTGTTCTTTACCCTAATTGCATTGTTGAGATTGAACAATGTTATGTTATGCATTGTGAATGGTAATGTGTTTCATGAGTAATATACATTGAAATTGAAATGTATATCAAAGATGCAATGATAATTCAAATAAGACATGATATGAGACAATGCCATTGTGTTTGGCTATGATGATGCAATTGAAAGAAATAAGGCATGTTTGCCTAAATGTTGTTGAGAATTGAGAATGAAAATGATAATTGAATAATAAATGAATTGTGTGGCTAATGTGTTATTCCATTTTCAGAGTTGGTTGTTGGTGGCATGCCTAATAAGTGTAACAATATCTTGAAGTTAGGTTGGATTGAATCCTTGAAGCCTAATTGAGATGTTACCACCCTTGAAGCTAGGTTGGGTTAGTTCTTGAAGCCAAGTTGGGTAGAAGCTTAGCATGCTTTGCTCCCCTTAAAGCTTGGTTGAACTTAATCCTTGAAGCCTAGTTGGGTATATGATATTGATAAATGTGATAACAAAACCAAATCATTAACTCTGAAAATTGAATGGCATATTAGTGTGTCTTGGGCCCATGCTTGTCTTTGTTTAGTGTTGATTATGAATGGTTAAATGAATACTAATGAGGTATATGAAAAGATTTTGAAATGTGATATGTAATGTGAAAGTATGTTGTTAGTTTTGCATATATGATGTTACATGTATAATATGGATTGAGAAATGACATTGCATTGCACTAAGTCATATCATTAGCATGATTATCTTACTAAGCCGTTGGCTTAGCGCGATAGTGTTTAATCGCGCAGGTAATAGAGTTGATAGAGTTGAACCCGAGAGTTCATCAAGACCAAGTGAGAGTAGACCTTGAAGAATCCATTTTGGGAGCTTAAAGATCAGAGCAGACTTGCCAATCATGTATTTATATTTTGTAAAGAAATGTTTAATATGTAAATATGTACATATTTTATAACTTCCGCTGTGTAATATTTAAATGTATATATATATATAACTAATATGTTTTGTTTTATAAGTAAATGATCTACTTTTCTATAATGTATAATGATAAGGGTATTGTATCAAGTTTAAAGTGTTTTGAATGTTAAGAAAACCGTAGCATCCCTATGTTTGGTGCACTTATGCTACATTGTTGTGGTTGTAGTGTGTGTGCATTGGATATGGGGGTGTTACACACACACCTATTGCACTCAAGATATTTGATCACTTCATTATCTTAAAAATATACTCTCATCACCTTAAATTCAAATGTTGATAACTTTTATCTTAACACAATAATTTTATACATCTTCACTTTGATCCTACTCTTTATACAATTACCACATATTAATTTGACATCACCATTATACAACAACAAAATCTTATTTCCTTAATAAGATTCATTCCCATTATACTATAACTAACAATTTTCTCTTATAATTATTTGAAACTAATATAACTTAGCTCCTTTCATATGCATATACATATCAGAATGCTGTATTAAGCACATTATCATATATCTTGCATATTCTTAATATAACTACACACATTGAATTTCAATAAATACTTGTAAACTTATTACATTTCAGATCAATTGATCTAACTATCGCAATATGACCATCACAGCCTTATTCCATTTTGACCAACTATAACATCCTAAAATTTTTGAAAATTTCTAATTTTTAAAAAAATTAAAAAAATAAATTATAATTTAAAAGGATAAATTAAATTAATGATTTTAAATGAAAAATTAAGGGATTTTAAATGAAAAAGTGGAATATATATGTGATATATATGCAAAATATACATAACATATATAAAATTCAACACTTTTTAAAAGAAAAAAGGTATTTTGGTAATTAAATCTTATAAATTCAAAATTAATAAAATAATTCAAAAAAAAATTATTTTTTAATGGAAGAGGGAAATTAGGACTTTTAATTTATTAAAAAATAATTAAATAATTAAATATTAAATTATTTTAATATATATGTGTTTTAAAAAAAAGGATGAAAGGAAAAGAATTATTAAAAGTCTTCTTCTTCTTCTTCTTCTTCTCTTTCCTTTGGCCGGATTTTCCATGGGAGTTAGACCAAGAATTTGATTCTTCCATAGTCCATAAATTAAAGGAATTAACAAGTTTCAAGTGGATTTTTGGTGATCTCCACCAAAATTAGTAAGTTTCCATCTCTTTTCTTTGAATTCCATGGAAGATTGTATTATGTGAGAATTTAAATTTTGATGTAGTATGTTATAATTGTTGGAATTGGTGTGTATGATGTTATTTTGGGTAGTTAACAATGATTCTAAGGTTAGATTGAAGAGATGATGGAGTTTGGTTAAAGAATGGTGAAGAGAAAGAATTTAGGGTTATGGATTTTTGGGGTTTTGAAAACATGAACTTTAATTGTGCAAATTATTTCCAAATGGGTTATTTTGATTCATAAACTAGTATTTTAAAGTCAAATATTGGATTTGGTGGTGTTGGGTTGGAGTTTGAGGATAGAAGTGGAGATTTAGGGTTTTCAAAAAGTAATTTTCCAAAGTGGTTGAATTGTGTGATTTTATTTGTTTAAGCATGTTGTTTAGTATTAAAAGTGATGAATATAAGCTTGGAATGAGTAATGGATTGTGTTGGAATGGAAAACCTTCAATGGGGGAAGGTTATGCCATTTTTGAGATTTTGTGTATAAGAGTGTATTTTTATAATGTAAATTATTTAAATGTATTAAAATATATTTTTAATAATATAAATAAACTTAAAACACTAATTTAATTGTAGTAGAATAAAATTCTAATGTTGAAGTAAGGAAAGGCTAAATTTTTGGAAATTTGTAGGAGTGATGTATAATTATGGTTTAATGTTGAAAATGTCATTAAATGTGATACTAAATGATTATTTGTCATGACCCAATTTGTACATATGTACTTTACATCCATGTACAGTACATCCGCATACAGTAAGAGGAGCCATCCCGAGTAACCACCAAAGAATACGAAGTGAAAGGAAGCTCTATAGGACAAAAAGGACCTAACTGAAAAGATTGTAAAGTTTTGTGGAGGTGACTGTAATTACCAAAAGTTTTTCCGGAGGTCCTTAATAGTGCATATAACATACTCCAGAAATGGAAAGTAGAGAAAAATCGGGTAGCAACGGCGCGACACAGTTTTTCCCGAAAACGCACGGTTTGAAAGATATAGGGGATTTTGACCAGGGGCATCATGGTCATTTTTAAAAGTGTCTCGAAAGTAATAATGGATCTCAAAAATGAAAAGCAGAGGAAAAATTGAGTCAAAAAGTGTACCACAGCATTCGGCAGAAGTGCGCGGTTTAAAAGTTACGAACGAGTAATCGCTGGAGCGTATTTTGGTCTTTTCATATCTTAGACCATAAAATTACAGCACAAGGAGGTTGAGGGGCCAAAATATAATTAAAAGAAAGTCCAAGGGCTTGGGTTTTAAATAAATAAAAGAAAGAGACATTTGGACCAATGAGAATTAGCCATTTTCCCACTTAAGTGTACCAATGGGAAATCAACACTTACACCATCACATCTTAACCTCTCTTGGCTGCCATTTGGAGGAGAGAACACCAAAAAAATAAAAGCCAAGAGCTCTCTTTGTTCTTGCTTGGCCGAATAGAAGAGAAAGGGAAAAGAGAGAGAGATTGTTTTTCAAGTAGCTAATTTTGGTTGCAAACTTGGGTGGAGAATAAGATTTTAAGGTAAGGAAATTCATCTATGGTCCTATTTCTTTCATTGGTTATATTATTTGCAAGATACAAATGAAAGAATAAATATGATGATTATAGAAAATTTAAGAAGTTGAAGAGAAAGTGAAAGAGATGATTTGCACATATAAGATTAAGGATAAATAGGATGACTAGTAGTATTAGTTAGCAAAATAAGGCATGAATCACTTAAATTTTATTATGTTCTTGACATGGATTTTATGAAAATTATAGGAAATCAAGAAGTGAGAGAGAAGGAAGCAAAGAAGGCATAAAAGAACTAGAAACAAGTGAAAAGAATTAAGGTTTGGTACTTAAATCATTGCCCTTTTCAATTAATTCACATATTTTGCATTATGGGACTTTTGAAATGGTTTTGAAATGATGTTATTATGTGTGGTAAATATGTGGAAAAGTGCTCTTGAACCATTTGTAATCAATTGATTGTGAAAAGAATGAAAACAAAACAAACTAGCTAAATTTGCTCAATTATCCATAAACTTTGATGAACTTTTAATCACCCCTTTGGTTTGATTTTTTAAAGAGGGACCCTTAGTTCTTCAATGGTATCACAAAAGGAGTCTAAAAATCAATTTTGCAAGAAAAAAATGAATTCCCCTCAAGTTTTGAAAATTGGGCCGAATGGTCCCTTTTGGGCACCATTCTGCAGCTTTCATTTTGGGCAGTCCGTTGAGGGGGCAAACGAAGGAATTTTTTGACGAAATTTTACATGCATTTACTTAACTTATGAAGGGGTTTTCCTGCTAAATTTCAGCCAAAAATAAGTTTGTTTACTTGGTCAAAACTGTTGCTAAAGTTGACTGATTTTCAGCAGTAAAAACAGATTTTATCATGTAGTAGCCGCGCGCCATTCCGTCGTCGATTTTACGCGTCGTGCTACTATTCATTTGGTCATTTTTTCTAAATGTGTTAAAACTTGAATATTATGATATAGATTGATGTTATATCGTTTAAAATGACAAAAAAGGGGTTTGGAATAATCAGAAAGGCATCATGAGAAGTTATCCTAGTAATATATGCATTATGGAAAAATCATGACTTATTGAATATCATGACCAAAGTAATTAATAAATTATTTATGCTCTACTTGGTATGTCGGAACCTTTGAGATAAGGATATGATGCATCATACTATTACTGCAGTACTGCTTATGACATGATATGATATTTCGGCTGAAGGCCGATGATTACAATGACATGATCAATGATTCAATGAACAATGGCTATTAGCACATGTGCAAGAATTATGATGAAGGATGATGAAATATGCACCATGACGCATATCATCTTGTAATATCTCACCATGATGAGATATAATTATTATGACCCGTGCCTTATCCGTTGATGTTCTGTTAAACCAGTAGAGCAACCAAAAGGATAAAAGCAAAAAAAATGATTTAAATTCAAATTATTCAGTCAAGCCTTTTTACTTTCTGTTTTTTGTATTTATTCCTTTCAATTATTTAAAGTATATAAATGTATGTTCAAATCATTCTTTCATTTTATTTATTTATTGCAATGATTTAAGTACCCACTAAGCAATTGCTTAGCGAGTTTAGTTTCCTTCTAAACTCGTAGGTTAAACGAATAGACGAGATTGCAGCATGTCCTGCGCAGCTGGCCTTGACTACTACTTTGGGTAGGAGTTTGGATATGATTGATTATAACAATATGGCATGTACATAAGCTTGTATGATCTAGCAAGTAAATGCATTATACTGAAAAGCTAGAACACGTACACTGCTAGTAATCTAATAAATCTTATTTGGATTTAGCACTTATGTATGTAAATATAGAAGTGTAAAGTTTTAGTGCAGGATTTGGTGGAGGATATAAGGGTGATGAATATAGAAGTGTTTGAGGAGTGTTGCGATTGTTTAATTGAGATCAAAATTGTTTTCAAAAATAAAAAAAAATCAGTTTTGGCGACACTTGGGACCTCCATTTTTAGGGGAGGTTATGGCAAAATTTTTTTTAAAATCTACACTTAAAATTGGCTAAGTAAAATATTAAGACACAACCACCATGAGATAACAGTCCATCTTGGTCTATAAACGTAGGCTAAGATGGGGTGTTACATTATTTGTTATCACATTTGGTTTAGGCATTGAGGGAGGTTGATTTACTTCATCCAAGTGGTGAAAGGCAAGTTAGAAAGATTGGATTGAAGGTTGTTTTTAGCTTGCTTTGGGTTGCTAGTGGAGGTATGTACAAACTTTGAATATAATATCTATATTTGCATAACATTTGGACTTAACACATTTTGATTGAAAAATGTGTTAAGTTACTTGATTCTATGATTGTGTATGAATAATATGATATGATATTTGTAATGTCATATATGTGTTAAATGCATTGTGAAAAGCCATTGATAATGGCTAAATTGTGTAAAATGTGAAATATGCATATTATGTGAAAATACCCAAAGTAATTGGATAATGTGTTGTGAATGCAAAAAAAAAAAGAGAGATATATGTAATAATGAAATGAATTATATTGATAAAAATGAGAAAAGTGAGAAAAGTGAGAAAAATGAGAAAGATGTGAAAAATGAGAAAAGTGAAAAAAAAAAGTGAAAATAAGGCAATGTGCCTAGATTGAATATGTAAAAATGAGAAAGAGATTAATAATGAGAAATATGAATAAATTGTGTGACTAGTATGTTATTCAATTTTCAGAGTTTTGGCGGCATGCCTATGATTGCCTACGGGCTATACGCTGGAATGGTGAAAAGACTGGTCGTAAGCCAGGCCAGTTGATAAATATAATATTTTTGGGGTGAAAAGACTGGGTCGTAATCCTCAAAAACTATAGCAATCTAGCCGGGTTGAGGACCAAGATACTGGGACCTAAAGGTCTAGCCGGGTTGAGATCCAAGAGACTGGGGCTGTTACATTATCCCTATATATATATGGCCTACGGGGCTAGACACATAGCGTTATTATGGACCAAAGCAGTAACTCTGAAATTTGAATAGCATATTAGATCCTTTTTGGGCCCATGCTTGTCTTTGTTTTAATGTGAATTATGAAATATTTGAAAAATATAAGAAAGTGGATTGATGTGACATCTATATGCATTGTGCATTTGGTATTGCATTGAGTTATATTGTTATTATCAAAGTTTGTACCACTAGCTGGATTGTTTCCATCGCGCAGGTGACAAGGTAGACTTAGCAGAGCCAGAGAGTTCTTCTAGACCAGGTCGGGTCTAAACTTGTAGTTGAGTTGCTATCGAGATCAGAAATACTACCAGCAACATGTATATATTTTTATGTTATTGTACATTTTGAGTATTATGCATAATATATTATGTTTTGGATTTTACATATTATATATTATAAAGAATGTTTGGGTCAATGTATTTGAAATGGGAGAGTAAGTGTGATTTAAATTATATATATCTATATATATAAATAAATGTTTGAGAAACTTAGTGAAATTGAGAAGTATGGTTGAGATGGTGATTGGAAATTATTTGGGAGTGTTTTCTTTTTGCAGGTTGAGTAATTGCTAAATTTTGGGATATCCAAATTACAGACAAAACTCTGGCAAATTTTTTTTTTCAGAGATTTTTATATGTATTATTTATTTTGGGTTCTTATAACAAGTAAAGAATATTTATATTCTATTTAATTTTTATATATTTAGAATTTGAAATTTTAAATTGAAAATGTGAAAAAAAATTTAATAAACCGGTCTATGATATTTTTGTACCGTATATGCGTATTTTACATATGCTAAAAATGTGTATTGTACGTATATATGGTATAAGGGTGTTACGCCAACCTTTAGTTTATTTTAAATTTATCAATCTGTTTTCAATTCATGACCTAATTCTATTAGGTCAAAATTATTCTCAAATTTTAATTCTTTTCAAATTCATCATTACAGATAATATTCACTTCCCCTTGTCTCTTTTACTTTACACATCATTTTCATTAACTTATTTATTTTATACCACTTTCAAACACATTCATTATAACTCTTACTCACATTTCATAATTCTTTTCATTTACCATTTTCTCACATTTCTTATAGTTACCCTATTTACACAAATCACTTTTTTTACACATCATTTAAAGCTCATCATATTTTTACAATTCTCTTATGTTTTCACACTTTCTATAATTATAAACAAATTTCTAGTATAAAATTATAAGATATAACTATGCAAACCATAAGTCTTGACCATGTTTCTTGAAGCATAACTATCAATCTCACCAAAACTATCCAACGGTCATGCCATAGTAATGCTTACGCCTGTGGCTTATAAATAAATACTGCTCCTCTATCATTCTTCTTCAAATATTTCCAATCACAATGTTAAGTTCTTATCGTAAAAATCACATATTCATTTTCTAATCTTTTGCTACACAAAAAGTTAACACGTTTCAGCTCTGTTTCAAAGCAATTTACTCTTGATCACTTGATCATCATTAGCCTAACTCATGTTTCAACAATATTATCATTAATATCTCTTACATATACACATTCGTTCATATGCTAATTTACACAATTTCCATTTATTACTCCATTTCTAATCTATCTCTTATAAAAATTTTCATTCATATATATATATATATATTTGATTTCCATACTTTCTTCATTATACTTTCCTTTTCCTTACAATCTCTTACTTATACACATATACTTTAGGCCCAAAATACTATACAATCATCAAGTTCAGTCGTTACAATAACAATTTCACCGTCCAGCGCTGCTCGGGTCCATTTTTAATCTCAATTCATCACATGACCTAACTCTACGCAGGTCAAGACCTAATCTCTCTTAGGTCTATTAATACATGCAATATCATTTTCAATATCACCAGACACATATTTGTATAAGGTAGTAAACACTCGATAACATTTTTTTAATCATCCACATACACCTTCGTAAGTCATAATCACAATGTGACTTACTTTCCACATTTTCTTACATATCATATTTGTGTTCATATAGAAAAAAAAATCTCATCACACAAACCATACAATTATACTAAATTCCTCTTTTACATACAACCTATACAAAGTTAACATTTATCACCTTTCAGAGAACATTATCATTTCTCATTCTTTTGACATTACTTAGGTTATTCATCAATTTAACATATATATACACTCTGACCACAACATAATTAACATCTTCCTTATTTAATCGCCCATCTCTTAAATAAGTTTCTTATTATATATATATATATTAACATCTCATATAAATCTTAGTCATATTTTCAATGTGACATCTCTCTCACATTTTTTTTATGCATTTACCATACCCTTCATATCCCTTTTCATCATTTCCAATGCAATTACCTAAAGTAACTCATTTTTACTTACTTAATCATTTCCCTTTTATTTTATAACAAATTTCTATATTATCAACCACATTATACGTTACATGATATTTTCATAAATAATATTACTCATTCAAAATTACTCCCATGCTTATTAAACATTAAACTATCAATATCTAAACAATCTTCATCAAAATTCTCTTACAACTCTAAATTTCCAACTTACTACTTTACTTAAACTTCATTCTATTAATCGCATTTTCAAGAGCTAACTTTATAAACTTTATTTTTATATTAATATAACATCAAAACACATCACTTTCACAATTATGGAAACCTATTTCAAAAATTTAAATTTCATATATTGCAACCAACAACATGAACCTCACCAAATCTCATCCATGTCACATTTTCAATCTTAAAATCATAACATTTATATTTAAACAATACTAATTCATTTCATTGTACTAATTAACATCATCTATTTAGATACCTTAATTTTACATACTCAACCCTAAATCATGCATCATTATTCCTTAATAAATAATTCACTATCATATATGATTTCACTATTTGAATTTAATTATGAACTCTTTGATGCAAATTATTAAAAACTCCATATTCCTTCCATACTTATACCCATATGCATATAAATTTTTATAATTTTCTTCATTCATTTGTCTCATAAAATTAATTTATTACTTACTTACGCAAAACTTCATGACTTCCTCAGTTTCATGTCAATCTCACTTTCAATTTTTATATTCCTTACCAATTCTTTATA
The DNA here is from genome assembly GCA_947685225.1 of Garcia nutans. NCBI lineage: Eukaryota > Viridiplantae > Streptophyta > Magnoliopsida > Malpighiales > Euphorbiaceae > Garcia > Garcia nutans. The sequence goes on from CANTUV010000024.1 coordinate 57,064,914, forward strand.
AAAGCTTGTAAAATTTTTTCCATGTGCATTTGACATATATATGGACTTATATTTAAAGTTTTATATTTTTTTCCAAGCTAATTTAATGTATTTAAAAAAATTAAATATTCCAAAATCAGAGAATCTCTCTTTAATAATTTCTTTGGCAGCACTCGGTTGTCCATTTTTTTTAGGTATCAAAGCTTAATAAAAATTCATGAAATTTTAACCATATGTTATAGGAATACATATGATATTGTGTATAAATTTGCAGATTTTTCTGGGTTGGTTTACCATAGTTTCTAAATTTATTTTGTTTTTAATTTCTACAGATTCTAAGTTTCTGAAATTACTTCAACAATCTGTGTACTTCTATTTTTCTTAATTAGAGATCCATCTTTAAAATTTATAAAATTTTATACATTGGATTATAACATATAGAAAAACTTTATATTAAATATTCAAACTCATCCAACATTTCTAGATTTGTCCAAAAATTCAGACAATATCACTTTGTAGTACACCTATAAAATATGTTGTAACTATCATGCTCATTTCTCAAACTTTTTATTTTTATATCTTAAATCATTTCCTAGATTGTTTTTTTTAATTTCACTTATTCATCAATTGAATCAGCTATGAATTTTAAATTTCAAATAAAAGTTTCAAAAATTCTTAATCCATAATCTCTAGAATGACGCTTCCACTGCGCCACTCTGATCTATGCAACCCAGACGCCATTTCAACTCATATCCATTATATCAAATGGACATTGCCACATCAGGGATAAGATAAATTACCAGTGCCAATGCATGCATCACAATTGAAAATCATTTTTTTAAAATTTTAATTTTCTTTCTCTAACAACCCACTTAGGTCGGGAACCTCAAACCTAGGCTCTGATACCAAAATAAATGTAACACCCTTATACCCTATATACGTACAATACATAATTTCAGCATATGTAAAATATATATATATGGTATAAAAATATCACAGACCGATTTAATAAAAATTTACACATTTCTATTTTAAGATTTCGAATTATAATATATAAAATAAATAGTATATAAATATTCTTCGCTTGTTATAGGAATCCAAAATAAATATTTTATATGAAAATCTCTGGAAAAAAATTCGCCAGAGTTTTGTTTGTAATTTGAACATTTCCAAGATTCAGCAAAACACAACCTGCATAAAACAAACACTCCCAATATAATTATTTCACCATTTCACCAATACTTCTCCATTTCTCCATATTTTCTCAAAATACTTATATATAGGTATATTTATGAACAATACATATAAAATCCCATCCTAGCTAAATTATTCAAAATATTCTTTACAATTTACATTATATACTTCAAAAGCATATCATAACATATATAATATCAAAATATACTATAATATTAAATATCTACATGCTGGCAACTGGCTCTGATCTTGATGTACTGAAAAACTCTTCAAGGTCAAAAACTACAAACCTAGACCCGACCAGGTCTAGTAGAACTCTCCGGCTCTACTAAATCTTCCATGTCACCTGCGCGATTAATTATAATCGTGCTAAGCCGAAGCCTAGTAGTACAAACTTTGATAATAATAAAAATGTAAAGTAATGCCAATGCACAATGCATATAGAGGTCACATCATTTCACTTTCTTATATTTTTCAAATATTTCATAATCACAACTCATAACATTATATTGCTCAATTGTATCACAATTCATAATTCACATTAAAGCAAAGATAAGCATGGGCCCAAGAGGATCTAATATGCTATTCAAATTTCAGAGTTACTGCTTTGGTCCATAATGACACCATGTGTCTAGCCCCGTAGGCAATATATCCATGGATAATGTAATAGCCCCAGTCTCTTGGACCTCAACCCGGCTAGACCCTTAGGCCCCAATATCTTGGTCCTCAACCCAGCTAGACTGCTACAGTTTTTGAGGCATACGACCCAGTCTTTTCACCCCAAAAACATCATATTTATCAGCTAGCCTAGCTTACGACCCAGTCTTTTCACCATTCCAGCGTTTAGCCCGTAGGCAATCATAGGCATGCCGCCAAACCCAGAACTCTGAAAATTGAATAACATACTAGGCACACAATTTATTCATATTTCTCATTATCAAATTCTTTCATAATTCCTTTATCTAAACTTTTCTCATTTTCTCATGATCAAAATAGTCACATTGCCTTATTATATCATCTTTTTCTCAATTTTTTTTATTTATTCATTTTTCTCATTATTAATCTCTTTCTCATTATCACATATTCAATCTAGGCACATTGCCTTATTTTCACATTTTTTTTTCTTATTTTTCACTTCTTTCTCATTTTTCTCATTTTTATCAATATCAATTCATTTCATTATTCTACATATCTCTTTTTTGCATTCACAACACATTACCCAATTACTTTGGGTATTTTCACATAATATACATATTTCACATTTTACACAATTTAGCCAATATCAATGGCTTTTCACAATGCATTTAACATATATATGACATTACAAATGTCATAGCACATTATTCATACTCAATCAATGAACCAAGTAACTTAACACATTTTCCAACCAAAATGTGTTAAGCCCAAATGTCATGCAAATATAAACAATATATTCAAAGTTTGTACATACCTCCACTATCAACCCAAAACGAGCTTAACACAACCTCTAATCCTATCATTCCAACTCACCACTTGGATGAAGCAAATCAACCTCCCTCAATGCCTATACCAAATATGATCATACATAATCATTTAATATCACATTCTAAGGTATTCTCAACATCAAACCATAATTAAACATCACTCTAAACCAAATCCCAAAATTAAGCTTCACTTCACTTTAACTTTGAAAAACCATATCAAGCCATTTAAATTAGTGTTTTAAGTTTATTAATATCATTAGAAACACATGTTTTGGCTTGTTTAAACCAATTACATTAATTAACCACATGCTTATGCTCCAAACCCTAAAATGGCATAACCTTCACCCTTGAAGGATCTCCATTCCAACTCAATCCAATTATCATTTCAAGCTTATATTCATCACTTTTAACACTAAACAACATGCTTAAATAAATAAAATCAAACAATTCAACCACTTTGGAAAATCACTTTTCTAAAACCCTAAATCTCCACTTCCATTCTCAAGCTCCAACCAAACACAACCAAATCTAATATTTGACTTTAAAATACCTGTTTATGAATCAAAATGACACATTTGGAACCAATTTACACAATTAAAACTCATGTTTCCGCAAATCTAAAAGTTCCATAACCCTAAATTCTCTCTCTCTTCACCAAACTCAACTTAAATTCAATCATTTCTTCAATCTAACCTTAAAATCATTAATAACCAATCAAAATAACTTCATTCATATCCAATTAAGCAATTAAATCATGCTACTATAAAATTTCAAAATTTACATAACACACTTTTCCATAGAATTTGAAAATTTGGTAAGAAAGCTTACCAATTGATGAAGAAACTTCTAAAACTCCACTTGAATCCTTAAAATCTCTTCAATTCTTAGTGCTTAGAAAAAGAAAAACTTCTCTTACTCTCCCAGGGTGATTTCGGCCAAGAAGATGAAGAAGAAGAATAAGACTTTATTTTTTTATTTCTCTTTCCTTTCACCCTTTAATTTTAAACCATATATATATATATATTAAAATAATTTAATAATTAATTTTTAATTGTTTATTTAATAAACTAAAAGTCCTAAATTTCCTCTTCCATTAAAAAATAATTTATTTTTTAATTATTTTATTAATTTTAAATTTCTAAGATTTAATTACCAAAATACCCTTTTTACATTGACTTTTGACTTTTCTTTTAAAAGGTGTTGACTTTTATATGTTGTATATATTTTACATATATATCACATATATATTTCACTTTTTCATTTAAAACCCCTTCATTTTTCATTTAAAACCATTAATTTAATTTATCCAATTTAATTATAATATATTTTATCAAATTTCAAAAAATTAAAGCTTTTCAAAAATTTGGGATATTACACATATGCATAAGTAATGTGTATCTTATATACACATCCAATGTACCTTATATGTGTATTAAATAAATTAAGTATGCAATGTATTAGTCCAACATATACAATTTGTAACACCCCCACATTCAATACATGCACACTACAAACACCACAATGTAGTATACATGTACTAAACATAGGGATGCTACGGATTTTCTTAACATTCAAACATTTTAAACGATACCATAATCTTTCAATTGTATACATTATAGAAAAATAGGTAGTTACTTGTAATACAAAACAAAATAGATATATAGATACATTTAGTTAATACGCAGCGGAATTTATAAAATATTTGCATATATGAAACATTTAAATCCATATTTACAAATGTGCATATAATTACATTATAAATACTACTTTACAAAATATAAAGAAGTAGTACATGATTGGCAATTCTCTTCTGATATTTAAGTTCCCAAAATCAACTCTTCAAGGTCTACTCTCACTCGGTCTCGATGAACTCTCGGGTTCAACTCTATCACCTGCGCGATTAACACTATCGCGCTGTGAACACTCGAATTTTGAGGCTCGGAAAGCCGATTTTCTCAAACCGCAGACAACTGAGCCGGACCGGAGGTCCACAGTAAAGTTCACCGGAAATATATCAATATGGTACTTGAAGTGTCCGGGATGACGTGAGGATCACGGATATGGTCCCGGAATAATTTTTGGAGGTCTCTAGCTCCCGAAAAATCAGTTTGAGCGAAAACCAGACAAAACCGGCGGCCCAGCTGCCGTGATCCCGGTGGCTCAGCTGCCAAAATCGGCGGCCGAGCAGCCAAAACTTTCCATCTTTTCGGCTTGTCACATCCACGGCGGCTCGGCGGCCGAGACCCGTGGCTCGGCCGCCGTGGACGGCGGCCCGGCCACCGTCCAGCCCGATTTTGCCTATAAATTGCCTTCAAGTGTTCAGAAAAAGTGGTTGGCTTGTGGAGACCTCGGGCCTCATGCTGACGAATTTAATCCGTAATCAAGAATCATAATCCAAGGTCCAAGAAAACGAGATCTGGAACTTCGAAGCGGGAAAATCCTAAGTAAGGTAATATTCTAATCCATCATTTGTCAATTTAAGCATTTCATAAGCATTCCATCTTCTTCTCAATTTCTTCTTGGTCAAAGACCTAATCCTTTTAGGTCTAAGGCCTAATGGACTAATTAATCAATCTGTTGGCACGAAGCCCAAATTACATCTTTCTGGTACAAAGTACCTAAATTTCACAATTAAAATCAACTTTTTGGCACGGAGCCTAAATCGCACCTTTTTCGGTACCAAGTACCTAAATTTCACATTTAGCACTAAGTGCTAAAACTCACCATTTTGGCATAAAGCCCGACAACACAGGCCAAAGGCCTAAAAATTGCATTCTTTTGGTACAAAGTACCTAAAATTGCACCATTTAGCACTAAGTGCTAAATTTCACAAATTTGGCAAAAAGCCTGATCAATACTTGGCACGAAGACCGACACCAGCACGAAGCACTAAGTGCTCAAAATCTCACATTTGGCATGAAGCCTAAATTGCACTCCTTTGGTACAAAGTACCTAAATTTCACCATTTAGCACTAAGTGCTAAATCTCTCAATCCTTGGCATGAAGCCCGACAATGCACGAAGCATACACACACATGCATGAAGCATAATTTTTATCGCCTTTAAATAGGCTTTTCCGAACTACATGGGCTTTGATCTCCCATTCAAACGGGAGTATGTAGGCATATTTGGGATTCACCCCAAATAGCAAGTCCACAATTTACTAACAATCTGTCTCTTCTTTTCTTCATTCCTTTTAGATTTGTTCTTTTTGCAAGTTAGTCAAATGCATGACATAGTCCCCGAATCCTCCTTGGGTTCGCAGACTAGAAACCTTTACATTGGACAAGTTATTGGAGTCAAACAAGGGTTTTCTTAGTTTTTCCCTTCGAACAAAATAAACTGAGTGGCGACTCCTGACAACGAGTGAACTTTCGCCTGGATCCTTTTCGGGCGGAAAATCGAGGTTCACAGATTGGCGACTCCACTGGGGAACATAAAAATGATTTATGTGATCCTAGTGGACTACTATTGTTTATTTGACTAACTGGCCCTTCTTTAGAGTATTTTTATTTATTTTGGCAGGGTACCTTAGCAATGGCTGTCTTTTTCTTTAAAGACATTGGTACTGAAAATTGAAAAAAAAAATATCTTCCTGGGGACCATAAAAAAAAAATAATAAATAAAATAATGGCTATATATTACACAAAAAAAATAATAAAAAATGATAATAATAATGATTTATGGAATTATAGTAGACTGTTATTATTATTCGTTTAACTGATTTGCCCTTCTTTAGTGTATTTTTATTCATTTTGCAGGGTACCCTAGCATTATATATCCTTTCTTTAAGGATATTGGACTGAAGATTGAAGAAAGGAATCTTTTTCCTTTGATGGATCTATCGTTTGACTACTTGTGCATTTATTTTGTCATTCAGAGAATCTTTTTCTCTTGCATATATGGGGGAATCCTTTTCCTCCATTGCATAAAAAATTATTTTCAAATGAATTTCTTCTCTTTCTGTTCAAAGTTCTGAGTCTGGATAGCAAGTAGCGCTGACCGGCAGGTCTCCTTGATTATGCCGGCGGACAGCCAAAGCGTCCTCCCTGTTGTCGCAAACCATTCCAATCCTTTTGGAGTGGCCTATGAGTAATCGTACTGTTGGACCCACGCGAAACTCCTTGTTTCACATGTGGTTAGGTATATCTTACTCAAGACTCAAGGGTCCCTATTATAAGCCGATTCTCTATTTTTCATGTGCTAATAGAACCTTCCCTTAGGTTGTATGTACCCAATGATAGTGCCACATTCCATTAAAATGAATTATGATGTGATGAGGTGCATTCATGCAACATAACAACACGGTTTTGGGGAAAATCTTTTGATATGTGCAAGTGGACCAAGAGTTTTCCTACCCTACACACTACCCTGATCCTTTACCCTTGACCTTTTCAGGTATCCACCATCCGTGTGCCGCCACCTACACAAACTACACCAACTCCAACTGGGCAATCACCCACAAGCTCTACAACTCCAACTTCACCAACCACTCCAATTCCTGAAATGGCTACAATTGAACAGATCAAGGCCTTGTTAGATGGACAGGCTAAGGAAATTGAAGCTAGGATGCAAGAAAAAATTGATGAACTTTAGCCGCCCAAAGGGTAGCCATCCTGGCTGAATTAGGAGGAGCACCAAAGACAGTCCCTATTCCTGGAAATTTAGGGAAGGAACCCATTGTGGGGCAAACTAGTACCCCCGTGACTGCTCAGATTAATACCCCTGTCATCAATTTGGAGGATCCACCCTCCAAGAATGAAACAGATGAACTGAAAAGAAAACTTGAATTGCTGGAAAGGTCAATCACTGCAATGAAGACTCATAAAGAGGTGGTAGACATGGATTCTTTATCCTTGTTTCCCCAAGCTAGATTGCCTCCAAGATTCAAGATGCCTGGGATGGACAGATTTGATGGGACTACTTGCCCTAAAACTCACCTCAAGATGTATGCGGGGGCATTAAGCCCTTGGGGTTTAAATGATGAGCTCTTTGCTCAATTATTCCAACAATCTTTGACTGGTGCTGCCCTCAAGTGGTTTGTAAGCCTGGACCATGCCAAGATTAAGACCTGGGAAGACATCTGCAATGCATTTAACTCTCAATACCACTATAATATTGAGGTGGATGTCACCAGAAGGGAACTTGAGACTACCAAGCAGAACGACAATGAACCCTTCTCCTCGTTCCTTACGAGGTGGAGGGCAAAGGCCGCCCAAATGATCAATCGCCCTTCAGAACAAGAGCAGATTGATATCATAATCAGAAATTTAAAGCCTACATATCAAGCCCAACTGCAAACCCAATAACTACCTACTTTCAAATCGCTCATTGCGACTGCAACCAAGATAGAAGATCTGATACAATTGGGTAAGATAGTAGATGAAGAAGCTATCTCGAAGTATAAAAAACAAGGCCAAGCTGCTAATGAAGTGGCCAATATTGCCCCTACGAATCCTTTACGTGTGGGCAATCTTGGGCAAAGAAATCAGTCAAGAAGGCAATATACCGACATTGGAATGCCCCTTCATCTGGTGTTTAAAAAGGCTGTGGAAGGAAAATACTTGAAGCCTTTGGACCCAAGGCCTCCCCCAAACCCATTACCCTCCAATTACAGGGCCAATGAGTACTGTGAGTACCACCAAGGAAATGGGCACAGAACAGATGCTTGCTGGACTTTGAAAAACCGCATCCAGGATTTGGTGGATAGTGGTGACATCATTCCTCTCAGGTGGCAACCAAACATTAACACTAACCCCTTGCCCAATCATTCCATCAATGCCATCACTGTGGAAGATTTCATGCAGCCTAGTCTCTTTGATGAGGTTGCTATGGTAACTAATTTTGAAGACAAAAAGGGGCTTCACCAAGCTGATCAAGACCACAGATGGACCACTGATGAACTGGTACGCCGAGGAGGGACAGGCTGCTCTAGTCAAAACTAGTCCAGTGTCACACCTTGAACCCGAGTCTTGTACCGAGTCAAATTCTGAGTCAAACACCAAGCCAGAGTCTAGTTCTGAGTCCTCTATAGCTTCAGATTTAGAGAACCCAAATGTCACATTTAATGTAATCTTGGAGAATGACTCCACCATTATCAATGAAACTCTTCAAATTCTTGGTCACCCTGTGTCTTTTGCTTTCCAAGTATTATCTAGCAAAAATGATATAAATGAAATAAAAGAAATAAATGAAAAGATAATAATTGGCAAAGAAAATGACCATACATACATTGCATGTGATTGTGTGAATAAGGAACAGGTTCTTGAGTGCATCAGAAAGTATGCCAACTGCTTCATGTGGAAGACAAGTGATGTCACGGGAATAGACCCAGCCATAGTAGTTCACAAGATTTCGCTATACCCCGATGCAAAGCCGGTTAAGCAAAAATTGAGCAGAATGAAGCCAGAATGGTCTTTGAAGATTAAAAAAGAGGTTGCCAAGCGACTGGACAATAAGTTCATAGAACCAATTGCCTACCCTTCCTGGTTAGCAAACATTGTACCGGTCCTGAAGAAAGACGGAAAGGTCAGGATGTGTGTTGACTACAGAGATCTGAATAAAGCTTGTCCCAAGGACGATTTCCCGCTACCACACATCGATTTGCTAATAGACGGGATGGCAACGACAATCTTTCATGACATGATTTACAAAGAAGTAAAAGTGTATGTTGATGATATGATTGTCAAGTCAAAATCTCTAGAAGAGCACGTCTAAGCACTTGAGAAGTTCTTCCTTAGACTTCGCAAGTACAATTTGAAGCTTAAATCCTGCAAAGTGACTCTTTGGTGTAACATCAGGCCAATTTGGGATATTATTGGTCCACCATGAACACAGACTGTGTGGCATTTGTGCAAGGATGTCATCAGTGCCAAATATTTGCTAAGCTACAGAAGCAACCTCTTGTTGCCCTGAATCCAATCACTTCTCCATGGCCCTTCGCTACTTTGGGAATTGATATAATTGGTAAAATACACCCAAAAGCCTCGAATGGACATCAGTTTATCTTGGTAGCAGTGGATTACTTCACAAAGTGGGTTGAAGCAGCTTCCTATGCAGAATTAGACGCCAAAAAGGCAGCACAGTTTGTCTGAACCAACATCCTTTGTCGGTACGGAACGCCATTTGAGATTATCACTGATAATGGGACTCATTTCCAAGCAGAATTTGCTAAGCTCTTGAAGGATAAGAAGATCCAACATCATAAGTCCTCTCCTTATAGATCCCAAACAAATGGAGCTATAGAAGCAGCAAATAAGTTTATAAAGGTGATCATACAAAACATAAATTAAGCCGGGGCAACCCCATATTCCTTGGTGTACAGAATGGAAGCAGTACTCCCCATTGAACTGGAAGTTTAATCGGCGAGAATAATTCAAGAAAGTCAGATAAATGAAGCTGAATGGATCAGCAGTTATCATCATCAGTTGTTGGGTTTGGATGAAAAAAGACTTCAAGCTCTACATCAGATTCAAGGATATCAGAACACAAAAAGGTCAAAAAGATCGAAAGTTGGAAGAAGGTTGTTTTGTCCTGAAAGAGATCAGAACACCTGTTACAGATCCTCGTGGGAAGTTCCGTCCTCATTGGGCGGGACCCTACATTTTAAAGAAAATACTTTCCGGCGGAGCCGTCATCTTGTCTGATTTGGATGGTCTGGAGTTCACAAACCCATGCAATCTGGATCAACTGAAGAAATATTATGTATGATCATGCATTCCAAAAGGAACTACATTAGACCTGATTCTCGCAAACTAATTCGAGATATGTAGGCAGCTCTCCTTGAGCACGGTCTAAATTTTAATAAAAATCATTCATTCATCTTTCTTTTGCCAAAAGAAAAACAAAACGAAACAACAAAAAACAAAAAAAAAAAACAAAAAAAAAAAAACAAAAGATCCCGCTAAGCTGAAAACCCACAAAGGGCGGCTTAGGCAATAGTGGGGCCCGCTAAGTCGAAAACCCACAAAGGGCGGCTTAGGCAAGAATGGGTAAGAGCTCGCTAAGTTGAAAATCCGAAAGGACGGCTTAGGCAAAAATTAGGGCAAGTAAATAAAGTAGATAATGCTTGGAAAGCAAACAAAAAGGGTCATTCATCCTAAGAAGGGTCATTCATTCCAAAAAAGAGTCATTCATTCCATGAAATATCAAACCCATCAAAAGTGTCAAACCATAAGTCCAAAATGTCAAAAAAAAAAGTCAACCCTAGAGTCTAAATTTTGTGCCTCCTACTTGGGGCAGAGTCTGCAGCGTCTGCCTTCTCCTCGTTAAGAGGAACCACCTCATTTCCCTCCAGCTCCTGCAGCAATGCAAGCCTCCTTGGCTTTTCAATTGGCCAAACTTCAGCTATAAATGAAGTTTTGTACTCGGGAGTAGTCTGAACAAGGGAAGGCTCTGCAAAAAGCCTAATTATCTGATGGTCCCTAACTTAAGTTTGAAGAACAGCTCGAGTAACTCCGGGAATAATTTGGGGGCAACTTCAGAAAAATTCAAGTTCCTGCCCCAATGGAGTTGGACTTCCTAGAGGATTATTTCTAAGTTCTTTACCAGAAATAATTACTGATAGCTTGAGCTTGAGGCCTTGTAAAGTTGAAAAGCCTCTGAAAAGCCCCACATAGCCAATTTGAACCTCATGCCTTACAAGGGGGGGGGGGGGGGGGGGGCATTTGAGTCACATCAATGATTGAGCAGAATTCCTCAAAAAGAGGACACATCTCGTCCATCCGGGCACCAAACCTGAAGACGTGAGCTTGCGGAACCCAAAATTTGGTACAAGCGTGCAAGAAATCCAATTCACCAATATCTCTCTAAGAGTAGCAACAACTTTCAATCCATATCTTTCCATATTGATCCTTTCAACCTTATGGAGACTCTTGGTCCAGTTGTGCATACAACGATTGTAAAAAAAAAAAAAAAGCCTTTTTGAAAAATAGAAGGGGACATCATGCATACATATGTACTGTTTGTGCTTAACAAAAGTGCAGGTACAGAAAAATCAGAAATGTTGCAAGCAATCGGAAGTGCCAAAATGCGGATCTTGTACCCCTCGCTCAAAATTCGCTCTTCAGAAGGCCACTGGGCCCCAAAAATCATTTTTATGGACCCCAGTGGGGAGCAATTGTGAACACTCAAATTTTGAGGCTCGGAAAGCCGATTTTCTCAAACCGCAGACAACTGAGCCGGACCGGAGGTCCACGGTAAAGTTCACCGGAAATATATCAATATGGTACTTGAAGTGTCCGGGACGACGTGAGGATCAAGGATATGGTCCCGGAATAATTTTTGGAGGTCTCTAGCTCCCGAAAAATCAGTTTGAGCGAAAACCGGACAAAACCGGCGGATTTTGCCTATAAATTACCTTCAAGTGTTCAGAAAAAGTGGTTGGCTTGTGGAGACCCCGGGCCTCATGCTGACGAATTTAATCCGTAATCAAGAATCATAATCCAAGGTCCAAGAAAACGAGATCTGTAACTTCGAAGCGGGAAAATCCTAAGTAAGGTAATATTCTAATCCATCATTTGTCAATTTAAGCATTTCATAAGCATTCCATCTTCTTCTCAATTTCTTCTTGGTCAAAGACCTAATCCTTTTAGGTCTAAGGCCTAATGGACTAATTAATCAATCTGTTGGCACGTAGCCCAAATTACATCTTTCCGGTACAAAGTACCTAAATTTCACAATTAAAATCAACTTTTTGGCACGGAGCCTAAATCGCACCTTTTTCGGTACCAAGTACCTAAATTTCACATTTAGCACTAAGTGCTAAAACTCACCATTTTGGCATAAAGCCCGACAACACAGGCCAAAGGACTAAAAATTGCATTCTTTTGGTACAAAGTACCTAAAATTGCACCATTTAGCACTAAGTGCTAAATTTCACAAATTTGGCAAAAAGCCCGATCAATACTTGGCACGAAGACCGACACCAGCACGAAGCACTAAGTGCTCAAAATCTCACATTTGGCATGAAGCCTAAATTGCACTCCTTTGGTACAAAGTACCTAAATTTCACCATTTAGCACTAAGTGCTAAATCTCTCAATCCTTGGCATGAAGCCCGACAATGCACAAAGCATACACACACACATGCATGAAACATAATTTTTATCGCCTTTAAATAGGCCTTTCCGAACTACATGGGCTTTGATCTCCCATTCAAATGGGAGTATGTAGGCATATTCGGGATTCACCCCAAATAGCAAGTCCACAATTTACTAACAATCTGTCTCTTCTTTTCTTCATTCCTTTTAGATTTGTTCTTTTTGCAAGTTAGTCAAATGCATGACATAGTCCCCGAATCCTCCTTGGGTTCGCAGACTAGAAACCTTTACATTGGATAAGTTATTGGAGTCAAACAAGGGTTTTCTTAGTTTTTCCCTTCGAACAAAATAAACTGAGTGGCGACTCCTGACAACGAGTGAACTTTCGCCCGGATTCTTTTCGGGCGGAAAACCGAGGTTCACACGCGCTAAGCCAACGGCTTAGTAAGACAAATCATGCTAAAGATATGCTTCAATGCAATACAATGCCATACATATTATTAATAAACACACAACATAAATGAGAAGCTAACATCTTTGAATTTCACCAATCATAATCATATAGGCATATCACATTTCAACATCCTTCCATATTCCTCATTTATCAATCATGTTGTCATTCATGAATCTCATTAAACAAAGACAAGCATGGGCCCAAAACACACTAATATGTCATTCAATTTTCAGAGTTAATGCTTTGGTTTTGTTATCATATTTATCAATATCATATACCCAACTAGGCTTCAAGGATTAGGTTCAACCAAGCTTCAAGGGGAGCAAAGCATGCTAAGCATCAACCCAACTTGGCTTCAAGAACCAACCCAACCTAGCTTAAAGGGTGGTAACATCTCAATTAGGCTTCAAGGATTCAATCCAACCTAACTTCAAGAGATTGTTACACTTATTAGGCATGCCACCAACAACAAACTCTGAAAATGGAATAACACATTAGCCACACAAATCATTTATTATTTAATTATCATTTCCATTCTCAACTCTCATCATAGCCAATAACAATGGCCTCATATCACATATAAGTTACCATAGCCAATAACAATGGCATTATATTCCATCACATTATACATATAGCATTATTGATATAAACATAACAAAACACATTACTCATCACATGAGTCACAATACATGAAATATCACATTGTTCACATAGTATCATATACATTACCATTATCATCATATTTATGATCAATCTCAACATCATATGCAACAATGCAATAATACAAGATTTGTACTTACCTCACTAACAATTCATACAACTCCTAACACTTCCTTGTCCAAGATTCTTTAACCTCTTAGATCAATGATCAATTACTTTCTTCAAGACCTAAATCAAAAGTAATAGCATATACTTGCTTAGGAATACACAAGAGATAATCCAATTAAGAGTTAATTAGGGCAACCCTAAACATGACACGCTCAACCATACGGGCGTGTCCCTGACCGTGCCTTAACTCAACAACACAGAAGCTTTTACACGCTCAGAACCACGGGCGTGTCACTGGGCGTGTAATACCTTCTGCCTCTCCAAAATTAACAACACGTCCAACAAAGTGAGCGTGCTCTTGACCGTGTAATTTCTCCATTCTCACAGTAGCTATGACACGCTCAATAACACGGGCGTGTTACTGGTCGTGTCAAACCTACTGCCTCCAACACAATTGACACGCCTAAAAACCCTGAACGTGCACATGGGCGTGTCCGGCCACAATTTCAAAATCCGGCGAAAACAACCAAACACTCAACAACACACTTCTATTCACCAACATCCTCTTCAAACAATCTTCACAAAACATACCCAAAAACCATCTTAAACTTGCAACAACACAAAAAACAAACCAAAACACACATCAAACACAAAACACCAAATCATCTCAAAACCCTAAACACAACACAACATCATCTCCTCCAATCAACTTACTCTTTCCTTTAACTTATCCTTAAAATCCATCATCAAATCGACCAAACACTTCTAATCATCTCACAAACAAACAACTCACTCTTAAAATCATCTATCAAAACCAAATATCATTCAAATAAGCAAAGAGATCAAAAGAGTACTTACCAAAGTTGTTGAATTCCACAAATCTCCAACTTGATCACTTCAATCTTCCTTCAATTTGAGCTTAACTCTTCAAGATCTTCTCTTTGTCTCTTGCTTTCCTTTGTCTATGGAGGAGCCGGCCAAATGGAGAAAGAAGAAGAAATGAACCACAAGAAACAAAGTCAACTCTTCTTTTAATCTCCACCAAGTGTTTCAATTCAAGCAATTACCAAAACACCCTTCATCCATTTAACTAACCTCTTGTCTCTTATATGCCCATTTATGTACTTTCATATGTCACACAAAAATATCCTCTTGCATTGACTCTTCATTTGACCAATTTATATGTTGCATATATTAACATATAAACAACATATACACTTATCTCTAAACCCTCTTTCTTTCCCAAAACACATATACATAAGCATTCACTTTCCAATTTCTTTTCTTATCACACAACATATACTTTCAATCCAATTTAAAACAACAACAACAACAACATAATCAAAACTTCTAGGGCATACATGAGGATATTACAATTCTCCCCCTCAAAAAAAAAAAAAAATATTTCGTCCTCGAAATTACCTGATATCAAGTCTGAAACAACTGCGGGTACTGTTCTCGCATTGCTTGTTCACTCTCCCAAGTTGCCTCTTCCTTTGCATGATTTTTCCATAGAACCTTCACCAATGGCACTCTCTTGTTTCTCAATTCTTTCACATCATGTGCCAAGATAGCAACTGGTTCCTCTTCAAATGTCAAATCTGGACTCACTTCGATAGATTCAATTGGCAACACATGAGATGGATCCGACCTGTACTTCCTCAACATAGAAACATGAAATAGATTATGAATATGATCCAACTCAGGTGGCAAAGCAAGTCGATAAGCAACTGACCGAATCCTTTCTAGAACTTCATACGGTCCAATGAAACGAGGACTCAATTTTCCTTTCTGACCAAATCTTAAAATCTTCTTCCAAGGAGATACTTTCAAAAATACCTTATCTCCCACATTAAACTCAATATCTCTCCTTTTCAGATCTGCATAAGACTTCTGTCGGTCTGAAGCTGCCTTCAACCTCCCTCGAATCATTTTCACTTTCTCTTCAGTTTCTTGAATTAAATCAGGTCCAATTAACTTACTTTCCCCAAGTTCATTCCAACAAAGAGGTGTCCTACACCGTCTACCATACAACGCTTCAAACGGTGCCATACCAATGCTATATTGGTGACTGTTGTTATAAACAAACTCCACAAGAGGTAATAATCTATCCCAACTTCCAGAGAAATCGATGACACAGCTTCTCAACATATCTTCAATAATCTGTATCACCCTCTCTAACTGTCCATCTGTCTGTGGATGAAAAGCAGTACTGAAATGCAGTCGAGAACCCAAAGCACTATGCAAACTCTTCCAAAATCTTGAAGTAAACCTGGGATCTCGATCGGACACTAAAGAAGTTGGAACCCCATGCAACTTCACAATCTCATTAATATACAGCTCAGCCAACCTCTCCAAAGAGTAATCCATCCGAACTGGAAGGAAATGAGCTGTCTTAGTCAATCTATCCACAATTACCCAAATGGCATCATGCTTCCTTTGTGTCAATGGCAAACCAGACACAAAATCCATTGTCACTCTTTCCCACTTCCATTCAGGCACTGACAACGGTTGAAGCAACCCGGTTGGAACTTGATGCTCAGCTTTTACCTTCTGACATGTGAGACATTTCGATACAAACTCAGCAATGTCTCTCTTCAAACCAAACCACCAGTAATGCTGTCTCAAATCATGATACATCTTGGTATTGCCCGGATGCATAGCAAATACTGACTGATGTGCTTCTTCCAAAATGATCCTTTTCAAATCAGCATCATCTGGTACACACAATCTGTTCTTAAACCAGAGGTTTCCATCACTTTCCACAACAAAATCTCTACTCTTTCCATTCTGACAATCTGAAATAATCTTCTGAATCTTCTTATCAGCCAACTGAGCCTCTTTGATCTGATCCAATAAAACTGGTTTTAAATGCAACTGTGCCAACAATGCACCATCATCACAAGATGTAAAACTAGCACACAATGCTCTCAACTCAACAAGCAACGAGAGCGAGTAAAAAGTTAAACTAGCTAAAGACTTCCGACTCAAGGCATCAGCAACAACATTTGCTTTACCTGGATGATAATCAATCAAGCAGTCGTAGTCTTTAATCAATTCCAACCATCTCCTCTGTCGAAGATTGAGCTCCTTCTGAACCCCCAAATACTTCAAACTCTTGTGATTAGTATAGATGAAACATTTCTCCCCAAACAGATAGTGGCGCCAAATCTTCAATGCAAACACAATGGCTGCCAATTCCAAATCATGGGTTGGATAGTTAAGCTCATGTGGTTTCAACTGTCTAGATGCATAAGCTATAACTTTACCTTCCTGCATAAGCACACAACCCAAACCACTATGTGAAGCATCACTGAAAATCACATATGGTTTGCCTTCAACAGGTAAAGTAAGAACAGGCGCTTGAGTCAGCATATCTCTCAACTGCTCAAAGCTAGCCTGACACTGATCCGTCCACACAAATCTCACTCCCTTACGAAGCAATCTGGTGAGTGGAGTAGCTATCAAAGAAAATCCTTTCACAAACCGTCGGTAATAGCCTGCCAAACCCAAAAAACTTCTAACTTCAGTCACAGACCTTGGTGGACTCCAATTCAAAATAGCTTCAACTTTACTTGGATCAACTCTAATGCCTTCTGCTGAAACAATATGTCCGAGAAAAGCGACTTGATCCAACCAGAACTCACACTTCGACAATTTGGCAAACAACTGCTTCTCTCTCAAAATCTGCAACACAATCCGCAGATGCATATCATGTTCCTCCTCATTCCGCGAATACACCAATATATCATCGATGAAGACCACTACAAACTGATCTAAATAAGGCATAAACACCCTATTCATCAAATCCATAAAAGCTGCAGGTGCATTCGTCAGACCAAAAGGCATAACTAGAAATTCATAATGCCCATACCTGGTCCGAAAAGCTGTCTTAGGAACATCATCAGCTCTGACCCTCAACTGATGGTACCCTGATCTCAGATCAATTTTAGAGAATACTGCTGCTCCCTTCAATTGATCAAAGAGATCATCAATTCTAGGCAAAGGATATTTATTTTTAATAGTCACCTTGTTCAATTGCCTATAATCGATACACAACCTCATAGTACCATCTTTCTTCTTCACAAATAGCACAGGAGCTCCCCACGGAGAAACACTGGGGCGAATAAATCCTTTATCCAACAACTCCTGTAATTGCACTTTCAACTCCCTCAATTCTGCTGGTGCCATTCTATAAGGAGTAATAGAGATAGGAGTGGTACCAGGCAACAATTCAATACCGAACTCCACCTCTCTCTCAGGAGGTAACCCTGGCAACTCCTCTGGAAACACATCTGGGAACTCTGCAACTGTGGCAATACTATCAATAGGGGAACCCTTCACTCTAGTATCTACCACATGAGCAAGATAAGCTTCACACCCCTTTCTAATCAATCTCCTAGCTGCAACAGCTGAAACAAACAAAGATGCTAACTGTTCCTGCTCATTAGATACTATCACCTCTCTACCATCAACAGTTCTCAAAGTAACAACTTTCTTTTTACAATCCACCACAACTCCATGTCTAGATAGCCAGTCCATGCCTAGGATCACATCATATTCCTTAAAAGGCATTTCAATCAAGTCTCCGAGAAACTCCTCACCTTGCACCATCACTGCACTATCTTTGTGCACTTTGCTAACAATCACACTATGCCCTAACGGATTTGTCACCAACACATCAAACCCTAGGGACTCAGCATGCACATCAAATACAGATAAAACAGATGCACTAATATATGAATGTGTGGAACCCGGATCAATCAAAGCAAGTACTGGAGTATCAAATAAAAAGAAAGTACCAGCTATGACTGCCGAAGCATCTGGCTGCCTCTGCATCACATAAATCCTCTGGGAAGATCCAACCTCCTCTGGTCTACTCTCCCTGGATGTAGCACCTCCTCTAGAACTGAACCCTGGTCTGCCTCCTCTGCTAACACCTCTGCCTCCTCGACCTCCCCTCACACTATGTCGAGAAGCTGCAGTATCAACTAACATCTGCTCTTGCCTCTCAGGACAATCTCTCATAAAGTGATCAGGTGATCCACATCTGAAACAAACCCCGGCTACACCAGCCTTCCAATAAGGACCACCATGTGGCCTACCACAATGGATACAGATGGGTAAGGTGGATCTCTGAATCATAGGGGTCGGAGCACTCGCCACTGAAGCTGCAGGTCTAAATCTCTGCCTCTGTAACTGCACTGACCTACCAGTTGTTCTTTGACTCCTACTGACCCGAGGAGCAAAACTTCCTTTACCTCTTTTAGCAGAAGAAGATCCTGCTTCAAACTGGGGCCTCCTCACCCTAACATCTTCCTCTGAAACAGCTGCAATACCTTGAGCTCTCTCCACGCTCCTAGCTGCTGCCACAAGCTGAGAAAAATCATAATATCTGGATCCAGCTACCAGACACATGATAGAGGGCCTCAATCCCTCCTCAAATCTCCTACATCTATCTATCTCATCTAATATTATGCCCCCAGCATACTGACTTAATCGAATAAACTCAACCTCATATTCAGTTACAGTCCGGTGATCTTGCTTCAAATCTAGAAACTCTCTTTTCTTCCCATCTTTATACTCCCTTGGAGTATACTTCAATTCAAACTCTCTCAGAAAATCTGTATAGGATAAGGTAGGTGGATCATCCATAGAATGGGGCACTGTCTTCCACCAACTATATGCATCCTTCTGCAACAAGGATCTTGCATAATCAAACTTTTCCTCTAGAGTGGCTTGCAACTGAACAAATATTCTCTGTACTTTGTCTAACCACTGCTCAGCCACTGCTGGATCAGTAGTACCTATAAAATCTTCAGCTCCATACTTTCTCAATTTGTCATAGTGCCTCACAGATACCAAAGGCTGAGGGGGTGGTGGCTGTGATTGTACTGGTGCTTGCCTAAAAGCCTCTACCACATGCCTAAGCCAAACTGGTGGAATCTCCTCACCAGCTGGTCTCCTCGACACCGAAACAGGTGCCTCTCCAACACTATCAATTATAGCTCCATCCTCAGGAGCAACACTCTCCGCACTTCCCTCAACTGACTGACGCGAATGAGGATCCATCACAACCTAAATCTGCAAACACAGTAGATTACATCTTATTAAAGATCAGAGATTGCCAATCCCAAACATATATGTTATTCAAAAACTCACTTTTCAAGTAAAAATATTCTTTTTCTTACATTTGACCTAGGTTGAGAATCTCAAACCTAGGCTCTGATACCAAAACAATTGTAACACCCCCACATTCAATACATGCACACTACAAACACCACAATGTAGTATACATGTACTAAACATAGGGATGCTACGGATTTTCTTAACATTCAAACATTTTAAACGATACCATAATCTTTCAATTGTATACATTATAGAAAAATAGGTAGTTACTTGTAATACAAAACAAAATAGATATATAGATACATTTAGTTAATACGCAGCGGAATTTATAAAATATTTGCATATATGAAACATTTAAATCCATATTTACAAATGTGCATATAATTACATTATAAATACTACTTCACAAAATATAAAGAAGTAGTACATGATTGGCAATTCTCTTCTGATCTTTAAGTTCCCAAAATCAACTCTTCAAGGTCTACTCTCACTCGGTCTCGATGAACTCTCGGGTTCAACTCTATCACCTGCGCGATTAACACTATCGCGCTAAGCCAACGGCTTAGTAAGACAAATCATGCTAAAGATATGCTTCAATGCAATACAATGCCATACATATTATTAATAAACACACAACATAAATGAGAAGCTAACATCTTTGAATTTCACCAATCATAATCATATAGGCATATCACATTTCAACATCCTTCCATATTCCTCATTTATCAATCATGTTGTCATTCATGAATCTCATTAAACAAAGACAAGCATGGGCCCAAAACACACTAATATGTCATTCAATTTTCAGAGTTAATGCTTTGGTTTTGTTATCACATTTATCAATATCATATACCCAACTAGGCTTCAAGGATTAGGTTCAACCAAGCTTCAAGGGGAGCAAAGCATACTAAGCATCAACCCAACTTGGCTTCAAGAACCAACCCAACCTAGCTTCAAGGGTCGTAACATCTCAATTAGGCTTCAAGGATTCAATCCAACCTAACTTCAAGAGATTGTTACACTTATTAGGCATGCTACCAACAACAAACTCTGAAAATGGAATAACACATTAGCCACACAAATCATTTATTATTTAATTATCATTTCCATTCTCAACTCTCATCATAGCCAATAACAATGGCCTCATATCACATATAAGTTACCATAGCCAATCACAATGGCATTATATTCCATCACATTATACATATAGCATTATTGATATAAACATAACAAAACACATTACTCATCACATGAGTCACAATACATGAAATATCACATTGTTCACATAGTATCATATACATTACCATTATCATCATATTTATGATCAATCTCAACATCATATGCAACAATGCAATAATACAAGATTTGTACTTACCTCACTAACAATTCATACAACTCCTAACACTTCCTTGTCCAAGATTCTTTAACCTTTTAGATCAATGATCAATTACTTTCTTCAAGACCTAAATCAAAAGTAATAGCATATACTTGCTTAGGAATACACAAGAGATAATCCAATTAAGAGTTAATTAGGGCAACCCTAAACATGACACGCTCAACCACACGGGCGTGTCCCTGACCGTGCCTTAACTCCACAACACAGAAGCTTTTACACGCTCAGAACCACGGGCGTGTCACTGGGGTGTAATACCTTCTGCCTCTCCAAAATTAACAACACGTCCAACAAAGTGAGCGTGCTCTTGACCGTGTAATTTCTCCATTCTCACAGTAGCTATGACACGCTCAATAACACGGGTGTGTTACTGGTCGTGCCAAACCTACTGCCTCCAACACAATTGACACGCCTAAAAACCCTGAACGTGCACATGGGCGTGTTCGGCCACAATTTCAAAATCCGGCCAAAACAACCAAACACTCAACAACGCACTTCTATTCACCAACATCCTCTTCAAACAATCTTCACAAAACATAACCAAAAACCATCTTAAACTTGCAACAACACCAAAAACAAACCAAAACACACATCAAACACAAAACACCAAATCATCTCAAAACCCTAAACACAACACAACATCATCTCCTCCAATCAACTTACTCTTTCCTTTAACTTATCCTTAAAATCCATCATCAAATCGACCAAACACTTCTAATCATCTCACAAACAAACAACTCACTCTTAAAATCATCTATCAAAACCAAATATCATTCAAATAAGCAAAGAGATCAAAAGAGTACTTAACAAAGTTGTTGAATTCCACAAATCTCCAACTTGATCACTTCAATCTTCCTTCAATTTGAGCTTAACTCTTCAAGATCTTCTCTTTGTCTCTTGCTTTCCTTTGTCTATGGAGGAGCCGGCCAAATGGAGAAAGAAGAAGAAATGAACCACAAGAAACAAAGTCAACTCTTCTTTTAATCTCCACCAAGTGTTTCAATTCAAGCAATTACCAAAACACCCTTCATCCATTTAACTAACCTCTTGTCTCTTATATGCCCATTTATGTACTTTCATATGTCACACAAAAATATCCTCTTGCATTGACTCTTCATTTGACCAATTTATATGTTGCATATATTAACATATAAACAACATATACACTTATCTCTAAACCCTCTTTCTTTCCCAAAACACATATACATAAGCATTCACTTTCCAATTTCTTTTCTTATCACACAACATATACTTTCAATCCAATTTAAAACAACAACAACAACAACATAATCAAAACTTCTAGGGCATACATGAGGATATTACACAATTAATATACCATATGTATATGTTATATATACACTAGGTATATATATGGGTTATATACAATTTTTATATTTCCAAAAATTATGGATGTGACAGTATCTTTGCTCAAGAGGAGGCCCAATGAATCAGATCAGATCAGAATGATAGTCAGAGGCGTCTTGACATTAGAGAGGCTATCTAATACCCATATAAGGGATTTCAACGACCTCTTACAAGCTGGTTTGCAAATAGAAGAGTGGGAAAGAGAGAAGAACTATTTTTCTGCAAAACGGAATTATCAGTCTAGCAATCAAAGTACTTATAAAGAAGTCGATGTCAATACAACTGGTCAAGCAAATAGAAGGTAGTTTTCAGATCTGGTGAAGTCTTTGTCTTGGGTCTTCAACAAGCTACAAAAGAAGGGACTATTACAACCATTAGCCCCTCGACCTTTGCTGTAGGAGGTATGTTTCCATTTTTTTGGGTACCTCATTTTGTGAGCATAATGTAATTTAATTTATTTTAAAGCTTTTGGATTAATGTAAAGGACACGTTTCCACCTTTCGGCGGGTGTCCTATCTAGTTTTAGATATAAGATGATGTAAGGACATGCTTCCATCCTCAGATGGGTGTCCATTTATTTATTTTATTTGGACATTGTTGTGATTTTAATAAAGTATTTATTTATTCTTAAGATCTCATGTAGTATGGATAATATCATTATATTTAAGAATTTTATAATATTAAGACCTGAAAAGGAGGCCGGTTCCAATGAACTGGGCATTGTGGGGGTGTTGGGCCATTTCTCACCTTCCCCACACGTACCCAACTTTTCAAACCCATTAGGGGGTTGGAAATTCCTTAGGAATCGAGTCATCCATCCTTTTCTTTTTTTCGGCCTGTCTGGGTGGCGATTCCTTTTTCTCCGGGCTTAGGTCCATGGTCTCTAAGGCCTTGAGCCTAAACAGTGTCGAAGTCGTAAGAACCATTCCACTGGGAGTGGGGGCAAAAATTCCCACTCACACCATTCTAGGTCTTAACAAAAATCATATCTGTAATCAAAACTATGCAACTGTAATATAACCAAAATATTGCTATGTGTACTGTAATTAAAAATATAATACAAAATCTCTTCAAAATGACACATTTTATACTATAATTGTCTTTGGATCCTAACATTTCACTTGCTAAATCTGCTCTGATTCGTCTGATTTGCATGTTAGAAATTCTAATATGCTAAGAAAAATACTTCGTGGTACTTGTATATACACAATTTGCTACTTCATAAGAAAATAATTAAAATAATAAATGTAGCAAAATTACCATTCTAGAACACGTTATTTAATCAAATGACTTCAAGCTAACTTATTATTATTTTAACAAGTTCAAATTCAAATTAGATAATAAGAAATATCCATATTGTAATTATCTACCAAAACACTATTGCTTAAGATAAAAAACATACTTTCACATACAATGACCAATTCAACTCTTTATATACATTCATACTATTTTTCTCATGTTTTAGTAAATTTCACTTATTTTGTCCTAATATACTGAGTTTTAAATCATAGATTTGGATAACGGGTGTAGTTATGATAATTAAATGCCAGTAACAAAATTTAAAATAAGTAGAGAAAAACTCAGCTCAAGCATCGCATACTTAAGTCTGCATCAGTCACTATGGCCAGTAGCTCAGTAATGACACGTATGCCTAGTAATAGTAATAACACAAAGTTTCCAATATTGGAACAATGTGCCTAGTAACAATATAGACGTCTATCCTTGTGCTAGTCATTCATTCAATAACTATTTTTTTCATAAGTATAATTTGGGCAATTTAATTATTTTCTCATTTTTGATCAATTTGATAGTCAATAATAATAATTTTTGCAAAAAAATAATTCTTTAAAGGAAAATCTTCTTTTCTCACCAACTTTTAAACATTCACTCTTTAACAATACAATTAAGTAAACTCTATTACCATTAATTTTTAAACATATTTCATTTAAACCAAAATTATTAAGGAAAGGGTTTTTCCTTCCTAATTATTGTGACTAGAGATTTTTGTCTCCATTCCCGGCGGAATGGTTCTTGCAACTTCAGCACTGTTAGGCTCGCGGCCTTAGAGAATACTGGCCTAAGTCCAGAAAAATAAAGTCCCCACCTAGACAGACAGAGAAAGAAAAGAAGGGGGTGGATGACTCAATTCCTAAGGAATCCTGAACCCCTTATTGGGTTTGAAAAGTCAGGTATATATGGGGAAGACGAGAATGACCCAGCACCCTCATAACGCTTGGTTCATTGGAACCAGCCTCCTTTTTCAGTTCTAAACATTATTAAATTCTTAATTATTATAATTTTATCCATAATACATGTAATTAAAAGAAATAAACATTAATCATGTTATGCATTAAATAATAAAATTGGCACCCATACATGATGAAAACATGCCCTTATAACCGTTCAATATCCAAAAATAGAAATAAATAAACAAAATAGGACACCTACCAATTGGTGCAAACGTGTCCTTTACAATTGTCTAAAATCCTTAAAATAAATTAAATTACCAAAACTAAATAAATAAGGCACCCGCATAGTATGAAAATATGCATTTTACAATTTTCTTTAAAACCCAAACAAACATACAATTTGATCATTCGTTATCATAAATAAATAAATCACATCATCCATTATAAATTATAAAATCAAAACTCATTATTCAACAATAAATCAATATTAAATCAATAAAACTAGGGTTTCAATATTAATTTTAAAGTGAGTTTGCCTGTAATATCCCAAACTATACCCTAAAAATTTTGGAATGATTATTGTTGAAATTAGATTAAATGATATAAAGTATATTTATGTTTAAGTGGTAAGAGAGGAAAAGAGAAGTGTGTATATGTTATATATATAGAGATATATACAACATATACAAGTCAACTAATTAGTTGGTCAAAAGAGATATTAAATTATATTTGGATTAATTGAAATTGAATTATTACGTGGATGATGATATTTATGATTATTTTATTATTATAATTTCTTGGTGGATATTAAAAGAGAATTTGTGTGGTTAGAAGAGTTGAATGGGTCGACTTTACTATCATCATCTTCCTCTTCCTTGTGTTTAGCCGGCCACCACCATTAACAAGAGGGAAAGAGAGATTTTGTTCTTCCTAACTCAAGATTGAAGTGTTTCAAGTGATCAAGTTGGAATTCTAAGGGTTGTCATTACTTTTGGTATGTTTTCCACTTGATTCTTTGGTTTTCTTTTGAGTTTGTGTTTTGAGCTTGGTGTATGGTTGTTGTTGATATGTGTATGTTTGATTGTGGTGTGTTTGAGAGTGTTTGGTCTTTTGACTTTGATTTTGGGGTTGGTTTGAAGGAAAGGTTAAGTTTGGTAGAGGAAAGCAAGAGTTGTGTATTGTGTATGTGTTGAGTTGTGATGATGGTTGTGATTGTGTTTTGATGTATGTTTTGAGTTGTTTGATGTTATGCAAGTTTAGTATGGTTTATTGATGGTTTCGGGTAAGATTGTTTGGAGTGGAAAAGGGTTAAGTATGATGTTTGTTGGATGTACTGTTGTTGGTATCGGAATCAGGATTTTTGGCCTGACACGCCCATGAGCACGGCCAAGTCTTTGGGCATGTCAGTAGTTCTATTTTCTGGATGGGTGACATGACCAGTGACACGCCCATGTCACTAAGCATGTCACAGCTTCTGTGTTGGAGTAGTATTGATACGGCCAGTGACATGCCCATGTCACTAAGCATGTCATAGATACTATGTTGTTGGTGGATTTACACATCCAGTGGCACACTCATGTCACTAAGCCTATCATAGCCACTGTGTTAGGGGAGGATTGCCACGTGCAGTGACACACCCATGTTACTGAGCGTGTCAAAGCTTCTGTGTTGTGAGTTTAGGGCACGGTCAAGGACATACCCGTGTTGTTGAGCGTGTCATGTGTAGAGGTTGCCCTAGTTGGTTCTTATCCTTATTTCCTTATGTGTATCACTAAGTGAGTGTGTATAATCACTTTTGGATTAGGTTTTGAAGAGATTGAGTTGCCCTAATCCAAGTGTTGAAGGATTCTTGGAAGAGGAGTTTGGAATTGGTGTGTGTTGCTCTTAGAGGTAAGTACATACCTTACATGGTTACATACATTTACATAACTTTGGGACTTAACATATTTAGTTGTAAATGTGTTAAGCAATCTATTACATTGTTGATACATTTAATTAATGCTATGATTTGCATAATGTGAAAGATAAAATGATCATTCACAATGTATTTACAATGCAATTGGTTATATATACCCTAATGATGAGATGTGAATCCATTGTTGTTGGCTATAATGATGCAAATGAAATAATTGGGGCATGGTTGCCTAGATGATTATGAGAAAATGAGAATGTAATTGATAATGAAATAATGAAAGAATTGTGTGCCTAGTATGTTATTCAATTTTTAGAGTTTTGTGTGGTACCAGGCAACAAATTGTGTGCCTAGTATCTATCCTTGAACCAAAGGCTACCATCGTCTCTCATAAGAAAATCTCGGCTCTCTCCTTTTTGGCATTCTGACACAACTTTCTGAATTTTCTCATCAGCCAATTGAGCCTCTTTAACTTGATCCAACAACACCGATCTCAACTGCAACTGAGCCAACAACTCACCATCATCACATGATTCAAAACTAGCATGCAACGGTCTCAACTCAACAAGCAACGAGAGCGAATAAGCAGTCAAACCTGCCAAAGACTTCTGACTCAAGGCATCAGCAACAATATTTGCCTTACCAAGATGATAATCAATCAAATAGTCATAGTCTTTGATCAACTCCAACCACCGTCTTTGCCGAAAATTCAGCTCTCTCTGAACACCTAAGTATTTCAAACTCTTATGATCCGTATAGATAAAACACTTCTCCCCATACAAGTAGTGTCGCTAAATCTTCAAAGCAAAAACTATAGCTGCTAACTCCAAATCATGCGTTGGGTAATTAAGCTCATGCGGCTTCAACTGCCGAGAGGCATAAGCTATGACTCTACCCTCCTGCATCAAAACACAACCTAAACCATTATACGAAGCATCATTGTAAATCACATATGGTTTATTTTCCACAGGCAAGATAAGAACAGGAGCTTGAGTCAACATCTCCTCCAACTACTCAAAGCTTGCTTGACACTGATCTGTCCACACAAATCTAACTCCCTTACAAAGTAATCTGGTGAGTGGAGTAGCTATCAAAGAAAAACCCTTCACAAACAGTCAATAATAGCCTGCAAAACCCAGAAAACTTCTACCTTTAGTCAAAAACTTCGGTGGACTCCAATTCAAAATAGCTTCAACTTTACTTGGATAAACTCTTATACCATCTGTTGAAACTATATGATCGAGAAAAGTCACTTGATTTAGCCAAAATTCACACTTCGAAAGCTTAGCATATAACTGCTTCTCTCTCAAGGTCTGCAATACAATCTGTAAGTGCTTATCATGTTCCTCTTCATTACGTGAATAGACCAAAATATCATCAATAAAGACCACCACAAACTGATCTAGATAGGGTCTAAACACCCTATTCATCAAATCCATAAAAGCTGCAGGTGCATTCGTCAATCCAAAAGGCATTACCAAAATTTCATAATGCCCATACCTTGTGCGGAAAGCTATCTTAGGAACATCTTCTTCTCTGATTCTCAACTGATGGTACCCTGATCTCAAATCAATCTTGGAGAAAACTGCTGCTCACTTCAACTGATTAAAGAGATCATCTATTCTAGGCAAAGGATACTTATTCTTGATGGTCACCTTATTCAACTGCCTATAATCAATGCACAATCTCAAAGTACCATCCTTCTTCTTCACAAATAAAACAGGAGCTCCCCACGGAGACACACTAGGGTGAACAAACCCTTTATCCAACAACTCCTACAACTGCACCTTCAACTCTCTCAACTCAGCAGGTGCCATTCGATATGGAGTAATAGATATGGGAGTGGTACCAGGCAACAAATTGATACCAAACTCAACCTCTCTCTCAGGGGGTAACCCTGACAACTCCTCAGGAAACACATCTGGAAATTTAGCAACTGTGGGTATACTATCAAGTTGAGAACCCACTATTCTAGTATCTACCACGTGAGCAAGATAAGCATTACACTCTTTTCTAATCAACTTCCTAGCTGCAATAGATGAAACAAACAAGGATACAAGTTGTCTTTGCTCACTAGATACCATCACATTTCTACCATCACCGGTTCTTAGGGTAACACACTTCTTCTGACAATCTACTACAGTCCCATGCTTAGACAACCAATCCATGTCTAAGATCAAATCATACTCCTTAAAAGGCATTTCAATCAAATCACCAAGAAACTCCTCATCCTGGACAACAACTGGATTATCTCGGTGCACCTTACTCACCACAACACTATGCCCTAAAGGATTTGTCACCAAGACATCAAATCCTAGGGACTCAGAATGCAATTCAGACACAAGCAAGATGGATGCACTTATATATGAATGAGTAGATCCTGGATCAATCAAAGCAAGAATTGAAATACCAAATAAAGAGAATGTACCCGCAATGACGGCTGAAGCATCCGACTGCCTCTGCATCACATACACTCGCTGAGATGGCCCAGCCTCATCTGGCCTACTACAACCTCCTCTCTGATTGAACCCAGGTCTACCACCTCTACTGAAATCTCTACCACCTCGACCTCCTCTCACACTAGGTTGAGAAGCTGCAGAATCTGCCTGCCTATCCTCCTGTAGCTCAGGATAATCTCTGATGAAATGGTCAGGTGACCTGCATCTAAAACACACAGCTAGTCCACCAATTTTCCAACAAACACCCCCATGTATCCTACCGCAATGGACACATTTAGGCGGAGTAGACCTCTGAGCCACTGGGGTCGGTGCACTAGCCACAGAAACTGTAGGTCTCACTCTTTGCCTCTGATGTGGTACTGACCTAACAGGCTGCCTCTGGCCCCTACTGAACCTTTGAAAATGACCTCCTCGGCCTCTCTTTGCAGATGAAGACCCTACCTCAAACTGGGGTCTCCTAACTCTGGTCTCTTCCTCAGTAGCAGCAGCTGTAATAGCCTGTGCTCTCTCAACACTCCGGGCCGCTGCAACAAGCTTGGAAAGATCCTAATACCGGGAACCAGCAACAATACACATAATAGAGGGCCTCAACCCCTCCTCAAATCTTCTGCACTGATCAATCTCATCTGAAATAATTCCACTTGCATAATGACTCAATAGGATGAACTCTATCTCATACTCTGTCACCGTCAGGTTATCCTGCTTCAGATTCAGAAACTCCATCTTCTTAGCATCCTTATACTCCCTCGGAGTATACTTCTGTTCAAACTCCCGCAGAAAATCACCATAAGACAAAGTTGGTGGATCATCCATGGCATGAGGAACCGTCTTCCACCAATCATACGCATCTCTCTGCAGAAGAGATCTAGCATAATCAAACTTCTCTTCAGGAGTGGCTTGCAACTGGATAAATACCCTCTGAACTCTATCCAACCACTGCTCAGCTACAGCAGGATCTGTAGTACCAAAGAAGTCCTCAGCTCTGAATTTCCTTAATTTATCATACTGCCTCACCGGTACTTGCAGCTGTAGTGGCGGTGGCAGCTGCTGCACTGGAGCCTGCCTCAATAAATCTACCATATGCCGTAACCAAGCCGGCTGAATCTCATCAGCACCGGGTCTCTCTGGCACAAGAGCAGGTGCCTCACCAGTTAACTCAACCCTAGCTCCATCTCTACCCTCAACAGGAGCTACACTCTCAGCACTACCTTCTACAGACTGACGTGACTGAGACGCCATCACTACCTATATATGCAAACACAACATAAAATACCTCATCACTGATCAGAAACTGCCAGTGCCAATGCATGTATCTTATTTAAAAACAATATTTTAAAATAAAAATTTTCTTTTTCTTACAATTCACCTAGGTTAAGAACCTCAAACCTAGGCTTTGATACCAAAAATAGATGTAACACCCCCGTACCCCATATACGCACACCGCATACACCCACACAACACGCGATATACTTATACCAGATAAAGGGGTGCCATGGTTCATTTTAAACAAACCAAACTTTAATCTTTAACATATAAGCATCATAAGTCAATCCGAATAAACTTAAAACATTTAACCTATATTATAAATAGTAATATAGAAAATATTTCGTCATTAAAATACATATATATATATATATAAAACATTAGTACCCAAAAGCTTATCTAAAACAGTCTGTTTAAAATATTTGTTAATTAAGCAGCGAAAAATACGTATGTTTACATCAAATTTGATAAGTACAAAAAATATGAAGTTTATACATGCTGGCAGTTTGTCTCTGATCTTGATGTCCACAACTCAACACTGCTCTCACAAACTCAAGCCTAGACTTGACTTGGTCTAGATGAGCTCTCTGGAACAACAGGGTCTACCCTGTCACCTGTGCGATGAACCACAATCGCGCTAAGCAGAAAGCTTAGTGGTACAAACTTTGATTCAATAAAGATCAATGCGATGCTCATGCACAATATATATATGAATATATCAACTCATAGCATTATATCTCAACATATTAATCACTTGCATCACATTTCATAATTCACATTAAAGCAAGGACAAGCATGGGCCCAAAAAGGATCTAGTATGCTATTCAAAGTTCAGAGTTACTGCTTTGGTCCATAATCACATTTATCAAGCCCGTAGGCGATATATATATATATATATATCCATGGATAATGTAACAGACCCAGTCTCTTGGACCTCAACCCGGCTAGACCCTAGGGCCCTAGTATCTTGGTCCTCAACCCGGCTAGACTGTTACTGTTTTAGAGGCTTACGACCCTGTCTTTTCACCTCAAAAACATCATATTTCACATTTTTCAGCTGGGCTTGGCTTACGACCCGGTCTTTTCACCTGCCCAGCGATTCATAGGCATGCCGCCAAACCTAGAACTCTGAACATTGAATAACATACTAGGCACACAATTAATTCATTTATGTCATTATCAATCTCTTTCACAAATTCATTTCTCATTTCATTTCTCATAATCAAACTAGGCTCATTGCCCTAATATATCATCTTTTCTCAATTTTTCTCATTCTTCTATTTCATCTCAATATCGATTGGTTACATTATGTTTTCACATCTCATATCACCTATTTCCACATTTCTTTTCATATACAATACTTTACTCAATTGCATTGATACATCAATAAAATTCACATTATGCATATCACAACATATAACTCATTCATCAACAATGTATCAAGTAACTTAACACATTTTTAATTAAATGTGTTAAGTCCCAATGTCATATAAATGTATGCAATCATTCAAAGTTTGTACTTACGTCTAAGAGCAATAACACCACTCTATCAACTCCTCTTCCAAGATAACTCTCAACACTTGAATAAAGGTAGCTTAACTCTCTTCAAAACCTAATCCAAAGGTGATCATACACACTCACTTAGAGATACACAAGAAGAAAATAAGAAAGAGAACTATCTATGGCAAACTCTACACTTGACACGCTTAACAACACGGGCGTGTCCCTGACCGTGCCCTAAACTTACAACACAGAAGCTTTGACACACTCAGTGACATGGGCATGTCACTGGCCGTGTCAATCCTCCAACAACACAGTAGCTATGACACGCTCAGTGACATGGGCATGTCACTGGCCGTGTCAATGCTACTACAACACAGAAGTTGTGACACGCTCAGTGACATGGGCGTGTCACTACTCATGTCACCAACCCAAAAAACAGAACCAACGACACACCCAAAGACATGGCCGTGCTCCTGGGCGTGTCAGGCCAAAAATCTTAAAATCGACACCAACAAAGCCACAACCAACAACCATCTTCCAATAGCCATATCAACAACACATAGCTCAACCAAAACCATCAACAACTCAAAAATACTTGAGTAAACCTTAAAACAACTCAATTACAAACATCAAACACAAACACCACCATATTCAACTACTCAAAAAATCACACAATCCACACATTTACCTCTTTCACCAAACTCATTCCTTTTCTCTCTTCAATCTAACCCCAAAATCAAAGTTAACACAACAACACAACCCTCAAATATACCAAAACAACCATCCAACAAATCCAAGAACACAAACTTAAGAGAAGACCAAGAAACAAGTTGGAAACTTACCAAAAGTGAAGAAAATCCTTAAAACTCCAACTTGATCTCTTGAAAACCTTCAATCTTTTGAGCTTGGAAGCAGCAAAACCTCTTTTCCTTTGGTTGCTAAGGGTGGCCGGCCAAAGAGAAGAAAAGAAGAAGATGAAGATGAATGAAGAAAAAGAAAGAAAGGAATAAAGAAAGAAAGAAAGAAAGTCAACCACTACAACTACTCTCTCCTCAAAACACTCTCAACCAAGCAATAAAACAATATAATATTAAATCTACTACGTCATCTTCCACTAACATTAAACAAATCCATTTAATTAATCAAAATATCTCTTTTGACTTATAAGACCCATAAACTTGTATATATTGTTTTTATCTCCATATACATAACATATACACTTTAAATTATTTAATCCAATACAACAATTAACACTCCAAAATTTTAGGGTATAGATTTGTATATTAGACATTACTTGGCCACAGGTCTCATTAAGTTTAAATATTGTCTATATCATTTGCATGCTTACCCAAACTATCTCCACTAATAGACTCTACCTACCAAGAGAGATCAACAAGTCTTTGATAGGCTTAAAATGGGGTCTATAACGGACGCAGGTTTAAGTGAAGGCCATTTTGAGATTGGAGCTGGTGTGACACAATGGACAAACCTTCACACTACAAACTTCTTATTTGAACTTTAGGTAGCTTGGAGGCAATCTTGCTAGACTCCAAATTCCTTCTATCTTCTTGGCATTAATCTAGACCTTGATTGGAACAGTCTTTTGCCCCCACAAAAAGTTTGTTACCCAAATTTATTTCTTTTCTTCTTCTCCCTTTTCTTTCTTTTTATTTTTCTTACTCTTCCCTTTCTTTGAGCATTTTTATCATTTTGTCCTTCTTCCTTGTAGGACTGTCAAGTACAGAACTTTTAAGAACTGGATGGTCTTCCTCCTTTTTTTCTCCAATTTTGGTTGGGTTGGACCAATTCAATTCAAAATGTCCTTATGAACCAAATGGAAGCCTTTTGCTGCTTTAGATAAAAGAGAACTCAGTTGGCTTTCTGAACCGCCTTTTTAGGTTTTATCTTTTTTCTTTTCTTTTAGTCCTTTTTTCCTTTTGTCCTTTTTTCTTTTCTTTTTCTTTCTTTCTTTTTTTCTTTTCTTCTTCTCTCTTTTTTTTTTGGTTTGGTTCTAGCTAAAACAGAGCTGTCTTGTTTGTACCAACTTGGGTTTCTAATAATGGATGAGTGGAGTGACATAAATCTTCTTTAGCAGGGATAAATCATTTGTTACTCTGATGTTGTCTTGATATATTGGAGATATTAAGTGAACTTTGTCTTGATATATTGGAGATATTAAGTGAACTTCAACTTCCCTTATGGTCTTGAAAACTTCAATTACCCTTATAGTCTTGAAAACATAAACTACCCTTTTGGTCTTGAGAACATCAACTATCTTCATGGTCTTGAGAACTTCAGCTATTTTCATGGTCTTGACTATTCATTTCTTTCTTTTATCTTCTTGCCTCTTCACCTTAGTGATTATAAGACTTGTCAAAAGTATCACAATAGCTCAGGGTAGGTTATTGGGGTTTGTAAGCCAATGAAAAAAATGCTAAAATTTTATGAAGGCTCAAAGGGACAACTACGGATTGATATCTAATTGGGTGGATACTAGTTGTTGGCTAACCAAACAACGCCTAGATCATTTCTCTCTTAAATAAATAGAGTTCAATTTCACCTCAAAAGTTTGTCAAAGCATGTTCTAAGATTGACTAGGACCTAGACAAAAGTAATTATGTAGGAGCCCTCTCTAAGTAAGCATACACAAGTCAATGCTATAGAGCAATTCCCTCACCTAGTAAAGTCATTCAAGTCATGAGGCCTAGGCACATTAATTTATGAACATCAAGCTAGATTCCTCATCGGTTGAGCACCAAAATGAACAAAGACCAACAAAATTTTGATGAAAATAATTTATTTAAAGCAGGTTTAAGTTTGAAAAGCACAATAGTTCCAAAATATTAATGAAAGTAAGATTGAAAAGCAACATTCAAGCTAAGGAAAGTTCATTGAGTTT
The DNA here is from genome assembly GCA_947685225.1 of Garcia nutans. NCBI lineage: Eukaryota > Viridiplantae > Streptophyta > Magnoliopsida > Malpighiales > Euphorbiaceae > Garcia > Garcia nutans. The sequence continues at coordinate 57,099,922 of CANTUV010000024.1, forward strand.
AAGCTTCTTTTCCTTTCACATCTTCAATATTTCCATCTTGAAGGGATGATAAAACAAAATCTTCTTCGAATCCTTTTCCCACCATGAAGGTTGCTGGTGGAGGTACTCTGCTGAACCTTGGAAATGGATTATCTTTGGTGTTGGGCTTATCCAGCTCGGGCAACTTGCCATTATCAATTAAATTTTGGATTTCATGCCTCATCTTCATGCAATTGTCTGTTTCATGTCTAGGCCTTTGATAGAATTGGAAAAATGCACTAGTATCAAAGTTAGGTGGAAGAGGATTAGACAAAGGATGAGGAGTCAAGGGTTGTAACAATCCCTTCTTTTGTAGCTTATTGAGAACCCAAGACACTGGCTTCCCTAATTCTAAAAACTGCCTCATTCCTCCTTGACTAGTGGCATTAACATCAACTTCTTTTTGCATGCTTTGATTGCCCGAATGGTAGTTCCCTTTCTCATTCCTTTTTATTGAAAAGTGATTCTTCTCCCTTTCCCACTCTTTAATTTATAGACTAGCTTGGAGAAGATCTTTGAAGTCCCTTATAAGGGTGTGAGACAGCCTTTCATGGAGGTTGGGCAGGATGCCTCTCATGATCATCTTTATTTGATCAGATTCATCAGGCCTCTTCTTGAGCAAAGCGGCCTTGTTTCTCCATCTCTTCACATACTCCACAAAATTCTCATTTGTCCTGGACTCAACTTCCATTAAGGTAACTTCTATTTCAACATTATATCCATGTTGTTGGATGAAGGCCTTTTATAGCATATCACAATTCTTTTGTGCTCCATCATCTAAGGTATTGAACCAATTTTGGACAACAGGGTCTAATGAGAGCATAAAGTACCTTAGAGTTTGAGCCTTAGTAGCTCGGGCAGACTGCATAGCAGTGATATACTGCTTCACATGGAGATGGGGGTTTCTAGTACCATCAAACTTCGCAAAAGATGGCATCTTGACCTTGTGTGGAACTTCTTCATCTAGCTCAAATAGTTTGTCGATCTCGGACATTTCCTCGATTTTCAGTTTTTTCTCAAATTTCTTTTCTAAATTAGCAATCATCTTTTCAACATCAGATGTCTCGGTCTTTTCAATAGTTGCCTTCTCAACTACCTTTGACTCCTTTTTGTCTTGAGGATCTTGGTAGTATTGAGCCCAATCATCATCAACAATGATCACCTTATCATCATCAAAAGCTACTTCACCAATTTTAGTCTTCTCTTTGTCCTTTGACTTCTTAGTGCTAGCAGATGCTTCGGCGTGATTTTCTAAAATTGCAGTCAATTGGTTCTTCATGGTCTTAGCTAGGGCCTCTTTTATTTCTTCCATTTTGGCATTGAGGGCTTCATCCACCATTCTTTGAATTTTTTCGGGATCCATTATTTTTGGTGAGCAAGTGATTGAGTCGTTGCTACATTCTTCACTACCGGCGTAGGTCGGATTGTTATGAGCCTTTGAACTATCATAATCCAGGGTTGTGAGCCAGAGAGGATCAATGATATGAGATGCAAATGTATGCATGTATGTATGCATAAACAATCAACAAACAAGGATAATTAGGATGCTCCTTCTAACCTTATAACATCCACATACGAATGGCGAGTCTCTTTTCCTAGGTATATGGTTAACAAAATACCAACATGGGGTACCTTGTGTTCTCTAAGGCCCCGAGCCACTGTGAACGGGGATTTTTGCCCCCACTCCCGGTGGAATGGTTCTTGCAACTTCGGCACTGTTTAGGCTCAGGGCCTTAGAGAACACGGACCTAAGTTCGAAGAAAATAGAGTCACCACCCGGACGGGCCGGGAAAAAGAAGGGGGTGGATGACTCGATTCCTAAGGAATCCCCAACCCCCTAATGGGTTCGGAAAGTTCGGTACGTGTGAGGAAGGTGAGAAATGGCCCAACACCCCCACAACGCCCGGTTTATTGGAACCGGCCTCCCTTACAGGTCTTAATATTATAAAATTCTTAAATATAATAATATTATCCATATTACACACAACAATTGAAATAAAGCATCATTATATTAAAATCAAAGCAATGTCCAAGAAAAATAAAGAAATGGACACCCATCCGAGGATGGAAACATGTCCTTACATCATCCATCTCTAAGCTAAATAGGACACCCACCAAAAGGTAGAAACATGTTCTTTACATTGGTCTAAAATATAAAAGCAATTTAAATTACATAGAACTTGATTAATGAGGTTCCCAGAAAGTGGAAACATAACTCTTACAACATTTAGAAATCAAAACAAATTGATAGAAATAAATAACCATTCATCATAAATAAATCATTCATCAAAGATATTAAACATCAATCAAAATAGAAAATAAACATCCATCATAAAAAATTAAATAAATCAAGCATTGAATAAATAAATCAAAGCATATAATAAACTACATAATCAAATCTAAAGTTAAATAAAGCAGTAAATATATAATTTAGAGTTTGCATCTTAAAATAGGATTTTAGAATTTTAGTTACTAAATTAGGGCTTTGAAAAAAGGAAAGTTAAATACACGGACTCATAATATACAAATAAATATTGACCCCTTCGAAGAGCCCATACGGCAGTCCCGCTAGCCGGTTAGCGTGCAGGGGTCAAGGGGGCAACGCCCCAGAAAATTTTGGAAATTGGCTTCTAGGATTGTAAGTTTTGGTGTTGAAAATTAAGATTTTATGGTTTAGAATTTAGAAAATAGGGTTTTGGAATTTTGAGTAACTAATATTATTTTTTAGATGAATAATGCTACTGGACGTTCTAAAGATTTATTGTTTTGGATGTTTTATGAAAATAATTCTACTGTGATTTAAAATAAATTGGTTTGGTAACAGATTGTTATTTTGGTTTCACTATATTGGATTTGAATGTTTAGGTTTATAAGGTTTTAAGGATTAAGGTTAGGGTTTAGGAAAACTAGTGTTTATGGTTTTGGTTTTGAGGGAATTAGGGTTTTTAGTGTTTCGAAAAATATGTTTGGTTTTAGGATTGAAGAAAATAGTTTAGAGTTTTATAAAGCTTTTTGTGATTTTTAGAAACTATAAGGTAAGTTTAGAGTTTGTTAATAGAGTTTGGATATTTAACAAAGCATTTAGAAATTTGGAAGAGAATTAAAAGAAAACAGTTTAAGGTTTTTAAGAGCTTTTGGAAATAGGAAAAATGATTTAAGGTTTTTGGAAATAAAAGAGTATTTTTTAGGGTTTTTGGAAATAGTGGTAACAATTTAGGCTTTTATGGTTTTGAAGAAATAGGTTAGGGTTCTTAAGTTCTAGAAGAAACAGAATGAACGATTTAAGATTTTTTGGAAAACAAAGGAAACGAATTAGGGTTTTGAAGGTATTTAGAAACAGAAAAATGTTTATGTTATTGAAACAAAGATCAATGTTATTATGTGTTTATAAATCAAGGTTTTGTGTGTATAATCTTAAAAATCAAAGAAACAAAGCTACTATAAGAAAATAAAAAGAAATTAGAGATTCAAACCTCCATTCATTGGTTCCACCAAAAATTGTTTCTTAGATGAACAAGGACAAAGGCAAGTTGGTTGCCTTTGATGGATTGAATTGCTTGTTTGCTTCTCTCAAAAGTCCGATCATTAATCTCTGCCAAAAAGTTTTAAAGTCCGATCACTTTTTCTAAGTTTTTCCTTCACTCGATTGTCCTCCTCCTTCTGTGTGGTTTTTTAGTCTTATTTATAGAAGATTTATATGATTAATTCAATTTGTTTATGAAAACTATCATTAATTAGGAAAAGGAAACTGACACCAAATAGATTTTGGTTTTGAAAAAAATGCATCGAAAAAAAACTGCTGCAGAAAAATTTTGCTGGCGAAAAAAAATTGCTGCCGGCTGCTGTAAGCCCTGGCGAAAAAATATTGCGGGACGGGGCTGCGGGGCATTTCACTCGCAGGATTTTCCTCGAGCAAAATGGCAAATGCCCATAGAAAAATTATGCGGATGAAATGGCTTTGGCCATTTCACCCGACTTTTTCGGCGACAAAATTATTCGTCGCTGATTTTTATTTTTATTTATTTGTTTATTATTTTTATTTTTTATTTTTTATTAATTACTAAAACAAATATTATTTAATCAAGATAACACAAAAATTATTTTGGACTAATTAAAATATATTGGACCGGAATGGGTTAAAAATTAAGGGTCTACATAGTGGTTTAGGTTGTGTTTTGATGCAAGAGGGTAGAGTCATAGCTTATACTTCTCGGCAGTTGAAGCCGCATGAGCTTAATTATCCAACGCATGATTTGGAATTAGCAGCTATAGTGTTCTCTTTGAAGATTTAGCAACACTACTTGTATGGGGAGAAGTGTTTCATTTATACAGATCACAAGAGTTTGAAATACTTGGGGGTTCAGGGAGAGCTGAATCTTCGGCAGAGACGATGGTTAGAGTTAATCAAAGACTACGACTATTTGATTGACTGTTATTCTAGTAAGGCAAATGTTGTAGCGGATGCCTTGAGTTGGAAGTCTTTGGCAGGTTTTATAACACCCCTATACCCCGTATACGTACACAGCAAGCTAATACGATCGTAATATACGTATACTGAATATAAGTATGCCACGGTTTATTTAAACATACAAATAATCCCTTCCCAATAATATGAATAAATTTAAAACATTTAAAGAAAATTTTAAAAAGAAAAACAATAGATAAAATGTTTATTCAAAACGCAGCGGAACAATATACAAATATTTACAAATACATATACATCAAAACTCAAGTTTTATAAAATATAAAATATATACATGTTTGGCAGTATGTCTTTGATCTTTAAGCTTCACAATCAACACCTCAAGATCTAGACTCTACTCGGCCTAGATGAATTCTCCGGTTCTTCCCTGTTACCTGCGCGATAAACCATAATCGCTCTAAGCCAACGGCTTAGTGATACAAACTATAATAATATTATGTTTTGATGCAATGCCAATGTCACACAATCAATTCCATACACCATTAAAAAGAATGTTATACTTCAACATCTTACTTTCCTTAATGTCATATCAAACATTCATTCTCAATAAGATACTTATGCATTATGAGTAATCTCATTATTCATTGGTTTCACCATCCAAGAATCATATTGAAAACAAAGACAAGAATGGGCCCAAAGACACTAATATGCCATTCAACTTTTAGAGTTAATGTTTTGGTTTAATTATCACATTTATCATTATCATTATCCCAACTAGGCTTCAAGGATTTAAGTTCAACCAAGCTTCAAGGGGAACAAAGCATGCTAAGTATCAACCTAACTTGGCTTTAAGAACTAAACCCAACCTAGCTTCAAGGGTTGTAACATCTCAATTAGGCTTCAAGAACTAGACCCAACCAAACTTCAAGGGGAGTAAAACATGTTAAACTTCAACCCAACTTAGCTTCAAGGATCAAGCCCAACCTAACTTCAAGAGATTGTTACCATAGGCATGCCACCAACAACAAAACTCTGAACATTGAATAACACATTAGCCACACAATTCATTAATTATTTCATTATCAATTTCATTCTCATTTACTCATCATCACTTAGGCAACCATGCCTCAATCATCTCATTAGCATCATTATCATTTTTGCCAACAACCATGGCTCCATATCTCATCAAGAGAGTATATATATATCATCTAGGCAAACATGCCTCAATTATGTCATTTACATCATTATAACCAACCACATTGGTTTCACATCTCATTATATCTCAATTTACATTAATCAATTCACATTATACCAATCATAACATTTATCACATGAAGTAACAATGTAATCGATTACTTAACATGTGTACAATCAAACATGTTAAGTATCAAAATCATATAAATGCATGCAACTATGTAGCTTGTACTTACCTTAAGATAACTCACACCAATCTATACCCTTCCTCTTCCAAGAACTCTTCACCACTTAAGTTAAGGCAATTCAACCTCTTCACAACCTAAATCAAGAAGGAATATTACACATTAGATACTAAGACTAAGAACCAACTAGGGCAAAATCTATACATGACATGCTCAACAACACGGGCGTGTCCCTGACCGTGTCCTAAACTCACAACACAGAAGCTTTGACACGCTCAGAACCACGGGCGTGTCACTGAATGTGTAATACAGTCTGTCTCCCAGAAACATTGACACATCCAACAACACGAACGTGCTCATGGCCGTGTCAATTCTTCAACCACACAGTAGCTATGACACGCTCAGTGACATGGGCATGTCACTGGACGTGTAAATGCTACTGCAACACAGAACCATTGACACACCCAAAAACTTGGCCGTGCTCATGGGCGTGTCAGGCCAAAAATACAGATTCCGGCAACATCAACACTACATCCAACAAATCACTTTCTTTCACCATTTCCCACTTCAAACAAACTTAACTAAACACACCCAAAAACCATAATAAACTTGCAAAAACACCAAACAATACAAAACATACATCAAACACAAATCATAATCATCACCACAAACCCTAAACTCAACCACAAAACTATATCTTCCAACAAACTTACTCTTTCCTTCAATTCAACCCCAAAACTCAAAATCAAATGAATCAAACACTCTTAAACACACCACAATCAAACACACTCCTATTAACAACAATCATCCATCAAACTCAAACACAACTTCAAATAAAACAAAGGAAAACAAGAGAGAGCTTACCAACAATAATAAAGTTCTTGAATTTTCAACTTGGTTATTTGAATCACCTTTCAACTTTAAGCTTGGAACCCAAAACTCTCTTTTGCTCTCTTGTCTTGATGATGTCCGGCCAACAAAGAAAAAGAAAAGAAAATGAAGACAACAAGTCAAACACTTATCTCTTTAAACCTCCACCAAGTCATTTTAATATTAAAATAATCCAAATTAATCTCTTCCATTCATAATTTCCTTATTAATTAATTCCATAAATCATAACATAAATATCTTCTTCCATTAACTTTCTTTGACTTTGACTTGTGTATATGTTGTATATATTTTCATATACACAACATATACACTCTCTCTATAATTCTTCTCACTTCCCAAAGAATCATATACATTCAATCCAATTATAACAATAATATCAAAACTTCTAGGGCATACTTTGGGATATTACAATTCTCCCCCTCTAAAAAGAAATTTCTCCCTCGAAATTACCTGATATTAAGTCTGAAACAGTTGAGGATATTGATCTCACATTGCTTGCTCACTCTCCCAAGTTGCCTCTTCTCTACCATGATTCTTCCAAAGAACCTTCACCAGTGGCACTTCCTTATGTCTCAACTCTTTCACTTCATGTGCCAAAATAGCAACTGGTTCTTCTTCAAATGTCAGATCCGAACTCACCTCAATAGATTCAACTGGCAAGATATGAGATGGATCTGATCTATACCTCCGCAACATAGAAACATGGAATACATTATGAATTCTATCCAACTCAGGTGGCAAGGTAAGACGATAAGCAACTGGCCCCACTCTTTCTAAAACTTCATATGGTCCAATGAAATGAGGACTTAGCTTCCCTCTTCGACCAAATCTCAATATTTTTTTCCAAGGAGACACTTTCATAAAGACTTTATCTCCCACATCAAACTCTATATCTCTTCTTTTTAAATCTGAATAAGACTTCTACCGATCTGAAGCTGCTTTCAACCGATCCCGAATTATCTTCACTTTCTCTTCAGTTTCTTTAACCAAATCAGGACCAATTAACTTGCCCTCTCCAATTTCATTCCAGCATAAAGGCATTCTACATCTTCTACCATACAATGCCTCAAATGGTGCCATGCCAATACTAGATTGATGACTGTTGTTGTAAGCAAATTCCACAAGTGGTAAAAATCTGTCTCAACTTCCAAAAAAATCAATGACACAACTTCTTAACATATCCTCAATAATCTGTATCACTCTCTCTGACTGCCCATCTGTCTGTGGATGAAAAGCAGTGCTAAAGTGCAATCGAGAACCCAAAGCCCCATGTAAACTCTTCCAAAACCTCAAAGTAAACCGGGGATCTCGATCAGACACTAAAGAAATTGGGACTCCATGCAACTTTACTATTTCACATATATACAGTTCAGCTAATCTTTCAAGAGAATAGTCCATCCGAATTGGAAAAAAATGAGCTGTCTTAGTTAATCGATCAACAATCACCCAAATAGCATCATGCCTCTTCTGAGTCAATGGCAATCTAGACACAAAATCCATTGTCACTCTCTCCCATTTCCATTCAGGCACTGTTAAAAGTTGAAGTAACCCTGTTGGAACTTGATGCTCAGATTTTACCTTCTGACACGTGAGACACTTGGATACAAACTCCGCTATGTCTCTCTTCATACCAGACCACCAGTAGTGCTGTTTCAAATCATGGTACATCTTTGTACTACCCGGATGCATAGCAAAAACCGATTGGAGTGCTTCCTCTAAAATAATCTTTCTCAAACTATCATCATTAGGAACACACAACCTATCCTTGAACCAAAGGCTACCATCACTTTTTATATAGAAATTTTGGCTCTCCCCATTTTGGCAATCTGATACAATCTTCTGAATTTTCTCATCAACTAATTGAGCCTCCTTAATCTGATCCAACAATACTGTTCTCAACTGCAACTGAGCCAATAATGCACCATCATCACATACTTCAAAATTAGCATGCAACTCTCTCAACTCAATAAGCAACGAGAGCGAATAAACAACCAAACTTGCCAAAGACTTCCGACTCAAGGCATCAACAACTACATTTGCCTTACCGGGATGATAATCAATCAAACAGTCATAGTCTTTAATCAGTTCTAACCATCGCCTTTGCCGAAGATTCAGCTCCTTCTGAACACCCAAATATTTTAGACTTTTGTGATCCGTAAAAATAAAACAATTCTCCCCATACAAATAGTGTCGCCAAATCTTCAAAGCAAACACTATAGCTGCCAACTCCAAATCATGAGTTGGATAATTAAGCTCGTGCGGCTTCAACTGCCGAGAAGCATAAGCTATGACTTTACCCTCTTGCATCAAAACACATCCTAAACCATTATGTGAAGCATCACTGTAAATCACATATGGTTTATCTTCCACGGGTAAAGTAAGAACAGGTGCTTGAGTCAACATTTCTTTCAACTGCTCAAAGCTAGCTTGACACTGATCCATCCACACAAATCTAACTCCCTTCCGAAGCAATCTGGTGAGTGGAGTAGCTATCAAAGAGAAACCTTTCACAAACCGTCGATAATAGCCTGCCAAACCCAGAAAACTTCTAACTTCAGTTACTGACTTTGGTGGACTCCAATTCAAAATAGCTTCAACTTTACTTGGATCAACTCTTATACCATCTGCTGAAACTATATGACCCAGAAAAGTAACTTGGTCAAGCCAAAACTCACACTTCGACAGCTTAGCATACAACTGCTTCTCTCTCAGGATCTGTAATACAATCCGCAAATGCTTGTCATGCTCTTCTACATTGCGCAAATACACCAAAATATCATCGATGAAGACCACCACAAACTGATCCAAATAGGGCCTAAACATCCTATTCATCAAATCCATAAAAGCTGCAGGTGCATTCTTCAATCCAAAAGGCATTACAAAAAACTCATAATGCCCATACCTTGTGCGGAAAGTTGTCTTAGGAACATCTTCAGCTCTAACCCTCAACTGATGGTACCCGGATCTCAAATCAATCTTGGAAAACACTGCTGCTCCCTTCAATTGATCAAAGAGATCATCAATCCTAGGCAAAGGATATTTATTCTTAATAGTCACTTTGTTCAATTGCCTATAATCAATGCATAACCTCATAGTACCATCCTTCTTCTTCACAAACAACACAGGAGCTCCCCAAGGAGAAACACTGGGGCGAATAAACCCTTTATCCAACAACTCTTGTAACTGCACCTTCAACTCTCTCAATTCAGCTGGTGCCATTCGATAAGGAGTGATAGAGATGGGAGTGGTACCAGGCAACAAATCAATACCAAACTCCACCTCTCTCTCAGGGGGTAACCCTGGCAACTCCTCAGGAAACACATCCGAAAAATTTGCAACTGTGGTTATATTATTAAGTTGAGAACCCATTGCTCTAGTATCTACCACATGAGCAAGATAAGCATCACACCCTTTTCTAATCAACTTCCTAGCTGCTACAGCTGAAACAAATAAGGATGCAAGTTGTCCTGCTCACTAGATACCATCACACTCCTTCCATCACTGGTTCTCAAAGTGACACACTTCTTTTGACAATCTACCACAGCCCCATGCTTAGACAACCAATCCATGCCTAAGATCAAATCATATTCTTTAAAAGGCATTTCAATTAAATCACCAAGAAACTCCTCACCTTGCACCACAACAGCACTATCACGATGCGCCCTACTCACCACAACACTATGTCCTAAAGGATTTGTCACTAAGACATCAAATCCTAAGGACTCTGAATGCAATTCAGACACAGGCAAGATAGATGCACTAATGTATGAATGAGTAGATCCTGGATCAATCAAAGCAAGTACTGAAATGCCAAATAAAGAAAATGTACCCGCTATAACTGTTGAAGCATTTGGCTACCTCTGTATCACATATACCCTCTGAGAAGATCCGGCCTCATCTGGCCTACTGCCTCTGGATGAAGATCCTCCTCTCTGACTAAACCCGGGTCTACCACCTCTACTGAAACCTCTACCCCCTCAACCACCTCTACTGACACTGGGTCGAGAAACTACAGTATCTGTTTGCCTATCATCTTGCATCTCCGGGCAATCTCTAATAAAATGATATGGTGACCCACATTTAAAGCATACTCCGGATACACCAGTCTTCCAACAAGCACTGTAATATCTCAATGTGTGCCCTAGAAGTTTGGATACAATTGTTGTTTGTTTGAATTATGTGTATATGTTATGTTGATAAGAAAAGAAATTGAAAAGAGAATGTTTATGTATTGTTTAAAAAGGAAAGTAATGTGTAGAGAGAAAGTGTGTATGTTGGGTATATTGTTATATATATAACATATACATTAGTCAAAAGGGATGGTCAATGGAAGAGGATATTTATGTGTGATATGTGAAATTACTTTAATGGGCATATAAGTGACAAAGGTTAAGTTAAATGGATGAGGGCATTTAAGTAATTGCTCATGTAGAATTGCTTGGTGGAGATTTAAAGAAGAAGAGAAGTTTGACTTGATTTTTATTCCTTCTCTTCTCATTTTTGGTGTGGCCGACTACCAAAGGAAAGAAGGAGGAAGAGAAGTGTTCTAAGTTCTAAACATCAATTTGATGGGAAAATCAAAGGATCAAGTTGGAGATTTGTGAAATTTCTTCAATTGAGGTAAGTACTCTCTTGTTTATCTTTGTTATTTTTGAAGTTATGTTTGAGGTGGGTTGTGATGTGTTGAGATTATGAATAGGTGTGTTTGAGATGAGTTTATAAGTGTTGAGATTGATTATAAGTTAAAAAGGTTGGATTGATGTTGGTTTTGGTTTGAAGATGATAAGTTAAGAGTGATGCTTGGTTTTAGGGTTTTGAAATGGTAGATGATTAAATGGATTGTTAATGTATGGTTAATGTGAATATTGTGTTAAACATGCAAAATAAGTGTTAATGACTTTGATAACATCCATTTGAATGAGTTTATGTTGTGTATATTGTGTTTTTATTCAATCAAAAGAGAGTTGACCATAGTTAGGGTTTGAATACATGAGAGACACGGCCAAACCAAGGAAGAGACACGGCCAACCTAAAATATTTTTGAGAGACACGGCCAAGTCCATAGAAATTTGGCCGTGTTTGGTGATTTTTGGAGAGGACACGGCCGTGTCCCTTGCCCATGTTGGCTTCTGTTGTTTTTGGTTGAGAGGCTTTTGGTTGAGAGACACGGCCATAAGCTTGGCCATGTCCCTTGAGTGTGTTGGTTACTGTGTTTGGTTTTTGCTCTTCTTACATGATTGAGATTGAACCTACATTTGATGATGCATATGATACTAAATGAACAAGGTTATGTATTATATACATTGTGAATCTTGTGAATGGTAATGTGTTATATGAATAATGTACTTTCTAATGTTATATCTATGATGCTATATGTAAAATGTGAAGGATATGATGAAGTAATTGATTATGTATAGCTTGATGGGAGTAGTTCTTGAAGGTGAAAGCTATAATGATCATCCAAAAAGGTATGTGCAATGCAATTTATTATGATTGAAATGAAATAGAGGGATATGTTGTTTAGATGACGATGAATTTAAGATACATGTGCAATGAAACTGATTATGTATGCTTGAATGATGAAGTGTATAATATGAATTGAGATAAAATGTAATGTGAAGCCATTGTGTTTGGCTATGATGATATATGTATTATGTGAAGCCATTGTGATTGGCTTTGATAACTCAAATGTGATGTGAAGCCATTGTGATTGGCTATGATGATTCAATTGAAAGACATAAGGCATGTTTGCCTAATTGATGATGAGAATTGAGAATGAAATTGATAAATGAATTGTGTAGCTAATGTGTTATTCCATTTTCAGAGTTTGTTGTTGGTGGCATGCCTAATAATAGTAACAATCTCTTGAAGTTAGGTTGGCTAAAGCCTTGAAGCCTAATTGAGATGTTACAACCCTTGAAGCTAGGTTGGATTGGTTCTTGAAGCCAAGTTGGGTTGATACTTAGCATGCTTTGTTCCCCTTGTAGCTTGGTTGAACCTAAATCCTTGAAGCCTAGTTGGGATAATGATAATGATAATGTGATAATAAAACCAAAGCATTAACTCTGAAAGTCGAATGGCATATTAGTGTCTTTTGGGCCCGAGTCTGTCTTTGTTGTCAATATGATATACAAATGTTGAAACAAGTGAGATCTATGGTTGACTTTGTTGGAAATGTGATTCATGATTGGTGAATTGTGAGTAATATAATGTTATGAAGTATGATGTGTAATGTGTATATTGATATATTGATTGTGAGTATTAATGATGGATTGTGATTGGAGATAATGATATGTATATTATAAATGGAATTAGTCGAGATATATGAAAGGTACAATTCAAAAGGAAAAACATGATAAGATATTAATGGTATATGAAAGTGATATTTCATTATATGTTAGAATTTCTATAATGTATGTTTATATTTTAGATTTGTACTACTAAGATTTTGGGCTTAGCCCGGATGTGTAATCGCGCAGGTGACTAGGTGGAAGATATGAAGTCTTTCGTTATGCCACGAGAAGAGTAGGAGTTTGTCGAGACCAACTAGAGGGTGATGCATACATGTATAATTTTTAATTATGATGTATTTCTGACAAGAGTATATTTATATGTATAAATGAAGTTTGGATAAATATAAGATTATGATATATATGTAAGATCATTAAAAGTATAATAATTTTGTAATTGTTCTTTAAATTTATGTATTGTGGTTTGAACTCTATTAAAGGTTTTAAAAATGTTTCGAAAAGTGACATCCTTATACTTTATATACTTACTGTATGTATACTAGGTGTATGTATAGTACTTATATGGAGTATTGGGGTGTTACAATTATTTTGGTATCAGAGCTTAGGTTCAAGATTCTTGGCCTAAGTGAAATTAAAAAGAAAAAGTTTTGAAATGCTTAAAATGAATTAAAATGAAGAGTTTTGAAATACAATTGGTAATACATGCATATGCATTAACACCTAGGTTGGTCTCGGATGTGGCATTATATGATTTGTAGTGTATCTGTGTTATATGAGATGGATGCTAGTGTGTGAATGATGTTTTACATGAAAGTAAAGCTGGAGAAAGAAATGATATGGAATTTATATAAGATTGATTGATAAAATTTATGCAAGTAAAGTGAATTGTTAAATGTGTTGAAGTATAAATGTAATATCCTCATATATGGTCTAGAAGTTTTGATTATGTTGTTGATGTTGTTGTTATTGTTGTTGTAGTGATATATTGGATTGAATATATATGTGTTAAATTGCAAGAGAAAAGATTTTTGGAAAGTGAATGCTTGTGTATATGTGTTTTGGGGAAAAGAATTAGGGTTTAGAGAGAATGGTATATGTTGTGTATATGATGATATATATAATATATAAATTGGTCAAATGAAGAGTCAATGGAAGAGATATTTATTTGTGTTGAGTGTGTAATTACATATAAGGGCTTATATGAAACAAAAAGTTAGTTATATGATTGAGGGTATTTTGGTAATTGCTTGGATAAGATCACTTGGTGGAGATTAAAAGCAAAATTTGACTTTGCTTCTTCATATTTTCTTCTTCTTTTCCATTGTGGCCGGCTCCTCCTTAAACAAAGGAAGCAAGAGGCAAAGAGAAGATCTTGTTGAGTGAAGCTCAAATTGAAGAAAGATTAAGTGATCAAGTTGGTGATTCAAGAAGTTTTGTAACTTTGGTAAGTTCTCTTGTGATTTTTGTGCTTATTTGAAATGATATTTGAGTTTGATAGACTTTTAAGAGTGTGTTGGTTGATTTTGAGATGTGAGAAGTGTTTGAGTGAGTTGATGATGGATTTTGAGTATGGATGGAAGAAAAGAGTAAATGGTTGGAAGAGATGATGTTGTATATGTGGTAAGGGTTTTGAGATGATTTTGTGTTTGGTGTTTGATGTGGGTTTTGGCTTGTTTTGGGTGTGTTGCAAGTTTGAGATGAGTTTTGAGTATGTTTTGTTAAGATTATTTGAAGAGGATGTTAATGTATAGAAGTGTGTTGTTGAGTGTATGGTTGTTTTTGATCGGAGTCTTGATTTGTGGCCGGACACGCCCATGAGCACGTCCAGGGTTTTTAGGCGTGTCAATTGTGTTGGAGGCAGTAGGTTTGACACGACCAGTAGCACGCCCGTGTTATTGAGCGTGTCATAGCTACTGTAAGATTTGAGAATTTACACGCCCAGGAACACGCCCATGTTGTTGAGCGTGTAAATGTTTCTGTGTTGTGGAGTTAGGGCACGGCCATGAACACGCCCATGTGGGTGAACGTGTCAGGGTTGAGGTTTGCCCTAATTAATTCCTAATTGGATTATCTCTTATGTATCCCTAAACAAGTATATGCTATTACTTTTGATTTAAGTCTTGAAGATAGTGATTGATCATTGATCTAAGAGATTAAAGAATCTTGGACAAGGAAATGTTAGGAGTTGTATGAATTGTTAGTAAAATAAGTACAAATCTTGTATTATTGCATTGTTGCATATGATGATAATGGCAATGTATATGATACTATGTGAACAAGTGATATTTCATGTATTGTGACTCATGTGATGAGTAATGTGTTTGGTTATGTTATATCAATAATGCTATATGTATAATCTGATGGAATAAAATGCCATTGTGATTGGCTATGGTAACTTATATGTGATATGAGGCCATTGTTATTGGCTATGATGAGAGTTGAGAATGGAAATGATAATTAAATAATAAATGATTTGTGTGGCTAATGTGTTATTCCATTTTCAGAGTTTGTTGTTGGTGGCATGCCTAATAAGTGTAACAATCTCTTGAAGTTAGGTTGGATTGAATCCTTGAAGCCTAATTGAGATGTTACCACCCTTGAAGCTAGGTTGGGTTGGTTCTTGAAGCCAAGTTGGGTTGATGCTTAGCATGCTTTGCTCCCCTTGAAGCTTGGTTGAACCTAATCCTTGAAGCCTAGTATGATATTGATAAATGTGATGATAAAACCAAAACATTAACTCTGAAAATTGAATGGCATATTAGTGTGTTTTGGGCCCATGCTTGTCTTTGTTTAGTGTTGATTATGAATGATTAAATGAATACTAATGAGGTATATAATAAGATGTTGAAATATGATATGTTTATTTATGTTGAGTTATGAAATGTAAAGGTATGTTGTTAGCTTTGCATATATGATGTTACATGTATAATATGGATTGAGAATTGGCATTGCATTGCATTAAAGCATAACATTAGCATGAATTATCTTACTAAGCCGTTGGCTTAGCGCGATAGTGTTTGATCGCGCAGGTAATAGGGTTGAACCCGAGAGCTCTTCGAGACCGAGTGAGAGTAGACAGTGAAGAGTTGATTTTGGGAACTTAAAGATCAGAGGAGACTTGCCAATCATGTATAACTCTTTTATATTTTGTAAAGTAATGATTTTAATGTACATATGTGTATATTTGTAAATATGAAATTAAATGTTTTCATATATGTAAATATTTGATAAATTCCGCTGCGTAACAACTAAATGTATCTATATATATATCTATTTAGTTTTGTATTACAAGTTAACTACTTATCTTTATATAATGTATACAATTGAAAAATTATGGTATCATTTAAAATGTTGTGAATGTTAAAAAAAAATCCGTAGCATCTCTATGTTTAGTGCATGTATACTACATTGTGGTGTTTGTAGGGTGCATGTATTGAATATAGGGGTGTTACAATTGTTTTGGTATCAGAGCCTAGGTTTGAGATTCTCAACCTAGGTAAAATGTAAGAAAAAGACTATTTTGATTTTAAAAAGTGGTTTTTGAATAACATATATGTTTGGGATTGGCAATCTCTGATCTTTAATAAGAAGTATTCTACTGTGTTTGCAGTGTTAGGTTGTGATGGATTCCCACTCACGCCAGTCAGTTGAGGGTAGTGCTGAGAGTATTGTCCCTGATGATGGAGTTAGGGTTGTTAGTGCTGAGGAGGCACTTGCTTCGGTGTCGGGTAGACCAGTTGGTGAGGAGGTTCCACCAGCTTGGGTTAGGCATGTGGTAGAAGCTTTGAGGCAAGCACCAGTGCAACCAGTGCCACCACCCCCTCAGCCTATGGTACCAGTGAGGCACTATGATAAACTAAGGAAGTATGGAGCGGAGGATTTCCTTGGTACTACTGATCCAGCTGTAGCAGAACAGTGGCTTGACAAAGTACAGAGGATCTTTATTCAGTTGCAAGCCACCTCGGAGGAAAAGTTTGATTATGCAAGATCTTTGCTACAGAAGGATGCATATGACTGGTGGAGGACAGTGCCCCATTCTATGGATGATCCACCAACCTTGTCATATGCGGATTTTCTGAGAGAGTTTGAGTTGAAGTATACTCCTAGGGAGTACAAAGACATGAAGAAGATGGAGTTCTTAAGCTTGAAGCAAGATAGCAAGACTGTAACTGAATATGAGGTTGAGTTTATTAGATTGAGCCATTATGCTGGTGGCATTATAGCTGATGAGATAGATAGATGCCGGAGGTTTCAGGAAGGATTGAGGCCCTCTATCATGTGCTTAGTGGCTGGATCTAGATATCACGATTTCTCCCAACTAGTGGCAGCAGCTCGAAGTGTAGAGCGAGCTCAAGTTATTGCAGCTGCTTCAGAGGAAGAGGTCAGAGTGAGAAGGCCCCAGTTTGAGGCAGGGTCTTCTTCTGTTAAGAGAGGTAAAGGAAGCTTTGCTCCTAGAGTTAGTAGGAGTCAGAGGTCAGCTGGTAGGTCAGTACAGTTACAGAGGCAGAGATTTAGACCTGCAGCTTCAGTGGCAAGTGCTCCGACCCCTATGATTCAGAGATCTACCCTACCCATCTGCATTCATTGTGGTAGGCCACATGGTGGTCCTTGCTGGAAGACTGGTGTAGCAGGGGTTTGTTTCAGATGTGGATCACCAGATCACTTTGTTAGAGATTGTCCTGAGAGGCAAGAACAGATGTCAGTTGATACTGCAGCTTCTCGATCTAGTGTGAGGGGAGGTCGAGCAGGCAGAGGTAGCAGCAGGGGAGGCAGATCTGGGTTCAGTGCTAGAGGAGGTGCTACATCCTGGGAGAGTAGACCAGAGGAGTTTGGATCTTCCCAGAGGATGTATGTTATGCAGAGGCAGCCAGATGCATCGGCAGTCATAGCTGGTACTTTTTCTTTATTTGATACTTCAGTACTTGCTTTGATTGATCCGGGTTCCACACATTCTTATATTAGTGCATCTGTTTTGCCTGTATCTGATATGCATGTTGAGTCCCTAGGATTTGATGTGTTGGTGACAAATCCGTTAGGGCATAGTGTGATTGTGAGTAAAGTGCACCGAGATAGTGCAGTGAGGGTGCAAGGTGAGGAGTTCCTTGGAGACTTGATTGAGATGCCATTTAAGGAATATGATGTGATTCTAGGTATGGACTGGCTATCTAGACATGGAGCTGTGGTAGACTGTAAAAGGAAAATTGTTTCTTTGAGAACTGTTGATGGTAGAGAGGTGATAGTATCTAATGAGCAGGAACAGCTAGCCTCCTTATTTGTTTCAGCTGTTGCAGCCAGGAGGTTGATTAGAAAGGGGTGTGAAGCTTATCTTGCTCATGTGATAGATACTAGAGTGAAGGGTTCTTCCATTGATAGTATTGCCACAGTTGCAGAGTTCCCAGATGTATTTCCAGAGGAGTTGCCAGGGTTACCTCCTGAGAGAGAGGTGGAGTTCGGTATTGAATTGTTGCCTGGTACCACTCCTATCTCTATTACTCCTTATAGAATGGCACCAACATAATTGAGGGAATTGAAAGTGCAATTACAGGAGTTGTTGGATAAAGGATTTATTCGCCCCAGTGTTTCTCCTTGGGGAGCTCCTGTGCTATTTGTTAAGAAGAAAGATGGTACTATAAGGTTGTGTATCGATTATAGGTAATTGAACAAGGTGACTATTAAAAATAAATATCCTTTGCCTAGAATCGATGATCTCTTTGATCAATTGAAGGGTGCAGCTGTGTTTTCTAAAATTGATTTGAGATCTGGATACCATCAGCTGAGAGTCAAGGCTGAAGATGTTCCAAAGACTGCCTTTCGGACCAGGTATGGGCATTATGAATTTCTAGTTTTGCCTTTTGGTCTAACGAATGCACCCGCAGCTTTTATGGATTTGATGAATAGGGTGTTCAGGCCCTATCTGGATCAGTTTGTAGTGGTCTTCATCGATGACATTCTGGTGTATTCGCGGAATGAAGAGGAACATGATATGCATCTGCGGATTGTGTTGCAGATTTTGAGAGAGAAGCAGTTGTTTGCCAAATTGTCGAAGTGTGAGTTCTGGTTGGATCAAGTCGCTTTTCTTGGTCATATAGTTTCAGCAGAAGGCATTAGAGTTGATCCGAGCAAAGTTGAAGCTATATTGAATTGGAGTCCACCCAAGTCGGTGACTGAGGTTAGAAGTTTTCTGGGTTTGGCAGGTTATTACCGGCGGTTTGTGAAAGGGTTTTCTTTGATAGCTACTCCACTCACCAGATTGCTTCGTAAGGGAGTGAGATTTGTGTGGACAGATCAGTGTCAGACTAGCTTTGAGCAGTTGAGAGAAATGTTGACTCAAGCACCTGTTCTTACTTTACCTGTAGAAGGAAAACCATATGTGATCTACAGTGATGCTTCACATAGTGGTTTGGGGTGTGTGTTGATGCAGGAAGGTAAAGTTATAGCTTATGCATCTCGACAGTTGAAACCGCATGAGCTTAACTATCCGACCCATGATTTGGAGCTAGCAGCCATTGTGTTTGCATTGAAGATTTGGCGACACTATCTGTTTGGTGGAGAAATGTTTTATCTACACTGATCACAAAAGTTTGAAATATTTGGGTGTTCAAAAAGAGCTCAATCTTCGGCAGAGAAGATGGTTGGAATTGATTAAAGACTACGACTGTTTGATTGATTATCATCCAGGTAAAGCAAATGTTGTTGCTGATGCCTTGAGTAGGAAGTCTTTTGTAATATCCTCATTTATGCCCTAGAAGTTTTGCATATTGTTGTTGTTGTTATTGTTATAAATTGGATTGAATGTATATGATGGGATAAGAAAAGAATTAGGGTTTAGAGAGAATGGTATATGTTGTGTATATGATGATATATATAACATATAAATGGGTCAAAGGAAGAGTCAAAGGAAGAGAGATATTTTTGTGTTGAGTGTGTAATTACATATATGGGCTTATATGAGACAAAAGGTTAGTTTTATGGTGGAGGGCAATTTGGTAATTGCTTGAATTGAATCACATGGTGGATATTTAAAGAAGGTTTGACTTTGTTTCTTCATCATTTTCTTCTTTCTTTCATGAAGTGGCCGGCTCCTCCATAGACAAAGGGAAGCAAGAGGTGAAGAGAGGTTCTTGATGAGTTGAGTTCAAAATTGAAGGAAGTTTAAGTGTTCAAGTGTTGATTCAAGAAGTTTTAACTAAGGTAAGATCTTTCCTTTGATTTCTTTCCTACTTTTGAAGTGGTATGGGAAGTTAATTAGGGTTTGATGATTTGATGATGAGATGTGTTTATGATTTATTCTCAAGTGTTGAAATGGAATTAAAGATAAGAAGCTAGGTTGGTGTTGGTGATGGAAGAGTAAGAGTGTGTTTAGTGAATTCTTTTTCTGTTTTACAATTAGTAAAGGCTGTGACTTGTATGATTTTTAATTAATTATAGAAAAATGTTCTTGAAGTGAATTTTTGATATGTTGTGCCTCTATAAGTCTAGAATGACTGAAAAATATGTTGATTCGATTTTGGATAGGTTATGAGTTTAGAAAGATTATTTTTATTAGACCTGTTCCAGCAGGTACCTTAACTGAGACAGCTCTATTTCAGGATTTTTAATAAAATGTAGAAAAATCATATTCAATTGAATTTTGGATATGTTGTTGCTTAGTGAGTCTAGTATTTGAGAAAAATAATTTGGAGTTTGTCGAGACCAACTAGAGGGTGATGCATACATGTATAATTTTTAATTATGATGTATTTCTGACAAGAGTATATTTATATGTATAAATGAAGTTTGGATAAATATAAGATTATGATATATATGTAAGATCATTAAAAGTATAATAATTTTGTAATTGTTCTTTAAATTTATGTATTGTGGTTTGAACTCTATTAAAGGTTTTAAAAATGTTTCGAAAAGTGACATCCTTATACTTTATATACTTACTGTATGTATACCAGGTGTATGTATAGTACTTATATGGAGTATCGGGGTGTTACAAGCACCCCCATGGGGCCTACCACAGTGAACACATACAGGTGGAGTAGACCTCTGAACTACTGAGGTCGGGGCACTAGCTACTAGACTGTCGATCTCTGCCTGACTGCCTCTGACTCCTACTGATCCTCGAAACAAAACTTCCTCTACCCCTCTTCACAGATGAAGACCCTGCCTCAAACTGGGGTCTCCTTACTCTAGTCTCCTCCTCAGAAGCAGCTGCTGTAATGCTCTGCGCTCTCTTAACACTTCTAGCTGCTGCAACAAGCTGAGAGAAATCCTGGTATCGAGAACCAGCCACAATGCACATGATAGAGGGCCTCAATCCCTCCTCAAATCTTCTGCACCGATCTATTTCATCAGAGATAATTCCCCCAGCATAACGACTCAATCGGATGTACTCAATCTCATATTCTGTCACCGTCCGGTTGTCTTGCCTCAAATTTAAGAATTCCATCTTCTTAATATCTTTATACTCCCTCGGAGTATATTTCTGCTCAAACTCCCTCATAAAATCACTATAAGATAGTGTAGGTGGATCATCCATGGCATGAGGAATCGTCTTCCACCAGTCATAGGCATCTTTCTGTAGGAGGGATCTGGCATAGTCAAATTTCTCATCTGAAGTAGCTTGCAACTGGATGAATATCCTCTGCACTTTATCCAACCACTGCTCAGCCACTGCAGGATCAGTAGTGCCCAATAAATCCTCAGCCCCATATTTCCTCAACTTATCATAATGTCTTACTGGCACCTGAGGCTGTGGTGGTGGTGGCTGCACTGAAGCTGGCCTCAATAGTTCTATCACATGCCTTAACCAACCCTGCGGAGCCTCCTCTGCAGCTGATCTCTCTGGCACAGAAACAGGTGCCTCACTCACTCTATCAACTCTAGCTCTATCTCTACTCTCTCCTGGAGCTACACTCTCAGCACTTCCTTCTACAGTCTGACGTGAATGGGACTCCATTACTACCTATATCTGCAAACACAGCAGAATATTCCTCATTAAAGATCAAAGACTGCCATACCAAAACATGTATTTTACTCAAAAACCCATTTTAAAAATCAAAATATTCTTTTTCTTACAATTGACCTAGGTTGAGAATCTCAAACCTAGGCTCTGATACCAAAACAATTGTAACACCCCTATACCCCGTGTACGTACACAGCATGCTAATACGATCGTAATATACGTATACTAAATATAGGTATGCCATGGTTTATTTAAACATACAAATAATCCCTTCCCAATAATATGAATAAATTTAAAACATTTAAAGAAAATTTTAAAAAGAAAAACAATTGATAAAATGTTTATTCAAAACGCAGCGGAACAATATACAAATATTTACAAATACATATACATCAAAACTCAAGTTTTATAAAATATAAAATATATACATGTTTGGCAGTATGTCTTTGATCTTTAAGCTTCACAATCAACACCTCAAGATCTAGACTCTACTCGGCCTAGATGAATTCTCCGGTTCTTCCCTGTTACCTGCGCGATAAACCATAATCGCTCTAAGCCAACGGCTTAGTGGTACAAACTATAATAATATTATGTTTTGATGCAATGCCAATGTCACACAATCAATTCCATACACCATTCAAAAGAATGTTATACTTCAACATCTTACTTTCCTTAATGTCATATCAAACATTCATTCTCAATAAGATACTTATGCATTATGAGTAATCTCATTATTCATTGGTTTCACCATCCAAGAATCATATTGAAAACAAAGACAAGAATGGGCCCAAAGACACTAATATGCCATTCAACTTTTAGAGTTAATGTTTTGGTTTAATTATCACATTTATCATTATCATTATCCCAACTAGGCTTCAAGGATTTAAGTTCAACCAAGCTTCAAGGGGAACAAAGCATGCTAAGTATCAACCTAACTTGGCTTTAAGAACTAAACCCAACCTAGCTTCAAGGGTTGTAACATCTCAATTAGGCTTCAAGAACTAGACCCAACCAAACTTCAAGGGGAGTAAAACATGTTAAACTTCAACCCAACTTAGCTTCAAGGATCAAGCCCAACCTAACTTCAAGAGATTGTTACCATAGGCATGCCACCAACAACAAAACTCTGAACATTGAATAACACATTAGCCACACAATTCATTAATTATTTCATTATCAATTTCATTCTCATTTACTCATCATCACTTAGGCAACCATGCCTCAATCATCTCATTAGCATCATTATCATTTTTGCCAACAACCATGGCTCCATATCTCATCAAGAGAGTATATATATATCATTTAGGCAAACATGCCTCAATTATGTCATTTACATCATTATAACCAACCACATTGGTTTCACATCTCATTATATCTAAATTTACATTAATCAATTCACATTATACCAATCATAACATTTATCACATGAAGTAACAATGTAATCGATTACTTAACATGTGTACAATCAAACATGTTAAGTATCAAAATCATATAAATGCATGCAACTATGTAGCTTGTACTTACCTTAAGATAACTCACACCAATCTATACCCTTCCTCTTCCAAGAACTCTTCACCACTTAAGTTAAGGCAATTCAACCTCTTCACAACCTAAATCAAGAAGGAATATTACACATTAGATACTAAGACTAAGAACCAACTAGGGCAAAATCTATACATGACATGCTCAACAACACGGGCGTGTCCCTGACCGTGTCCTAAACTCACAACACAGAAGCTTTGACACGCTCAGAACCACGGGTGTGTCACTGAATGTGTAATACAGTCTGTCTCCCAGAAACATTGACACATCCAACAACACGAACGTGCTCATGGCCGTGTCAATTCTTCAACCACACAGTAGCTATGACACGCTCAGTGACATGGGCGTGTCACTGGACGTGTAAATGCTACTGCAACACAGAACCATTGACACACCCAAAGACTTGGCCATGCTCATGGGCGTGTCAGGCCAAAAATACAGATTCCAGCAACATCAACACTACATCCAACAAATCACTTTCTTTCACCATTTCCCACTTCAAACAAACTTAACTAAACACACCCAAAAACCATAATAAACTTGCAAAAACACCAAACAATACAAAACATACATCAAACACAAATCATAATCATCACCACAAACCCTAAACACAACCACAAAACTATCTCTTCCAACAAACTCACTCTTTCCTTCAATTCAACCCCAAAACTCAAAATCAAATGAATCAAACACTCTTAATCACACCACAATCAAACACACTCCTATTAACAACAATCATCCATCAAACTCAAACACAACTTCAAATAAAACAAAGGAAAACAAGAGAGAGCTTACCAACAATAATAAAACTTCTTGAATTTTCAACTTGGTTACTTGAATCACCTTTCAACTTTGAGCTTGGAACCCAAAACTCTCTTTTGCTCTCTTGTCTTGATGATGTCCGGCCAACAAAGAAAAAGAAAAGAAAATGAAGACAACAAGTCAAACACTTATCTCTTTAAAACTCCACCAAGTCATTTTAATATTAAAATAATCCAAATTAATCTCTTCCATTCATAATTTCCTTATTAATTAATTCCATAAATCATAACATAAATATCTTCTTCCATTAACTTTCTTTGACTTTGACTTGTGTATATGTTGTATATATTTTCATATACACAACATATACACTCTCTCTATAATTCTTTTCTCTTCCCAAAGAATCATATACATTCAATCCGATTACAACAATAATATCAAAACTTCTAGGGCATACTTTGGGATATTACAGGTTTGACTGCTTATTCACTCCCATTGCTTGTTGAATTGAGAGCGTTACATGCTAGTTTTGAATCATGTGATGATGGTGCTTTGTTAGCTTATTTGCATTTGAGACCGGTGTTGTTGGATCATATTAAAAAGGCTCAGTTGGCTGATGAGAAAATTCAAAAAGTTATGTCGAATTGTAAAAAGGGGGAGAGCCGAGATTTTCTTGTGAGAGGTGATGGCAGTCTTTGGTACAAAAATAGATTGTGTGTTCCTGATGATGCAAGATTGAGAAAGATAATTTTAGATGAAGCACATCAGTCGGCTTTTGCTATGCACCCTGGGAGTACCAAGATGTATCATGATTTGAATCAATATTATTGGTGGTCAGGTATGAAGAGAGACATAACAGAGTTTGTATCTAAATGTCTCACTTGTCAGAGAGTAAAAGTCGAGCATCAAGTTCCAATAGGGTTGCTCCAACCTTTATAAGTGCCTGAATGGAAATGGGAACATGTGACAATGGATTTTGTGATTGGTTTGCCATTGACTCAGAGGAAGCATGATGCCATCTAGGTGATTGTTGATCGGTTTCTCTTGAAAAGTTAGTTGAGCTGTATATTAGTGAGATAGTGAGATTGCATGGAGTCCCAATTTCTTTGGTGTCTGATCGAGATCCCCGGTTCACTTCAAGGTTTTGGAAGAGTTTGAATGCTGCTTTAGGTTCTCGATTGCACTTTAGCACTGCTTTTCATCCTCAGACAGATGGGCAGTAAGAGAGAGTGATACAAATTTTAGAGGATATGTTGAGAAGCTGTGTCATTGATTTCTCTGGAAGTTGGGACAAATTTTTGCCATTGATGGAATTTGCTTATAACAACAGTCATTAGTCCAGTATTGGAATGGCACCTTATGAGGCATTGTATGGTATGCAGGATGCCTCTATGTTGGGATGAGGTTGGAGAAGGTAAGTTAGTTGGTCCTAATTTAATTAAAGAAACGGAAGATAAAGTAAAGATAATTTGGGATCGGTTGAAAGTAGCTTCAGATCGACAGAAGTCCTATTTAGATTTGAAGAGGAGAGACATAGAGTTTTGTGTTAGAGATAAAGTATTTTTGAAAGTGTCTTCTTGGAAGAGGATTTTGAGATTTGGCCACAAAGGAAAGCTGAGTCCTTGTTTCATTGGACCTTATGAGGTATTGGAGAGAGTTGGACCAGTGGCTTATCGACTCACTTTGCCGCCTGAATTGGATAGAATCCATAATGTCTTTCATGTCTCTATGCTACGGAGGTACAGATCAGACCCATCTCACATTCTGTCAATAGAATCAATTGAGGTGAGTCCAGATCTGTCTTATAAAGAAGAACCAGTGGCTATTTTGGCACATGAAGTGAAAGAGTTGAGAAATAAGAAAGTGCCACTTGTAAAGGTTCTTTGGAAGAATCATGCTAAGGAAGAGGCAACTTGGGAGAGTGAGCAAGTGATGCGAGACCAGTATCCCCAGTTGTTTTAGATTTAAGATCAGGTAATTTCGAGGATGAAATTTATTTATAAAGGGGGAGAATTGTAATATCCCAAACTATGCCCTAAAAATTTTGGAATGATTATTGTTAAAATTAGATTAAATGATATAAAGTATATTTATGTTTAAGTTGTAAGAGAGGAAAAGAGAATTGTGTATAAGTTGTATATATAGAGATATATACAACATATACAAGTCAACTAATTAGTTGGTCAAAAGAGATATTAAATTATATTAGGATTAATTGAAATTGAATTATTAAGTGGATGATGATATTTATGATTATTTTATTATTATAATTGCTTGGTGGATATTAAAAGAGAGATTTGTGTGGTTAGAAGAGTTGAATGGTTCACTTTACTATCATCTTCTTCCTTTTCCTTGTGTTTAGCCAGCCACCACCATTAACAAGAGGGAAAGAGAGATTTTGTTCTTCCTAACTCAAGATTGAAGGGTGTTTCAAGTGATCAAGTTGGAATTCTAAGGGTTTTCATTACTTTTGGTAAGTTTTCCACTTGATTCTTTGGTTTTCTTTTGAGTTTGTGTTTTGAGCTTGGTGTATGGTTGTTGTTGATATGTGTATGTTTGATTGTGGTGTGTTTGAGAGTGTTTGGTCTTATTGACTTGGATTTTGGGGTTGGTTTGAAGGAAATGTTAAGTTTGGTAAAGGAAAGCAAGAGTTGTGTATTGTGTATGTGTTGAGTTGTGATGATGGTTGTGATTGTGTTTTGATGTATGCTTTGAGTTGTTTGATGTTATACAAGTTTAGTATGGTTTATTGATGGTTTTGGGTAAGATTGTTTGGAGTGGAAAAGGGTTAAGTATGATGTTTGTTGGATGTGGTGTTGTTGGTGTCGGAATCAGGATTTTTGGCCCGACACGCCGATGAACACGAACAAGTCTTAGGGCGTGTCAATGGTTCTATTTTCTAGATGGGTGACACGACTAGTGCACGCCCATGTCACTGAGTATGTCACAGCTTCTGTGTTGGAGTAGTATTAACACGGCCAGTGACACGCCCATGTCACTGAGCGTGTCATAGCTTCTGTGTTGTTGGTGGATTGACACATCCAGTGACATGCCCATGTCACTGAGCTTGTCATAGCCACTGTTTTGGGGGAGGATTGCCACGTGCAGTGACACGCCTATGTCACTAAGCTTGTCAAAGCTTCTGTGTTGTGAGTTTAGGGCTTGGTCAGGCACATGCCCGTGTTGTTGAGCGTATCATGTGTAGAGGTTGCCCTAGTTAGTTCTTATCCTTATTTTCTTATGTGTATCACTAAGTGAGTGTGTATAATCACTTTTGGATTAGGTTTTGAAGAGATTAAGTTGCCCTAATCCAAGTGTTGAAGGATTCTTGGAAGAGAGTTTGGAATTGGTGTGTGTTGCTCTTAGAGGTAAGTACAAACCTTACATGGTTGCATACATTTACATAACTTTGGGACTTAACACATTTGGTTATAAATGTGTTAAGTAATCTATTACATTGTTGATACATTTAATTAATGCTATGATTTGCATAATGTGAAAGATAAAATGATCATTCACAATGTATGTACAATGCAATTGGTTATATATACCCCAATGATGAGATGTGAAGCCATTGTTGTTGGCTATAATGATGCAAATGAAATAATTGAGGTATGGTTGCCTAGATGATTATGAGAAAATGAGAATGGAATTGATAATGAAATAATGAA
Source organism: Garcia nutans (assembly GCA_947685225.1). Classification (NCBI taxonomy): domain Eukaryota; kingdom Viridiplantae; phylum Streptophyta; class Magnoliopsida; order Malpighiales; family Euphorbiaceae; genus Garcia; species Garcia nutans. The sequence goes on from CANTUV010000024.1 coordinate 57,127,812, forward strand.
AGAATTGTGTGCCTAGTATGTTATTCAATTTTTAGAGTTTTGTTATTGGTGGCATGCCTAAAAGTAACAATCCCTTGAAGCTGGGTTGGGCTTGGTCCTTGAAGCCAAGTTGGGTTGATGCTTAGCTCCCCTTGAAGCTTGGTTGAGCCTAGTCCTTAAAGCCTAGTTGGGATGTTACATTTGAGATGTTTCTCATTGTGATAATGATTCGCCTACGGGCTTGATTAATGTGATTATTGAACCAAAATATTAACTCTAGATGTTGAATGGCATATTAGTTTCTTTTGGGCCCATGCTCGTCTTTGCTTAAATGCGAATCATGAATGATGAAACAATTGAATAATATAATGAAATCTAATGTTATGAAATATGATATTCTTGTGTATTGTTTCTAATTCTTAAAAGTATGACATTGGCATTACATTGAATCATATTGTTATTGTGGTTTGTACCACTAAGCCTATGGCTTAGCGCGATTGTGGTTCATCGCGCAGGTGACAGGGTAGTTCCGGTTGAATTAGAGAGTTCAGCTAGACCGAGTTGAGTCTAGGCTTGTGAAGTGTTGTTTGTGAACTTCAAGATCAGAGACGAACTGCCAAACATGTATAAACTTTATATATTGTAAATATTGATTTTGATGTATATATGTATGTACCACTACATTTTCCGTTGCTTAATAAATAAATATTTTATCGGTTATGTTCTATAATATAAGTTAACTGTTTTAAGTTTTGTCATAAGGAATGTTTGTTTAAACTAGACCGTGACATTTTTGTATCCAGTATATGTATATTACAAATATGGGTGTATGTGATGTACGTATATTGGATGTAAGGGTGTTACATTGCCAAAATAATATTTTAGGGGTTTACATCAATCCGATTAGGGTTTTCTATAACACCCTTCTATACATATACATATAATATACCCACATCCAGTATATGTAAAATGCGCATATATGGTATAAAAATGTCATAACTCTGTTTAATAAAAATTTTCTTATTCCCCATTTGTCAAAATATTTTGTACATATATAAGAATATATAAAGCCTAACATTACTCATTTATAAGAAATCTTCCTGACAATTTACAATATATATATATATATATATATATTTGTGCTCCAAAAATATAATATCAAAAAGTACTATAACATAAAATATATACATGTTGGCAAAATGGCTCTGTTCTTGATGTAGCAACACGCTCCAATCTCAACTAACACAAGCCTACACCCGATCTGGTCTAGTAGAACTCTCCAGCTCTACCAGATCACCCCTGTCACCTGTGTGATGAGTTACAATAGCTCTAAGCCATAGGCCTAGTGGTACAAACTTTGATAATAACAAAACTTAAAAACAATGCTGATGCAAAATATTAATATGTTATGCCATAATATGACATTCAAGTTCACTTAGTAACTCACACAAACACATACACAAGCATGGGCCCAAACAAACTAATTCATCATTCAAATTTTAGCGTTACTGATTTGGTCCATAATGACACCATGTGTCTAGCCCCGAAGGCAAATTATATCATAGTGATGCCAAGCGTCTAGCCCCGAAGGCAAATAATATGACAGTGACGCCAAGTGTTTAGCCCCGAAGGCGAATATTGAGGATAACCTCATAGGCATGCCACCAAACACAGAACTCTAAAAATTGAATAACATACTAGGCATACAGTTATTTCACATTTTCCATTCTCAATTCCTTTCTCATTTTCCCATTTTCTCATTCATATTAATGTTATTTCATTTCAACATTTCATCACATCATAGGATATTTCATAATGAAACCACATTACCCAAACACTTTGGGTCATTTTCACATTTTGCATATATTTCACATTCTATTCAATCTAGCCATTAACAATGGCTTTTCACAATGCATAATAATGCATACATAACAATTCACATGTTTTAGCACCATGTTCATGAATACTTAATGTATCAAGTAACTTAACACATTTTCAATCCAAAATGTGTTAGGCCAAATGTAATGCAATCACATTCCATTTATCAAGAGTTTGTACATACCTTAGAAAAGCACTCCAAAACAAGCTTTAAAACTCCCTCCAACCTTCTCTTCAAAATTGCCCTTCAATACTAGGGTTGGACAAACTACTCTCTCTCAATGTTTAAGCCAAATGTGATCATAAACAACCATTTAATATCACATTCTAAGGCATTATCAAGATCAAACCATTTAAATTAGGGACTACAAATGAAAGATAAAGAAAAGAGTTATTTTGGACAATATCCTCAAGTAAAACATCCAACAACATGGGCATGTTAATGACCATGTCATTAACTCACTCATACAAAAGCTTTGACACATCCAATGACATGGGTATGTTACTTGCCGTGTCATTTATTCTGCCTCATAGAAACATTGACATGCTCAACAACACGAGTGTGTTCATGGTTGTATCAATTATTTTGCCTTACAGTAGCTAAGACATGGTTGTGTTACTGGTCGTGTCATCAATGTTGAACTCATCACCATTGAGATGCCCAATGACATGGCCATGTCAGGCAAAATTTTGCATTTCGTACACTTAATCATTTCAACACAATCACTTCCAAACTCAACTTAAATTCAATCACTTCTTATATTCAACCTTAAAATCAATCTTAACTACTCACAATAACTTCATACATACCCAAATAAGGTATTAAAACACACTACTACACAATCCCAAAATCCTAAATACCATGTTCTTCCATAGAATTCCAAAGAACTTACAAAAATAATAAAGAAACTTACCAATTGATGAAGAATCCTCAAAAACTCCACTTGAATCCTCGAACTTCCTTCAATCTTTGATGTATGGAAGAAGAAAGCTCTCATTTAGCCTCTCTCTCTCTAGCTCATGGCAAAAGGAACAAAAGAAGAAGAAGAAGCAAATATCAACTTCTCTTTCTTTCCATCCTTATCTATATATATTAATTATTTTATATTTTAACTTTTACTCTTTTTATATGTATTGTATATGTTAGGTATATGTTTTTGTCATATTTACTTCAAATATATTTCAAATATACACTTTACTTTTTCACTTAAAATTCTTTCATTTTCTATTTAATTCATTTATTTAATTTTTCTAATTAAATTTAAATTTATTTTATTTAATATTCAAAAATTAGGGGTGTTACAATTCTCCCCCTTTAAGAAAATTTCATCCGTGAAATTATCTGCTATCAACTCTGGAACTACTGGGGATACTGACTCCGCATCAGTTACTCACTCTCCCATGTTGCCTCCTCAATGGCATGATTCCTCCAAAGGGCTTTCACAAGTGGTACTTCCTTATTTCTTAACTTTTTCACTTCTCGTGCCAAAATTGCTATTGGTTCTTCTTTATAGTCAGATCTGGGCTCATCTCAATAGAATCCACCGATAAGATATGAGATGGGTTTGACCTATACCTCCGAACCATAGAGACATGGAAGAAATTATGTTTCTGGTCTAACTCAGGCAGCAAAGCCAATCTGTAAGCCACTGGTCTAACTCTCTCTAAAATCTCATACGGTCCTATGAAACGAGGACTAAACTTTCCTTTACAAACAAATCTCAAAATCTTTTTCCATGGAGATACTTTCAAAAATACTTTATCTCCCACATTGAACTCTATATCCTTCCTCTTCAAATCTGTATAGGATTTCTGTCGATTTGTAGCTACTTTCAGATGACTCTGAATCAATTTCATTTTCTCTTTTGTCCCCTTAATTAAATCAGGACCAACCACTTTACCTTCTCTAGCTTCATGCCAACACAAAGGTGTTTTGCATTTCCTGCCATACAAGGCCTCATAAGATGCTATCCAAATACTGGATTGATGACTGTTGTTATATGCAAACTCAATAAATGGCAAAAATTTGTCCCAACTCCCTATGAAATCAATGATACAACTCCTCAACATATCCTTTAAAATTTGTATCCCTCTCTCTAACTGCCCATCTATCTAAGGATGGAAAGCAGTACTAAAATGTAATTGAGAACCCAATGCATCCTGCAAACTTCTCAAAAATCTCAATGTAAACCAGGAATCTCGGTCCAATACTGAAGAAATTGAAACTTCATGTGACTTCACTATCTCATTGAAATACATCTAAGCCAACCTCTCAAGTGAGTAAACCATCCAAACTAGAAGAAAATGAGTTGTCTTCATCGTTTGATCAATAATCACCCAAATTGCATCATGAGTCTTCTGGGTCAAAGGCAATCCAGTCACAAAATCCATCATCATTGGCTCCCATTTCCACTCTGGTACTGACAATGGCTGAAGTAATCCTGAAGGAACTTGGTCCTCAACTTTCACTCTCTGGCAAGTGAGACATCTGGACACAAATTCTGCTACGTCCCTTTTCATACCTGACCACCAATAATATTATTTCAAATCTTGATACATCTTGGTATTACCAGGGTGCATAGCATAAAATAACTAATGTGCTTCCTCTAATATCATCCTCTTCAATCCTGCATTATCAGGAATTCACATTCTATCTTTATACCATAGACTGCCATCATCTTTGACATGAAAGTCTTGACTCTCCTCCTTTTGGCAATCTAACATAATCTTTTAGATCTTCTCATCTGCTAATTGGGCTTCCCTAACTTGATCCAACAACACTGGCCTCAATTGCAATTGAGCTATTAATGCACCGTCATCATAAGACTCAAATCTAGCAAGCAATGCTCTCAACTCAATAAGCAACGAAAGTGAATAAGTAGTCAAACTTGCCAAAGACTTTTGACCTAAGGCATCAGTAACAACATTTGCCTTGCCAGGATGATAATTAATCAAATAGTTGTAGTCTTTAATCAACTCTAACCATCACCTTTACTGAAGATTCAGCTCCTTCTGAACACCTAAATACTTCAAACTCTTATGATTAGTATAAATGAAACACTTCTCCCCAAACAAGTAATGTCATCAAATCTTCAATGCAAAACCTATGGCTGCTAACTCCAAATTATGAGTTAGGTAATTCAACTCATGTGACTTCAACTGTTGAGATGCATAAGCAATAACTCTACCCTCCTACATTAGAACATAACTTAAACCACTATGTGAAGCATCACTATATATCACATATGGTTTACCTTCCACAGACAGGGTAAGAACAAGAGCTTGAGTCAACATCTCCCTCAGTTGCTCAAAACTCGCCTGACACTGATCTATCCACATAAATCTAACTCCTTTCTGAAGTAATCTGGTGAGTGGTGTAGCTATCATAGAAAAACTCTTCACAAACCGGCAATAATAGCCTACCACTCCTAGAAAACTTCTAACTTCTGTCACAGTCTTAGGTGGACTCCAATTCAAGATAGCCTCAACTTTACTCGGATCAACTCTAATACCCTCTGCTGATACTACATGGCCGAGAAAAGTTATCTTATCGAGCCAGAACTCACACTTAGACAACTTAGCATACAACTGCTTTTCTCTCAAAGTCTGTAATACACTCCTCAGATGCATGACATGATCCTCCTTATTACACGAATACACCAGGATATCATCAATGAAGACCACCACAAACTGATCTAAATATGGTCTAAACATCCTATTCATCAAATTCATAAATGCTGCTGGTGCATTCGTCAATCCAAAGGGCATCACCAGAAACTCATAATGCCCATACCTCATGTGAAAAGTTGTCTTAGGTACATTAACATCTCTAACTCTCAACTAATGATATCCTGATCTTAGAACAATCTTAGAGAATACTGCTGCTCCCTTCAATTGATCAAAAAGATCATCTGTCCAAGGTAAAAGATACTTATTCTTAATAGTCACCTTATTCAATTGCTTATAAACAATACATAATCTCAAAGTGCCATCCGTCTACTTCACAAACAAAACAAGTGCTCCCCATGGAGACACACTACGGTGGATAAATCATTTATCAAGCAACTCTTGCAACTTCACCTTCAACTCCTTCAATTTTTTAGGTGCCATTCGATAAGGGGTAATAGAGATAAGAGTGGTACCAGGCAACAAATCAATATCAAACTCCACCTCTCTCTCAGGAGGCACCCCTGGCAACTCATCAGGAAAAATATTTGGAAACTCGGCAACTGTAAGTATAATGTCAAGCTGGGATCCTGTAACACCTTGATACTCCATATAAGTACTATACATACAGTAAATATATAAAGTATAAGGATGTCACTTTTCGTTACATTTTAAAAACCTTTAACAGAATTCAAACCACAATACATTAATTTAAAGAACATTTACAAATCATTATATTTTTAATGATCTTACATATATATCATAATCTTATTTTTTTTTATCAAAACTGCATTTATACATATACATACACTTTTGTCAGAAATACATCATAATTAAAAATTATACATGTATGCATCACCCTCTAGTTGGTCTCGACAAACTCTTACTCTTTTCGTGGCATAACGAAAGGCTTCATATCTTCCTCCTAGACACCTGCGCGATTACACATCCGCGCTAAGCCCGAGAGCTTAGTAGTACAAATATAAAATATAAACATACATTATAAAAATTCTAATATATAATGAAATATCACTTTCATATACCATTAATATCTTATCATGTTTTTCCTTTTGAATTGTACCTTTCATATATCTCGACTAATTCCATTTATATTATACATATCATTATCACCAACCACAATCCATCATTAATACTCACAATTAATATATCAATATACACATTACACATCATACTTCATAACATTGTTTTATTCACAATTCATCAATCATAATCCATCACTAACACTCACAATCAATATATCAATACACACATTACACAACATATTTCATAACATTATATTACTCACAATTCACCAATTATGAATCACATTTCCAACAAAGTCAACCATAGATCTCACTTATTTCAACATTTGTATATCATATTGACAACAAAGACAAACTCGGGCCCAAAAGACACTAATATGCCATTCGACTTTCAGAGTTAATGCTTTGGTTTTATTATCACATTATCATTATCATTATCCCAACTAGGCTTCAAGGATTTAGGTTCAACCAAGCTTCAAGGGGAACAAAGCATGCTAAGTATCAACCCAACTTGGCTTCAAGAACCAATCCAACCTAGCTTCAAGGGTTGTAACATCTCAATTAGGCTTCAAGGCCTTAGCCAACCTAACTTCAAGAGATTGTTACTATTATTAGGCATGCTACCAACAACAAACTCTGAAAATGGAATAACACATTAGCTACACAATTTATTTATCAATTTCATTCTCAATTCTCATCATCAATTAGGCAAACATGCCTTATGTCTTTCAGTTGAATCATCATAGCCAATCACAATGGCTTCACATCACATTTGAGTTATCATAGCCAATCACAATGGCTTCACATAATTCATATATCATCATAGCCAAACACAATGGCTTCACATCACATTTTATCTCAATTCATATTATACACTTCATCATTCAAGCATACATAATCAATTTCATTGCACATGTATCTTAAATTCATCGTCATCTAAACAACATGTCCCTCTATTTCATTTCAATCATTATTAAAACATTTATCATAATAAATTGCATTGCACATACCTTTTTGGATGATCATTATAGCTTTCACCTTCAAGAACTACTCCCATCAAGCTATACATAATCAATTACATCATCATATCCTTCACATTTTACATATAGCATCATAGATATAACATTACAAAGTACATTATTCATATAACACATTACCATTCACAAGATTCACAATGTATATAATACATAACCTTGTTCATTTAGTATCATATGCATCATCAAATGTAGGTTCAATCTCAATCATGTAAGAAGAGCAAAAACCAAACACAGTAACCAACACACTCAAGGGACACGGCCTGTGTCTCTCAACCAAAAACCTCTCAACCAAAAGCAACAGAAGCCAACATGGGCAAGGGACACGGCCGTGTCCTCTCCAAAAATCACCAAACACGGCCAAATTTCCATGGACTTGGCCGTGTCTCTCAAAAATACCTTAGGTTGGCCGTGTCTCTCAAGTATACAAACCCTAACTATGGCCAACTCTCTTTTGATTGAATAAAAACACAATATACACAACATAAACTCATTCAAATGGATGTAATCAAAGTCATAAACTCATTTAGTTTGCCCCCTGCTTGAATGATCTGAAACCTTAGTGAAAGAGAGTGAAAAGCAATAAGACTTAATTTTTGAGATGGTTGAGGTTTTGGGTTCTGGACCCGGTTCGAGTTCTGGACTCAAGGATGATTCTAGATTCTGGACCTAAGGAAAATTTGGGTTCTGGACCCGGCTCGAGTTCTGGACTCAAAGATAATTCTAGGTTCTGGACCTAAGGATAATTTGGGTTCTGGACCCGGTTCGAGTTCCGGACTCCAGGATAATTCTAGGTTCTGGACCTAAGAAAAATTTAGGTTCTGGACCCGGTTCGAGTTATGGACTGAAGAATCATTCAAGGTTCTGGACCTAAGGAAAATTTGGGTTCTGGACCCGGTTCGAGTTTTGGACTCAAGGATAATTCTAGGTTCTGGACCTAATAAAAATTTGGGTTCTGGACCCGGTTCAAGTTCTGGACTCAAGAATAATTCTAGGTTCTGGACCTAAGAAAAATTTGGGTTCTGGACCCGAGCTAAGTTCTGGACTTAGAAATAATTCTAGGTTCTGGACCTAATGGTAAACTTGGGTTCTGGACCCGAGCTAAGTTTTGGACTTAAAAATAATTATAGGTTCTGGACCTAATGGTAAACTTGGGTTCTGGACCCGGTTTGAGTTCTGGACTCAAGGATAATTCTAGGTTCTGGACCTAAGGAAAATTTTGAGTTCTGGACCCGAGCTAATAAAAAAGTTTGGCTAATTTTTAGACATGTGTCTTCTTATTGCCCCCTGAGTGTAAAAATATTTATATACCTGCAATTATTTGAACGATTAAAATGAATAAATGAATTTACTATTTATTTACTGTGTAGTCACGGTTCATGCACTATTTACTATTCATAAATAGTAAATTTACTATTTGCAAATAGTATCAAATAGTATTAACTATTGGAAAAAGTAATTTTACTATTTATCAATAGTAATACTATTTATAAATAGTAACATTTACTATTTATCAATAGTAATACTATTTATAAATAGTAAAATGTACTATTTATGAATAGTAAAAATTCCTATTCATGAACAGTTTTGAATTTGTTTTCTTTTGCTTGCTGTTCCTCTATAAAAGGCCATTAATCCTTCATTTCATTTCACAATTTCAATTTTAATTTTGTAATTCTCTCAAATTTCTTTTCAATTTCAGCACATATTTTTCAAAAACATTGCATGCTTCGAGGTCGGGGACTCATTCTAATGCCGAGTTATTGGAGTTTATTCGGCATCATGAAGACGGAAATCTAGATATACTGGCCGGGATGCCGCTCCATCACAGTTCCAACCAAAAGAGCGAGGTAATTACTTTTTCCCTTTCTTTTTTTTTATATATTTAAATATTTTTTATTTTTTTATTTTTTTATTTTTTCTCTTATTATTATTATTATTATTTTTGTTATTGTAAAAAATAAATTAATTTAAATAGAGAAAATAACACGTACTTACCTGGTATTAACATATCTGGGTCTGTGTTAGCATGATCGTTGTGTCGTTCAGGCTAGAGGGTGTATTTATATAGCCCGACAATGGTATGATGTAGTGCCTTCTCGGGTAAGGCGGATTATCCGAGATTGCGGCTTTGAGCAGTTCATCTTACAATTGCCGTCCGAAGAGTATCAGATAGACCAAAGCGAAGTCCAGGCGCTTGCAGAGCGATGGCTGGATACAACTCACACTTTTCACTTGCCCATTGGGGAGATAACAATTGGTCCAGTCGATTTTACTGCTATAACCGGCCTTCAATATGATGGTGTTTCGGTTCCTCTGACCAATGAAATCTTAACATTTGAAGAAATTCAGGAATTAATTGGTATTGAACCATCATATAAAGGGTCTTTTAAGATAAAAATTGAGCCAATTCACAGTTATTGGAATAACTACGAAGGTCGGATTGGCAGAAACAGGGCCAAACAGTATGCTCGAGGATTTTTGTTATATCTGCTCGGGTCGACCATTTTAGGTAGCACTGAATCATCCATTCACTTGTCAGTGTTGAGTGCCCTTTTTTAATCTCAGAATGGTACCATCTTCTGGCTGGGGTGAAGCTGGTCTCGCATGTCTTTACCATGGCCTTGATAAGCTTTGCCGAAACAAGAGTTCTTTTGTTGGCTTAATGGTGGTTGTCGAGGTATTCTTTCTTTCACCAATGTCTTTTCCACTCTTTTCTTGCATTAATGTGATCTTTATTATTATTGTAGATATGGGCATATGAACACAACCTTGTGAGGGTACCCGACATTTCCTGAGAGAGAATCGGGTATCCGAGATTAAATTACTGGTTGTCCGATCGTGTGGATGTTCCCGGATCTCATCATGTGCATACTCATCGCTTTGTGTTGAGCCACTTAACCTGGGATCAGGTAAAATAACATTAGTATGCTTTAAATTTTATGTGAAAGTTTTACTTACCTTATGTTATCCTGTAGGTGAATTTGGCCTGGTGGAATCCAGAAGAGCGAGCAAACTGGTCTCCTTTGATGAGGGCTGCACTGTCTTTCTAACATTATCGCCGAATTATTGCTGGCCTAGTATCTAGTGGCTGGTTTCTTGGGGAGAGAGTTTATGAATGGTTTCTCGGTCCAGATCAGTGGAGGTTTCCGATGCAAATCCCAAAATATACTTTAAATATTATGTCGATGCCGGAGGATGCACGGTGGTCAGCCCGGTGTGGTTATGATGCCGATCGGGTCCATTTTATGCCCATTTTATTCAAATAAGACTCTTGAACTTTGATGTATCTCATGTTGGTGTGCAGGAGATTTTCAATGAAAATGAGGGTAGAGATGAGGAGGAACATCACGGAGATGCAGGAGAGTCTATTCCACATCTTGGGGCCAGTTCTCCTTAGGTAAAACTTTTACCACTTTTCCATTGCAACTGCTTTTCCTTTCTTTGATTCTTTAATGATTGTTGCAGATTGTTGGCTCATTTGATCATGAGGCTGGACCTTCTTTCACTGCCCCTTCATTTACTCATTCTAGCCCACCGGATATGCCATCTCATCCGCAGGGTATTGATATGAACTACCTGGTATGTTCCTTATTTCATAATTGTTTATGCTGTATGTATGCATGATTATGTATGCTCTTACCTTTTTTCCTCTCGGCTCACAGCGGATGCTCGAAGAACAAAATAAGAAACTTCAAGAAGAGTTGGCTGCAAGTCATCAGTAGGCTTCTCATTTTGAAAGTTTATATCATCAATCCGAACAAAATTTCCGTAACTTCCGATTTCGAGGGATGAGGGATCCCAGCGCTTCTTCATCAAGAGGCCCCCAGACTGATAAACATGAGATGCTTTCATCTGCTTCTGATGAAGACCATGACAAATTGAAACTCCAAGGTAATAGGGGTTTTAGTGCTTCTACTTCGGATGATCCCGGGATGAGTAATTTGCCGGGTTTTGGTGCTCCCGCTTCGGGCGGACTCAAGAAGAGTGATTTGCCCCCTCCTCCAATAGGAGACGATTTTTTCAAGTATTTATTTGGTGACCAACCACCACCCTCTTAGTGATATGTAAATATTGTAGCAATTGTAAAATATTTTACAATAATGAAAAATATACAATTTTCCTCTTTACTGTAAACCTTATTTTTTTTTGTTACTGCAAATTTTTTTTTTATTATTTTTTCTATTACAATACATTAATTTACATCCACTTCTTTTGTTAAACCAAATCAAATGTGGTAAAGAAAATTCATTGCCACTTGCTTTCCCTATGCCATATGTTCTTATCCTTTCCCATCATCTTTTCCATTTCACTTTTGAAAAAGGTTTGTTCCCTCTATATAAATCACCCTTCATGCCATATTTTAATTCATAAACCAAAAATCTCCCTCTTTCAATGTGAAGACCCTTTTAACAATTTTGGTTCTCCTTTATTCATCAACCATGACCGAGCACCATTTAAAGAAAATAAAAATTCTATTTAAGAATATGGATGCCATCCATTGGAAGCAAATTTCATGGTCAAAGCTTAACATTTTAAAATGTTTTCAAAATGTCAAATTGGACCACTCCTTCTTACATGTCGTGGCTTCCTTTTGGGATACGGATTCTAGGGTATTTAGAATTAATGGCTTTGAAATATGTCCCTTGACTAAAGAGTTTGAGGCCGTCCTTGGATATCCAAATAATCAACAAATGGCGTTACCCACATTGATTTCCAAGACTCAACAGAAGATGCAGATGTTATTTCAAATTCCAAAACCCGAAGTTCTTCGGTTGATGAGAGGTGAAAAAATTCTACTTGCTCCTTCGATTGACTTTTGTTTTTCTCATTTGGCTCCTATTAAGGTATGGGGATGCATGCTTTGTCTTTGCTTGCTCAGCCAATTCTTGATTGTTTCTTCTGACACCTATATTGACCCATGAATATTGGATATTATGGACCAAATGGAAGGGGGCTTGTCGCCGGTACCTGTGATCTTAGTCGAGACCTTAGTTGGATTAGACCGATTTAAATCAGGATTGTCAAGGAGACTAACTGGGAGTCCGTTGCTGCTTCAGGTAATTACTAAACTGCCCTTTCGGGTTTTCAATTTAGGTTTTCGTTTTTCTTTTTATTGCTCTAACTTTTGCCTAGTCTGCCCATGCGGGTTTTCGGAACTAGCGAGCTGTCCTAATTTTTGCCTAAGTTTCCCTTACAGGTTTTCAATCTTAGTGGACTCTTTTTTTTTACTTAATTTTTCTTCATAGATTTGGCTTTAGGAGCGTCTTTGTTTGCTTGATATTCCCCCCATGGATTTTATCAGATACCCGCCACGTCATCATTCTGCTAGGAAGCTATTCCATTCTGCTTCTTCATATGCTGACTGGATCCACTCACGCTCTGAAGTCAATATCCGTTGGTTGGTACCTTGGTGGAAGATTTCTCATATCACCATGCAGACATACTTGATGTACATTCCCTTTGCTGCTCTTCGTCAAGGTACATGCTATGATCCTCGTCGACTTGGGCGTCAGTATGGAGCTGAGCCTCGTGATTCTGACTTTGTTCCCGACTTAGACATGCCTTGCATGATTGAAGCCTACTTGGATCGGTTAAGGCAAAGTTGGCCTGCACGTTATACTTATTGACTACCATAGATTTTACATTTGTCAATTCAGAAAGTGTACTATTAGGATGAAAAAATAATTAAAGTAATAAAATATGCTTCTTTTCAATTTATAATTTGTCATCACCTTTTGCAATTATGATTATTATTTCATTCATATCTGGTCAAATACTTATAACAGTGCCCATAGAACAAATTTAATCATTAATTCTGTTTTACTAAATTGGAGAACAACCAAACATAAAGCCAGCATACACAAGATCACTCCTGTTGCCAATTAGCCCTTTCTGGTTTTCTAATTGATGATTTTCTCTCATTTAGCCCTAATTGTTGCCTAGCCCACCCTTTCGGGTTTTCGAAACTAGCGGATTGCTCTAACTTTTGCCTAGGCTGCCCTTTTTGGGTTTTCAACCTAGGAGCTCCTTTTTTCCTTTTTCAATCATACATAAAACCTCTTCAACCTGTCAATGTTTACTGGCTCACTAAATTTGTTCCCATCCATGTCTGATAACTTCACCGCACCTTTGCTCATGACTTGTTTCACTACATATGGCCCTTCCCAGCTAGGTCTGAACTTCCCTCTTGGATCAGATACATTAGGATTTCATTGCTTCAACACCAAATCCCCAACTCTGAATTTTTGGATTTTAACCCTTTTATTGTAGGCCCGAGCTATCTTCTTTTGATACAGTTGGTGATGATTTAGTGCTTTTAACATTCTCTCTTCTAGTAGAGCTAATTGTGTGTATCTGCTTGCTACCCATTCTGTTTCAGGCGGTTCAGCTTCCAAGACTAATCTTAGTGACTTGATCTCAATTCCAATTGACAATACCGCTTTCATCCCATAAACCAAAGAGAACGGTGTCATCCCAGTAGGTGTTCGCACACTTGTCCTATATCCCCATAAAGCAAAGGGAAGCATTTCCGACCAGTCCCTGTAAGTCTTGGTCATCTTGGACAGAATTTGCTTAATTATCTTGTTTGCTTCTTCCACGGCACCATTAGCCTTTGGTCTATAAGGAGAGGACCGATGATGATGGATTTCGTACTTCGAGAATAAATCCTTAACTGCTTCTTGAAACTGTATGCCATTGTCTGATATCACACTGTGTGGGACCACATATCTGCAGATGAGGTTCTTTTCGATAAACATAGCCATTTGACTTGCACCCAGCTTGTTGAAGGATTCGGCTTCCACCCATTTTGAAAAATAATCAACTGCTACTACAATGAAACGGTGACCGTTTGAGGTTGTCGGATGTATCTCTCCTATAATGTCGATACCCCAAGTGGCAAATGGCCAAGGTGAAGACATTGAATGCAGTTCTTCAGGGGGCATATGATTCAAGTTACCATACATCTGACATTGCTGGAACTTCTTTACAAACTCAATACAGTCTTTCTCCATGGTCAACCAATAGTAACCTTGTCGAATAATCTTCTTAACTAGGGCCAAACCACTAATGTGCGGACCTCAACTTCCTGCATGTATTTCTGACATGATGTACTCCACTTCAAGCTTTCTTAAACATCTCAAATGCACTCCATCAATCCATCTTCGATATAACTCTCCATAAAAGGTGATGTATTGCAATGACCACCTCCTTATGGCTCTTATCTCTTTCTTTGTTGCCCCCGTCGAGTATTCTCTTTCCTCCAAAAATCGCCTTATAGTATCATACCACGCATCATGGTCTGTATCTACTTCCATGATTGTCTCATATTCATAGCAAGGAGTTGATGAACTGGTCAAGATTAGAGGCTTAAGGAATAGGCTGGCAGGATTTTCCCATTCCGAAGCCAATGTGGCCAGGGCATTAGCCATCTGATTTTCTTCTCTTGACAGGTGTATAAACCTACACTCCTTAAAATTCTTCTTCATCATGGTCAAGTAATGGTGGTATGGTTTCAATTTTTCTTCTTTCAACTCCCATTCTCCATTTACTTGGGATACTACTAGCAATGAATTGCCATAAACTTCTACCTTATCCACCTTCATAATCATTAGGGTTTCCAAACCAAAAATACAAGCTTCGTACTCCACCATATTATTGGTTGCCCTAAATTTCAACTTTTTGGCTAAAGGGATAAGTTCCCCTTCGGGCGATTCTAGTATAACTCCCAAACCTGTTCCTTTTCTGTTTACTGCTCAATCAAAATACATTTTCCACCCTTGTACTTCAATTGCTTCTAAATGTTCATCTGGAAATTCCAAGATTACCTCTTCACTTTCTGGTAATGGTTGTTGAGCCAGGAATTCTGCCACCGCTCTACCTTTTATTATTTTTCTGGTTACATACTCAATCTCAAATTCTTCTAGTATTATCAACCATCGACCATATTTCCCAATTAAAGAGGGTGTCTCCCTTAAGTACTTCATTGGATCCAGCCTGGAAATTGCTTGCACACTATACGGTTGATAGTAATGCCGCAACTTCTTAGAAGACCAAACCATGACTATACATGTCTTTTCAATGATACTATACTTAATTTCATAAGGTAGGAGCTTTCTACTCAAATAATAAATGGCATGCTCAATCCCTGACTCATCTGCTTGGGCTAGTATGGCTCCTATCGACTCTTCTTCTACTGCTAAGTATAGTAATAGAGGTTTACCGGGTTTAGGTGGTTTCAAAACAGGTGGATTCAACAAATACTCTTTTATTCGCTCAAAGACCTTTTGACACTCTTCATTCCATACAACCGGCTGATTCTTTCTAAGCAATTTGAAGATAGGCT
This sequence comes from Garcia nutans, assembly GCA_947685225.1. Lineage (NCBI taxonomy): Eukaryota > Viridiplantae > Streptophyta > Magnoliopsida > Malpighiales > Euphorbiaceae > Garcia > Garcia nutans. Next base: position 57,143,759 of record CANTUV010000024.1, read on the forward strand.
CACAAATTGTTGTGAGCTTTGCTATAAATCTGCTAATGTACTGCAATTTACCAATGAATCCCTGAACTTCTCTCTCCATTTTTGGGGCTGGCATATCCTAATTGCTTTGACTTTGTCAGGATCTATCTTAATGCCATTCGGTCCAATTACATGTCCCAGCAATTTACCTGAGGTAACACCGAATACACACTTCTTCGGGTTTAATCTTAGCTTATATTTCAAAGCTCTATCGAAGAATAATTCTAAGTTTTGGAAGTGTTGCTCCCTTGTATCTGACTTAACCATCATATCATCAACATATACTTCAACTTCTTTGTGCATCATGTCATAAAATAGTGTGGTGGCCATCCTTTGGTAGGTTGCTCCAGCATTCTTTAAGCCGAAAGGCATCACCCTATAACAAAATATACCCCACGTAGTAATGAAGGCAATTTTGGCTTTATCCTCTTGGACCATTAACACTTGATTGTATGAAAATCCATCTACAAACGTGTAGCACGCTAGAGGCTGCACTATCAATGAGAACATCTATATGAGGTAAAGGAAAATCATCCTTAGGGGAAGCCTTGTTTAAATCTCTATTGTAACACCCCTACATCCTGTACACGCACACTACATAACACCACAATGTAATATACATACATTGAATATAGGGATGCTACAGTTTTCTTTAACATTTAAATCATTTTAGATGATAAGATATTCTTTCTCATTATATATTATAGAAAATAGAGTAATTAACTTGTAATATAAAACAAAATAGATATATATATACGTTTACTTAATACGCAGCGGAATTTATAAAATATTTACATATATGAATACATTCAAATCCATATTTACAATTATACATATATTTATATTAGAATCCATACTTTACAAAATATAAAGAAGTTATACATGATTGGCAGCTTTTCTCTGATCTTTAAGTCCCAAAATAAATACTTCAATATCTACTCTCACTCGGTCTCGAGGAACTCTCGGGTTCAACCCTGTCACCTGCGCGATCAACCACTGTCGCGCTAAGCCAACGGCTTAGTAGTACAAAGTATACTAACATTATGCTTTAATGCAATGCAATGAAATGTCACACATTTAACAATAGAGACAACCTCATATTTCATAAATCATACACATATAAACATATCACATTTCAAAGTCATTCCATAGATCTTATTATTCAATTATTTTACCATTAATAAATCACATTTAAACAAAGACAAGCATGGGCCCAAAAGACACTAATATGTCATTCAATTTTTAGAGTTAATGCTTTGGTTTTGTTATCACATTGATCATTATCATTATCCCAACTAGGATTCAAGGATTAGGTTCAACCAAGCTTCAAGGGGAATAAAGCATGCTAAGTATCAACCCAACTTGGCTTCAAGAACCAATCCAACCTAGCTTCAAGGGTTGTAACATCTCAATTAGACTTCAAGGATTAGACCCAACCAAGCTTCAAGGGGAGTAAAACATGTTAAACTTCTACGCAACTTGGCTTCAAGGATCAATTCCAACCTAACTTCAAGAGATTGTTACTAATAGGCATGCCACCAATCAACAAAACTCTGAAAATGGAATAACACATTAGACACAGAATTCATTCATTATTTCATTATCAATTAGGCAAACATGCCTCATTAAAGTCATTATAGCCAATCACAATGGCTTTATATTCCATCACATCTCAATCCACATTATAACAATTCATCTTTCAAATACACAATCATTTACATCATCATATCCTTCACATTATACACATAGCATCATTGATATAAACATAACAAACTACATTATTCATATAAGTCAACAATGTAATAATGCAATATTTGTACTTACCTCAATAACAATTCACACAACTCTAAACACTTCCTTTTCCAAGATTGCTTTACTTCTTAGATCAATGACAAATCACTTTCTTCAAGACCTAATCCAACAATAATAACATACACTTGCTTAGGGATACACATGAGATAATCAAGTTAAGAGTTAACTAGGGCAAACTCTAAACATGACACGCTCAACCACACGGGCGTGTCCCGGACCGTGCCCTAACTCCATAACACAGAAGCTTTTACACGCTCAGAACCACGGGCGTGTCACTGGGCATGTAATACATTCTGCCTCTCTGAAAAATATCAACACTTCCAACAACGTGAGCGTGCTCATGGCCGTGTAAACTCTCCAATCTCACAGTAGCTATGACACGCTCAATAACACGGATGTGTTAATGGTCGTGTCAAACCTACTGCCTCCAACACAATTGACACGCCTAAAACTCTGGACGTGCTCATGGGCGTGTCAGGCCAAAAACTCATATTCCGGCCAAAACAACAAAACACCCAACAAAAGACTTCTATTCACCAACATCCACTTCAAACAAACTTAACAAAACATACCCAAAAACCATCTTAAACTTACAAAAACACCAAAACAACTCCACATCTATAACAAACACAAATCACAAATATCATCACAAAACCTTAAACACAAATACAACACCATTCTCTTCCAACCAACTTACTCTTTTCTTCAATCCATCCTTATAATCCATAATCAATTCAATCAAACACTCTTAAACATATCACAATCAAACAACACACCCTTAAATAATCTATCAAACTCAAACACAACTTCAAATAAGCAAAGAAATCAAAAGAGGACTTACCAAAGTAATGAAACTTCTTGAATCATCAACTTGATCACTTAGATCTTCCATCAATTTGAGCTTAGAACCTTAAAATCCTCTCTTGCTCTCTTGCTTTCTCTTGTCTTAGGATGAGCCGGCCAACACACAAGGAAAAGAAGAAAAGAACATAAAGAAACAAAGTCAAACTTCTCTTTAAATCTCCACCAAGTATTCCAAAACAAAGAATTACCTAAACACCCTCTTACAAATTGTTTTGATTTCCTTTAAAGCACTTTCCCTCTTTTAGTAATTTCATATATCACAAATTAAAATATCTTCTTCCCTTGACCACTCATTTGACTTGCATATATGTTATTTATACTTCCATATATACAACATATACACTTTCTTTTAATTTCTTTTCTCTTGCAAATTAACATATACATTCAATTCCATATAAAACAACAACAATATTCAAAACTTCTAAGGCATACATTGGGATATTACATCTATAGTCCACGCAAACCCTTATTCTTCCATCTTTCTTTAGCACAGGTACTATGTTGGCTAGCCAATCTGGGTATTCTATCACTTCAAGGAACTTCACTTGTATTTGTTTAGTGACCTCTTCTTTAACTAATTCAGCCCACTCAGGTCTTAATCACCTAAGCTTTTGTTTGACAGGTTTTATGTGAGTGTAAGTAGGAATATGATGCTCAACTATGTCTCAATGTATCCCCGTTATATCTTTATAAGACTAAGCAAACACTTCTTCATAATTTTTGAATATTTTTTTGAATCTCTCTCTCTCTCATCAGGAGTAAGGCTGGATGCTATGCTAATGTTTTTAGGATTTTCAGTTGTTCCCAAATTTAATGATTGTGTGTCAACAGAATTAATATTAAAGATGCTTATGTAACTACTATTTGAATGTATGCAACCATCAGGAGAAACATCACACAAATAAGCAAAATCAGACTTTATTGCATTCATTTTGGAAAAGAAAACATCATCATCCTCATACAAAGCAGACAAATTAAAATCAAAATTGTTCTCAGAATCATAAAGTAGGATGTCTTCAAACTTTTCTTCAACCAGGGCAGCAATCTCTTCTGGAGTCTTCTCGTCTTTCAGGGCAGCTTCATTCTTCTCTTTTGGATTGGATTTTTTGTTGGTTGACAAGGTGAGCTCTTTCTTCACTTGCTCCACTAGCTCGGCAACATCTACAAAAATTTCAAAACCTGGAATTAATTTACCCATGAACATGATTGGCTCAGGCTTTCATTGGAGTGGTCCCATATCTGGGGCTTTGACAAAAATCTCTTCAAGTGGTGGGAAACTCATCTTCTCACTCTTCTTTGGCTGGACATCATTGTCTTCATCATATCCTAACCCCTTCTTGTAATATCCCAATGTATGCCCTAGAAGTTTTGAATATTATTGTTGTTTTAATTGGATTGAATGTATGTGTCAAATTGAAAGAGAAAAGAATTTTTAAAGGAAGTGTATATGTTGCATATATGGTAGTATAAATAACATATACATAAGTCAAAAGGGATGGTCAATGGAAGAGGATATTTATTTGTGATATGTGAAATTATTTAAATGGGCATATGAGTGACAAGAGTTAAGTTTAAATGGATGAGGGCATTTAAGTAATTGTTGTGTTAGAATTGCATGGTGGAGATTTAAAGAAGAAGAGAAGTTTGACTTGTCATTATTTCTTTTCTTCTCTTCTCTTTTGGTGTGGCCGGCTATCAAAAGGAAAGGGAGAGGAAGAGAGTTGTTCTAAGTTCTAAACATCAAATTGAAGGGAGAATCAAAGGATTAAGTTGGAGATTTGTGAAATTTCTTCAATTTAGGTAAGTACTCTCTTGTTTTCCTTTGTTATTTGTGAAGTTGTGTTTGAGGTGAGTTATGATTTGTTGGTATTATGATTAAGTGTGTTTGAGATGTGTTTATAAGTGTTGAAATTGATTGTAAGTTACAAAGTTAAATTGGTGTTGGTTTTGGTTTGAAGATGGTAAGTTAAGTGGATGTTGATATTGAAAGAATAAGAATGATGTTGGTTTTAGGGTTTTGAAGTGGTATGTGTTTAAAATGTATTGTTAATGTATTGTTAATATGATTATTGTGATGAACATGTAAAATAAGTGTTAAAGACATTGATTATATCCATTTGAACAAGGTTATGTTGTGTATAATGTGTTTTAATTCAATCAAAAGAGATTTGGCCATGTTTAGGGTTTTTGTTCATGAGAGACACAGCCAAACCAATGAATTTTTGGGAGACATGGCCAAGTCTAAGGAAATTGGGTCATGTTGGATGATTTTTGGAGAGACACGGCCACTGTCTTGGCCGTGTCCCTTGCCCATGTTTGCCACTGCCTGATTTTTGTTGAGAGACACGGCCGTGTCCCTTGCCTGTGTCTGCCTCGATTGATTTGGTGTTGAGAGACATGGCCACAAGCTTGGTCGTGTCCCTTGAGTGTGTTGGCTACTGTGATTGTTCTTTGCTCTTCTTGTATTGTTGAGAATGAACATACATTTGATGATGCATATGATACTATATGAACAATGTTATGTTATATACATTGTGAATCTTGTGAATGGTAATGTGTTATATGAATAATATACTTCATAATGTTACATCAATGATGCTATATGTAAAATGTGAAGGATATGATGAGGTAAATGATTATGTATAGCTTGATAGGAGTGGCTCTTGAGGTAAGTACAAACCCTAATCCACATTATTGCATATCAATAATATTATGTTTGGCATAATAAGAGCTTTATGAAACGTGAATTGAGATAATTGAAGCATATTTGCTTAGATGATAATGTTCAATGTAATTGATTATGTATACTTGAATAATGAAGTATTAATATGTGAATTGAAATATAATGAGATTCTTGAGGCATGTTTGCCTATTTGATAATGATGGAAATGAATTGAGAAAATAATGTTAAAAGATATAAATGAGCGAACCTATCTGCCTCCTGTGGAACCATGCGGACCCAATGAGTTGGGCAACCGATCTTGGACTACCGACCTGGTTGGGGGAAGGTTCAGTACAGTCAGTATTATACGTACCTATCTGCCTCCTGCGGAACCATGCGGACCCTGGGTTTGGGCAACCGAACTTGGACTACCGACCTGGTTGGGGGAAGGTTCGTTACTGATAGTCTTATACGTGCTTCTCTGCCTCCTGCAGACCCCTAGGATTGGTAGTGGCCTAAGGCCCAGTGGGCAACCTGTAATATCCTCATGTATGCCCTAGAAGTTTTGATTATGTTGTTGTTGTTTTAAATTGGATTGAAAGTATATGTTGTGTGATAAGAAAAGAAATTGGAAAGTGAATGCTTATGTATATGTGTTTTGGGAAAGAAGAGGGTTTAGAGATAAGTGTATATGTTGTTTATATGTTAATATATGCAACATATAAATTGGTCAAATGAAGAGTCAATGCAAGAGGATATTTTTGTGTAACATATGAAAGTACATAAATGGGCATATAAGAGACAAGAGGTTAGTTAAATGGATGAAGGGTGTTTTGGTAATTGCTTGAATTGAAACACTTGGTGGAGATTAAAAGAAGAGTTGACTTTGTTTCTTGTGGTTCATTTCTTCTTCTTTCTCCATTTGGCCGGCTCCTCCATAGACAAAGGAAAGCAAGAGACAAAGAGAAGATCTTGAAGAGTTAAGCTCAAATTGAAGGAAGATTGAAGTGATCAAGTTGGAGATTTGTGGAATTCAACAACTTTGGTAAGTACTCTTTTGATCTCTTTGCTTATTTGAATGATATTTGGTTTTGATAGATGATTTTAAGAGTGAGTTGTTTGTTTGTGAGATGATTAGAAGTGTTTGGTCGATTTGATGATGGATTTTAAGGATAAGTTAAAGGAAAGAGTAAGTTGATTGGAGGAGATGATGTTGTGTTGTGTTTAGGGTTTTGAGATGATTTGGTGTTTTGTGTTTGATGTGTGTTTTGGTTTGTTTTTGGTGTTGTTGCAAGTTTAAGATGGTTTTTGGGTATGTTTTGTGAAGATTGTTTGAAGAGGATGTTGGTGAATAGAAGTGTGTTGTTGAGTGTTTGGTTGTTTTGGCCGGATTTTGAAATTGTGGCCGGACACGTCCATGAGCACGTTCAGGGTTTTTAGGCGTGTCAATTGTGTTGGAGGCAGTAGGTTTGACACGACCAGTAACACGCCCGTGTTATTGAGCGTGTCATAGCTACTGTGAGAATGGAGAAATTACACGGCCAAGAGCACGGTCACTTTGTTGGACGTGTTGTTAATTTTGGAGAGGCAGAAGGTATTACACGCCCAGTGACACGCCCGTGGTTCTGAGCGTGTAAATGCTTCTGTGTTGTGGAGTTAAGGCACGGTCAGGGACACGCCCGTGTGGTTGAGCGTGTCATGTTTAGGGTTGCCCTAATTAATTCCTAATTGGATTATCTCTTGTGTATCCCTAAGCAAGTATATGCTATTACTTTTGATTTAGGTCTTGAAGATAGTGATTGATCATTGATTTAAGAGGTAGAAGGATCTTGAACAAGGAATTGTTAAGAGTGGTGTGATTTGTTTTTGAGGTAAGTACAAAACCTATATGATTGTATGTAAGTACAAATGTGGCATTATTACATTGTTAATTTATATGAGCAATGTGTGTTGTTATGTTTATATCAATGATGATATATATATATATATGAATAATGTGAATGACATGATAATGCAAATGATTGTGTATATGAAAGATTGAAATGTTATGATGTGAATTGAGATGAAATGGAATATAAAGCCATTGTGATTGGCTATGTTAATTCATTTGAGAATGAAATTGATAACAAATTAATGAATGAGTTGTGTGGCTAATGTGTTATTCTATTTTCAGAGTTTGTTGTTGGTGGCATGCCTAATGATAGTAACAACCTCTTGAAGTTAGGTTGGGCTTGATTCTTGAAGCCAAGTTGGGTTGAAGTTTAACATGTTTTACTCCTCTTGAAGCTTTGTTGGGTCTAGTCCTTGAAGCCTAATTGAGATGTTACAACCCTTGAAGCTAGGTTGGGTTTGGTTCTTGAAGCCAAGTTGGGTTGAGACTTAGCATGCTTTGTTCCCCTTGAAGCTTGGTTGAACCAAATCCTTGAAGCCTAGTTGGGTATATGTGATAATGATAAATGTGATAAAACCAAAGCATTAACTCTGAAAATTGAATGGCATATTAGTGTGTTTTGGGCCCATGCTTGTCTTTGTTTATATGTGATTCATTGATGGCAAAATAATTAAATAATGAAATTCATGAAAGGACTTTGAGATGTGATATGCTTATATGATTATGATTTGTGAAAGGCAAAGGTTTGATGTTAGCTTTTCACTTATGATGTTGATATTAATGGAATGTGTGACATTGCATAGCATACAAGCATAGTGTTAGCATGTTTTGTACTACTAAGCCCTTGGCTTAGCGCGATAGTGTTGATCGCGCAAGTGATAGAGTTGATAGAGTTGAACCCGAGAGCTCATCGAGGCCGAGTGAGAGTAGACATTGAAGAATTAATTTGGGACTTAAAGATCAGAGAAGATTTGCCAATCATGTATAACTTCTTTATATTTTGTAAAGTATTGTTTATAATGTGAATATATTTACATTTGTAAATATAAATATTTAAATGTTTTTCCTATATGTAAATAGTTGTTAAATTCCGCTGCGTAATAAGTATATATATATATCTATTTTATTTTATATTACAGATTAATCACTTATTATTCTATAATGTGTAATGAGAAAGATTATAGTATCATTGGAAATGTTTTGAATGTTAAGAAAATTCGTAGCATTCCTATATTCGATGCATGTATACTACATTGTGGTGTATGTAGTGTGTATGTATTGGATGTGGGGGTGTTACAATTGTTTTGGTATCAGAGCCTAGGTTTGAGATTCTCAACCTAGGTAAAGTGTAAGAAAAAAAAATGTTCTGATTTTAAAACGTGGATTTTTGAATAACATACATGTTTGGCATTGGCAGTCTCTGATCTTTAATAAGAGGTATTCTGCTGTGTTTGCAGATACAGATTGTGATGGATTCTCACTCACGTCATTCAGTTGAGGGTAGTGCTGAGAGTATAGCTCCTGATGAGATTAGAGAGGGAGCTAGAGTGGATAGTGCTGGAGAGATACCTGCTTCCGTATCGGGGAGACCAGCTGGTGAGGAGGTTCCACCAGTTTGGCTTAGGCATGTGATAGAGGCTTTGAGACAAGCACCAGTGCAACCACCGCCACCACCCCCACAACCTTTGGTATCAGTGAGACAGTATGATAAGCTAAGAAAGTATGGAGCTGAAGATTTTATAGGTACCATTGATCCAGCTGTAGCAGAGCAGTGGCTAGACAAGGTACAGAGAATATTTGTTCAGTTGCAAGCCACTCCAGAGGAAAAGTTTGATTATGCAAGATCATTGTTGCAAAAGGATGCATATAATTGGTGGAAGACAGTGCCCCATTCTATGGATGATCCACCAACATTGTCCTATGCTGATTTTCTGAGAAAGTTTGAATTGAAGTATACTCCGAGGGAGTATAAGGACATGAAGAAGATGGAGTTTTTGAGTTAAAAGCAAGACAACCGGTCAGTAACTGAATATGAGGTTGAATTTATTCGGTTGAGCCAGTATGCTGGGGGTATTATATCTGATGAGATAGATAGATGCAGGAGATTTGAGGAGGGATTGAGGCCCTCTGTCATGTGTCATGTGGCTGGATCTAGATATCATGATTTTTCCCAGCTTGTGGCAGCGGCTAGGAGTGTGGAGAGAGCCCAGGCTATTGCAGCTGCTTTAGAGGAAGAGATCAGGGTTAGAAGGCCCCAGTTTGAGGCAGGGTCTTCGTCTGTGAAAAGAGGTAAAGGAAGTTTTGTTCCTCGGGTTAGTAGGAGTCAGAGGCCAGCTGGTAGGTCAGTACAGTTTCAGAGGCGGAGATCTGGATCTGCAGCTTCAGTGGCGAGTGCTCCGACCCCGGTGATTCAGAGATCCACTCCACCCGTATGCATTCATTGTGGTAGGCCACATGGTGGTACTTGTTGGAAGACTGGTGTAGCAGGGGTATGTTTCAGATGTGGATCTCCTGATCATTTTGTTAGAGATTGTCCTGAGAGACAGGAGCAGATGTCAGTGGATACTGCAGCTTCTCGACCTAGTGTGAGGGGAGGTCGAGGAGGCAGGGGGTTCGGCAGAGGAGGCAGATCTGGGTTCAGTTCTAGAGGAGGTTCTACATCTAGGGAGAGTAGACCAGAGGAGGCTGGATCTTCTCAGAGGATTTATGTGATGCAGAAGCAACCAGATGCTTCGGCAGTCATAGCTGGTACTTTTTCTTTATTTGGTATTTCAGTACTTGCTTTGATTGATCCGGGTTCCACACACTCATATATCAGTGCATCTATTTTGCCTGTGTCTGATGTGCATGCTGAATCCCTAGGATTTGATGTGTTGGTGACAAATCCGTTAGGGCATAGTGTGATTGTTAGCAAAGTGCACAAAGATAGTGCAGTGATGGTGCAAGGTGAGGAGTTTCTCGGAGACTTGATTGAAATGCCTTTTAAGGAATATGATGTGATCCTAGGCATGGACTGGCTATCTAGACATGGAGCTGTGGTGGATTGTAAAAAGAAAGTTGTTACTTTGAGAACTGTTGATGGTAGAGAGGTGATAGTATCTAATGAGCAGGAACAATTAGCATCTTTGTTTGTTTCAGCTGTTGCAGCTAGGAGATTGATTAGAAAGGGGTGTGAAGCTTATCTTGCTCATGTGGTAGATACTAGAGTGAAGGGTTCCCCAATTGATAGTATTGCCACAGTTGCAGAGTTCCCAGATGTGTTTCCAGAGGAGTTGCCAGGGTTACCTCTTGAGAGAGAGGTGGAGTTTGGTATTGAATTGTTGCCTGGTACCACTCCTATTTCTATTGCTCCTTATAGAATGGCACCAGCAGAATTGAGAGAGTTGAAAGTGCAATTACAAGAGTTGTTGGATAAAGGATTTATTCGCCCCAGTGTTTCTCCTTGGGGAGCTCCTGTGTTATTTGTGAAGAAGAAAGATGGTACAATGAGATTATGTATCGATTATAGGCAATTGAACAAGGTGACAATCAAAAATAAATATCCTTTGCCTAGAATTGATGATCTCTTTGATCAGTTGAAGGGTGCAGCAGTGTTTTCTAAAATTGATTTGAGATCAGGGTACCATCAGTTGAGGGTCAGAGCTGAAGATGTTCCTAAGACAGCCTTTCGGACCAGGTATGGGCATTATGAGTTTCTAGTTATGCCTTTTGGTTTGACGAATGCACCTGCAGTTTTTATGGACTTGATGAATAGGGTGTTTAGGCCCTATCTGGATCAGTTTGTGGTAGTGTTTATAGATGATATTTTGGTGTATTCGCCTAATGAGGAAGAGCATGACAAGCATCTGCGGATTGTGTTGCAAATTTTGAGAGAGAAGCAATTGTTTGCTAAACTGTCAAAGTGTGAGTTTTGGCTTGATCAAGTTACTTTTCTCGGTCACATAGTTTCAGCGGAAGGTATTAGAGTTGATCCGAGTAAAGTTGAAGCTATTTTGAATTGAAGTCCACCAAAGTCTGTGACTGAAGTTAGAAGTTTTCTGGGTTTGGCAGGCTATTACCGACGGTTTGTGAAAGGATTTTCTTTGATAGCCACTCCACTTACCAGATTACTTCGAAAGGGAGTTAGATTTGTGTGGACAGATCAGTGTCAGGCTAGCTTTGAACAGTTGAGAGAAATGTTGACTCAAGCGCCTGTTCTTACTTTACCTGTGGAAGATAAACCATATGTGATTTATAGTGATGCTTCACATAGGGGTTTGGGTTGTGTTTTGATGCAAGAAGGTAAAGTTATAGCTTATGCTTCTCGACAGTTGAAACCGCATGAGCTAAATTATCCGACCCGTGATTTAGAGTTGGCAGCCATTGTGTTTGCATTGAAGATTTGGCGACACTATTTGTTTGGGGAGAAATGTTTTATCTACACTGATCATAAAAGTTTGAAATATTTGGGAGTTCAGAGAGAGCTCAATCTTCGGTAGAGAAGATGGTTGGAATTGATCAAAGACTACGACTGTTTGATTGATTTTCATCCGGGTAAAGCAAATGTTGTTCCTGATGCCTTGAGTCGGAAGTCTTTAGCAGGTTTGACTGTTTATTCGCTCTCGTTGCTTGTTGAGTTGAGAGCATTGTGTGCTAGTTTTACATCTTGTGATGATGGTGCATTGTTAGCACAATTGCATTTAAAACCAGTTTTATTGGATCAGATCAAAGAGGCTCAGTTGGCTGATAAGAAGATTCAGAAGATTATTTCAGATTGTCGGAATGGAAAGAGTAGAGATTTTGTTGTGAAAAGTGATGGAAGCCTCTGGTTTAAGAACATATTGTGTGTACCAAATGATGCTGATTTGAAAAGAATCATTTTAGAGGAAGCTCATCAATCAGTATTTGCTATGCATCCGGGCAATACCAAGATGTATCATGATTTGAAACAACATTATTGGTGGTTTGGTTTGAAGAGAGACATTGCTGAGTTTGTATCGAAATGTCTCACATGTCAGAAGGTAAAAGCTGAGCATCAAGTTCCAACAGGGTTACTTCAACCTTTAGCAGTGCCTGAATGGAAATGGGATAGAGTAACCATGGATTTCGTGTCTGGTCTGCCATTGACACAAAGAAAGCATGATGCCATTTGGGTGATTGTTGATAGGTTGATGAAGACAGCTCATTTTCTTCCAGTTCGGATGGATTACTCTTTGGAAAGGTTAGCTGAGCTGTATATCCATGAGATTGTGAAGTTGCATGGTGTTCCAACTTCTATAGTGTCTGATCGAGATCCCCGATTTACTTCCAGGTTTTGGAAGAGTTTACATGGTGCTTTGGGTTCTCGATTACACTTCAGTACTGCTTTTCATCCGCAAACAGATGGACAGTCAGAGAGAGTGATAAAGATTATTGAGGACATGTTGAGAAGTTGTGTCATTGATTTCTCTGGAGTTTGGGATAGATTCTTACCACTTGTGGAATTTGCATATAATAACAGTCATCAATCTAGCATTGGTATGGCACCATTTGAAGTATTGTATGGTAGAAGGTGTAGGACACCTCTTTATTGGAATGAACTTGGGGAAAGTAAGTTAATTGGACCTGATTTAATTCAAGAAACTGAAGAGAAAGTGAAAATGATTCGAGGGAGGTTGAAGGCAGCTTCAGACCGACAGAAGTCTTATGCAGATCTGAAAAGGAGAGATATTGAGTTTAATGTGGGAGATAAGGTATTTTTGAAAGTATCTCCTTGGAAGAAGATTTTAAGATTTGGTCGGAAAGGAAAATTGAGTCCTCGTTTCATTGGACCGCATGAAGTTCTAGAAAGGATTGGGCCAGTTGCTTATCGACTTGCTTTGCCACCTGAGTTGGATCGTATTCATAATGTATTTCATGTTTCTATGTTGAGGAAGTACAGGTCGGATCCATCTCATGTGTTGCCAATTGAATCTATCGAAGTGAGTCCAGATTTGACATTTGAAGAGGAACCAGTTGCTATCTTGGCACGTGATGTGAAAGAATTGAGAAACAAGAGAGTGCCATTGGTGAAGGTTCTATGGAAAAATCATGCAAAGGAAGAGGCAACTTGGGAGAGTGAACAAGCAATGCGAGAACAGTACCCTCAGTTGTTTCAGACTTGATATCAGGTAATTTCGAGAACGAAATTTTTTTTTAGAGGGGGAGAATTGTAATATCCTCATGTATGCCCTAGAAGTTTTGATTATGTTGTTGTTGTTTTAAATTGGATTGAAAGTATATGTTGTGTGATAAGAAAAGAAATTGGAAAGTGAATGCTTATGTATATGTGTTTTGGGAAAGAAGAGGGTTTAGAGATAAGTGTATATGTTGTTTATATGTTAATATATGCAACATATAAATTGGTCAAATGAAGAGTCAATGCAAGAGGATATTTTTGTGTAACATATGAAAGTACATAAATGGGCATATAAGAGACAAGAGGTTAGTTAAATGGATGAAGGGTGTTTTGGTAATTGTTTGAATTGAAACACTTGGTGGAGATTAAAAGAAGAGTTGACTTTGTTTCTTGTGGTTCATTTCTTCTTCTTTCTCCATTTGGCCGGCTCCTCCATAGACAAAGGAAAGCAAGAGACAAAGAGAAGATCTTGAAGAGTTAAGCTCAAATTGAAGGAAGATTGAAGTGATCAAGTTGGAGATTTGTGGAATTCAACAACTTTGGTAAGTACTCTTTTGATCTCTTTGCTTATTTGAATGATATTTGGTTTTGATAGATGATTTTAAGAGTGAGTTGTTTGTTTGTGAGATGATTAGAAGTGTTTGGTCGATTTGATGATGGATTTTAAGGATAAGTTAAAGGAAAGAGTAAGTTGATTGGAGGAGATGATGTTGTGTTGTGTTTAGGGTTTTGAGATGATTTGGTGTTTTGTGTTTGATGTGTGTTTTGGTTTGTTTTTGGTGTTGTTGCAAGTTTAAGATGGTTTTTGGGTATGTTTTGTGAAGATTGTTTGAAGAGGATGTTGGTGAATAGAAGTGTGTTGTTGAGTGTTTGGTTGTTTTGGCCGGATTTTGAAATTGTGGCCGGACACGTCCATGAGCACGTTCAGGGTTTTTAGGCGTGTCAATTGTGTTGGAGGCAGTAGGTTTGACACGACCAGTAACACGCCCGTGTTATTGAGCGTGTCATAGCTACTGTGAGAATGGAGAAATTACACGGCCAAGAGCACGGTCACTTTGTTGGACGTGTTGTTAATTTTGGAGAGGCAGAAGGTATTACACGCCCAGTGACACGCCCGTGGTTCTGAGCGTGTAAATGCTTCTGTGTTGTGGAGTTAAGGCACGGTCAGGGACACGCCCGTGTGGTTGAGCGTGTCATGTTTAGGGTTGCCCTAATTAATTCCTAATTGGATTATCTCTTGTGTATCCCTAAGCAAGTATATGCTATTACTTTTGATTTAGGTCTTGAAGATAGTGATTGATCATTGATTTAAGAGGTAGAAGGATCTTGAACAAGGAATTGTTAAGAGTGGTGTGATTTGTTTTTGAGGTAAGTACAAAACCTATATGATTGTATGTAAGTACAAATGTGGCATTATTACATTGTTAATTTATATGAGCAATGTGTGTTGTTATGTTTATATCAATGATGATATATATATATATATGAATAATGTGAATGACATGATAATGCAAATGATTGTGTATATGAAAGATTGAAATGTTATGATGTGAATTGAGATGAAATGGAATATAAAGCCATTGTGATTGGCTATGTTAATTCATTTGAGAATGAAATTGATAACAAATTAATGAATGAGTTGTGTGGCTAATGTGTTATTCTATTTTCAGAGTTTGTTGTTGGTGGCATGCCTAATGATAGTAACAACCTCTTGAAGTTAGGTTGGGCTTGATTCTTGAAGCCAAGTTGGGTTGAAGTTTAACATGTTTTACTCCTCTTGAAGCTTTGTTGGGTCTAGTCCTTGAAGCCTAATTGAGATGTTACAACCCTTGAAGCTAGGTTGGGTTTGGTTCTTGAAGCCAAGTTGGGTTGAGACTTAGCATGCTTTGTTCCCCTTGAAGCTTGGTTGAACCAAATCCTTGAAGCCTAGTTGGGTATATGTGATAATGATAAATGTGATAAAACCAAAGCATTAACTCTGAAAATTGAATGGCATATTAGTGTGTTTTGGGCCCATGCTTGTCTTTGTTTATATGTGATTCATTGATGGCAAAATAATTAAATAATGAAATTCATGAAAGGACTTTGAGATGTGATATGCTTATATGATTATGATTTGTGAAAGGCAAAGGTTTGATGTTAGCTTTTCACTTATGATGTTGATATTAATGGAATGTGTGACATTGCATAGCATACAAGCATAGTGTTAGCATGTTTTGTACTACTAAGCCCTTGGCTTAGCGCGATAGTGTTGATCGCACAGGTGATAGAGTTGATAGAGTTGAACCCGAGAGCTCATCGAGGCCGAGTGAGAGTAGACATTGAAGAATTAATTTGGGACTTAAAGATCAGAGAAGATTTGCCAATCATGTATAACTTCTTTATATTTTGTAAAGTATTGTTTATAATGTGAATATATTTACATTTGTAAATATAAATATTTAAATGTTTTTCCTATATGTAAATAGTTGTTAAATTCCGCTGCGTAATAAGTATATATATATCTATTTTATTTTATATTACATATTAATCACTTATTATTCTATAATGTGTAATGAGAAAGATTATAGTATCATTGGAAATGTTTTGAATGTTAAGAAAATTCGTAGCATTCCTATATTCGATGCATGTATACTACATTATGGTGTATGTAGTGTGTATGTATTGGATGTGGGGGTGTTACACAACCGACCTGGTAGGGGGAAAGTTCGTATATGAAGCCATAGTTGTTGGCTATTTTGATAATGTAACGACCCTCCCCAACCAGGTCGGTATCCCAAGGTCGGTTGCAGAAATGGTACTGGATGGTTCTCGCTGGCTCTCTTAAGTGGGAGGTCAGGGGTTTGATCCGGGGAGGCGACCTAAGTGTGTGACAATGCCACTTGGGCCAAATTAACAAATCCTGCTGGAGGGCCCGTGAGGGCAGTCCAGTACTGTAGTGGCCCACCTACGGGAGAAAAGGCTGGGTTGCCGGTTGCCGGCCGGGTAGGCTGAGGGCCGAGGGCCTGGCTGGGGTCGTTACAGTTAAAAAGGCGCCTTTTTAACTGTAACGACCCTCCCCAACCAGGTCGGTATCCCAAGGTCGGTTGCCCAGCCCACTGGGTCCGCATGTTCCGCAGGAGGCAAGCGATCGCTACAGTACTGGACAGCCCTCGCGGCCCACCCAGCAGGAATTTGTTTATTTGGCTCCCTAAGGAGTCGCCTCCCTGGATCGAACCCCTGACCTCCCACTTAAGAGAGTCAGCGAGAACCATCCAGTACCATTTCTGCTACTAGCAGAAATGGTATTGGATGGTTCTCGCTGGCTCTTTTAAGTGGGAGGTCAGGGGTTTGATCCAGGGAGGCGACTTAATTCCAAGGAATTAAGCCAAATTAACAAATCCTGCTGGGTGGGCCGCGAGGGCTGTCCAGTACTGTAGCGATCGCTTGCCTCCTGCGGACTCCGTGCCCAGGTGGTGAAAAGGCCGGGCCGTAAGCCACTAGTGGGCCGGGCAACCGACCTGGTCGGGGGGGATCGTTACAGATAAACTTTAAATGAGTGTAATAGATGATGATATAATTATTGAAATAATGAAAGGTAACATTTATAAGCATGATCTTTATTAGTTGAATGTATGACATTGAAAATTGAATGGCATATTAGTGTCTTTTGGGCCCGAGTCTGTCTTTGTTGTCAATGTGATATACAAATGTTGAAATAAATGAGTAATGAGATTTATGGTTGCTTTGTTGGAAATGTGACTCGTGAATGATGATAATGATTGCCTTTGTTGGAAATGTGATTCATGAATGGTGATAATGATTGCCTTCATTGGAAATGTGATTCATGATAGGTGAATTGTGAATAAAATAATGATATGAAGTATGTTATGTAATATGTATATTGATATAATGATTGTGAGTATTAGTGATGGATTGTGGTTGGTGTTAATGATATGTATATATGTATATATAATATATGAGATTAGTAGAGATATATGAAAGGTGCAATTCAAAAGGAAAAACATGATAAGAAACTAATGGTACATGGAAGTGATATTTCATTATATGTTAGAATTTCTATAATGTATGTTTATATGTTATATTTGTACTACTAAGCTCTCGGGCTTAGCGCGGATGTGTAATCGCGCAGGTGACTAGGTGGAAGATATGAAGTCTTTCGTTATGCCACGAGAAGAGTAAGAGTTTATCGAGATCAATTAGAGGGTGATGCATACATGTATAATTTTTAATTATGATGTAATTCTGTCAAGAGTATATTTATATGTATCAATGAAGTTTTGATAAAGATAAGATTGTGATATATATATATATATGTAAGATCATTAAAAGTATAATGATTTTGTAAATGTTCTTTAAATTTATGTATTGTGGTTTGAACTCTGTTAAAGGTTTTAAAAATGTATCGAAAAGTGACATCCTTATACTTTATATACACTTACTGTATGTATACCGGGTGTATGTATAGTACTTGTATGGAGTATTGGGGTGTTACACTTCTTGGAAGTTTGAGTCCTAAAATCTGGCAACTTTGTCAAACCGGCCTTACCCTTTCCAAGACCAGCTTCGGGAAGGTAGTTCATGTTCTTCATCATATTCAAAACTTTGGAGTCCACTACTTCATCATCAGAAATTGCAGCCACTTGAAATCCATTGAGAGGCCTCTCACCCATTAGAGCGTTAACAATCTCATTATCTTCAGCTTCAATGACTAATGTCTCATTTTCGTTGGAGAATTTGATCTTTTGATGAAGGGTGGAAGGAACTCCACCAAGAGGATGAAACCATGGTTGCCCCAAGAGTAAGGCAAAGGTAACTGGTATGTCTAAAACAACAAACTCAACAATAGATTCAATTGGACCAACCTTGACAGCCGCTTTGAAAGTCCCTTTGGCATGCCTCTTAGTGTTGTCATAAGCACGAATTGTCACCTCGGTTGGGTTTAGATCTCTTGTTGACATGGCTAGCTTTGGCAATATCTTAAGTGGACAAACATTTATGGCGGACCCATCATTGACCATTACACATGGAGTCCTCTTCCCCTTGACTTCTATTTTGATAAAGAGAGGGCGGATGTGGTCTCTTCCCTCCTCCGGTAAGTCCGCATCTGAAAAAGAAACTGCTCCCATTCTAACTTCATTCTTTTCTTGGACCTCTTTGCATTTCATTACTTCCACAATTTTTATGAAGTTGATCAACTCCTCTGATGTTGTGGAGGTAGAAATTGGCATGCTAGCTAAGGCTTTGGCCATAGTTTCTCAGTGCTTTTTAGAAGTAGCTAACAAGTCCCAAATGCTAACACTTGCTTGGGTTCTTTTCAATTACTTAAGCACAGCATCATCTTCTTCTATTTCGACTTCCTTCCCCTTATTAGTTTCTATCTCCTTAGGTGGTGGCCTTGCGTAAGGCTTACCGGATCTAGTATTCATCAGCTCATCTTCTTCGGGCTCGGACTAAGTCCACTCCTCCTTCTTAGGTATAATATCATCATCACTATCACTTGAATCCCAAAACCCATTAACAACACAAATTGCTACTTCTCCACCCATCATAGCTTGTTCAAATGCCTCTTCTTCTTTGGTTGCTTCTCCACCCACATCTTGAAAAGAAGACATGACAAAGGCCTCATACAAACCTCCTCCAATCATGAAGGTTACCGGTGGTGGTACCCTATTGAATTTTGGTAATGGGTTGTCTTTGGTGTTTGGCTTATTGGGCTCGGGTAGCTTCCCATTATCAATTAGATTTTGAATCTCATGTCTCAACCTCACACATCTATCCATGTCATGTCCTTGCATTTGGTGAAATTGACAAAATGCTTTGATGTAAAAGTTAGGTGGGAGAGGGTTAGGCAAAGAATGAGGATTTATGGGTTGTAGCAATCCTTTTCTTTAACGCTTTTTGAGAACCCAAGACATCATTTTTTCCAATTCCAAAAATTGCCTCCTTGTTCCTTGGTTAGTAGCATTAACACCTACAGCCTTTTGCATGCTTTAACTACCAGGTTGATAGTTCCCTTTATCGTTCCTTTTTGTTGCAAATCAGCTCTTCTCCCTTTCCCATTCTTCAATTTCCAAACTAGCTTGGAGAAGGTCTTTGAAATCACGGATGAGTGTATGAGACATCCTCTCACAAAGACTAGGCAACACCCCTCTCACAATCATCCTTATTTGATCGGATTCATCGGGCCTCTTCTTGAGTAAAGCGGCCTTGTCTCTCCATCTCTTGACATAATCTACAAAATTCTCATTCGGCCTTTACCTAATGGACTTCACTTCCATCAAGGTAACTTCCAACTCAACATTATATCCATATTGTTGAATGAAGGCTTTGTAAAGTAGATCCCAACTCTTTTGTGTTCCATCATCTAAGGTATTGAACCAATTTTGGACAACAGGGTCCAATGAGAGCATAAAGTACCTTAAGATTTGAGCCTTAGTAGCTCGGGCAGACTGCATGGCAGTGATGTATTGCTTCACGTGAAGATGAGGATTTTCGGTGCCATTGTACTTTGCAAAGGATGGCATCTTGAACTTGTATGGAACTTCTTCATCTTATTCAAATAGTTTGTCGATCTAAGATATCTCTTCGGTTTTCAGCTTCTTCTCAAATTTCTTTTCTAAATCAGCAATCATCTTTTCAACATCGGATGTCTCGGTCTTTTCAATAGTTGCCTTCTCAACAGCCTTCGATTCTTTCTACTTTTCTTGAACCTCTTGGTAGTATTGAGCCTAATCATCATCATTGTATATACCAAAATGTGCCTAGAAGTTTTAGTATAATTGTTGTTTTATTTGAATTAAAATGTATATGTTATTGGAAAGAGAAAATAATTTAAAAAGGAGTGTATATGTTGTATATATGGATATATATATAACATATACACAAGTCAAATGGATGGTCAAAGGAAGAAGATATTTATTTTGGTTATTTATGAAATTACTAAAAAGGGCATGTAAGTGAAAGGAAGTTAAAACAAATAGATGGGGGTATTTAAGTAATTTTCTTTTTGGAATGCTTGGTGGAGGTTTAAAGAGATGAAAAGTTTGACTTTGTTTCTTCATTTTCTTTTCTTCTGCTTTGGTGGCTGGCCATTATCAAGACAAGAGAGCAAGAAGAAGGTTTTGAGTTCTAAGATCAAATTGAAGGAGATTTCAAATAAACAAGTTGGAATTTCAAGAAATTTCATTATTTTGGTAAGTTCTCTCTTGATTGCTCTTGTTGTTTTTGAAGTTATTTTTGAGTTTGATGAAGTGTTTTTGATAATATGGTTAGGATTTCTTGTGGTGTGTTTGTATGTGTTGGAAATGGAATTAAAGATAAGAAGTTAGGTTGGTGTTGGTGATGGAAGAGTAAGAGTTGTGTTTAGTGAAATTTCTTTCTGTTTTACAATTAGTAAAGGCTGTGACTTGTACGATTTTTAATTAAATATAGAAAAATAATATCCAATTGAATTTTGGATAGGTTGTGGCTTAGTGAGTCTAGTATTTGAGAAAAATAATTTGGAACCACGTTGATTGAATTTGATTTATGGAATTCACAAAGTTCAGAACTGCTGCCAGGATGCAGTGCAATTGGGGCAGTCTGATTGGGTGAACTATTTGACCTGGATTTTGTATTCAGTTTGATCTGAAATTTTAAAGGAATGATTTTAAGATGTAAAACTAAATTCTGTAAAAATTTTAGAGTTTTTAGTCAAGTAGATTATTTTATACAATTTTTCAAAATAAGGATAAAGTGGAGTCTAAAACCAGAATTTACTATTCATATGGTCATTTTGCTAATATTCCTTTTGGATTAGGTTGTGAAGAGGTTGAATTTCCCTAACCTAAGTGTTGAGGATTCTTGGAAGAGTAGGTGTATAGATTGGTGTGAGTTGGTTTTAAGGTAAGTACAAACTACATTATTGCATACATTCATATGATATTGAGACTTGAGACACATATTTGGTTATAATGTGAATGTTGTGATGAGCATGTAAAATATGTGTTAATGCCATTGATTATATCCATTTGAATAATGAATTGATTAATGTGATTTGAAATATAACGAAATGTAAAATGTACAAGATGTGATGATGAAATGAAATGTGAAAGATATGATGTTATGAAGAGTTGCTTTATTGTGATTTGAGATCATATGAGATATGAGGCCATGATTGTTGGCTATGATGATGCAAAAGAGATGATTGAGACATGGTTGCCTAATTTGCTTATGAAATATAAAATGAATTGAGAAAGAGATTATGAAGAGATGAATGAAATGTTTGTGTTCTTAATATATTATTCAGATTTCAGAGTTCTGGGTTTGGCGGCATGCCTATGAAATATATGAATAATAGTAACAGTCTTGCCGGGTTGAGGATCTCCTCGAGATTAGTCGGGTTGAGGTCCAAGAGACTGGGTTTGTTACACTTGTTTTGGTAATAGTCTTGCCGGGTTGAGGATCTCCTTGAATCTAGCCAAGTAGAGGTCCAAGAGACTGGGTCTGTTACCCTATCCATTGATAGATATATATATGTGTATATCGCCTATGGGCTTGATGATTATGATTATGGACCAAAGCAGTAACTCTGAACTTTGAATAACATATTAGTGTATTTTGGGCCCATGCTTGTCTTTGTTTTCAATGTGAATCATGAATGTTTTGATTAATTATTAAATAATGTAAAATTGTGAAATATAATATTCTCTTGAATTGATCTTGAATCTTGATTGTGTGACATTAGCATGGCATAAAAGCATCATAGCACTGTAGTTTGTACCACTAAGCCGTTGGCTTAGCGCTAATGTGATTCTTCGCGCAGGTGACAGGGAAGAACCAGAGAGTTCCTCTAGGCCGAGTCGAGCCTAGATTTTGAAGAGTGAATAGTGGGCTTTAAGATCGAAGACTGACTGCCAAACATGTATAAATTTTATGTGTTGTAAAACTTGAGTTTTGATGTATATGAATTTGTAAATATTGTTACTTTCCGTTGTATAGTGAACAAATATTTTATCTACTGTAGTTCATAATAAACCTTTACTTTATTTTGTACTAGAAGTGTAAATCCTTTTTGCAAGTTGTAGTTGAGGTTATAAGGGGGATTTATTGGAAGTGTACTGAGAATGATTTTGTTTGCATTGGTTTGTGTAAAAATATTTTCAAAAATCAGAAAAAAATCAGTTTTGTCGACACTTGGGATTAAATTTTTAGGCGAAACTATGGCAAAATTTCTGTAAAAATCGAAACTAAAATTTGACTAAGTAAAAGTGGTAGCAACATTAGGATAGTGTGGCGCCTCTACTCAGCTTACACACGTAGGTCGGGAAGGGGTGTTACAATTTTTGGTATCAGAGCCTAGGTTTAAGATTCTCAACCTAGGTGAATTGTAAGAAAAAGAATATTTTGATTTTAAAAGTTGGTTTTTGAATAAAATACATGTTTTGGTATGGCAGTCTTTGATCTTTAATGAGGAATATTTTGCTGTGTTTGCAGATATAGGTAGTAATGGAGTCCCATTCACGTCAGACTGTAGAAGGAAGTGCTGAGAGTGTAGCTCCAGGAGAGAGTAGAGATGGAGCTAGAGTTGACAGAGTTAGTGAGGCACATGTTTCTGTGCCAGAGAGACCAGCTGCAGAGGAGGGTCCGCCGGGTTGGTTGAGGCATGTGGTAGAACTATTTAGACAAGTTCCAGTGCAACCACCACCACAGCCTCAGATGCTGGTAAGACATTATGACAAGTTGAGGAAATATGGGGCTGAAGATTTCTTAGGCACTACCGACCCTGCAGTGGCTGAGCAGTGGTTGGATAGGGTACAGAGGATATTCATTCAGTTGCAAGCCACTTCGGATGAGAAGTTTGACTATGCCAGATCCCTCCTTCAGAAAGATGCCTATGATTGGTGGAAGACTGTCCCTCATGCTATGGATGATCCACCTACACTATCTTATAGTGATTTTCTGAGGGAGTTCGAACAGAAATATACTCCGAGGGAGTATAAAGATTTAAAGAAGATGGAATTCCTGAGTTTGAGGCAAGACAACCGGACGGTGACGGAATATGAGATTGAATACATCCGGTTGAGTCGTTATGCCGGAGGAATTATTTTTGATGAAATAGATAGGTGCAGAAGGTTTGAGGAGGGATTGAGGCCCTCTATTATGTGCATCGTGGCTGGTTCTCGGTACCAGGATTTCTCTCAGCTTGTTGCAGCAGCTAGGAGCATTGAGAGAGCACAGAGCATTGCAGCAGCTGCTTCTGAGGAGGAGACCAGGGTTAGGAGACCCCAGTTTGAGGCTGGGTCTTCATCTGTAAAGAGGAGGAGAGGAAGTTTTATTCCAAGAATCAGTAAGAGTCAGAGACAACCGAGTAGGTCAATGCAGTATCAGAGACAGAGATCGAGACCTACACCTTCTATAGCTAGTGCTCCAACTCCGATGGTTCAGAGATCCATTCCCCCTATATGTGTTCAGTGTGGTGGAAGACATGGGGGTGTTTGTTGGAAATATAGTGGATCAGCTATGTGTTTTCGATGTGGATCGCCTGATCATTTTATTAGGGAGTGTCCTGAGATGCAGGAGCACAGGCAGGCTGAGTCTGTAGCCTCTCGACCCAGTGTCAGCAGAGGTGGTCGAGGAGGCAGAGGTTTCAGTAGGGGTGGTCGATCTGGGTACAGTCAGAGAGGAGGATCATCATCCGGAGGCAGTAGGCCAGATGAAGCCGGATCTTCTCAGAGGGTGTATGTGATGCAGAGGCAGCCAGATGCTTCAGCAGTTATAGCTGGTACATTTTCTTTATTTTGCATTTCAGTACTTGCTTTGATTGATCCAGGATCTACTCATTCATATATTAGTTCATCTATCTTGCCTGTGTCTAAATTGCATTCTGAGTCCTTAGGATTTGATGTCTTGGTGACAAATCCTTTAGGACATAGTGTGGTTGTTAGTAAGGTGCACCGTGATAGTGCAGTTGGGGGTGAAAGGTGAGAAGTTTCTTGGTGATCTGATTGAAATGCCTTTTAAAGAATACAATTTGATTTTAGGCATGGATTGGCTGTCTAAGCATGGAGCTATGGTAGATTGTCAAAAGAAATGTGTTACTTTGAGAACTGGTGATGGTAGAAGTATATTAGTATCCAGTGAGCAAAGACAACTTACATCTTTGTTGGTTTTAGCTGTAACAGCTAGAAGGTTGATTAGAAAGGGGTGTGATGCTTATCTTGCTCATGTGGTGGATACTAGAGTAGCGGGTTCTCAACTTAATAATATAACCACAGTTGTAGATTTTTCGGATGTGTTTTCTGAGGAGTTGCCAGGGTTACCCCCTGAGAGAGAGGTTGAGTTTGGTATCGATTTGTTGCCTGGTACCACTCCCATCTCTATCACTCCATATCGAATGGCACCTACTGAATTGAGAGAGTTGAAGGTGCAGTTGCAGGAGTTGTTGGATAAAGGGTTTATTAGCCCTAGTATTTCTCCATGGGGAGCTCCTGTGTTGTTTGTGAAAAAAAAGGATGGTACTTTGAGATTATGCATCGATTATAGGCAATTGAACAAAGTAACTATCAAGAATAAGTATCCTTTGCCTTGAATTGATGATCTCTTTGATCAGTTGAAGGGAGCAGCGGTGTTTTCCAAAATTGATTTGAGATCAGGGTACCATCAATTGAGGGTTAGAGCTGAAGATGCTTCTAAGACAACTTTCCGCACAAGATATGGACATTATGAGTTCTTGGTAATGCCTTTTGGATTGATGAATGCACCTGCAGCTTTCATGGATTTAATGAATAGGGTGTTTAGGCCCTATCTGGATCAGTTTGTGGTGGTTTTCATCGATGATATTTTGGTGTATTCGCGTAATGAGGAGGAGCATGACAAGCATCTGCGAATGGTATTACAGATCTTGAGAGAGAAGCAGTTGTATGCTAAGCTGTCAAAGTGTGAGTTTTGGCTTGACCAAGTAACTTTTCTCGGTCATATAGTTTCAGCAGATGGTATAAGAGTTGATCCAAGTAAAGTTGAGGTCATTTTGAATTGGAGTCCACCAAAGTCAGTGACTGAAGTTAGAAGTTTTCTGGGTTTGGCAGGCTATTATCGAAGGTTTGTGAAAGGTTTTTTTTCGATAACTACTCCACTCACCATATTACTTCTAAAGGGAGTTAGATTTGTGTGGACAGATCAGTGTCAAGCTAGTTTTGATCAGTTGAAAGAAATGTTGACTCAAGCACCTGTTCTTACTTTACCTGTGGAAGATAAACCTTATGTAATTTATAGTGATGCTTCACATAATGGTTTAGGATGTGTCTTGATGCAAGAGGGTAAAGTTGTAGCTTATGCTTCTCGGCAGTTTAAGTCGCATGAGCTCAATTATCCAACACATGATCTGGAATTGGCAGCTATAGTATTTGCTTTGAAGATTTGGCGACACTACTTTGTATGGAGAGAAATGTTTTATTTATACGGATCACAAAAGTTTGAAATATTTGGGTGTTCAGAAGGAGCTAAATCTTCGGCAAAGGCGATGGTTAGAACTGATTAAAGACTACGGTTGTTTGATTGATTACCATCCTGGTAAGGTGAATGTAGTTGCTGATGCCTTGAGTCGGAAGTCTCTAGCAGGTTTGGCTGTTTATTCGCTCTCGTTGCTTGTTGAGTTGAGAGCATTACATGCTAGTTTTGAAGCATGTGATGATGGTGCATTGTTGGCTCAGTTGCAATTGAGACCAGTATTGTTGGATCAGATTAAGGAGGCTCAATTGACAGATGAGAAAATTCAGAAGATTGTTTCAGATTGCCAAAACGGGGAGAGCCGAGATTTCTTTGTGAGAAGTGATGGTAGCCTTTGGTTTAAGGATAGATTGTGTGTTCCTGATGATGCTAAATTGAGAAAGATTATTTTAGAAGAAGCACATCAGTCGGTTATTGCTATACATCCGGGAAATACAAAGATGTACCATGATTTGAAACAGCATTATTGGTGGTCAGGTATGAAAAGAGACATAGCGGAGTTTGTATCCAAGTGTCTCACTTGTCAGAGGGTGAAAGCTGAGCATCAAGTTCCAACAGGGTTGCTTCAACCTTTATCAGTGCCTGAATGGAAATGGGAGAGAGTGATAATGGATTTTGTGTCTGGTTTACCTTTGACACAGAGGAAGCATGATGCTATTTGGGTGATTGTTGATAGGTTGACAAAGATAGCTCATTTTCTTCCAGTTCTGATGGACTATTCACTTGAGAAGTTGGCTGAGCTGTATATTAGTGAGATAGTGAAGTTGCATGGAATTCCAATTTCTTTAGTGTTTGATCGAGATCCTAGGTTTACTTCAAGATTTTGGAAGAGTTTACATGGTGCTTTGGGTTGTCGATTGCATTTTAGCACTGCTTTTCATCTGCAGACAGATGGGCAGTCAGAGAGAGTGATACAGATTATTGAGGATATGTTGAGAAGTTGTGTCATTGATTTCTCTGGAAGTTGGGACAGATTTTTGCCACTTGTAGAATTTGCTTACAACAACAGTCATCAAACCAGTATTGGCATGGCGCCATTTGAGGCATTGTATGGAAGAAGATGTAGAACGCCTCTATGTTGGAATGAAATTGGAGAGGGCAAATTAATTGGTCCTGATTTGGTTAAAGAAACTGAAGAGAAAGTGAAGATAATTCGGGATCGGTTAAAGACAGCTTCAGATCGACAGAAATCTTATTCAGATTTGAAGAGAAGAGACATAGAATTTGATGTTGGAGATAAAGTATTTTTGAAAGTGTCTCCTTGGAAAAAGATATTGAGATTTGGTCGTAGAGGGAAGCTGAGTCCTCGTTTTATTGGACCATATGAAATTCTAGAAAGAGTTGGGCCAGTTGCTTATCATCTTGCTTTGCCACCTGAGTTGGATAGAATCCATAATGTATTCCATGTTTCTATGTTGTGGAGGTATAGATCGGATCCATCTCATATCTTGCCAATTGAATCCATTGAAGTGAGTTTGGATTTGACATTTGAAGAAGAACCAGTTGCTATTTTGGCACATGAAGTTAAAGAATTGAGAAATAAGAAAGTGCCATTGGTGAAAGTTCTATGGAAGAATCATGGGAGAGAAGAGGCAACTTGGGAGAGCAAGCAAGCAATGCAAGATCAGTATCCTCAACTGTTTCAGACATAATATCAGGTAATTTCGAGGACGAAATTTCTTTTTAGAGGGGGAGAATTGTAATATCCCAAAATGTGCCTAGAAGTTTTAGTATAATTGTTGTTTTATTTGAATTAAAATGTATATGTTATTGGAAAGAGAAAATAATTTAAAAAGGAGTGTATATGTTGTATATATGGATATATATATAACATATACACAAGTCAAATGGATGGTCAAAGGAAGAAGATATTTATTTTGGTTATTTATGAAATTACTAAAAAGGGCATGTAAGTGAAAGGAAGTTAAAACAAATAGATGGGGGTATTTAAGTAATTTTCTTTTTGGAATGCTTGGTGGAGGTTTAAAGAGATGAAAAGTTTGACTTTGTTTCTTCATTTTCTTTTCTACTCCTTTGGTGGCCGGCCATTATCAAGACAAGAGAGCAAGAAGAAGGTTTTGAGTTCTAAGATCAAATTGAAGGAGATTTCAAATAAACAAGTTGGAATTTCAAGAAATTTCATTATTTCGGTAAGTTCTCTCTTGATTGCTCTTGTTGTTTTTGAAGTTATTTTTGAGTTTGATGAAGTGTTGTTGATAATATGGTTAGGATTGCTTGTGGTGTGTTTGTATGTGTTGGAAATGGAATTAAAGATAAGAAGTTAGGTTGGTGTTGGTGATGGAAGAGTAAGAGTTGTGTTTAGTGAAATTTCTTTCTGTTTTACAATTAGTAAAGGCTGTGACTTGTACGATTTTTAATTAAATATAGAAAATAATATCCAATTGAATTTTGGATATGTTGTGGCTTAGTGAGTCTAGTATTTGAGAAAAATAATTTGGAACCACTTTGATTGAATTTGATTTATGGAATTCACAAAGTTCAGAACTGCTGCCAGGATGCAGTGCAATTGGGGCAGTCTGATTGGGTGAACTATTTGACCAGGATTTTGTGCTCAGTTTGATCTGAAATTTTAAAGGAATGATTTTAAGATGTAAAACTAAATTCTGTAAAAATTTTAGAGTTTTTAGTCAAGTAGATTATTTTATACAATTTTTCAAAATAAGGATAAAGTGGAGTCTAAAACCAGAATTTACTATTCATATGGTCATTTTGCTAATATTCCTTTTGGATTAGGTTGTGAAGAGGTTGAATTGCCCTAACCTAAGTGTTGAGGATTCTTGGAAGAGTAGGTGTATAGATTGGTGTGAGTTAGTTTTAAGGTAAGTACAAACTACATTATTGCATACATTCATATGATATTGAGACTTGAGACACATATTTGGTTATAATGTGAATGTTGTGATGATCATGTAAAATATGTGTTAATGCCATTGATTATATCCATTTGAATAATGAATTGATTAATGTGATTTGAAATATAACGAAATGTGAAATGTCCAAGATGTGATGATGAAATGAAATGTGAAAGATATGATGTTATGAAGAGTTGCTTTATTGTGATTTGAGATCATATGAGATATGAGGCCATGATTGTTGGCTATGATGATGCAAAAGAGATGATTGAGATATGGTTGCCTAATTTGCTTATGAAATATAAAATGAATTGAGAAAGAGATTATGAAGAGATGAATGAAATGTTTGTGTGCTTAATATGTTATTCAGATTTCAGAGTTCTGGGTTTGGCGGCATGCCTATGAAATATATGAATAATAGTAACAGTCTTGCCGGGTTGAGGATCTCCTCGAGATTAGTCGGGTTGAGGTCTAAGAGATTGGGTTTCTTACACTTGTTTTGGTAACAGTCTTGCCGAGTTAAGGATCTCCTTGAGTCTAGCCAAGTAGAGGTCCAAGAGACTGGGTTTGTTACCCTATCCATGGATAGATATATATATGTGTATATCACCTACGGGCTTGATGATTATGATTATGGACCAAAGCAGTAACTCTGAACTTTGAATAACATATTAGTGTATTTTGGGCCCATGCTTGTCTTTTTTTTCAATGTGAATCATGAATGTTTTGATTAATTATTAAATAATGTAAAATTGTGAAATATAATATTCTCTTGAATTGATCTTGAGTCTTGATTGTGTGACATTAGCATGGCATTAAAGCATCATAGCACTGTAGTTTGTACCACTAAGCCGTTGGCTTAGCGCGAATGTGATTCTTCGCGCAGGTGACAGGGAAGAACCAGAGAGTTCCTCTAGGCCGAGTCAAGCCTAGATTTTGAAGAGTGAATAGTGGGCTTTAAGATCGTAGACTGACTGCCAAACATGTATAAATTTTATGTGTTGTAAAACTTGAGTTTTGATGTATATGAATTTGTAAATATTGTTACTTTCTGTTGCATAGTGAACAAATATGTTATCTACTGTATTTCATAATAAACCTTTACTTTATTTTGTACTAGAAGTGTAAATCCTTTTTGCAGGTTGTAGTTGAGGTTATAAGGGGGATTTATTGGAAGTGTACTGAGAATGATTTTGTTTGCATTGGTTTGTGTAAAAATGTTTTAAAAATCAGAAAAAAACCAGTTTTGTCGACACTTGGGATTAAATTTTTAGACAAAACTATGGCAAAATTTCTGTAAAAATTGGAACTAAAATTTGACTAAGTAAAAGTGGTAGCAACATTAGGATAGTGTGGCGCCTCTACTCAGCTTACACACATAGGTCGGGAAGGGGTGTTACAATCATCATCAATGATCACCTTTTCATCATCAAAAACCACTTCACTAACTTTGGTTTTCCCTTTGTCCTTTGGTTTTTTAGTGCTAGCAGATGCCTTGGCATGATTTTCTAAGATTGTAGTCAATTGGTTCTTCATGGTCTCAGCTAGGGCCTCTTTGATTTCTTCCATCTTGGCATTGAGGGCCTCATCCACCATCCTTTGAATTTGTTAGGGCTCCATTGTTTTAGGTGAGCAAGTGATTGAGTCATTGCTAGATACTTCATCTCTGGCGTAGGTTGGATTGTTGTAAGCTTTAGAACTATCGTAATCCAGGGCTGTGAGCCAGAGAGGATCAATGATATGAGATGCAAATGTATGCATGTATGCATGTATGCACAAACAAAAAACAAATAAGGATAAATAGGACGTTCCTTCCAGCCTTATAACATCCACACACGAATGGCGAGTCCCTTTTCCTAGGTATATGGTTAACAAAATACCAACATGGGGTACCTTGCTTTCGAATAATTCTCTCGGACGTTTCAACCAATAGTTATATTTTTAAAAATGGAAATCCATTCATAGTAATTCCCATTAATTAGGTTTTAATCCATTCAACCAACTATAGTAGCTTTTATGCTATATTGGATTAAAACTAAATTAAGAGGTTTATTGTAGATAGATTTCTCAATTAAAAAGAGTAACTAGTGATTCATGCCAAAAACAAGCCCATGGTTAATTTGTTCTTAGTGTAAACTAGGCCCACAATTGATTTTTGGTATTTCATAATTGACCTAAATATTTTTGCAAGCTCTTTGTAAAAAATGGTTGGGTGAAAATAGTTTTGTTTCTAAGCCCATTTTAAAAGATTTTAGAAAAATGGATTTTGGGTTTAGTATTTGGGCCATGGGCCAAAAAATTTTTGACTTGTTTTTAGAAAAAATCTTATGTCCAAAGACCATCTTGAAAAATTTTGAAAATAGCTTTGGTATTTTGGACTTTAAAGAAAAGTTTGTTTTGAGCTTACAATATACTTAGGTCATATTAGAAAAAGAACAAACCAAATAAGCCATGATTTAGACTAAGATAAACTAACCATAGTCAAACAACATGCATTTGGGATAAAAACCCAAGGAAAGTAACTAGGCCAATTACATGAGCTTTAGTCTTTGGGTAAAAAGGCTTAGGTTCCCATAGCAAGTATATACCAAACGGTACGAGGCTATGAGTGGCTACGCCATGCTCGATCTCCATACCTTGAGTGAAAGTATGGTATCCCTTACATAACATAACACAGGTAACACGGGCATCCTAACTCACGCACACGATGCAATCTAAGATGATGCAATGGATAATATCATTATAAGAAAGAATAGAATAATAAAAAGACCAACATAATCAACTTCTCTTATCCCCAGTGGAGTCGTCACTGTGAGCGGGGATTTTTGCCCCCACTCCCGGTGGAATGGTTCTTGCGACTTCGACACTGTTTAGGCTCGGGGCCTTAGAGAACACGGACCTAAGTCCGGAGAAAAAGGAGTCGCCACCCGGACGGCCCGGGAAAAAAAAAGGGATGGATTTCTCAATTCCTAAGGAATCCCTAACCCCCTAATGGGTTCGGAAAGTTGGGTACGTGTGGGGAAGGTGAGAAATGGCCCAGCCACCCCACAACGCCCGGTTCATTGGAACCGGCCTCTTTTACAGGTCTTAATATTATAAAATTCTTAAATATAACAACATTATCCATATTACACACAAAAATTAAAAGAAAGCATCAATATATTAAAATCTTATGATAAATAAAATAAACCAAGCATTGAACTTACATAAATTAAAACATATAAAATAAATCAAAACATAATCAAATATGGAATTGAATAAAGCAAATAAAAGTCCAATTATAGCTACTATGACTTTTTATGGAATTAAAATAGATTAGGGTTTTATGTTTTAAAAGGTTGGTAAGACTCTTTGATTAACTAAATTAATATTTGAATGGTGAAATCATGAAACTAGGGTTTTAGACACTTTAAAATACTTTTGATTCATGGTTTTAAATGATGATTTCAAGCTACTGTGTAAATTAAAGTATTTATGTTTTTATGGTTTTTTGAAATTTTAAAGGATTAGGGTTTAGAAAAAATTAAGGTTTAAAGTTTTAAAGGAGGTTAGGGTTCATTATTTTAGGTTTTAGAGTTGAATTAGGTATTTTAGGCTTTAAAATTAGGGTCTCGGATGATGAATTGGCTTTTAGAATTTGGAAATCAATTTGATAATTTTATGAAGTTTTATGAATTTAAACAAACGGATTAAAGTTTTTATAAATAGAAAAGATGTTTTTTATGGCTTTTTGGAAGAAAAAGAACCAAGTTTAAAATTTTGAAAGAAACAGAATCAAATTTTGTTTTTGTTGAAAAATATATTTATTTAAAGTTTTAAGAATTTGAAGAGGTAAAAATAACAATTTTAAGTCTTTTTGGAAAATAAAGTAACGTATTAGTGTTTTTAACTTTGGAAAATCTAAATTAAAGTTCTAAGGTTTTTAATTTAAAAAACAAAATATCATAGTTTATGCTACTGTGAAAAAATAAAACAAAAAAGAATTTAATACATACCTCCTCTTGTTGATTCTCCAAAAATAATTCTTCTTGGATGAACAAGAACAAAGACAATTGCTACCTTTGAATTGCTTAAATCGTGTCCCTGCTATTCCAGAAAAAAAGAAATTGAATTGCTCCTTTTCCTTCCCTAATTTGGTTTCAAATTTTCCAAGCTACTGCCAATTTTCGGTTCCCCCAAATTTCATTGCCTTTGGTCCTTATTTATAGTGGTTTGACATGGTTTTTTTCCTAATTAGTCACGGCAAGTAATATTAATAAAAAAAAGAAACCGAAACCTAATTGAATTAGGTTTCGAAAAATTTACATCGGAAAAATTGCGCTGCCGAAAAAAATTACCGCAGGAAAAAATGCGCTGGCAAAAAAAATCTACCGCAGGAAATTGCAGCAGCGGGCGGGCTGAGCTATTTCGCTCGCAGATTTTTTTCTGCAGGCGAAATAGCTTGGGCCATTTCGCCAGCAGGAAATTCCTGCGGGCGAAATGCCCACGGGCCCGCGCGACGATTTTTTTGTCGCAGATTTTTTCGACTCCGATTTTTATTTTTATTTTTATTTTTTGACTTTTACTTGTTTATTTTTATTTTTTATTAATAAAAATTAGATACTAAAGCAAATCACTCATAGAAAATATGGATGCACTAATGTATGAATGAGTCAACCCAGAGTCTATCAATGCAAGAACTAAAGTACCAAATAAAGTAAAAGTACTAGTTATAACAACTAAAGTATCTGGCTACCTCTACATTACATAAACCCATTGTGATGGTCTTGCATTCTCTAGTCTACTTCCTACTGTAAAACCTCCTCTCTGACCAGACCCTAATCTACTACCTCTACTAAAACCTCTGCCATCACGACCCCCTCTGACATTGGATCTAGAAATTGTTGTATCTGTCTGTCTATCATATGGTGGCTTAGGACAATCTCTGAAAAAATAGTCTAGTGATCCACATCTATAACACACTACTGGTGCACCTGTCGTCTAGCAGACACCTCCATGTGCTCTACCACAATGAACACAGGTAGGTTGAGTAGGCCTCTGAATCACTAGGGTCACAGCACTAGCCACTGAGGCTACAGGTCTCTGCCTCTGCTACTGTGCTAACTTGGCAGAATGCCCCTAACTGCTGCTGAATCTTTGAGAATATCCTCCTTGGCCTCTCTTTGATGATGAAGACCCTACCTCACCTTAGGGTCTCCTAGTTCTACTCTCCTTTACTATGGCTGCTGCTGCAAGTCCTGTGCTCTCTCTATACTCCTAATAGCTACAACCAACTGAGAAAAATCCTAATACTGAGAACCTGCCACTAAACACATGATAAAGGGTCTCAGCTCCTCCTCAAATCTCCATCATTTATCAAAATCATCTGATATGATCCCTCTAGCATACTGGCTCAATTAGATAAACTCAATCTCATACTTAGTCACTGTCCTGGTGTCCTACCTCAAACTCAAGAACTACATCTTCTTAGCATCCTTATACTCCCTTGGAGTATACTTCTTCTTGAATTCTTACAGGAAATCAGCATAAGTCAAAACTGGTGGATCAGTTGTACCATGAGGAACCTTCTTCCACCACTCATTGGCATCCCCTGCAGAAGTGATCTCTTTGGACCCTATCCAGCCACTTCTATGCTACAGCAGGGTCTGCAGTGCTAATAAAATCTGTGGCTCCAAATTTTCTCTGCTTATCGTACTTTTGTGTGGGCAGCTGCTGCTGTGATGCGGCTATGGTAGCTGCTAAGGCTGCTGAACTGGAGCTAGCCTCAATAGCTCCACCATATGCCTACCCAGCCCTGCGAAATCTCCTTAGCTGCTGGTCAAACAGGCACAGAAGTAGACACCTCACTAGCAGACTCAACACCAACTCCAACTCCATCCTCATCATGAGCTATACTCTTTGTACTACCCTTTGCAGACTGATGCGTCTGAGTCACCATAACCACCTATTTTTTTAAATACAACAGAAATTGCCACA
Organism: Garcia nutans; assembly: GCA_947685225.1. Classification (NCBI taxonomy): domain Eukaryota; kingdom Viridiplantae; phylum Streptophyta; class Magnoliopsida; order Malpighiales; family Euphorbiaceae; genus Garcia; species Garcia nutans. The sequence goes on from CANTUV010000024.1 coordinate 57,178,480, forward strand.
TTATAAATTAGAAAATGCCATCGCCAGCGCATGTATCACAATTAAAATCATATTTAAAACCCTCATTTTCTCTCTCTAACATCCCATCTAAGTCGAGAATCTCAAACCTAGGCTCTGATATCAAAATCAACGTAACACCCTTATACCCCATATGCATATAACGTATACACATCCATTATATGAGCGGGGATTTTTGACCCCACTCCCAGTGGAACGATTCTTACTACTTCAGCACTATTTAGGCTCGGGGCCTTAAAGAACAAGGACCTATGTCCGAAGAAAATGGAGTCGCCACTCGGACGGGCCGGGAAAAAGAAAGGGGTGGATGACTCGATTCCTAAGGAATCCCCAACCCCCTAATGGGTTCAGAAAGTTGGGTACGTGTGGGGAATGTAACACCCCGATACCCCATATAAGTACTATACATATACCCGGTATATATACAGTAAGTATATAAAGTATAAGGATGTCACTTTTTTGTTGCAATTTAAAAAAAAAACCTTAACAGCATTCAAACCACAACACATTCATTTTCAAAGAACATTTACAAAATCATTATATTTTTACAAATCATACATACATATAACAATCTTATCTTTATTAAATCCCCATTTATACATATGAATATATAAATCAGAAATACATCATAAATAAAAGTTATACATGTATGCATCACCCTCTAGTTGGTCTCGACAAACTCTTACTTTTCTCGTGGCATAACAAAAGACTTCATATCTTCCACCTAGTTACCTGCACAAGTACACATCTGCGCTAAGCCCGAGAGCTTAGTAGTACAAATATAAAATATAAACTTATATTATAAACATTCTAACATATAATGATATATCAATTTCATGTACCATTAGTTTCTTATCACGTTTTCCCTTTTTGATTACACCTTTTATATATCTTGACTAATTTCATATAATATATGCATATATACACATTTATCTCACTAACCATAATCCATTACTAATTCTTACAATCACTATATCAATACACACATGATATATTATATCTCATGACATTATTTTATTCACAATTCACCAATCATGATTCATCATTTATACTCACAATCAATATTGCTATACACACAATACATATCATACTAATCATGAATCACATTCCAATGAAGATAATCATTATCATCAATCACAATTCATTTACATATTATACTTCATATCAGTATTTCAATATTTATATCATCATCTATTATATACATTCAAAGTTTCTCAATATAGCCAACAACTATAACATCATATACGAACTTTCCCCCAACCAGGTCGGTTGCCCACTGGGCCTCAGGCCACTGCCAATCCCAGGGGCAGATAAGTACGTATAAAACTACCAAATACGATCCTTCCCCCAACCAGGTCGGTGGTCCAAGTTCTGTTGCCCACTCACAGGGTCCGCATGGTTCCGCAGGAGGCAGATAGGAACGTATAAGACTATCAGTAATGTACCTTTCCCCAACCAGGTCGGTAGTCCAAGTTCGGTTGCCCAACCACAGGGTCCGCATGGTTCCGCAGGAGGTAAAGAGGTACATATAATACTGACTGTACTGAACCTTCCCCCAACCAGGTCGGTAGTCCAAGATCGGTTGCCCAGCTCTCTGGGTCCGCATGGTTCCGCAGGAGGCAGATAGGTTCACTCATTTATATCTTTTAACATTACTTTCTCAATCCATTTCTATCATTATCAAATAGGCAAACATACCTCAACAATCTTATTTGTATAATCATAGCCATTCACAATAGCTTCTCATCACATTATATCTCAAATCACATTTTACACTTTATCATTCAAGCATACATAATCAATTTCATTACACATGTATTTTAAATTCATTATCATATAAACCATATGTCCATTTATTTCATTTCCATCATTTCTCAAGACACATTAATACCATTCTGTATTAAAACATTTATCACAACCAATTGCATTGCTTATACCTTAAGAATGATCATCATTTCTTTCTATCTTATATGATAGCAATTTACCTTACTCATTTACATCCATCATATAATAGATTATTTAACACATTCATCCAAATGTGTTAAGGTTCAAAGACATATAGAGATATACAATCAAATAAGGATTATGCGTACCTTTTTAATGATCTTCATATCCTTAACATCATTTAATCATCATCTTAATCAAATTATATTAACAATATAATAAACCACTTAACACATTTGCAAACATATGTGTTAAGTCTCAAGTCATGTAAATAAATACAATCATATAAATTGGTACTTACCTCAAAAACTACTCCCATCAATCTCTACATTTCCTTTTTCCAAGAATTCTCCACATTAGGTTAATGCAACACAATTTCTTCAAAACCTAATCCAAAGAGAGTTATTCCCATAAGAACATAAGAATGATAATTAATTAGAGCAACCTTAACACAAGACACGCCCACCAACACGTTCACCAACACGGGCGTGTTCATCAATCACTTTTCTCATAGTAGCTAACACACTCAAGGGACACGGCCAAGCTTGTGGCCGTGTCTCCCAACACATGCTCCAACACGGCCAAGACTCCCCTTGCTTGGCCGTGTCTCTCAACCAAAAGAGGCAGTGACAGAAACGGTCAAGCCAGTGGCCGTGTCTCTCAACACCAAAAATCCAGTAGCAGACACGGGCAAGTGACACGGCCGAGACAGTGGCCGTGTCTCTCCAAAATGATCCAACATGGCCGTGTCTCCCATCATCCTGGCCATGTCTCACAAAAGGTAAAGATTTCAAACACGGCACACATCATGTATTTTATGCATTTCAACTTCAATAAACACAAACATACATCAATCAATCAATTCTCCATCTCATATATATAAAATCTTTACTAACCAATTTCAATAATCCATCATCAACCTCACAATTAACCTTATTAACATCATCTAACTATCAATTCAACATATCTATAATCTTAATCTTTCATTAACATCACCATCACACCAACCATATCAAATCCAACTCAAACAATAGAAATCAAAACAAAGAATTGAATACTTACTTGAATATCTTGTCAAATCTTCAATCTCTACCTTCAATTCTCTTAAAACCCCAAGATTTTGATGAAGATCATCACATCTCTCTATCTCTCTCTCTCTCTCTCTCTCGTGCAAAACCAAAAGAAGAAGAAGAAGAAAGAAAATATCTTTTTCCTCTTCTCACGTTCACCACATATATATAATAATAATAATAATAATAATAATAATAATAATTTCCAAAAATCCTCCACCACACCTCATTCTTCTCTTGACTTTCTTTTGACCAATTTATATGTTATATATATTAACATATATACAACATATACATTCCATTAACACAATCATTTCCTTTGCAACAACATATATGTATATTTAATTCAAATCAAACAACAATTGTATTAAACTTCTAGGGCATACATTGGGATATTACAGGGAAGGTGAGAAATGGCCCAGCACCCCCACAACGCCCGATTCATTGGAACCGGCCTCCTTTATAGGTCTTAATATTATAAAATTCTTAAATATAACAACATTATCCATATTACACACAATAAAAGTAAAGCATCGATATATTGAAAATCAAAACAACTTCCAAACAAAATAATTAAATGGACACCCATCCAAGGATGGAAACATGTCCTTACATCCCATGCCTAAATAGGACACCCACTGAAAGGTAGAAACATGTCCTTTACATTGGTTCTAAAATAGAAAAGCAACTTAAATTACATGATATTTAACTAATGAGGTACCCACCCAGTGAAAACATACCTCTTACAATATTTGGAAATCTAAATAAATTGATAAAAGTAAATAACCAATCATCATAAATAAATCATTCATCAAAGGTATTAAACAAAATATAAAATAAACATCCATCCATGATAAACTAAGTAAATCAAGCATTGAACTTAAATAAATCAACAAAGCATTGAAAATAAATTAAAGCATAATCAAATATAAAATTGAATAATGCAAATAAAAATTCAAATTATGGCTACTGTTTCTATTTAAGTTTCTTTATTTAATGTGTTTAGGGTTTTGGAATTTATGGCCTAAGCTACTATAAATTTTAAAAGAATTGAATTGGGGCAAAGTTTTAGAATTTAAGAGGTTGATAAAGCTCTTTGATTAACCCCATTAGTATTTGAGAAGTGAAATCATAAAATTAGGGTTTGGACATTTTAAAACATAGGATTTGTGATTTACGGTCACTGCATTGTGTTTTTAAGATCACTGTGTTTGAATATGTTTATAGGGTTTTAAGGTTTAAAGGATTAGGGTTTAGGAAAATTTAGGGTTTAAGGTTTTAAGGGAGTTAGGGTTCACAGTTTTGGGTTTTGGAGTTGAATTATGATTTTAGAATTTTAGAATTAGGATTTCGGAGAATGCATTAGGTTTTTAGGATTTGAAAATCAATTGATAATTTTATGAAACTTTATGAAAATAAACCAAACGATTTAAAGTTTATAGAAGCAGAAAAGGTGTTTTTTTAGGGTTTTTGGAAGAAACAGATTTAATTTATGATTTTGAAAATTTGGAAAACAAATTAGGGATTTTAGATTTTAAAGAAACAAAAATAACAATTTTAAGCTTTTTGGAAAAACAAAGCAACGAATTAAGGTTTTTAAACTTTAGAAAAGGGGAATTAAGTTTCTAGGGTTTCTGAATTAAAAGAAACAATAAGATGATTTAAGCTACTATGAAGAAATTAGACAATTGATGCATACCTCCGTTTGTTGGTTCCACCAAAATTTCTTCTTGGATGAACAAAATCAAAGACAAGCTTTGCTGCCTTTGATGGATTGAATTGTTGTTTGCTCTCTCAAAAAAATCTGATTGATTCAAAGCCTTTCCTACTCAGTTTCGATCTCAATTTTTTTACTCCCAAATCTGATCAATTTCTCCTCCTTTTTTTTTCCTCAGATTTCTTGATGCTTTTTGTGTTGTTTTTGGTATTATTTATAGAAGAATTTTATGGTTAATTCTAGTTATTCAAGGAAGCTAATATTGATTAAGAAAAAGAAACTGAAACCTAATTGTATTAGGTTTCAAAAAAATTTACGTCAAAAAAATTTCGCTGGCGAAAAAAAACTGCTGTAGAAAAATTACGCTGGAGAAAAAAAAACTGCTGCCGAAAAAACGCGTTGGTAAAAAAGCTGCCGCAACAGGGGCCGAACTGGCCTGCGGGCGAAATGGCCCATGGCCATTCGTCCAGCGCTAGTTTCCGTCGCCAATTTTTTATTTTTATTTATTTTTATTAATAAAAATTAAATATTAAAGCAAATATTATTTAATTAAGATAAAAAAAATTATTTTGGACTAATTAAAATATATTAGATAACACAAAAATTATTTTGGACTAATTAAAACATATTGGACCGGACTAGGTCAAAAATTAAGGGTCTACAGTTTGCCCCCTGCTTGAATGATCTGAGACTTTAGTGATAGAGAGTGAAAAGCAATAAGACTTAATTTTTGAGATGGTTGAGGTTTTTGAATGATCGAGTTAAGTTCTAGACTTAAAAGAGATTCTAGGTTCTGGACCTAAGGGTAATTTGGGATCTGCACCTGAGCTAAGTTATGGACTTAAAAGAAATTCTAGGTTCTGGACCTAAGGAAAATTTGGGTTATAGACCCAAGCTATGTTATGGACTTAGAAAAGATTTTAGGTTCTGGACCTAAGGATAATTTGGGTTCTAGACTCGAGTTAATAATAATTTTTATTTCAAAAAGTTTAGCTAATTTTTATGCATATGTCTTCTTCTTTGCCCCTTGCAAGTAAAACTTTTTATACACATGCAAGTATTTGAATGATTACAGTGAATAATTAAAAATTTACTGTGTATTTACTATGTAGTCACTATTCATGCACTATTTACTATTTATAAATAGTAACTTACTATTTATAAATAGTAGTAAATAGTATTTACTATTGAAAATAGTAATTTTACTATTTATAAATAGTAAAGTTTACTATTCATAAAACAGTAAAACTTACTTTTGAATTTTATTTTTTTCCTTGCCGTTTCTCTATAAAAACCCATGAATCCTTCATTTCATTTACAGCTAAATCTCAATTTCTATAATTCTCTCAAATTCTTTCAAATTTAACACATAGTTTTAAAAAAAATGCATGCTTCAAGGTCAGGGACTCACTCTAATACCGAGTTATTGGAGTTTATTCGGCATCATGAAGATGAAAATATAGATACAATAGCCGGAATGCCGCTTCACTGAAGTTCAAACGAAAAGAGCGCGGTAATTATTTTTCTCTTCTTTTTTTTTCTCTTGATTTTTCATCTTTCTGCTTTTTTTATTATATTTTTTTAATTTTAATTATTTTTATTTTTTATTTTTTATTATTATTGATTTTTATTTATGATTTTTATTTATTTTTATTTGATGATTTTTTTATGTTTGCATTTATTATTATTTTGTTTGTTTATTTTGTATTCTGATGTTATTATCTTTTTAGAAAATTTAGGAAAAATATATTAATTTAAGCAGATAGGATAATGTGTACTTACCTGGTATTAACTTATTTGGATCTTTGTTAGCATGATCGTTGCGTTGTTCGGGCTGGAAGGTGTATTTACAAAATCCGACAATGGTACGATGTAGTGCCTTCTCGGATAAGGCGGATTATCCGAGATTGCGACTTTGAGCAGTTCATCTTACAAATTGCCATCCGAGGAATATCAGATAGACCGGAGCATAGTCCAGGCGCTTGTAGAGCGATGGTTGGACACAACCCACACTTTTCACTTGCCCATTGGAGAGATGACAATTGGTCCGGTCGATTTTACTGCTATAATCGGCCTTCAATATGATGGTGTTCCGGTTCCTCTGACCAACAATATTTTAACATTTGAAGAAACTCAGGAATTCATTGGTATAGAACCATCATATAAAGGGCCTTTTAAGATAAAAATCGAGCCAATTTGTAATTATTGGATGAACTATGAAGGATGGGTTCACAAAGAAACGGCCAAACAGTATGCTCGAGGATTTTTGTTATATCTGCTTAGATCGACCATCTTAGGCAGCACTGAATCCTCCATCCACTTGTCAGTGTTGAGTGCCCTTTCTTATTTTAGAATGGTACCGTCTTTTGGCTGGGGTGAAGCTGGTCTCACCTATCTTTACCATGGTCTTGATAAAATTTGCCGAAATAAGAAGTCTTTTGTCGGCTTGATGGCGGTGGTCGAGGTATTCTCCTTCTACCAATGTCAATTCCACTCTTTTCTTGCATGAATTTGATCTTTATTGTTATTGTAGGTATGGGCATATGAACATAACCTCGTGAGAGTACCTCGTATTTCCTAAGATAGGGTCGGGTATCCGAGATTAAATTTCTTGTTGTCCGATCGTGTGGATGTTCCCGGCTCGCCATGTGCATACTCATCGCTTTGTATTGAGCCGCTTAACCTGGGACCAGGTAAAATAACATTAGTATACTTTAAATTTTATGTGAAATTTTACTTACCTTATATTATTTTGCAGGTGAATTTGGCCTGGTGGAACCCAGAAGAGCGGCCGAACTGGTCTCCTTTGATGAGGGTTGCGTTATCTTTCCAACATTCTCGCCTAGTCATCGCCGACCCAGTGTCTAGTGGCTGGTTTCTTAGAGAGAGAGTTTATGAGTGGTTCCTAGGTCCAGAGCAACGGCGAGTCCCGATGCATATCCCGGAATATACTTTAAATATTACATCGATGTTGGAGGATGCATGGTGGCCAGCTCGGTACGGTTATGGTGCTAAGGATTTCTCTATCCGCCGAGTGCACCTTATGCCCACTTTATTCAAAGAAGGCTCTTGACCTTTAATATATCTCCTGTTGGCATATGGGAGATTCCCAAAGAAAATGAGGGTAGAGATGAAGAGGAACATCATAGAGATGCAGGAGAGTCTGTTCCACATCTCGGGGCTAGTACTTCTCAGGTAAAACTCTTACCATTTTTCCCTTGCAATTGCTTCTTTCTTTTTTGATTCTTTAATGATTGTTGCAGGCTGTTGGCTCATTTGATCATGAGGCTGGACCTTCTTTTACTGCCCCTTCATTTGCTCTTTCTAGCCCGCCAGATATGCCATCTCATCCGCAGGGTATTGATTTGAATTACCTAGTACGTTCCTTATTTCATGGTAATTTATGCTATATGTATGCATGATTATGTATGCTCTTACCTTTTTCCTTTTTGGCTCACAACGGATGCTTGAAGAACAAAATAGGAAACTTCAAGAAGAGTTGGCTGTAAATCATCAGCAGGCTTCTCATTTTGAAAGTTTATATCATCAATTAGAACAACATTTCCGAGACTTCTGATTTCAGGGGATGAGAGATCCCGGCGCTTCTTCATCAAGAGGCCCCCAGAATGACGACCATGAGATCCTTTCGTCTGTTTCTGATGAGGACCGTGACGGATCGGAACTTCAAGGTAATAGGTATTTTGGTGCACCTTCTTTGGGTGATCCCGGGACGAGTAACTTGTTGAATTTTGGTGCTCTCACTTCGGGCAGACTCAAGATGAGTGATTTGCCCCCTCCTCCAATAGGCGATGACTTTTTCAAGGCTTTATTTGATGACCTACCACCACCCTCTTAGTGATATGTAAATATTGTAGCAATTGAAAATTATTGTATAATAATTAAAAAAATACAATTTTCATCTTTACAGTAACTTTTTCTCTTTTTTTTTTTTACTGTGCCACTTTTTTTTATATCACATCATAAACAGTGCATCGCAACTTCCTTTTCACAGCCGCACCATTTGCTAAAACCAATTCCAACGTGGTAAAGGAAATTCGTTGCTAATTCCTTTCCTTATGCCATATGATCTTATTCTTTCCAATCACTTTTTCCTCATCACCTTTGGAAAAGGTTATTTCCTCTATATGAATCACCTTTCATGCCTAATTTAATACAGAAGCCAAAATATTTTCCATTTCAACGTAAAAACTCCCTTAACAATTTTGATTTTCCTTCATTCATCAACAATGACCGAATATCATTTAAAGAAGATAAAAATTCTATTTAAGAATATGGATGCTATTCATTGGAAGCAAATTTCATGGTCAAAGCTTGATGTTTTCAAAATGTTAAATTAGACCACTCCTTCTTACATATTGTGGCTTCCTTTTGGAATACGGATTCTAGGTTATTTAAAATTAATGGCTTTGAAATATGTCCCTTGATTGAAGAATTTGAGGCCATCCTTGGATATCCAAATAATCAACAAATGGCGTTACCCACATTGATTTCCAAGACTCAACAGAAGATGCAGATGTTATTTCAAATTCCAAAAACCCGAAGTTCTTCGGTTGATGAGAGGTGAAAAAATTCTACTTGCTCCCTTGATTGATTTTTGTCTCTCTCATTTGGCTCCTACTAAGGCATGGGGACGCACGCTTTGTCTTTGCTTGCTCGGCCAATTCTTGCTTGTTTCTTTCGACGGCGATATTAATCTACGAGTATTGGATATATGGATCAAATGGAAGGAGGCTTGTCGCCGGTACCTGTGATCTTAACTGAGACTTTAGATGGATTAGACCGCCTTAATTTGGGATTGACAAAGGGACTGACTGGGAGTCTGTTGCTAATTCAGGTAATTACCTAAAGTGCCCTTTCAGGTTTTCAATTTAGGTTTTCTTTTTTTTTCTCTTCTTTATTGCTCTAATTTTTGCCTAGTCCGCCCATGTGGGTTTTCGAAACTAACGGGCTGTCCTAATTTTTGCCAAAGCTGCCCTTGCGGGTTTTCAACTTAGCGGACTTATTATTATTATTATATATATATATTATTGCTCTAATTTTTGCCTAGTCCGCCCATGTGGGTTTTCGAAACTAGTGAGCTGTCCTAATTTTTGCCTAAGCTGCCCTTGCGGGTTTTCAACTTAGCGGACTCTTTTTATTTTTTTTATTGCTCTAATTTTTTCCTAGGCCGCCCTTTTTGGGTTTTCAACCTAGCGAGCTTTTTTCTCTCTTCTAGTAAAGCTAACTGCGTGTATTTTCTCTCTACCCATTCCTTTTCAGGCAGTTCAGCTTTCAAGACTACTCTCAATGACTTGATCTTAATTTCAATTAGCAATACTGCTTCCATCCCGTAAACCAAAGAGAATGGTGTCATTCCAGTTGACGTTTGCACACTTATCCTATATCCCCATAAAGCAAAGGGAAGCATCTCTGACCAATCCCTATAAGTCTTGGTCATCTTGGACAGAATTTGCTTAATTGTCTTGTTTGTTGCTTCTACCGCACCATTAGCCTTTGGTCTATAAGGAGAGGATCTATGATGATGGATGTGGTGCTTTGAGAATAGATCCTTAACTGCTCCTTGAAACTGTATCCCATTGTCCGATACCACACTGTGCGGGACCCCGTATCTGTAGATGAGGTTCTTTTCAATAAATCTAGCCATTTGGCTTGCACCCAGCTTGTTGAAGGATTTGGCTTTGACCCATTTTGAAAAATAATCTACTGCTACCATAATGAAACGGTGACCGTTTGAAGCTGCCAGATGTATCTCTCCTATAATGTTGATACCCCAGGTGGAAAATGGCCAGGGTGAAGACATAGAATGCAATTCTTCAGGAGGCATGTGATTCGAGTTACCATACGTCTGACATTGTTGGCACTTCTTGACAAACTCAATACAATCCTTCTCTATGGTCAACCAATAGTAACCTTGTCGAATAATCTTCTTAACTAGGGCCAAACCACTCATGTGCAGTCCGCAACTTCCTGCATGTATCTCTGACATGATACGCTCCACTTCAGCCTTCCTTAAACATCTTGAATGCACCCCATCAGGCCATCTTCGATATAACTCTCCATAGAATGTGATGTATTGCTAAGACCACCGCCTTATGGCTCTTCTTTCTTTCTTTGTTGCCCCTAGAGGGTATTCTCATTCTTCCAAAAATCACCTTATAGTATCATACCACGCATCATGGTCTGTATCAATTTCTATTATTATTTCATATTCATAGCAAGGAGTTGATGAACTGGTCAAGATCAGAGGCTTAAGGAATAAGCTGACAGGGTTTTCCCACACTGAAGCCAATGTGGCCAGGGTATCAGCCATCTAATTTTCTTCTCTTGATAGGTGTATAAACCTACACTCCTTAAAGTTATTCTTCATCATGGTCAGGTAATGGTGGTAAGGTTTTAATTTTTTCTTCTTTCAACTCCCACTCTCCATTTACTTGGGATACTACTAGCAATGAATTGCCAAAAACTTTGACCTTATCCACCTTCATAATCATTTGGTTTTCCAAACCAAAAATACAAGCTTCGTACTCCACCATATTATTGGTTGCCCAAAATTTCAACTTTTTAGCTAAAGGGATAAGTTCCCCTTCAGGCGATTCTAGTTTAACTCCCAAACCTGCTCCTTTCCTGTTTAATGCTCAATCAAAATACATTTTCCACCCTTGTACTTCAGTTGCTTCTAAATATTCATCCGAAAATTCCAAGATTACCTCTTCGCTTTCTGGTAATGGTTGTTGGGCCAAGAATTCTGCCACCGCTCTACCTTTGATTATTTTCCTGGTTACATAATCAATCTCAAAATCTTCTAATATTATCAACCATCGACCATATTTCCCAATCAAAGAGGGTGTCTCCCTTAAGTATTTCATTGGATCCAACCTGGAAATTGTTTGCACACTATACGATTGAAAGTAATGCCGCAACTTCTTAGAGGACCAAACCACGGCTATACAAGTCTTTTCAATGATACTACACTTAATTTCATAAGGTAGGAGCTTTCTACTCAAATAGTAAACTGCATGCTCAATCCTTGACTCATCTACTTGGGCTAGCATGGCTTCTATTGACTCTTCTTCTACTGCTAAGTATAGTAATAGAGGTTTGCCGGGTTTAGGTGGTTTTAAAGTAGGTGGATTCAATAAATACTCTTAAATTCACTTAAAGGCCTTTTGACACTCTTCATTCCATATGACGACTGATTCTAAGCAATTTGAAAATAGGCTCACAAATTGTTGTGAGTTTTGCTATGAATATGCTAATGTATTGTAATTTACCAATAAATCCCCGAACTTCTCTCTCCATCTTTAGGGCTGTCATATCCCTGATTGCTTTAACTTTGTCAGGATCAATCTCAATGCCATTCGGACCAATCACATGTCCCAATAATTTACCTGAGGTAATACCGAATACATACTTCTTCGGGTTCAATCTTAGCTTATATTTCAAAGCTCTATTGAAGAATAATTCTAAATTTTGGAAGTGTTGTTCCCATGTATCCGATTTCACCATCATATCATCAACATATACTTCAACTTCTTTATGCATCATGTCATGAAATAATGTGGTGGCCATCCTTTGATAGGTTGCTCCCGCATTCTTTAGGTCGAACGGCATCACCCTATAACAAAATATACCCCATGTGCTAATGAAAGCAGTTTTGGCTTTATCTTCTTGGGCCATTAACACTTGATTGTATCCAGAAAATCCATCTACAAACGAGTGTAGCACACTAGAGGTCGCGTTATCAATGAGAACATCTATATAAGGTAAAGGAAAATCATCCTTAGGGGAAGCCTTGTTCAAATCTCTATAGTCCACACATACCCTTATTCTTCCATCTTTCTTTGGCACGGGTACTATGTTGGCTAGCCAATCTGGATATTCTATCACTTTAAGGAACTTTACTTGTATTTGCTTAATGACCTATTTTTTAACCAATTCAGCCCACTCAGTTCTTAATCACCAAAGCTTTTGTTTGATAGGTTTCATGTGAGTGTAAGTAGGAATATGATGCTCGGCTATGTCTTGATCTATTCCAGGCATATCCTCATAAGACCAAGCAAACACTTCTTCATATTTTTTGAATATTTTTTTCAAATATCTCTCTCATCAGGAGTAAGGTTGGATGCTATGCTAATGTTTTTAGGATTTTTGGTTGTTCCCAAATTAAATGATTGTGTGTTAACAGAATTAATATTAAAGATGCTCATGTAACTGTTATTTGAATGTATGCAACCATCAGGAGAAACATCACACAAGTCAGCAAAATTAGACTTTATTGCATTCATTTTGGAAAAGAAAACATCATCATCCTCATATAAAGCAGACAAATTAAAATCAAAATCAAAATCATTTTTCTCAAAATCATAAGGCAGGATGTCTTCAAACTTTTCTTCAACCAGGGCAGCAATCTCCTCCGGAGTCTTCTCGGCTTTCAGGATAGCTTCATTCTTCTCTTTTGGATTGGATTCTTTATTGACTGACAAGGCGAGCTCTTTCTTCACTTGGTCGACTAGCTCAGCCACATCTGCAAAAATTTCAAAACCCGGGATCAACTTTCCTATGAACATGATTAGCTCGGGCTTTCCTTGGAGTGGTCCCATATCTGAAGCTTTGACAAAAATCTCTTCAAGTGGTGGGAAGCTCATCTTCTCACTCTTCTTTGGCTGGACATCATTTTCTTCACCATATCCCAACCCTTTCTTAGATGTTTGAGTTCTAAAATCTGGCAGCTTTGTCAAACTGGCTTTACTATTTCCAAGACCAGCTCCGGGAAGGTAGTTCATGTTCTTCATTATATTCAAAACTTTGGAGTCCACTACTTCATCATCAGAAATTGCAGCTACTTGAAAACCATTGAGAGGCCTCTCAATCATTAGAGCGTTAACAATTTCATTATCTTCAGTTTCAATTACCACTGTCTCTTCTCCTTTGGGGAACTTGATCTTTTAATGAAGGGTGGAAGGAACTCCACCAAGAGGATGAAACCATGGTTGGCCCAAGAGTAAGGCAAAGGTAACTGGTATGTCTAAAACAACAAATTCAATAATAGATTCAATTGGACCAACCTTAATAGTAGCTTTGAAAGTCCCTTCGGCATGTCTCTTGGTGTTGTCATAAGCCCGAATTGTTACCTCGGTCGGGTTTGGATCTCTTGTTGACATGGCTAGCTTTGGCAATATCTTAAGTGGACAAACATTTATGGCGGAACCATCATCGACCATTACACATGGAGTCCTCTTCCCTTTGACTTCTATTTTGATAAAGAGAGGGCAGATATGATCTCTCCCCTCCTTCAGTAAGTTCGCATCTGAAAAAGAAACTGCTTCCATATTAACTTTGCTCTTCTCTTGAACCTCTTCACATTTCATTACCCCTCCAATTTTTATGAAGTTGATCAGTTCCTTCAGTGTTATGGAGGTAGAAATTGGCATGCTAGCCAAGGCTTGGCCATAGTTTCTTGGTGCTTTTTAGAAGTAGCTAATAAGTCCCAAATGCTAACACTTGCTTGGGTTCTTTTCAATTGCTTGAACACAACATCATCTTCTTCTTCTTTATTTCCTACTTCAGCTTCCTTTCCCTTATTAGTTTCTACCTCCTTAGGTGGTGGCCTTGTGTAAGGCTTACCGGATCTAGTGTTCATTACCTCATCTTCTTCGGGCTCGGACCAAGTCCACTCCTCCTCCAATCATAAAAGTAATCGGCGGTGGTACTCTATTGAACTTTGGTAATGGGTTGTCTTTGGTGTTTGGCTTATTGGGCTCGGGTAGCTTCCCATTATCAATTAGATTTTGGATCTCATGTCTCAACCGCACACATCTATCCATGTCATGCCCTTGCATTTGGTGAAATTGACAAATTGCTTTAGTGTCAAAATTAGGTGGGAGAGGATTAGCCAAAGGACAAGGATTTAATGGTTGCAGTAGTCCCTTTCTTTGAAGCTTATTAAGAACCCAAGACATTAGTTTCCCCAATTCTGAAAATTGTCTCCTTGTTCCTTGGTTGGTAGCATTAACACCGACTGCCTTTTGCATGCTTTTGCTACCAGATTGATAGTTCCCTTTCTCATTCCTTCTTGTTGAAAAATGGTTCTTCTCTCTCTCCCATTCCTCAATTTGCAAATCCGCTTGGAGAATGTCTTTGAAATCACGGATGAGTGTATGAGATATCCTCTCACGAAGACTAGGCAACACCCCTCTTACTATCATCCTTATTTGATCGGATTCATCGGGCCTCTTTTTGAGCAAAGCGGCCTTGTTTCTCCATCTCTTCATATAATCTACAAAATTCTCATTCGACCTTTGCCTAATGGACTCCACTTCCATTAAGGTAACTTCCATCTCGAGATTATATCCATATTGTTGGATGAAGGCTTTATAAAGCAGATCCCAACTCTTTTATGTTCCATCATCTAAGGTATTGAACCAATTTTGGACAATAGGATCCAATGAGAGCATGAAGTACCTTAGAGTTTGAGCCTTAGTAGCTCGGGCAAACTGCATAGCAGTGATATACTGCTTCACATGGAGATAAGGATTTTCGGTTCCATCAAACTTCGCGAATGATGGCATTTTGAACTTGTACGGGACTTCTTCGTCTAACTCAAATAATTTGCCAACTTCAGACATTTCCTTGGTTTTCAGTTTCTTCTCAAATTTCTTCTCTAAATCAGCAATCATCTTTTCAACATCAGAAGTTTCGATCTTATCCATAGTTGATCTTTCAACAATCTTCGGTTCTTTTTTCTTCTCTTGAGCATCTTGGTAGTATTGAGCCCAATCATCATCATCATCAATGATCACCTTATCATCAAAAACCACTTCACTAACTATAGTCTTCCCTTTGTCCTTTGGCTTCTTAGTGCTAGCGGATGCCTCGACATGATTTTCTAAGATTGCAGTCAATTGGTTCTGTAATATCCCTATGTATGCCCTAGAAGTTTTGTATGTTGTTGTTGTTGTTGTTGTTGGTTTAAATTGGGAAAAGAAAAGTATATGTATAAGTGCTTTGGGAAAAGAAATAGGGTTTAGAGACAAGTTTATATGTTGTGTATATGGTGATATATATAACATATAAAATGGTCAAAGAGAGAGAGAGTCAATGCAAGAGGAGATTTTTATATGGCATGTGAAATTACTTAATTGGGTTTATAAGAGACAAAAACTAAGTTAAATGATGAGGGGTATTTGAGTAATTGCTTGAAGTGGAATGCATGGTGGAGATTAAAAGAAGAAAAGGTGTTTGACTTGTGCATTTTCTTCTTTCTTTCTTGAAGAGGCCGGCCATTGAAGAGAAGAGAGAGCAAGAGAGGTATTCATGGTGCTAGAAGCAAATTGAAGAAGCAATCAAAGGATTTGACAAGAGAATTGTGAAATTTCTCCATCTAAGGTAAGAAATCTCTTGAATTCCTTTGGTAATTTTGAGGTTATGTCTATATTGAATTGTGAATTGTTGAGTTGATGATTTGGTGTGTTTGATATGTGTTTACAAGTGTTAAAGTTGATTGTTAGTTAAAAGATTGAATTGAGGTTGGTTTGGTTGTGAAGGTTGTAAGTTTAAATGGATTTTGATAATGGAAGATCAAGAGTAAAGTTTGAGTTAGGGTTTTGAGATGGTTTGTGTTCAAATGTGTTGTTTAAGTGGTTATTGTGATGAATATGTGTTATGACATGAGTTATATCCATTTGAGTGAGTTTGTGTTGGAAATTATATGTTAAAATGCATTTGGAAGAGGGTTGGTTACATTTAGGGTTTTGGTGATGAGTGACACGGCCAAAGGAAAGGAGAGACACGACCAAGCCAAGGAAATTTGGGCGTGTTGGTTGAGTTTTTGAGAGACACGGCCGTGTCCCTTAGCCGTCTTCACTACTGGATTTTGGTTTTGGGAGACACGGTCACAAGCTTGGCCGTGTCCCTTGCCCGTGTTGCTTACTGTCCAATTGGTTTGAGTGACACGGCCACAAGCTTGGCCGTGTCCCTCAAGTGGCTGCCCGTGTCCCTCAATTGTGTGGGTTAGGGTTTTAATTCTTTGTTCTTCTTGCATTGCTTTGGTTCTCCAAAGGTAGGTTGGTCCTTAAACCTAACCCTAAACACATTAAACACACTTGAATCAATGAATGATATAATCAAATGCATGTGTAAGGTCCTAAAGCTATGAATCATATCAATTGTTCTTTGCCCTAATTGCATTGTTGAGATTGAACAATGTTATGTTATGCATTGTGAATGGTAATGTGTTTCATGAGTAATATACATTGAAATTGAAATGTATGTCAAAGATGCAATGATAATTCAAATAAGACATGATATGAGACAATGCCATTGTGTTTGGCTATGATGATGCAATTGAAAGAAATAAGGCATGTTTGCCTAAATGTTGTTGAGAATTGAGAATGAAAATGATAATTGAATAATAAATGAATTGTGTGGCTAATGTGTTATTCCATTTTCAGAGTTGGTTATTGGTGGCATGCCTAATAAGTGTAACAATCTCTTGAAGTTAGGTTGGATTGAATCCTTGAAGCCTAATTGAGATGTTACCACCCTTGAAGCTAGGTGGGTTAGTTCTTGAAGCCAAGTTGGGTAGAAGCTTAGCATGCTTTGCTCCCCTTGAAGCTTGGTTGAACTTAATCCTTGAAGCCTAGTTGGGTATATGATATTGATAAATGTGATAACAAGACCAAAGCATTAACTCTGAAAATTGAATGGCATATTAGTGTGTCTTGGGCCCATGCTTGTCTTTGTTTAGTGTTGATTATGAATGGTTAAATGAATACTAATGAGGTATATGAAAAGATATTGAAATGTGATATGTAATGTGAAAGTATGTTGTTAGTTTTGCATATATGATGTTACATGTATAATATGGATTGAGAAATGACATTGCATTGCACTAAGTCATATCATTTGCATGATTATCTTACTAAGCCGTTGGCTTAGCGCGATAGTGTTTAATCGCGCAGGTAATAGAGTTGATAGAGTTGAACCCGAGAGTTCATCAAGACCAAGTGAGAGTAGACCTTGAAGAATCCATTTTGGGAGCTTAAAAATCAGAGCAAACTTGCCAATCATGTATACTTCTTTATATTTTGTAAAGAAATGTTTAATATGTAAATATGTACATATTTTATAACTTCCGCTGTGTAATACATAAATGTATATATATATATATAACTAATATGTTTTGTTTTATAAGTAAATGATCTACTTTTCTATAATGTATAATGATAAGGGTGCTGTATCAAGTTTAAAGTGTTTTGAATGTTAAGAAAACCGTAGCATCCCTATGTTTGGTGCACTTATGCTACATTGTTGTGGTTGTAGTGTGTGTGCATTGGATATGGGGGTGTTACAGGTTCTTCATGGTCTCAGCTAGGGCCTCTTTTATTTCTTCCATCTTGGCATTGAGGGCTTCATCCACCATTCTTTGAATTTGTTCGGGCTCCATTGTTTTTGGTGAGCAAGTGATTGAGTCGTTGCAAGATTCTTCGTCTCCGGCGTAGGTCGGATTGTCATAAGCTTTTGAGCTATCATAATCCAGGGCTGTGAGCCAGAGAGGATTAATGATATGAGATGTAAATGTATGCATGTATGCACAAACAATAGACAAACAAGGATAAATAGGACATTCCTTCCAACCTTATAACATCCACACACGAATGGTGAGTCTCTTTTCCTAGGTATATGGTTAACAAAATACCAACATGAGGTATCTTGTTTTCGAATAATTCCCTCGGACGTTTTAACCAATAGTTATATTTACGAAAATGGAAATCCATTTATAGTAATTCTCATTTATTAGCTTTTAATCCATTCATCCAACTATAGTAGCTTTTATGCTATATTGGATTAAAACTAAATTAAGAGGTTTATTATAGATAGATTTCTCACTTGAAAAGAATAACTAATGGTTCATGCCAAAAACAAGCCCACGATTAATTATTCTTAATATAAACTAGGCTCACAATTGATTTTTGGTATTTCATAATTGACCTAAATACTTTGCAAACTCTTTATAAGAAAAGGTTGGATAAAAAAATTTTTGTTTCTAAGCCCATTGTAAAAAGATTTTAGAAAAAAAATGGATTTTGGGCTTAGTATTTGAGCCATGAACAAAAGAATTTTGTTTTCTTTTTAGAAAAGTTTTATATCCAAAATCTTGAAAAGTTTTGAAAATAGCTTTGGTCTTTCGGATTTTAAAGAAAAAATTATTTTGAGCTTACAATATACTTAGGTCATATTAGAAAAAGAGCAAACCAAATAAGCCATGATTTAAGCCAAGATAAATTAACCATAGTCAAACAACATGCATTTGGGGTAAAACCTAAGGAAAGTAACTAGGCCAATTACATGAGCTTTAGTCTTTGGGTTAAAAGGCTTAGGTTCCCATAGCAAGTATATATCGAATGGTACGAGGCTATGAGTGGTTATGCCATGCTCAATCTCCATACCTTGAGTGAAAGTATGGTATCCCTTACATAACACAACATGGGTAACACGGGCGTCCTAACTCATGCACACGATGCAATCTAATATGATGCAATGGATAATATCATTATAAGAAAGAATAGAATAATATAAAGACCAACGGAATCAACTTCTCTTGTCCCAAGTGGAGTCGCCACTGTGAGCGGGGATTTTTGCCCCCACTCTCGGTGGAATGGGTCTTGCGACTTCGGCACTGTTTAGGCTCGGGCCTTAGAGAACACGGACCTAAGTCTGGAGAAAATGGAGTCGCCACCCGGACGGGCTGGAAGAAAGAAAGGGGTAGATGACTCGATTCCTAAGGAATCCCCAACCCTCTAATGGGTTCGAAAAGTTGGGTACATGTAGGGAAGGTAAGAAATGGCCCAGCACCCCCACAATGCCTGGTTCATTGGAACCGGCCTCCTTTACAGGTCTTAATATTATAAAATTCTTAAATATAACAACATTATCCATATTACACACAATAAAAATAAAGCATCGATATATTGAAAATCAAAACAACGTCCAAACAAAACAATTAAATGGACACCCATCCAAGGATGAAAACATGTCCTTACATCCCATGCCTAAATAGGACACCCACCGAAAGGTAGAAACATGTCCTTTACATTGGTTCTAAAATAGAAAAGCAACTTAAATTACATGATATTTAACTAATGAGGTACCCACCCAGTGGAAACATACCTCTTACAACATTTGAAAATCTAAATAAATTGATAAAAGTAAATAACCAATCATCATAAATAAATCATTCATTAAAAGTATTAAACAAAATATAAAATAAACTTCCATCCATGATAAACTAAGTAAATCAAGCATTGAACTTAAATAAATCAACAAAGCTTTGAAAATAAATTAAAGCATAATTAAATATAAAATTGAATAAGGCAAATAAAAATCCAAATTATGGCTACTGTTTCTATTTAAGTTTCTTTATTTAATGTGTTTAGGGTTTTGGAATTTATAGCCTAAGCTACTGTAAATTTTAAAAGAATTGAATTGGGGCAAAGTTTTAGAATTTAAGAGGTTGATAAAGCTCTTTGATTAACCCCATTAGTATTTGAGAAGTGAAATCATAAAATTAGGGTTTGGACATTTTAAAACATTGGATTTATGATTTACGGTCACTGCATTGTGTTTTTAAGCTCACTGTGTTTGAATATGTTTATAGGGTTTTAAGGTTTAAAGGATTAGGGTTTAGGAAACTTTAGGGTTTAAGATTTTAAGGGAGTTATGGTTCACTGTTTTGGGTTTTGGAGTTGAATTAGGGTTTTAGAATTTTAGAATTAGGGTTTTGGAGAATCATTAGGTTTTTAGGACTTGAAAATCAATTGATAATTTTATGAAACTTTATGAAAATAAACCAAACAATTTAAAGTTTATAGAAGCAGAAATGGTATTTTTTTTTATAGTTCTTGGAAGAAAAAGATTTAATTTATGATTTTGAAAATTTGGAAAACAAATTAGGGTTTTGAGATTTTGAAGGAAAAAAAATAAAAATTTTAAGCTTTTTGGAAAAACAAAGCAACGAATTAAGGTTTTTAAACTTTAGAAAAGGGGAATTAAGGTTCTAGGGTTTTTGAATTAAAAGAAACAATAAGATGATTTAAGCTACTGTGAAGAAATTAGACAATTGATGCATACCTCCGTTTGTTGGTTCCACCAAAATTTCTTCTTGGATGAACAAAATCAAAGACAAGCTTTGTTGCCTTTGATGGATTGAATTGTTGTTTGCTCTCTTAAAAAAATCAGATTGATTCAAAGCCTTTCCTACTCAGTTTCAATCTCAATTTTTTTACTCCCAAATCCGATGAACTTTTCCTTTTTTTTTTCCTCTGATTTCTTGATGCTTTTTGTGTTGTTTTTTGTATTATTTATAGAAGAGTTTTATGGTTAATTCTAGTTATTCATGGAAGCTAATGTTGATTAAGAAAAAGAAACCAAAACCTAATTGTATTAGGTTTCGAAAAAATTTGCGTCGAAAAAATTTCGCTGGAGAAAAAAAATCGCTGCAGAAAAATTACGCTGGCGAAAAAAAAACTGCTGCGAAAAAAATACGCTGGCAAAAAAGCTGATGCAGCCTGGGGGCGAACTGGCCTGCGGGCCATTTCGCCTGAAGGAAACTCCTGCGGGTGAAATGGCCCACGGCCATTCATCCTGTTTCAATGTTGATTTATGTTGTATGTATGCATGATTATGTATGTCTTTACCTTTTTTCCTTTTCTGGCTCAACACAAATGCTTGAGGAACAAAATAAGAAGTTGTAAGAGGAGTTAGTAGCCAGTTGTCGGGAGTTGGACAGCAGCCGTTAAGATACTGCTCATTTCCAAGATTTATATCGTGGGTTAGAACAAAGCTTCTGGGACTTTCGGTTCAAGGGAATTAGAGACTCATGTGTTGTTTCTTTATCAAGAGGACCTTAGGCTGATGACAGTGACTATGACGTGCCTCCCCCTCTTCTAGGCAATGACATCTTTAGAACTGATTTCCAGGGCGACAGAGATCTTGGTGCTCCTTCATCAAGTAGATCTCGGGCGGATGATGTGCCTCTTCCTTCAAGTGATGATTTCATGAGAGCATTATTTGATTTTAGACCATCTCTTCCATCTTAATTATCTTATAAATGACTTGTATTATATTTAATGACATGTAATGTAATATCCTCATATGTGGCTTAGAAGTTTTGATTATGTTGTTGTTGTTGTTGTTGTTATTGTTAAATTGGATTGAATGTATATGATGGGATAAGAAAAGAAATTGGAAAGTGAATGCTTGTGCATATGTGTTTTGGAGGAAGAATTAGGGTTTAGAGACAAATGTATATGTTGTGTATATGATGATATATATAACATATAAAGTGGTCAAATGAAGAGTCAAGGTGATGGTTAAGTGGAAGAAGATATTTTTGGTTGTTAATGAAATTACATATGAGGGCTCATATGAGACAAAAGTTGGCTAAATGATTGAGGGCATATTGGTATTTGCTTGGATAAGAATACTTGGTGGAGTTTAAAAGCAAAATTTGACTTTGTATCTTGATCATTGTCTTCTTTCTTCATGAAGTGGCCGGCTCTCCATTAGCAAAAGGAAAAGAGAAGTGTTCTTGAGGCAAGAAGCAAATTGATGAAGCAATCCAAGGTTTTGACAAAGGATTTGTGGAATTTCTTCTTTTCAAGTAAGTATTTTCTTGTTTTCTTTACTTATTTGGAAGTTGTGTTGGAAGTAAAGTAGGGTTTGATGATTTGGTGATTTGGTGGATTTGAGATGTGTTTAGTTGTGTTTTCAAGTGTTAAATTGATTTTAAGTTATGAGTTTAATTGAAGGTTGTTGTTGGAAATGAAGGATGTTGATTTTAGGGTTTTGAGTTAATATGTGTTTTATTGTGATATTAATGTGTGGTGAAGTAGTTTTTGTGATGAATATGTGTTTAGAACATTGATTATGTTCATGTGAAATATGTTATATGATGAATATTGTGTTTGAGTGCAATTGAGAAAGGGTTGGTTTTAGTTAAGGTTTTGTGATTTGGTGACACGGCCAAAAGCAATTTAGGGGAGTGGGCGTGTCCCTTAGGGGAGTGGGCGTGTCAATTGTTTGAATTAGCTACTGCCTCTTTTCTTTTTAAGGACACGGGCGTGTCACTCAAGTTGGTTGGGCGTGTCATTTATTTGAGGAAGCTACTGCCTCTTTTCTTTTTAAGGACACGGGCGTGTCACTCAAGCTGGTTGGGCGTGTCAATCAAGTGAGTTGGGCGTGCCCTTCAAATGATTTGAACATTGTTTGATTTCTTGGTTCTCTTTGCATGGTTTAAATTCTTCAAAAGTTCCATTGTTCCTAAACTTAAACATGAACATTATAAACATGTCTCAAACACAAGAATGATCTAATCAAATGAATGTGGATGGTCCTAAAGCTATGAATCATGTCAATTGTGTTTTGCCCTAATTGCATTGTTGAGAATTAACAATGTTATGTTATGCACGTTGAATGGTAATGTGTTTTATGAGTAATGTGGAATGAAATGTTAATATTTATGAATGATGTTATGTGAGATAAATATACACTTGAATAATGAAGTGTTATATTGTGAAATGAAATGTGGAGCCATTGTTATTGGCTAAGGTGATTTAATGGAGATAAATGAGGCATATTTGCCTAAATGATAATGAGAATTGAGAATGAAATCTAAATGAATTGTGTGGCTAATGTGTTATTCCATTTTCAGAGTTTGTTGTTGGTGGCATGCCTAATGAGTGTAACAATCTCTTGAAGTTAGGTTGGATTGAATCCTTGAAGCCTAATTGAGATGTTACAACCCTTGAAGCTAGGTTGGGTTAGTTCTTGAAGCCAAGTTGGGTTGATGCTTAGCATGCTTTGCTCCCCTTGAATCTTGGTTGAACTTAATCCTTGAAGCCTAGTTGGGTATATGATATTGATATTGATAAATGTGATAACAAAACCAAAGCATTAACTCTGAAAATTGAATGACATATTAGTGTGTCTTGGGCCCATGCTTGTCTTTGCTTAGTGTTGTTCATGGATGATTAAATGATTAACTAATAAAGTATATGCAAGAATGTTGAAATGTGATATACATATATGTACGCTAGGTTATGAAATGTAAATGTATGTTGTTAGCTTTCCATCTATGTTGTTACATGTATGATATAAATTAAAATTGGCATTGTATAACATTTAAGCATGTCTATTGCATGTTTTATCTTACTAAGCCCTTGGCTTAGCGCGATAGTGTTTAATCGCGCAGGTGATAAAACTGATAGAATCGAACCCGAGAGCTCTTCGAGACCGAGTGAGAGTAGACATTGAAGAGTTGATTTTGGGAGCTTAAAGATCAGAGCTGACTTGCCAATCATGTATAAATCTTTTATATTGTGTAAAGTTTTGTTGATAATGTAAATATATGTATAATAGTAAATATGTATTCAAATGTTTTCATATATATACATATTTTATAACTTCCGCTGTGTAATATATAAATGTATATATATATATATAGATAACTAATATGTTTTGTTTTATAAGTAAATGATCTATTTTGTTAATAAGATATAATGATATGGATATGGTATCAAGTTTTAAAATGTTTTAAATGTTAAGGAAACCGTAGCATCCCTATGTTTGGTGCACTTATGCTACATTGTTGTGGTTGTAGTGTGTGTGCATTGGATATGGGGGTATTACATGTAATAAAAATAAAATTACCTTTTACAACTTTGACTTTTCCAACTGTTTTTTAAATCAAATGTTGGTTTTGCCAAATTAGTGTCAATATACCTCAGGACTTGGTCTTTCAAATTAACACATCTATAACATCATAACCTTATTTACCTTACTAAATTTGGGAATAATTTCCATTCAAGTAAGAATTGTTGTACCTCAATAGGCACATATATTTTACTTGGTCAAAGATCTCATTTAGTTTAAATATTGTCTATCTCATATGCATGCTTATTCAAATAATTTTCATTAATAGACTCTACCTACCAAAATGAGATCAACAAGTCTTTAATGGGCTTAAAATGGAGTTTATAAGGGATACGGTTTAAACAAAGATCTTTTTTTATTGGAGCTGATGTGACACAAATGACAAACCTTCACAATACAAACTTTTTGTTGGAACTCTATGTTGTTGGAAGCATTCTTAAACTTTGGGCATCACTTACACCTTCTAGGCTTATTGTTATCTTGCTTCTTGAAAAGATAAAGCTTGAATGTTCTTTCATCTTCTCGACAATAATATAGATCTGATCTTATTAGGATGAACCTATTCTTTTGTTTCTCCTTTTGCAAAAAAATCAGTACCCTTTTTCTTCTTTTTTCTTTCTTCCTTTTTTTTTCTTTTATTTATTTTTATTTTTTTATGTGTCCTAGCCCTAATAGAGTTGCCTTGTTTGAACCAATTCATATTTTTGACTATGGAGTAGCACGAGTCTGCTTCAATGTGGATATATTTTTTTATAATACCATCTTAATGATGAAATAGATATAAGATATAAGGTCTAGTTCAAGTTACTTCAACAATCCTTATGGTCTTGACTAATCATCTCTTCCTTCAATTTTCTTACTTCTTGGCAGCTGTTGTGGACTCAGCCTAGCTATCTGCTAATGCACAGATCATTATCAAGTAATATAATGATAAGTAGATTATCATTCCCATAAGGAGGTTTTCTTCTAAGTACTGATCAATTAAAACTAAGTATTATTTGGATGATAAAATTTGATTTATGATTAAGCAAAACAAATTGCTTTGAATTAAATCTAATGTTATGAAACATAGGGTTAAGTCACCTTTATTGATTTATCATGGGTTTTCTAAAGTATTGATTTAATTTAGTTTTCCTTTCATTATTGGTTAAATTCTCCTAAATTAAGTTCAATTCTTTCTCAAATACTAGAACTAATATCAGTTTAATCCTTATGTCTACTCTCATGATCATAAGTAATTAAACCAATTCATTAGATTTTGTGAGAATTTTTCAATCAACCTCTAAGTAAAAAACTTCCTTAAGATTGTTACCTCTATGGACTAATGTTATGCTTCCACTCTCGCTCCATCACACAACACCTCACTTTAATTAATTATTGGCTGGATAATTAAAGCATTAAGAGTAAAGATAACAAAATAATTTAAGGATAAACTAAATTAATTCAAATAGGCATTTATAACACCATGATAAATTCAATAAAAGGGACCAACCCTAAAGAGGATTAGTTATTCATTATTGAAATAAAGACATTGAAAATATTAAAGAAAGACATTAAAAACATAATTTAAAGAACAAGAAATATCAAACTCTATTTCTTTGATGAAGAACTTGACTTGGAACTTGAATTTCTTCTTGAACCAGAATTTCACTCTCCTTCTTGAGAAAACTCTAAACTACATTTATTTTTTAAATGAATCTAATCTAATTCTTGTAAAGCTTTTCTATCTTGAAACCTTATAGGAAGTGTGTTTAAATAGAGTCTTTGGAAGCTTCATTAGTGGGGAAAAACTAAAAAGGTTAGGCCACATCTTGTTTGGTTCACCACCTACCCAATTTTCTGCTCAAGGTCATGAATTTCAACCCTACAGTTGTGGCTTTTGAGTGCCACAGTCGTGGCCTGAGTTGGATTGGACGGTTTGTGCACACAGCTATAAATTGTCAGCAAGGTAGGCCATGGTCGTGGCTTTTCAATGCCACGGTCATGGCATGTAAGTGGAGGCTGCCAACTTTGAATTTTCTTCTCTTTCTGGGTTCGGACAGTGGAGAAATCAATCCCACGGTCATGTCTTTTGAGAGCCACAGTTGTGGCTTTTGATTTGCTTCTGAAATATGCAAAATCTCTTCAAAACGGAGCCAAAATCAATGCTATGGTAATGGCTTTTGAGCCCCATGGTCTGGCTTTTAATATGCTTCTGCCCTTGTGTAGACCCTTAATTTTTGACTCAGTCTGGTCCAATATATTTTAATTTGTCCAAAATAATTTTTGTTATCTTAATTAAATAATATTTGCTTTAATATTTAATTTTTATAATTAATAAAAAATAAAAAAAATAATAATAAACCAAGAAATAAAAATAAAAATCGGCGATGAAATTTTTTGTCGCTGAAAAGGGTTGCGCGAAATGTCCAAAGCCATTTCGCTTGCAACCCGCATGCCAATTTTCGACCGTAGCTGCAGTAGCTTTTTTGCTAGCGTAATTTTTCCATAGCAGTTTTTTCTTTGCCAGCATAATTTTTTCAAAACCAAATGCAATTAGGTTTCGGTTTTCTTTTCTTAATTAATGTTAGATTCCGTGAATAACTAGAATTAATCATAAAAATCTTCTATAAATAAGGACTAAAACAACACAGGAGAGGGAAAATTTGAGAACAAAATTGAGAAGGAAAACTCGAAAAGGGAATTGGATTTGAAGAATTCCTTCTGGCAGTGAAATCGATCAGACTTATTGAGAGAAGCAAACAAGCAATTTAATTCATCAAAGGCAGCAAAGCTTGTCTTTGTTCTAGTTCATCCAGGAAGAAATTTTTGGTGGAACCAACAAATGGAGGTATGAATGTCTAATTTCTTCACAGTAGCTTAAATAATTCAATGATCTCATTTGATTCAAAAAAAACCCTAGAACTTTAATTTACCTTTTTCTAAACTTAAAAACCTTAATTTGTTTCTTTGTTTTCCAAAAATCTTAAAATTGTTATTTTTGTTTCTTCAAAATCTCAAAACCCTAATTTGCTTTCCAATTTTTCAAAACCCTAAATTGAATTTGTTTCTTTCTATAAACCCTAGAAAATATCTTTTCTATTTCTATAAACCTTAAATCATTTTGTTTACTTTCATAAAACTTCATAAAACTATAAATTATTTCTCCAAATTCTAAAATAAAATATATTCTCCGAAAACACTAAATCCTAATTCAACTTTAGAATCAAGACAGTAACCTCAAACTAAATTATTCTAAACCCTAGTTTTCTTAAACCCTAATTCCCTTAAAACCTTAAACCCTATTTTTTCTATATCCTAATCTTTAAAACCTTAAAACCATATAAATCTAAATGTTATAATACTACACAGTAAGTAAACGTAAATCATAAACCTAGTGTTTTAAAGTGTCCAAACCCTAATTTCATGATTTCACTCCTCAAACACTAATTTGGTTAATCAAAGAATTTTATCAATCTCTTAAATCATAAAACCTTAATCCATTTCAATTCTATTAAAACTCACAGTAGCATAAACTCATAAATTCCAAAACCCTAAATACATTAAATAAAGAATCTTAAATAGAAATTGTAGCCCTAATTTGAATCTTTACTTGCTTTATTCAATTTTATATTTGATTATGTTTTAATTTATTTTCAATACTTTGTTGATTTATTTAAGTTCAATGCTTGATTTATTTAGTTTATCATGGATGGATGTTTATTTTATATTTTGATTGATATCTTTGATGAATGATTTATTTATGATGAATGGTTATTTACTTTTATTGATTTATTTAGATTTCCAAATGTTGTAAGAGGTATGTTTCCACTAGGTGGGTACCTCATTAGTTAAATATCATGTAATTTAAATTTCTTTTATATTTTAGAACCAATGTAAAGGACATGTTTCTACCTTTCGGTGGGTGTCCTATTTAGGAATGGATTATGTAAGGGCATGTTTCCATCTTCGGATGGGTATCCATTTATTTGCTTTGTTTGGACATTGTTTTGATTTTCAATATATCGATGCTTTATTTTAATTATTGTGTGTAATATGGATAATATTGTTATATTTAAGAATTTTATAATATTAAGACCTGTAAAGGAGGCCAGTTCCAATGAACCGGGCGTTGTGGGGGTGTCGGGCCATTTCTCACCTTCCCCACACGTACCCAACTTTCCGAACCCATTAGGAGGTTGGGGATTCCTTATAAATTGAGTCATCCACCCCTTTCTTTTTCCCGGCCCGTTCGAGTGGTGACTCCATTTTCTCCAGACCTAGGTCCGTGTTCTGTAAGGCCCCGATCCTAAACAGTACCGAAGTCGCAAGAACCATTCCACCGGGAGTGGGGGCGAAAATCCCCACTCACAGTGGCGACTCCACTGGGGATAAGAGAAGTTGATTCCGTTGGTCTTTATATTATTCTATTCTTTCTTATAATGATATTATCCATTGCATCATATTAAATTGCATTGTATACGTGAGTTAGAATACCCGTGTTACCCGTGTTGTGTTATGTAAGGGATACCATACTTTCACTCAAGGTATGATGATCAAGCATGGCATAACCACTCATAGCCTCGTACCATTTGGTATATACTTGCTATGGGAACCTAAGCCTTTTTACCCAAAGACTAAAGCTCATGTAATTGGCCTATTTACTTTCCTTAGGTTTTACCCCAAATGCATGTTGTTTGACTATGGTTAATTTATCTTGGCTTAAATCATGGCTTATTTGGTTTGCTCTTTTTCTAATATGACCTAAGTATATTGAAAGCTCAAAATAAATTTTTCTTTAAAATTCAAAAGACCAAAGCTATTTTCAAAATTTTTCAAGATGGTCTTTGGACATAAAACCTTTCTAAAAACAAATCAAAAATTCTTTTGATCATGGCCCAAATTCTAAGCCCAAAATCCATTTTTTCTAAGATCTTTTTACAATGGGCTTAGAAACAAAATTGTTTTTATCCAACCTTTTCTTACAAAGAGCTTACAAATTATTTAGGTCAATTAAAAAAATACCAAAAATCAATTGTGAGCCTAGTTTATACTAAGAATAATTAATCATGGGCTTGTTTTTGGCATGAATCATTACTTACCTTTTCAAGTGAGAAATCTATTTATAATAAACCTCTTAATTTCATTTTAATCCAATGTAGCATAAAAGCTACTATATTTGATTGAATGGATTAAAACCTAATTAATGGGAATTGTCATAAATTGATTTCCATTTTCGAAAATATAACTATTGGTTGAAACGTCCGAGAGAAATATTTGAAAACAAGATACCCCATGTTGGTATTTTGTTAACCATATACTTAGGAAAAG
Organism: Garcia nutans; assembly: GCA_947685225.1. NCBI lineage: Eukaryota > Viridiplantae > Streptophyta > Magnoliopsida > Malpighiales > Euphorbiaceae > Garcia > Garcia nutans. The sequence goes on from CANTUV010000024.1 coordinate 57,208,270, forward strand.
AGACTTGCCATTCGTGTGTGGATGTTATAAGGTTGGAAGGAACGTCCTATTTGTCCTTGTTTGTTAATTGTTTGTGCATACATGCATACATTTGCATCTCATACCATTGATCCTCTCTGGCTCACAACCCTGGATTATGACAGTTCAAAAGCTTACAACAATCGACCTACACCGAAGATAAAGAATCTAGCAATGACTCAATCACTTGCTCACCAAAATAATGGAGCCCGAACAAATTCAAAGAATGGTTGATGAAGCCCTCAATGCCAAAATGGAAGAAATAAAAGAGGCCCTAGCTGAGACCATGAGGAACCAATTGACTACAATCTTAGAAAATCATGTCGAGGCATCTGCTAGCACTAAGAAGCCAAAGGACAAAGGGAAGACTAAAGTTGGTGAAGTGGTTTTTGTTGGGATGATGATGATGATTGGGCTCAATACTACCAAGATCCTCAAGACAAGAAGAAAGAACCGAAGATTGTTGAAAGATCAACTATGGAGAAGACCGAAACTTCTGATATTGAAAAGATGATTGCTGATTTAGAAAAGAAATTTGAGAAGAAACTGAAAACCGAGGAAATGTTCGAAGTTGACAAATTATTTGAGCTAGATGAAGAAGCCCCGTACAAGTTCAAGATGCCATCATTCGCGAAGTTTGATGGAATCGAAAATCCTCATCTCCATGTGAAGCAGTATATCACTGCCCTGCAGTCTGCCCGAGCTACTAAGGCTCAAACTCTAAGGTACTTTATGCTCTCATTGGACCCTGTTGTCCAAAATTGGTTCAATACTTTAGATGATGGAACACAAAAGAGTTGGGATCTGCTTTACAAAGCCTTCATCCAACAATATGGGTATAATGTCGAGATGAAAGTTACCTTAATTGAAGTGGAGTCCATTAGGCAAAGGTCGAATGAGAATTTTGTGGATTATGTGAAGAGATGGAGAAACAAGGCCGCTTTGCTCAAGAAGAGGCCCGATGAATCTAATCAAATAAGGATGATTGTGAGAGGGGTGTAGCCTAGTCTTCGTGAGAGGATGTCTCATACACTCATCTGTGATTTCAAAGACCTTCTCCAAGTAGGATTGCAAATTGAAGAATGGGAAAGAGAGAAGAACCATTTTTCAACAAGAAGGAACGAGAAAGGGAACTATCAGTCTGGTAGCCAAAGCATGCAAAAGGTAGTCGGTGTCAATGCTACTAATCAAGGAATAAGGAGACAATTTTCAGAATTGGGGAAACCGATGTCTTAGGTTCTCAATAAACTTCAAAGAAAGGGATTGCTACAACCCTTAAATCCTCATCCTTTTCCTAACCCTCTCCCACCTAATTTCGACACTAAAGCATTTTGTCAGTTTCATCAAATGCAAGGGCATGACACGGATAGATGTGTAAGGTTGAGACATGAGATCCAAAATCTAATTGATAATGGGAAGCTACCCGAGCCCAATAAGCCAAACACTAAAGATAACCCATTACCAAAGTTCAATAGAGTACCACCACCGGCAACCTTCATGATTGGAGGAGGTTTGCATGAGGACTTTGTCATGTCTTCTTTTCAAGATGTGGGTGGAGAAGCAACCAAAGAAGAAGAAGTATTTGATGAAATTAAACAATCTATGATGTGAAGAAGTAACAATTTGTGTTGTCAATGGGTTTTGGGATTCAAGTGATACTGATGATGATCTTGTATCCAAGAAGGAGGATTGAACTTGGTCCAAGCCCGAAGAAGATGAGGTAATGAACACTAGATCCGGTAAGCCTTATGCAAGGCCACCACCTAAGGAGGTAGAAACTAATAAGGATAAGGAAGTTGAAATAGGAAATAAGGAAGAGGAAGATGATGTTGTGCTTAAGCAATTGAAAAGAACCCAAGAAAGTGTTAGCATTTGGGACTTATTAGCTACTTCTAAAAAGCACCGAGAAACTATAGCCAAAGCCTTGGCTAGCATGCCAATTTCTACCTCCATGACACTGGAGGAGCTGATCAACTTCATAAAAATTGGAGAAGTAATGAAATGTGAAGATGTTCAAGAAAAGAGTGAAGTTAATATGGGAGCAGTTTCTTTTTCGGATGCGGACTTACCAGAGGAGGGGAGAGATCACATCCGCCCTCTCTTTATCAAAATAGAAGTCAAGGGGAAGAGGACTCCATGTGTAATGGTCGATGATGGGTTTGCCATAAATGTTTGTCCACTTAAGATATTGCCAAAGCTAGCCATGTTAACAAGAGATCTAAACCCGACCGAGGTAACAATTCGGGCTTATGACAACACTAAGAGGCATGCCGAAGGGACTTTCAAAGCTACTGTCAAGGTTGGTCCAATTGAATTTGTTGTTGAATTTGTTGTTTAGACATACCGGTTACCTTCGCCTTACTCTTGGGAAGACCATGGTTTCATCCTCTTGGTGGAGTTCCTTCCACCCTTCATCAAAAGATCAAGTTCCCCAATGGAGATGAGACAGTGGTCATTGAAGCTGAAGATAATGAGTAACGCTCTAATGATTGAGAGGCCTCTCAATGGTTTTCAAGTAGCTACAATTTCTGATAATGAAGTAGTGGACACCAAAGTCTTGAATATGGTGAAAAGCATGACCTACCTTCCCGGAGCTGGTCTTAGAAAGGGTAAGGCCAGTTTGACAAAGCTGCCAGACTTTAGAACTCAACCTTCCAAGAAAGGGTTGGGATATGATGAAGACAATGATTTCTAGCCAAAGAAGAGTGAGAAGATGAGCTTCCCACCACTTGAAGATATCTTTGTCAAAGCTCCAGATATGGGACCACTCCAAGGAAACCCCGAGCCAATCATGTTCATAGGAAATTTGATCCCTGGTTTTAAAATTTTTGCAGATGTAGCCGAGCTAGTCGACCAAGTAAAGAAAGAGCTCACCCTGTCAGCTAACAAAGAATCCAATCCAAAAGAGAAGAATGAAGCTGTCCTAAAAGCCAAGAGGACTCCAGAGGAAATTGCTGCCCTGGTTGAAGAAAAGTTTGAAGACATCCTGCCTTTCGATTTTGAGAACAATGATTTTGATTTTGATTTTAATTTGTCTGCTTTGTATGAGGATGATGACATTTTCTTTTCCAAAATCAATGTAATAAAGTCTGATTTTGCTTACTTGTGTGATGTTTCTCCTGATGGTTGCATACATTCAAATAGCAGTTACATGAGCATCTTTGATATTAATTCTGTTAACACATAATCATTAAATTTAGGAACAATAAAAAATGCTAAAAATATTAGCCTAGCATCTTACCTTACTATTGAGGAGAGAGAGTGATTTGAAAAAATATTCAAAAAATATGAAGAAGTGTTTGCTTGGTCTTATGAGGATATGCCTGGAATAGATCGAGACATAGCAGAGCATCATATTCCTACTTACACTTATGTGAAACCTGTCAAACAAAAGCTTAGGCGATTAAGACCTGAGTGGGCTGAATTGGTTAAAGAAGAGGTCACTAAGCAAATACAAGTGAAGTTCCTCGAAGTGATGGAATACCCATATTGACTATCGAACATAGTATCCATGCCACAGAAAGATGGAAGGATAAGGGTCTGTGTGGATTATAGAGATTTGAACAAGGCTTCCCCTAAAGATGATTTTCCTTTATCTCATATAGATGTTCTCATTGATAGTGCAGCCTCTAGTGTGCTACACTCGTTTGTAGATGGATTTTTCGGATACAATCAAGTGTTAGCCAAAACTGCTTTCATTACTACATGGGGTATATTTTGTTATAAGGTGATGCCATTCAGCTTAAAGAATGCTAGAGCAACCTATCAAAGGATGGCCACCACATTATTTCATGACATGATGCACAAAGAAGTTGAAGTATATGTTAATATGATGGTTAAATCAGACACAAGGGAACAACACTTCTAAAACTTAGAATTATTCTTGGATAGAGCTTTGAAATATAAGCCTAGATTAAACCCGAAGAAGTGTGTATTTGGTGTTACCTCAGGTAAATTATTAGGACATGTGATTGGTCCGAATGACATTGAGATTGATCCTGACAAAGTTAAAGCAATCAGGGATATGCCAGCCCCTATGACAGAGAGAGAAGTTAGGGGATTTATTGGTAAACTACAGTACATTAGCAGATTCATAGCAAAACTCACAACAATTTGTGAGCCTATCTTTAAATTGCTTAGAAAGAATTAGCCGATCATATGGAATGAAGAATGTCAAAAGGCCTTTGAGCGAATAAAAGAGTATTTGTTGAATCCACCTGTTTTAAAACCACCTAAACCCGGCAAACCTCTATTACTATACTTAGCAGTAGAAGAAGAGTTGATAGGAGCCATGCTAGACCAAGCAGATGAGTCAGGGATTGAGCATGTAGTTTACTATTTGAGTAGAAAGCTCCTACCTTATGATTTAAGTATAGTATCATTAAAAAGACTTGTATAGCTGTGGTTTGGTCTTCTAAGAAGTTGCGGCATTACTTTCAATCGTATAGTGTGCCAGCAATTTCCAGGTTGGATCCAATGAAGTACTTAAGAGAGACACCCTTTTTGATTGGGAAATATGGTCGATGGTTGATAATATTAGAAGAATTTGAGATTGAGTATGTAACCAGGAAAACAATCAAAGGTAGAGCGGTGGCAGAATTCTTGGCCCAACAACCATTACCAGATAACGAAGAGGTAATCTTGGAATTTCTAGATGAACATTTAGAAGCAATTGAAGTACAAGGGTGGAAAATATTTTTTTATGGAGCAGTAAACAGGAAAGAAGCAAGTTTGGGGAACTTATCCCTTTAGCCAAAAAGCTGAAATTTAGGGCAACCAATAATATGGTGGAATACGAAGCTTGTATTTTCAGTTTGGAAACCCTAATGATTATGAAGGTGGGTAAGGTGGAAGTTTTTGGCGATTCATTACTAGTAGTATCCCAAGTAAATGGAGAGTGGGAGTTGAAAGAAGAAAAATTAAAACCATACCACCATTACTTGACCATGATGAAGAAGAACTTTAAGGAGTGTAGGCTTATACACCTATCGAGAGAAGAAAATCAGATGGCTGATGCCCTAGCTACATTGGCTTCGGTATGGGAAAATGATGCCAGCTTATTCCTTAAGCCTCTGATCTTGACCAGTTCATCAACTCCTTGATATGAATATGAAACTATCATGGAAACTGATACAGACCATGATGCGTGGTATGACACTATAAGGCGATTTTTGGAAGAAATAGAATACTCGTTGGGGGCAACAAAGAAAGAAAGAAGAGTCATAAGGCGGTGGTCATTGCAATACATCACATTCCATGGAGAGTTATATCAAAGATGGCCTGATGGGGGGTGCATTTAAGATGTTTAAGGAAGCCTGAAGTGGAGCGTATCATGTCAGAAATATATGCGGGAAGTTGCGGTCTGCACATGAGTGGTTTGGCCCTAGTTAAGAAGATTATTCAACAAGGTTATTACTGGTTAACCATGGAGAAGGATTGTATTGAGTTTGTAAAGAAGTGTCAATAATGTCAGATGTATGGTAATTTGAATCACATGCCTCCTAAGGAATTGCATTCTATGTCTTCGCCCTTGCCCTTTGCCACTTGGGGTATCAATATTATAGGAGAGATACATCCGACAGCTTCAAACGGTCACCGTTTCATTGTGGTAGCAGTATATTATTTTTCAAAGTGGGTCGAAGCTGAATCCTTTAACAAACTGTGTGCAAGTCAAATGGCTAGATTTATTAAAAAGAACCTCATCTGCAGATACGGGGTCCCGCACAGTGTGATATCAGATAATGGTGTACAGTTTCAAGGAGCAGTTAAGGATTTATTCTCAAAGTACCGAATCCATCATCATAGATCCTCTCCTTATAGACCAAAGGCTAATGGTGCAGTAGAAGCAACAAATAAGACAATTAAGCAAATTTTGTCCAAGATGACTAAGACTTACAGGGATTGGTCAGAGATGCTTCCCTTTGCTCTATGGGGATATAGGACAAGTGTGAGAATGCCTATTGGAATGACACCGTTCTCTTTGGTTTACGGGATGAAAGCAGTATTGCCAATTGAAATTGAGATCAAGTCATTGAGAGTAATCTTTGAAGCCGAACTGCCTGAAATGGAATGGCTAGCGAGCAGATACACACAATTAGCTTTACTAGAAGAGAGAATGTTAAAAGCACTGTATCATCACCAAATGTATCAAAAAAAGATAGCTCGGGCCTACAACAAAAGAGTTAAAATCAGAAAACTCAGAGTCAGGGATTTAGTATTGAAGCAATGTAAGCCTAATGTATCTGATCCAAGAGGGAAGTTCAGGCCTAGCTGGAAAGGGCCATATGTTGTGAAACAAGTCATGAACAAAGGTGCGATGAAGTTATCAGACATGGACGAGAACGAGTTTAGTGAGCCAGTAAACATTGACAGGTTGAAGAATTTTTATGTATGATGTATATATATATATATAAGAGAGCTCGCTAGGTTGAAAATCCAAAAAGGGCCGCCTAGGCAAAAGTTAGAGTAGTCCGCTAGTCCCGAAAACTCGAAAGGGCTGGCTAGGCAACAATTAGGGCTAAATGAGAGAAAATCGTCAATTAGAAAACCCAAAAGGGCTAGTTGGCAACATGAGTGATCTTGTGTACGCTGGCTTTATGTTTGGTTGTTCCCCAATTTAATAAAATAGAATTAATGTTAAAATTGTTCTATGTGCACTGTTATAAGTATTGACCATATATGGATGAAATAAATAAACACAATAGCAAAAGGTGATGACAAATTTTAAATGAAAAAGAAGCATCTTTTATTACTTTAATTATTTTTCATCCTAACAATACACTTTCTAAATTAACAAATGTAAAATCTATGGCAGTCAATAAATGTAACGTGCAGGCCAGCTTTGTCTCAGCCGATCCAAGTAGGTATCAGTCAAGCAAGGCATGTCTAAATAGGGAGTAAAGTTATAATTGCAAGGCTCAGCTCCGTACTGATCATAGCATGTAACTTGATGAAAAGCTGCAAGGGGAACATACATCAAGTATGTCCGCATGGTGATACGAAAAATCTTCCACCAAGGTACCAACCAACGGATATTGACTTCAGCACGTGAGTGGATCTAGTCAACCCAGTCAGCATATGAAGAAGCAGGATGGAGTAGTTTCCTAGCAGAATGATGACATGGCAGATATCTGGCAAAATCCATGGATGGAGTATCAAGCAAACAAAGATGCTCCTGAAGCCAAATCTGTGAAGAAAGAATTAAATTAAAAAAAAGGTCCGCTAAGTTGAAAACCTGCAAGGGCAGCTTAGGAAAAAATTAGGATAGCTTGCTAGTTTCGAAAACCCACATGGGTGGACTAGGCAAAAATTAGAGCAATAAAAAAAATATATAATAAAATTAAAAAGAGGTCCGCTAAGTTGAAAACCCGTAAGGGCATCTTAGGTAAAAATTAGGATAGCTCACTAGTTTCTAAAACCCACATGGGCAGACTAGGCAAAAATTAGAGCAATAAAGAAAAGAGAAAACCTAAATTGAAAACCTGAAAGGGCAGTTTAGGTAATTACTCGAAGCAGCAACGGACTCCCGGTCAGTCTCTTTGACAATCCTGATTTAAGTCGGTCTAATCCAACTAAGGTCTCGGCTAAGATCACAGGTACCGACGACAAGCCTCCTTCCATTTGGTCCATAATATCCAATACTTGTGGATCAATATCGTCATCAGAAGAGACAAGCAGGAATTGGCCGAGCAAGCAAAGACAGAGTATGCATCCCCATGCTTTAGTAGGGGCCAAATGAGAGAGACAAAAATCAATCAAGTGAGCAAGTAGAATTTTTTACCTCTCATCAACCGAAGAACTTCAGGTTTTGGAATTTGAAATAACATCTGCATCTTTTGTTGAGTCCTGGAAATCAATGTGGGTAACACCATTTGTTGATTATTTGGATATCCAAGGATGGCCTCAAATTCTTCAATCAAGGGACATATTTCAAAGCCATTAATTTAAAATACCCTAGAATCTGTATTCCAAAAGGAAGCCACGCATGTAAGAAGGAGTGGTCCAATTTAACATTTTGAAAACATTTTAAAATATTAAGTTTTGACCACAAAATTTGCTTCCAATGAATGGCATCCATATTCTTAAATAGAGTTCTTATCTTCTTTAAATGATGCTCGATCATGGTTAATGAATGAAGGAAAATCAAAATTGTTAAAGGGAGTTATTACGTTGAATTGGAAAATATTTTTTGTTTCTGTATGAAATATGGCATGAAAGGCGATTTATATAGAAGAAATAAACTTTTCCAAAAGTGATGAGGTAAAGGTAATGGAAAAGGACGAAACCATATTGTGTAAGGAAAAGAATTGGCGACAAAATCCTTTACCATGTTGCATTTGGTTTTAGCAAATAATGTGGCTATGAAAAGGAAATTGTGATGTATTGTTTATGATGTGATACAAATATATATATATATAATAAATGTGGCGCAGTAAAAAAAAAGTTACAGTAAAGATGAAAATTGTATTTTTTTCATTATTGTACAATGTTTATAATATTTACATATCACTAAGAGGGTGGTGGTAGGTCATCAATAAAGCCTTGAAAAAGTTGTTGCCTGTTGGAGGAGGGGCAAATCACTCGTCCCAAGTCCGCCTGAAGCGGGAGCACCAAAATTCGGCAAATTACTCATCCCGGGATCACCTGAAGCGGGAGCGCCAAAATCCATATTACCTTGAAGTTCCAATTCGTCACGGTCCTCATTAGAAGCAGACAAAAGGATCTCATGGTCATCAGTCTGGGGGCCTCTTGATGAAGAAGCGTCAGGATTCCTCATCCCCTGAAGTCAGAAGTCTCAAAAATGTTGTTCAGATTGATGATATAAACTTTTAAAATGAGAAGCCTATTGACGACTTACAGCCAACTCTTCTTGAAGTTTCCTATTTTGTTCTTCAAGCATCCGCTGTGAGCCAAAAAGGGAAAAGGGTAAGAGCATACATAATCATGCATACATATAGCATAAATTACCATGAAATAAGAAAACTCACCAGGTAGTTCATATCAATACCCTGCGGATGAGATGACATATCTGGCAGGCTAGAATGAGCAAATGAAGGGGCAGTAAAAGAAGGTCCAGCCTCATGATCAAATGAGCCAACAGCCTGCAATAATCATTAAAGAATAAGATGAGAAAGAAGCAGTTGCAAGGGAAAAATGGTAAAAGTTTTACCTGAGAAGTACTAGCCCCGAGATGTGGAACAAACTCTCCTGCATCTCCGTGATGTTCCTCTTCATCTCTACCCACATTTTCTCCGAGAATCTCCCATACACCAACAAAAGATGCATCAAAGTTCAAGAGCCTTCTTTGAATAAAATGGGCATAAGATGCACTCGGCGGATAGAGAAATCCTTCAATGCCATAACCGTACCGAGCTGGCCACCAGGCATCCTCCGGCATCGACATAATATTTAAAGTGTATTTCGGGCAAGGCATCGGAATCCTCCTCCGCTCTGGACCGAGGAACCACTCATAAACTCTCTCTCCGAGAAACCAGCCACTAGACACTGGGCCAGCGATGACTCGGCGAGAATGTTGGAATGATAGTGTAATATCCCAAGGTATGCCCTAAAAGTTTTGGAGTTATTGTTGTATTTGGATTTAATGTATATGTATTTATGGGAAATATAACTACAATATAAAAGACATATACATATACATCACATATACATGGGATATAAATTGGGGTAGGAAAAGTGAATTATATATATATAATTAATTATAATAATAAGGATAATAAGGATAAAAAGAAAAAGATGAAGAAAGTCAAAAGGGATGGTGTGTGGTGGAGATTTAATTATTATTATTATATATATATATATATTAGTGATAAGAACGAAGAAAGAGGAAATTCATTCTTTCTTCTTCTTCTTCTTCTTCTTCTTCTTCTTCTTCGTGAGAGAGAGAGAGAGAGAGAGATGTGATTTTGTTGTTTTTCACATCAAATTTCTTAAGGATTTTAAGAGTATTGAAGATGGAGATGAAGATTTGGCAACATATTCAAGTAAGTACTCATTTCTTGAGTTGATTTTATTGATTATATATAGATATATAAGTCTTTATCTTCTTGTCTTGATTTCTTGGATTGAGGTTATGTTTGATATGGTTGGTGTGTAAGATGATGATAATGAAAGATTGAAGTATGTTAATATGTTGAATTGATATCTAAGTGATGATAAGTTGGGGTATTTGTGAGGAAAATGATGAAATGTTAAGTTAGGGTTTGGTATAAATGAATTTTGAAGGGTTTGGTCTTTAAATCATTGAAGGACATGGCCAAGTTATAGGAGACACGGCCAAGTTAGGGCAAACTTGGCCTTGTTGGATGATTTTTGGAGAGACACGACCACTGTCTTGCCCGTGTCCCTTGAGTGTAATTGCTACTGCCGATTTATGTTGAGAGACACGGCCGTGTCCCTTGCCCGTGTCTGCTACTGGATTTTTGTGTTGAGAGACACGGCCACTGGCTTGGCCATGTCCATTGCCCGTGTTTGCTACTGCCTGAATTGGTGTTGAGAGACACGGCCACAAGCTTGGCCGTGTCCCTTGAGTGTGTTGGTTAATGATAATTATTCTTGCATATTCTTACATTGTTGGATCCTCCAAAGGTCTTGTTGTATCTACATTTTAAATATACTTAAAACAAAGATGACCTAAATAAATGTATATTGATGATTCTAAATCTAAGAATAAGGTAAGTTATATATATGTACATCAATGATGATACATATGATACTATATGAACAATGTTATGTTTTATGCATTGTGAACATTGTAAATTGTAATGTGTAATATGAATAAGGTATTTTGTAATGTGAAGGATATGATGAGGTAGTTGATTATGTATATTTCAATAATGAGATGTAAAACCAATGTGTTTGGTGATAATGATGCATATGATATTATATAAACAATGTTATGTTATATGCATTGTGAATCTTGTGAATTGTAATTTGTTATATGAACAAGGTATTTTATGATGTGAAGGATATGATGAAGTAATTGATTATGTATAATTGAATAATGAAATATTATAGTATGATTTGAGACATGATATAATGTGAAGCCATTGTGATTGGCTATGACGATTCAAATGTGATGTGACGCCATTGTGATTGGCTATGATGATTCAAATGAGATGTGAAGCCATTGTTATTGGTTATGATAACTTAATTGAGAATGAAATTGATAAATGAATTATGTAGCTAATGTGTTATTCCATTTTCAGAGTTTGTTGTTGGTGGCATGCCTAATATGAGTAACAATCTCTTGAAGTTAGGTTGGGCTTGATCCTTGAAGCCAAGTTGGGTTGAAGTTTAACATGTTTTACTCCCCTTGAAGCTTGGTTGGGTCTAGTCCTTGAAGCCTAATTGAGATGTTACAACCCTTGAAGCTAGGTTGGATTGGTTCTTGAAGCCAAGTTGGGTTGATACTTAGCATGCTTTGTTCCCCTTGAAGCTTGGTTGAACCTAAATCCTTGAAGCCTAGTTGGGATAATGATAAATGTGATGATTGAACCAAAGCATTAACTCTGAAAATTGAATGGCATATTAGTATTTTGTTTGGGCCCGAGTCTGTCTTTGTTGTTAATGTGATATCCAAATGTTAAAATAAATGAGTAATGAGATCTATGGTTGCCTTTGTTGGAAATGTGATCCACGATCAATGAATTGTGAATAAAATAATGTTATGAAGTATGATTTTGTAATGTGTATTGATATATTGAAAATGAATATGGCTTGAGGAGCTTTGTTGAGAAATGAGTTTATGAAAATACAATATGATGTGTAAAATGAATATGAATGATGAACTTGTGAGAATTGTTTTCACGAAGGTTTGGATAAGTCATTGAATGGTGATTTGTTGAAATAATGTATATGTATATGTATATGAAATAGAAATGGTAAGTAATGTTTTGTGAGTGTTCTATTTAAATATGTGTATAATTTATGAGATTAGTGGGAATATATGAAGAATGCATTGAGAAAGGAAAATGGGATAAGAGAACAATAAAACATGATGCTAAAAATATGAGGTATGATTCTTTTGTAAAGTATATTTTAATATTTATTTGTACTACTAAGCTCTCGGGCTTAGCGCGGTTGTGTAATCGCGCAGGTGATTATGCGGTTGATCTGGAAGCCCAGCTGTTATGCCACGAGTAAGGTAAGAGTGTTTCGAGACCAACTAGAAGGTGATGCATACATTTTGTGAATTTAATTATGTTGTATTTTTGATAAGAATATATAATAATATGTATAGATGAAGTTTTGGTAAATAAGAATAATGATTTTTGTAAATATTCTTTAAACTAATGTATTATTGTTTGAACTCGGATAAAGGTTTTTAAATTGAAACTAGAAGTGACATTCTTATACTTTATATATGTATTGTATGTATACCAGGTATATGTATAGTACTTATATAGAGTATCGGGATGTTACAATTATTTTTGTATAAGAGCTTAGGTTCGAGATTCTCGGCCTAAGTGAAATTAAAAAGAAAATTTTTAAAGAGTTTAAATAGAATTAAAAAGAAGAGTTTTGAAATGAAATTGGTAATACATGCATATGCATTCACACCTAGGTTGGTCTCGAACGTGGCATTATGTGATTTGTGATGTATCTGAATTACATGAGATAGATAATAGTGTGTAAATGAGGTTTTATATGAAAGTAAAATTTGAAATGTTGATAATTGAGAGGTGATTGTGATGTAAAGAAATGATATGGAATTTATCAGTAAAAAGTTTGATTATTGATATGTGTTTGACATATAAAGAAATGGCTAGAAGAATAAAGTTGGAAATGAGTTTAAAACAAAATTAAGATTAAAGTATGTAATCTTTCCTCTAATATTTGGATCTCTTTCCAATAAACTTTATGTTTGGATTTCTAGAAAGAGGAAATATTGTTGGATGGGTAATATGAAAACATTTGTTATTTAAATGAAAAAAAAGTAATAATAATACGGTGAAGTATTGAATGAGTTAATTAGTATAAATTAAGTGTGATAATTTAAGGTGTGGATATGTAAAGTTAAGGTTTTGTTTAAAAGAGAAAGAGATGATGTTGTTTAAGTACGAAGATATATTGGTGTTGTTAGTATTGTTATTTCAATGCAAACATGGTGATTTCAATGTTAGAAATGTGATATGTTTGAATATTGTGAAAGCTCATGTTAATGGTGGTAATATGTAACATTTAGATTTTTGGAATGAGCTTAATAATTATGAAACATATATGTTTTGATGTTGCTTTGTGGTATATACATATAAGATGTTTTAAAGTTGATATTAAGAGAATGAGATGAATAAATTGAAGTTTAAGTAAATTAGTAAGTTGAAAATTTATAGTTTTAATGGAATGTGGATTAAGATTATTTAAATATTGATAGTTTAATGTATTTAATACATGAGATATATGAAATAAATAGTAGTGCACATGAAAGTATTATGAATTGGGGGATGAGAGTGATAGTAGGAAAATTTGGTTTGAAATAAAAGAAAAGGGATTGAGCAAATAGAAATGAGTTACTTTAAGTAATTTGATTGGAAAGGATGAAAATGGATATGAAAGATATGTTAAAGGTATTTAAAAACAAATGTGAGAGAGATATCACATTGGAAATGTGATTAAGCTCTTTGTGAAATAATATTATCAGTAGAGTATATATATTTATTGAAGTTAATGAATAACTTAAGTTATGTTAAAAGAATGAGAATGATAATAGTCAAAGGAAAGTGATAAATACTAAATTGGTATAAAATATATGCAAAAGAGAAATTTAATAAATTGCATAATTATGTGTATATATAAAGAGGATATGTGAAATGAACTTTTCGACATGAATGTAATGGTTATATGTAAAGAAAGGTGGGAAGTGAGTCACATTATAAACGTGACCTATGAATGTGTATATAATACGTTTATTATTTTATACCATTGCATGTTTAATGGTATTAGAAATGAGATTGCATATAGTAGTGGACCTAATGGAGATTAAATCTTAATTTTTACAGAATAGATTATGTGATGAAATAGAAAATGAGAATGGACTTGGGTAATATTGAACAGTGAAATGGTTATGGCAATAACTAAATGAAGCTATCATAAGATGTTTTGGAACTCAAAGTATTTGTGTGTGGAAATGTTTTATGTATAAGTGTAATAAGAAATTGTAAGGAAAGAATAATGTATTTTAAAATATTTTTTTAAAAAGAGATGGATTGGATATGGAGCAATGAATGAAATTTGTGTAAGATTTGTATCTGATGGAAGGTTGGGCATAGAAAATGTTAAAGATAATATTATTGAATATGAGTTAGGTTAATAATGATCAAATAATCAAAAGCAAACTGTTTTGAGATGGAATTAAAAGGTGTTAACTCTTGGTGTAATAAAAGTTTGGAGAATATATATATAATTTTTGTGATTCAATCTAGCATTATAATCGTAAAGGCTGGAAATCGAATAATAGAAGAACAATATTGATTTACAAACCCCAAGCGTGATTGTTTATATATCATGGTCATATGATTTGGTTAGTGTGATTAGTTGGTTAGTTTTATTATCTTCAGATTTAGAGCTGAGATGATATAACTATAGTACAGTTTTGGTGAGATTAATAACTATGTTTCTAGAAACATGGTTAAAAGATATGATTGAAGCAGGTCTAGATGATATTACTGAATAATGAGATATTCAATATAGTTGATGATATATGGGTATACTATTTTGATGTGATGAGAAACTATGATTGTTGGCAATGATGTTGGAAATGAATTATAAGTGAGGTATAGTGCTTAATTGATTGTGAGAAATGAATTGTAAAAAGATAAATGAACGGACCTATCTGTCTCCTACGGAACCATGCGGACCCATTGTGTTGGGCAACCGAACTTGGACTACCGACCTGGTTGGGGGAAAGTTCGTTTATGAAGCCATAGTTGTTGGCTATATTGATAAACTTTGAATGAATATATGAATCTGAAAAGATTAGAATTTGAATATAAGTTTGACCTAATGGAATTAGGTTATATATATATATTTATATACATATATGGTGAAATTCATTGATAAATTTCGATAAGTTAATTGTTGGTTTGAATCAAATAAGGTTGAGATGTTAGTATATTGTGTTAAATAGATCGATTGATCTAGATTTCGCTAAAGTTGCAAGTCAATATTGAGATTTAATACGTACAGTTGTACTGGGAGTGTAAAATTTAAATGGTAATGTGTATGATGTGATATTCTGGCTTTTGAATGAACATAAATAAATTGAATTATATCAATTGTACTTGATGAGAAAAAGGGAAATGTTGTTTACTTGTTAAGTAAGTTTAAAAGTATGGTATTAATATTTAGATTAAGTGAGAAGCAAGTTAAAGGAAGTAAGGATATTGTTATCAATTGAGGTTTGATAAATGATTATTTTGAAAGTGATTGTAAGAACAGAATAATCAATGCTAAGATATTAATTAATGACTTTTGAGGTTAAAGTTAAGAGAATATCTACAAAGAGATAAAGTGATAATCTGACTCTAATACAAAGATAAATTCATTGGAAATGTAATGAGTTATTTTGATTGCTTTGTTGAGAAAGTAATAAGATATATATATATATACCTATACAATGATGAATTATGAATTTCAGAGAAGATGATTATTAAAGGGGGAGAGTAGAACTTATGAGATTTGATGAAATCATAATATAAGAATACGATTATCTTCATATGAAAAAGTAAGATGGTGATTTGTTCTAAATGGATTGTTATTATGTTGGATAATTTCGAGGACGAAATTATTTAAGGGGGAGAGAATTGTAATATCCCAAGGTATGCCCTAAAAGTTTTGGAGTTATTGTTGTATTTGGATTTAATGTATATGTATTTATGGGAAATATAACTACAATATAAAAGACATATACATATACATCACATATACATGGGATATAAATTGGGCTAGGAAAAGTGAATTATATATATAATTAATTATAATAATAATGATAATAAGGATAAAAAGAAAAAGATGAAGAAAGTCAAAAGAGATGGTGTGTGGTGGAGATTTAATTATTATTATTATTATTATTATATATTTGTGATAAGAACGAAGAAAGAGGAAATTCATTCTTTCTTCTTCTTCTTCTTCTTCTTCTTCTTCGTGAGAGAGAGAGAGAGAGAGAGAGAGAGAGAGATGTGATTTTGTTGTTTTTCACATCAAATTTCTTAAGGATTTTAAGAGTATTGAAGATGGAGATGAAGATTTGGCAAACATATTCAAGTAAGTACTCATTTCTTGAGTTGATTTTATTGATTATATATAGATATATAAGTCTTTATCTTCTTGTCTTGATTTCTTGGATTGAGGTTATGTTTGATATGGTTGGTGTGTAAGATGATGATAATGAAAGATTGAAGTACGTTAATGTGTTGAATTGATATCTAAGTGATGATAAGTTGGGGTATTTGTGAGGAAAATGATGAAATGTTAAGTTAGGGTTTGGTATAAATGAATTTTGAAGGGTTTGGTCTTTAAATCATTGAAGGACACGGCCAAGTTATGGGAGACACAACCAAGTTAGGGCAAACTTGGCCGTGTTGGATGATTTTTGGAGAGACACGACCATTGTCTTGGCCATGTCCCTTGAGTGTGTTTGCTACTGCCGATTTATGTTGAGAGACACGGCCGTGTCCCTTGCCCGTGTCTACTACTGGATTTTTGTGTTGAGAGACACGGCCACTGGCTTGGCCGTGTCCATTGCCCGTGTTTGCTACTGCCTGAATTGGTGTTGAGAGACACGGCCACAAGCTTGGCCGTGTCCCTTGAGTGTGTTGGTTAATGATAATTATTCTTGCATATTCTTACATTGTTGGATCCTCCAAAGGTCTTGTTGTATCTACATTTTAAATATACTTAAAACAAAGATGACCTAAACAAATGTATATTGGGGATTCTAAATCTAAGAATAAGGTAAGTTATATATATGTACATCAATGATGATACATATGATACTATATGAACAATGTTATGTTTTATGCATTGTGAACATTGTAAATTGTAATGTGTAATATGAATAAGGTATTTTGTAATGTGAAGGATATGATGAGGTAGTTGATTATGTATATTTCAATAATGAGATGTAAAACCAATGTGTTTGGTGATAATGATGCATATGATATTATATAAACAATGTTATGTTATATGCATTGTGAATCTTGTGAATTGTAATGTGTTATATGAACAAGGTATTTTATGATGTGAAGGATATGATGAGATAATTGATTATGTATAATTGAATAATGAAATATTATAGTATGATTTGAGACATGATATAATGTGAAGCCATTGTGATTGGCTATGATGATTCAAATGTGATGTGACGCCATTGTGATTTGCTATGATGATTCAAATGAGATGTGAAGCCATTGTTATTGGTTATGATAACTTAATTGAGAATGAAATTGATAAATGAATTATGTAGCTAATATATTATTCCATTTTCAGAGTTTGTTGTTGGTGGCATGCCTAATATGAGTAACAATCTCTTGAAGTTAGGTTGGGCTTGATCCTTGAAGCCAAGTTGGGTTGAAGTTTAACATGTTTTACTCCCCTTGAAGCTTGGTTGGGTCTAGTCCTTGAAGCCTAATTGAGATGTTACAACCCTTGAAGCTAGGTTGGATTGGTTCTTGAAGCCAAGTTGGGTTGATACTTAGCATGCTTTGTTCCCCTTGAAGCTTGGTTGAACCTAAATCCTTGAAGCCTAGTTGGGATAATGATAAATGTGATGATTGAACCAAAGCATTAACTCTGAAAATTGAATGGCATATTAGTATTTTGTTTGGGCCCGAGTCTTTCTTTGTTGTTAATGTGATATCCAAATGTTAAAATAAATGAGTAATGAGATCTATGGTTGCCTTTGTTGGAAATGTGATCCACGATCAATGAATTGTGAATAAAATAATGTTATGAAGTATGATTTTGTAATGTGTATTGATATATTGAAAATGAATATGGCTTGAGGAGCTTTGTTGAGAAATACAATATGATGTGTAAAATGAATATGAATGTGGAACTTGAGAGAATTGTTTTCACGAAGGTTTGGATAAGTCATTGAATGGTGATTTGTTGAAATAATGTATATGTATATGTATATGAAATAGAAATGGTAAGTAATGTTTTGTGAGTGTTCTATTTAAATATGTGTATAATTTATGAGATTAGTGGGAATATATGAAGAATGCATTGAGAAAGGAAAATGGGATAAGCGAACAATAAAACATGATGCTAAAAATATGAGGTATGATTCTTTTGTAAAGTATATTTTAATATTTATTTGTACTACTAAGCTCTCGGGCTTAGCGCGGTTGTGTAATCGCGCAGGTGATTATGCGGTTGATCTGGAAGCCCAGCTGTTATGCCACGAGTAAGGTAAGAGTGTTTCGAGACCAACTAGAAGGAGATGCATACATTTTGTGAATTTAATTATGTTGTATTTTTTATAAGAATATATAATAATATGTATAGATGAAGTTTTGGTAAATAAGAATAATGATTTTTGTAAATATTCTTTAAACTAATGTATTATTGTTTGAACTCGGATAAAGGTTTTTAAATTGAAACTATAAGTGACATTCTTATACTTTATATATGTATTATATGTATACCAGGTATATGTATAGTACTTATATAGAGTATCGGGATGTTACAGATAGTGCAGCCCTCATCAAAGGAGACCAGTTTGTCCACTCTTCTGAGTTCCACCAGGCTAGATTCATCTGCAAAATAACATAAGGTAAGTAAACTTTCACATAAAATTTAAAGCATACTAATGTTATTTTACCTGGTCCCAGGTTCAGAGGCTCAACACAAAGAGGTGAGTATGCACATGGTGAGAGCCAAAAATGTTCACACAATCGGACAACCAGAAATTTAATCTCGGATACCCGATTCTCTCTCGGGAAATACTGTAACACCCCGATACCTTATATAAGTACTATACATATACCTGGTATACATACGGTAAATATATAAAGTATAAGGATGCCACTTTTCGTTACCTTTTTAAAACCTGTAAAAGAATTCCAAACCATAATACATTAATTTAAATAACATTTACCAAATCATTATCTTTATCAAAAACTTCATTTATACATATAATTATTTTCTCGTCATAAATACATCAATATAAAAGTTATACATGTATGCATTTCC
The DNA here is from genome assembly GCA_947685225.1 of Garcia nutans. Classification (NCBI taxonomy): domain Eukaryota; kingdom Viridiplantae; phylum Streptophyta; class Magnoliopsida; order Malpighiales; family Euphorbiaceae; genus Garcia; species Garcia nutans. Next base: position 57,227,500 of record CANTUV010000024.1, read on the forward strand.
CTCTAGTTGGTCTCGACAAACTTTACTCTTCTTGTGGCATAACAAAAGACTTCATATCTTCCATCTATATACTTGCGCAAATAAACACCCGCGCTAAGCCCGAGAGCTTAGTAGTCCAAATATAAAATATAAACATCTAGTATAGAAGTATTAACATATAATGATATATCAATTCAATATATAATTAGTTCTTATCATACCTCCTTTTCTTTTTAATTTCATCTTTAATATATCCTAGCTAATTTCATATATGATGTACATATATACATAATATTATCACCAACCCCAATGCATCACCAATACTCAAAACCAATATATTAATACCCCCACATTATATATACCATACCAATCATTATTGCAATACACACTTTACATATCATACCACTCATTATTGCAATACACACATTACATATCATACCACTCATTATTGCAATACACACATTACACATCATACCACTCATTATTGCAATACACACATTACATATCATACCATTCATGAATCACATTTCCAATAAAGACAACCTTTATCATCAACCACAATTCATTTACATATTACACTTAATAACATTATATTATTCACAAATCACCAAACATAATTCATTATTAATACTCACAATCAATATTTCAATACTTGCATTTCACATTGACAATAAAGACAGACTCGGGCCCAAAACACTAATATGCCATTCGACTTTCAGAGTTAATGCTTTGGTTTAATTATCACATTTATCATTATCCCAACTAGGCTTCAAGGATTAGGTTCAACCAAGCTTCAAGGGGAATAAAGCATGCTAAGTATCAACCCAACTTGGCTTCAAGAACCAATCCAACCTAGCTTCAAGGGTTGTAACATCTCAATTAGGCTTCAAGGGCTAGACCCAACCAAGCTTGAAGGGGAGTAAAACATGTTAAACTTCAACCCAACTTGGCTTCAAGGATCAAGTCCAACCTAACTTCAAGAGATTGTTACTATTAGGCATGCCACCAACAACAAAACTCTGAAAATGAATAACATATTAGACACACAATTCATTGATCATTCTATCATCAATATCATTCACAATTCTCATCATCATTTAGGCAAACATGCCTCACATATCTCAATTGAATGGTCATAGCCAATCATAATGGCTTCATATCACATTTGAATCATCATAGCCAATTACAATGGCTTCATATCACAACATATCATATCTCAATTCATATGATACATTTAACATCATTGATATAACATTTCAAAATATATTATTCATATAATACATTGCCATTCACAATGCATATAACATAACATTTCATCATTTCTCAAAACACACTAACACCATTCATTATTAGAACATTTATCATAACAAATTGCACATACCTTAAGAATGATTCTCATTTCTTTCTACCTTCCCATTTCATATTTCATCCTTTATATTTATATATATAAAATGATTTACATTCTTCATTTATATTCATAATATAATAGCTTATTTAACACTTTCATCCCAATGTGTAAATGTTCAAAGACATATAAGGATATACAACCAAATAGGGTTTATGCTTACCTTGTTAATGATCTTCACATCCTTCACATCATTATCATCACCTTAGTCCAATTATATTACAATATAGTAAACCACTTAACACATTTGCAAACAAATGTGTTAAGCCTCAAATCATGTAAATAAATACAATCATATGTATTGGTACTTACCTCAAGAACTATTCCCATCCATCTATACATTTCCTCTTCCAAGAATTCTCAACAATTAGGTTATTGCAACACAATCTCTTCAAAACCTAATCCAAAGATCATTATTCATAGGTTTAGAATCATCCACATACATTTGTTTAGGTCATTCTTTGATTACAAAGTATTTAGAGTGTATATAAAATGTTTAGGAGCAAAAGACTTTTGAAGAATCAAACAATGCATGAAGAACCAAAAACCATCACAGTAGCAAACACACCCAAGGGACACGGCCAAACTTGTGGCCGTGTCTCTCAACCAAAAATCCAGTGGCAGACACGGGCAAGGGACACGGCCGTGTCTCTCAACACAACTCAGGCAGTAGCAAACACGGTCAAGGGACACGGCCAAGATTGTGACCGTGTCTCTCAATCCAAAACTCACAGTAGCTAACACGGTTAGGGAACACGGCCGTGTCACTCCAAAAACCAATCCAACACGCCCAAAATCCCTTGACTTGGCCGTGTCTCTCTTTCCCTTTTTGGCCGTGTCACCCAAAACCAAAACCCTAACCAAAACCAACCCTTTCTCAAATGCACTCAAACACAATATTCATCATATAACATATTTCAAATGAACATAATCAATGTTCTAAACACATATTCATCACAAGAATTACTTCACAACACATTAATATAACAATTAAACACATATCATCTCAAAACCCTAAAACCAACATCCTTCTCCATCCTTCAAAATCAACATCCACCATTTCCAACAACAACCTCTAATTAAACTCATAACTTAAAATCAATTTAACACTTGAGAATACATCATAAACACATCTTATCATCAAATCATCAAACCCTAATTAACTTCCAATACCACTTCAAAAGAATGAAAGAAATCAAAGGAAAGATCTTACCTTAGTTAAAAACTTCTTGAATCAACACTTGAACACTTAATCTTCCTTCAATTTTGAACTCAACTCATCAAGAACCTCTCTTGTCTCTTTCTTTCTCTTTGTCTATGGAGGAACTGGCCACTTCATGAAAGAAAGAAGAAAATGATGAAGAAACAAAGTCAAACCTTCTTTAAATATCCACCATGTGATTCAATTCAAGCAATTACCAAAATGCCCTCAACCAAATAACTAACCTTTTGTCTCATATAAGCCCATTTAAGTAATTATACACTCAACACAAAAATATCTCTCTTCCTTTGACTCTTCCTTTGACCCATTTATATGTTATATATATCATCATATACACAACATATACCATTCTCTCTAAACCCTATTTCTTTTCCCAAAACACTTATACACAAGCATTCTCTTCTCAATTTCTTTTCTTATCACATAATATACATTCAATCCAATTTATAACAACAACAACAACAACAACAACAATATCACCAAGACTTCTAGGGCATACATGAGGATATTACAATTCTCTCCCCCTTAAATAATTTCGTCCTCGAAATTATCTAGTATAATTGTAATCCATTCATTATACCATACCATCTTAACTTCCATATGAAGTTAATTATACGCTTAAGTCATTATATCATCAAATCATATAGCTTCAACTCTCCTCTTTAGAATCAACCACCTTCTTTAAATTCCATAACTCATCATTCTATAATACACTTATACTCCATCTAATCTTTATATTTAATATATTTTGTTATTTCACTTCTGTATAATTACTCTCTTAACTTTAACATTAAAAATCATTGACTTATATCTGAACATTAATTATCCCTTCATTACAATCACTGTCTAAATAGACATTTATCACCCTCAATAGATAACAAAATCCTGATTTTTCATAAATGGAGTTATTTCTTTAGCATGCTTTTCACTTAACTTACATATTAATACATTATCTTTCAACTTATTTTATAGATAACCAATCTTTTTCTCTTCTTATCATGATTAACAACTACTATACTCCACTCATTCATGTCCAATCATACTTTAAAATTTTACATCATATACATTATCATGTAAATACTTATTTTCTTAATACAACTATACACATTAAATTTCAATAATGATTCATAATCTTAGCCAAATCCAGATCAATTGATCTATCTGTCACAATATACCCACGTTCCAATCTTGTTCAATTCCAACCAACGATTAAGTAATCTAACTTATCATGACATTTCACAATTTTCATATAAGTATAAATATAACTTAATTCCATAGGAGCAAACTTATATTCAATTTCTGCTCTCTTTCAATCTATTTTCAGTCAAATCATCATGATAACAAATCACTTCTAATATCTTTTAATATACACATAGTTTATTCTTTATTATCTTAGTATAATTTCCACCAATTCTCATAAAAATGTTATATCATACTTAATATCTATAATTCATTCACTCAAACCTTGAGTTCATTCCCTTAAATCTCATCATCAATTAGGCAAACATGCCTTATGTTCTTTCAATGGAATCATCATAGCCAATTACAATGGCTTCACACCACATTTGAGTTATCATAACCAATCACAATGGCCTCATATCATTTAATATAGCATCTTATCATTCACAAGATTCACAATGCATATAACATAACATTGTTCATATAGTATCATATGCATAATCAAATGTATGTTCAATCTCATCAATGCAAGAAGAACAAAAACCAAACACAGTAACCAACACACTCAAGGGACACGGCCAAGCTTGTGGCCGTGTCTCTCAACCAAAAGCAACAGAATCAAACATGGGCAAGGGACACGGCCGTGTCCTCTCCAAAAATCATCCAACACGGCCAAATCTCCATAGACTTGGCCGTGTCTCTCAAAAATCCTTTAGTTTTGGCCGTGTCTCTTATGAACAAAAACCCTAACCATAGCCAACACTCTTTTGATTGAAATTAAACACATTATGCACAACATAAACTCATTCAAATGAATGTAATCAAAGTCATTAACACTTATTTTGCATGTTTAACACAATATCCACATTAACCATACATATAATCATTTACCACTTCAAAACCCTAAAACCAACTTCACTCTTGATCTTTCACCATCAACCTCCACTTAACTCACCATCTTCAAAACAAAACCAACACCAATTCAATTTCTTTTAACTTACAATCAATTTCAACACTTGTAAACACATCTCAAACAAACCAAATCATAATATCAACAAACTATAACTCATCTTATACACAACTTCAAAATAACAAAAAGAAACAAGAGAGTACTTACTTAAATTGAAGAAATTTCACAAATCTCCAACTTAAACCTTTGATTCTTCCTTCAAATTGAATTTGAATTAAACAAATCTCACTCTTGCTCCCTTCCTTTGAAATGGCCGGCCAACATATGGGAAAGAGAATAAGAAATAAAGAAAAAATCAAATTATCATCTCTTTAAATCTCCACCATGCATTCCAAAAAGGAAAATTACTTAAATGCCCTTTTCTATTTGTTCACATATCCTTTAAAACTCTTGCCCTCTTTAGTAATTTCACACATCCCAAATTAAAATATCTTCTTCCCTTGACTCTCCATTTGACCAACATATATGTTATATATATTAACATATATACAACATATACATTCCATTAACACAATCATTTCCTTTGCAAAAACATATGTACATTAAATTCAAATCAAACAACAATTGTATTAAAACTTCTAGGGCAAACATTGAGATATTACAATTCTCCCCCTCTAAAAAGAAGTTTCATCCTCGAAATTACCTGATATCAAGTCTGGAATAGTTGAGGATATTGATCTCGCATTGATATCTCACTCTCCCAAGTTGCTTCTTCTCTTCCATGATTCTTCCATAGAACCTTCACCAAAGGCACTTTCTTATTTCTCAATTCTTTTACATCACGTGCCAAGATAGCAACTGGTTCCTCTTCATATGTCAAATCTGGACTCACTTCGATAGATTCAATTGGCAACACATGAGATGGATCCGATCTGTATCTCCTCAACATAGAAACATGGAATACATTATGGATCCTCTCCAACTCAGGTGGCAAAGCAAGCCGATAAGCAACTGGTCCAACTCTTTCCAAAACTTCATACGGTCCAATGAAGCGAGGACTCAATTTTTCTTTCCGACCAAACCTCAAGATCTTTTTCCAAGGAGACACCTTCAAAAATACCTTATCTCCCACACTATACTCAATGTCTCTCCTCTTCAAATCAAAATAAGATTTCTGTCGGTCTGAAGCTGTTTTCAACCTATCTCGAATCATTTTCACTTTCTCTTCAGTTTCTTTAACCAAATCAGGACCAATTATCTTACCTTCTCCAAGCTCATTCCAACATAGAGGTGTCCTACACCGTCTACCATACAATGCCTCAAATGGCAATCTGTCTGCAAATTCCACAAGTGGTAAGAATCCATCCCAACCTCCCGAGAAATCAATGACACAGCTTCTCAACATGTCCTCGATAATCTGTATCACTCTCTCTGACTGCCCATCTGTCTGCAGATGAAAAGCAGTGCAGAAGTGCAGTCGAGAACCCAAAGCACCATGTAAACTCTTCCAAAACCTTGAAGTAAACCGGGGATCTCGATCAGACACTATAGAAATTGGGACACCATGCAACTTCACAATCTCATGAATATACAGCTCAGCTAACCTCTCCAAAGAGTAATCCATCCGAACCGGAAGAAAATGAGCTGTCTTAGTCAACCTATCAACAATAACCCAAATGGCATCATGCTTCCTTTATGTCAATGGTAGACCAGATACAAAATCCATGGTTACTCTATCCCATTTCCACTCAGGCACTGATAACGGTTGAAGTAACCCTGATGGAACTTGATGCTCAGCTTTTACCCTCTGACATGTGAGACTTTTAGACACAAAATCTGCAATGTCTCTCTTCAGACCAGACCACCAGTAAAACTGTTTCAAATCATGATACATCTTTGTATTGCCCGGATGCATAGCAAACACTGACTGATATGCTTCTTGTAAAATAATCTTTCTCAAATTAGCATCATTAGGTACACACAATCTGTTCTTAAACCAAAGACTCCCATCATTTCTCACAATAAAATCTCGACTCTTTCCATTCTGGCAATCTGAAACAATCTTTTGAATCTTCTCATCATCCACTTGAGCTTCTCTAATCTGATCCAACAACACTGGTTTCAACTGCAACTGTGCCAACAATGCACCATCATAACAAGATACAAATCTAGCATGCAATGCTCTCAACTCAACAAGCAACGAGAGCGAATAAACAGTTAAACCTGCTAAAGACTTCCGACTTAAGGCATCAGCAACAACATTCGCTTTGCCAGGATGATAATCAATCAAACAGTCGTAGTTTTTAATCAACTCCAACCATCTCCTCTGTCGAAGATTGAGCTCTCTTTGGACACCCAAATATTTCAAACTCTTATGATCAGTGTATATGAAACATTTCTCTCCAAACAAATAGTGCCGCCAAATCTCAATGCAAACACAATGGCTGCCAATTCTAAATCATGGGTCGGATAGTTGAGCTCATGCGGTTTCAACTGTCGAGAAGCATAAGCTATAACTTTACCTTCTTGCATCAGAACACAACCCAAACCACTATGTGAAGCATCACTGTAAATCACAAATGGTTTATCTTCCACAGGTAAAGTAAGAACAGGCGCTCTAGTCAACATTGCTCGCAACTGATCAAAACTAGCCAGACACTGATCTGTCCACACAATTCTAACTCCCTTTCGAAGCAATCTGGTAAGTGGAGTAGCTATCAAAGAAAATCCTTTCACAAACCATCGGTAATAGCCTGCCAAACCCAGAAAACTTCTAACTTCAGTCACAGACTTTGGTGGACTCCAATTCAAAATAGCTTCAACTTTACTCAGATCAACTCTAATACCCTCTGCTGAAACTATATGACCGAGAAAAGTAACTTGGCCAAGCCAAAACTCACACTTCGACAGTTTAGCAAACAATTGCTTCTCTCTCAAAATCTGCAACACAATCCGCAAATGCTTATCATGCTCCTCCTTATTATGCGAATACACCAGAATGTCATCAATAAAGACCACCACAAACTGATCCAAATAGGGCCTAAACACCCTATTCATCAAGTCCATAAAAGTTGCAGGTGCATTCGTCAAACCAAAAGGCATAACTAAAAACTCATAATGCCCATACCTGGTCCGAAAGGCTGTCTTAGGAACATCTTCAGCTCTGACTCTCAACTGATGGTACCCTGATCTCAAATCAATTTTGGAAAACACTGCTGCACCTTTCAATTGATCAAAGAGATCATCAATTCTAGGCAAAGGATATTTATTTTTAATAGTTACCTTGTTCAACTGCCTATAATCGATACACAATCTCATAGTACCATCCTTCTTCTTTACAAACAGAACAGGAGCTCCCCACGGTGAAACACTAGGGTGAACAAACCCTTTATCCAGCAACTCCTGTAATTGCACCTTCAGTTCTCTCAGTTTAGCAGATGCCATTCTATAAGGAGTAATAGAGATAGGAGTGGTACCAGGCAATAATTCAATACCAAACTCCACCTCTCTCTCAGGAGGCAACCCTAACAACTCATTTGGAAACACATCTGGAAACTCTGCAACTGTGGGTATACTATCAAGTTGAGAACCCTTTACTCTAGTATCCACAACATAAGCAGGGTAAGCATCACACCCTTTTCTAATCAATCTTCTAGCTGCAACAGCTGAAACAAACAAGGATGCTAGCTGTCCCTGCTCACTAGATACTAACACCTCTCTACCATCACTGGTTCTCAAGCTAACAACTTTCTTTTGGCACTCAACCACAGCTCCATGTCTAGATAACCAGTCCATGCCTAGGATCACATCATATTCCTTAAAAGGCATCTCAATCAAATCTCCAAGAAACTCCTCACCTTGCACCATCACTGCACTATCTCGGTGCACTTTGCTAACAATCACACTATGCCCTAACGGATTTGTCACCAATACATCAAATCCTAGGGATTCAGCATGCACATCAGACACAGGCAAAACAGATGCACTAATATATGAATGCGTGGATCCGGGATCAATCAAAGCAAGTACTGAAATACCAAATAAAGAAAAAGTACCAGCTATGATTGCCGGAGCATCTGGTTGTCTCTGCATCACATAAATCCTCTGAGAAGATCCAGCCTCCTCTGGTCTACTCTCCCTGGATGTAGAACCTCCTCTAGAACTGAACCCAAATCTGGCTCCTCTGCCAAAACCTCTACCTCCTCGACCTCCCCTCACACTAGGTCGAGAAGCTGCAGTATCCACCGACATCTGCTCCTGTCTCTCAGGACAATCTCTCACAAAATGATCGGGAGATCCACATCTGAAACATACCCCTGCTACACCAGTCTTCCAACAAGTACCACCATGTGGCCTACCACAATGAATGCATCTAGGTAAGGTGGATCTCTGCATCACTGGGGTCGGAGCACTCGCCACTGAAACTGTAGGTCTAGATCTCTGCCTCTGAAACTATACTGACCTACTCGCTGGCCTCTGACTCCTACTAACCCGAGGGAAAAAACTTCCTTTACCTCTTTTCACAGACGAAGACCCTGCCTCAAACTGGGGCCTTCTAACCCTGATCTCTTCCTCTGAAGCAGCTGCAATAATCTGAGCTCTCTCCACACTCCGAGCTGCTGCCACAAGCTGGGAAAAATTATGATATCTAGATCCAGCTACCAGACACATAATAGAGGGCCTCAATCCCTCCTCAAATCTCCTTCATCTATATATCTCATCAGATATAATACCCCCAGCATACTGGCTCAACCGGATAAACTCTAGCTCATATTCCGTCACAGTCCGGTGATCTTGCTTCAAACTTAGAAACTCTATTTTTTTCACATCTTTATACTCCCTTGGAGTATACTTCAATTCAAACTCTCTTAGAAAATCAGCATAGGACAATGTTGGTGGATCATCCATAGCATGGGGCACTGTCTTCCACCAGTCGTATGCATCCTTTTGCAACAATGATCTTGCATAATCAAACTTTTCCTCTGGAGTGGCTTGCAACTGAACAAATATTCTCTGTACTTTATCTGGCCACTGCTCAGCTACAGCTGGATCAATAGTACCCAAAAAATCTTCTGCTCCATACTTCCTTAATTTATCATACTATCTCACTGATACCAAAGGCTGTGGGGGTGGCGGTGGTGGTTGTACTGGTGCTTGCCTCAACAAATCAATCACATGCCTAAACCAACCTGGCGGAACCTCCTCACCAGCTGGTCTAAAGCAGGTACCTCTCCAGCACTATCCACTCTAGCTCCCTCTCTAATCTCATCAGGAGCTATACTCTCAGCACTACCCTCGACTGACTGACGTGAGTGAGAATCCATCACAACCTATATCTGCAAACACAGCAGAATACCTCTCATTAAAGATCAGAGACTGCCAATGCCAAACATGTATGTTATTCAAAAATCCACGTTTTAAAATCAAAACACTCTTTTTCTTACACTTAACCTAGGTTGAGAATCTCAAACCTAGGCTCTGATACCAAAACAATTGTAACACCTCTATACCCTGTATACGTACCAAGCATGCTTAAACGATTGTAATATACGTATACTAAATATAGAAAATGCTACAGTTTAAAAAGACACAACAAATATCTTTGTAAATAAGTGAAACCAATCTCAAACAAATAAAAGAAATCCAAAAGACACGATATATAAAATGTTTAATAATTCAAAGCGGAAGTTATTACAAATATGTTGTAAATCAAAGTTTACAAAACATAGAATATATATACATGATTGGCAGCTCTTCTCTGATCTTTAAGTCCCAAAATGAACTCTTCAATGTCTACTCTCACTCGGTCTCGAAGAACTCTCAGGTTCAACTCTGTCACCTGCGCGATTAAACACTATCGCGCTAAGCCATCGGCTTAGTAGTACAAAATATACCAACACTATACTTTAAGGCAATGCAATGTTACACATCTAAATTATAAAGTTAACATCATAAGCGAAAAGCTAACATCACACCTTTATATTTCATCAACCATACACATAAAAGCACATCACATTATCACATCACACTACATTCAATGTCATAACAATATTCATATTACATCTTCATAGTTCCAATGATTTTACCATTCAAGAATCACATTATATACAAAGAAAAGCATGGGCCCAAAACACTCTAATATGCCATTCAATTTTCAGAGTTACTGCTTTGGTTTTATTATCACATTTATCATTATCATATTCCCAACTAGGCTTCAAGGATTAGGTTCAACCAAGCTTCAAGGGGAACAAAGCATGCTAAGTATCAACCCAACTTGGCTTCAAGAACCAACCCAACCTAGCTTCAAGGGTTGTAACATCTCAATTAGGCTTCAAGGATCAAATCCAACCTAACTTCAAGAGAATGTTACCAATAGGCATGCCACCAATAACAAAACTCTGAAAATGAATAACACATTAGACACACAATTCATTTATTATTTCATTCTCAAATCTCATCATCAATTAGGCAAACATGCCTTATGTTCTTTCAATGGAATCATCATAGCCAATTACAATGGCTTCACACCACATTTGAGTTATCATAACCAATCACAATGGCCTCATATCATTTCATATAGCATCTTATCATTCACAAGATTCACAATGCATATAACATAACATTGTTCATATAGTATCATATGCATAATCAAATGTATGTTCAATCTCATCAATGCAAGAAGAACAAAAACCAAACACAGTAACCAACACACTCAAGGGACACGGCCAAGCTTGTGGCCGTGTCTCTCAACCAAAAGCAACAGAATCAAACATGGGCAAGGGACACGGCCGTGTCCTCTCCAAAAATCATCCAACACGGCCAAATTTCCATAGACTTGGCCGTGTCTCTCAAAAATCCTTTAGTTTTGGCCGTGTCTCTTATGAACAAAAACCCTAACCATAGCCAACACTCTTTTGATTGAAATTAAACACATTATGCACAACATAAACTCATTCAAATGAACGTAATCAAAGTCATTAACACTTATTTTGCATGTTTAACACAATATCCACATTAACCATACATATAATCATTTACCACTTCAAAACCCTAAAACCAACTTCACTCTTGATCTTTCACCATCAACCTCCACTTAACTCACCATCTTCAAAACAAAACCAATACCAATTCAATTTCTTTTAACTTACAATCAATTTCAACACTTGTAAACACATCTCAAACACACCAAATCATAATATCAACAAACTATAACTCATCTTATACACAACTTCAAAATAACAAAAAGAAACAAGAGAGTACTTACTTAAATTGAAGAAATTTCACAAATCTCCAACTTAAACCTTTGATTCTTCCTTCAAATTGAATTTGAATTAAACAAATCTCACTCTTGCTCCCTTCCTTTGAAATGGCCGGCCAACATATGGGAAAGAGAAGAAGAAATGAAGAAAAAAATCAAATTATCATCTCTTTAAATCTCCACCATGCATTCCAAAAAGGAAAATTACTTAAATGCCCTTTTCTATTTGTTCACATATCCTTTAAAACTCTTGCCCTCTTTAGTAATTTCACACATCCCAAATTAAAATATCTTCTTCCCTTGACCCTCCATTTGACCAACATATATGTTATATATATTAACATATATACAACATATACATTCCATTAACACAATCATTTCCTTTGCAAAAACATATGTACATTAAATTCAAATCAAACAACAATTGTATTAAAACTTCTAGGGCAAACATTGGGATATTACAAATCTAGTAACAACTCAGTCAGCTTCTAACCAAAAGCATTGGAACCTGAACAGATTTAGAAGATGGCTGATGATGCAATCAGTTCCAAGATGGAAGAACTGAAGGAGGCCTTGGCTGAGACCATGAAAAGCCAGCTAGCTGTACTATTGGGAAACACTGTTGAAGCATCTGTTAGTACTAAGAAGAAGAAAGATAAGAGAAAGGCTAAGGTTAGTGAAGCAGCCTTTGATGATGACAAAGTGATGGTGGATGATGATGATTGGGCTTAGTATTTTAAGGATTCTCAAGATAAGAAGAAAGAAATGAAGACTGTGGAGAAGGTAACTATAGAAAGGACTGAAACTTCAAATGTGGAAAAGATGATTATTGATTTAGAAAAGAAGTTCAAAAAGAAGCTGAAGGCTGATGAGATGCTAGAGATGGACAAGCTATTTGAACAAGATAAGGAAGTCCCATACAAGTTCAATATGCCTTCCTTTGCTAAGTTTAATGGAACTGGTAATCCTCATCTACATGTCAAGCAATACATCACTGCCATGCAGTCTGCTTGAGCTACTAAGGTACTAACTCCAAGATATTTTATGCTCTCATTAAAACCTGTGTTGCAGAATTGGTTCAACACCTTAGAGGATAGTACTAAAAAGGATTCGAATTCATTGCATAAGGCCTTCATCCAATACTATAGGTACAATGCCGAGCTAGAAGTTACTTTGATGGAAGTGGAGTCAATCAGGCAGAAACAAAATGAGAACTTTGTTGACTATATGAAGAGGTGGAGAAACAAGGCTGCACTGCTCAAGAAAAGGTTAGATGAGTCGAACAAGATTAGGATGATTTTGAGAGGGGTACTACCTAATCTTCATGGAAGGATGTCCCACACCCTTATCAGTAATTTTAAATATCTCCTTCAAGTTGGTTTGCAAATAGAAGAATGAGAAAGAGAGAAGAATCATTTTTCTGTAAGAAGGAACAAAAAAGGGAATTATCAGTCTAGCAATCAAAGCACACAAAAGGCAGTCGATGTTAATGCAACTGGTTAAGGAGGTTAAAGGTAGTTTTTAGAGTTAGGAAAGTCACTATCCTAGATTCTCAATAAGCTACAAAAGAAGGGACTATTATAACCCTTGACCCCTCGACCATTGCCAAATCCTCTACCACCTAACTTTTATGCTAAAGCATTTTGCCAATTCCACTAAATGCAAGGGTATGAGACGGATAAATGTTTGAGGTTGAGGCATGAAATTCAGAATTTGATTGATAGTGGAAAGTAGCCTAAACCTAACAAGCCTAGCACAAAGGACAATCTATTGCCAAGGTTCAACAAAGTACCACCAGCAACTTTCATGATAGGAGGAGGTTTAAAAGAGAAATTTGTTCTGTCTTCTTTCCAAGATGTGAGTGACAAAGAAACTAAAGAAGAAGAGGTGTTTAGTAAGATAGTGCCAACTATGGTTAAGAAGGAAGTAGCCATCTATGTTGTGAATGAGTTCTAGGATTCAACTGATAGTAATGATGAGTTAGAACCAAAGAAAGAAGAATGGACCTAGTCCAAGCCCAAAGAGGATGAAGTGCTAAATACTCGCTTTGGAAAGCCTTATTCAAGGCCTCCACCAAAGGAAGTAGAAGCTGATAAGGGGAAGGATGCTAAAAAAAGAAGTGAAGGAAGATGAAGTGATAGATTTGGGATCTATTTGCCACATCTAAGAAACATCGTGAAACTATGGCCAAAGCTTTGGCTAGCATGCCAATCTCCACTTCTGTAACACTAGAGGAACTAGTTAATTTTATGAAAGTTAAAGGGGTAATGAAGTGTGAGGGTGTTTAGAAGAAGAACAAGGTTGATGTGGGAATAGTGTCATTTTCAGATGTGAATTTACCAGAAGACGAAAGAGATCACATCCGCCACTTTTCATCAAAGTAGAGGTCAAAGGAAAAAGGAATCCATGTGTTATGGTTGATGATAGATCTTCCATAAATGTGTACCTACTAAAGATCCTATCAAAGCTAGCTATGTCAATGAGAGTTTTGAGCCTAACTGAGGTGACCATTATGGCTTATGACATTACTAAAAGGCATGCTGAAGGAACCTTTAAAGCTGTTGTGAAGGCTGGCCTGATTGAATCCATGGTAAAATTTGTAGTCCTGTATATACCCATCACTTTTGCATTGTTATTGGGTTGACCTTGGTTCCATTCTCTTAGTGGAGTTCCTTCTACACTCCATTAGAAGATCAAGTTCCCAAATGGAGATGAGATAGTGGTTATCGATGCTGAGAATAATGAAGTGGTAAATGCTTTGATTATTAAGAGGCCTCTCAATGGATTTCAAGTGGTTGTTGTTTCTGATAATGACATAATGGGCTCTAGAATTTTGGCTATGATGAAAAAATGAACTATCTACTAGGTACTAGCCTTAGGTAGGGAAAGTCATGTGTAACGGAGCTCCCAGATTTCAAGACTCAAACTTCCAAGAAAGGATTGGAATATGATGAAGCAAATGGAAGTGTTCTACTAAAAAAGAATGAGAAAATGAGTTTTCCTCCACTTGAAGAAGTGCTCGTCAAAGCTCTAGATATGAGACCACTCAAAGGGAAGTCGGAGCCAATCATGTTCATTGGGAAGCTGATTCCAAGTTTTGAGATCTTTGCTGATGTTACTGAGTTGGTAGAATAGACGGAGACAAAGCTTGTCTTGCAAGATGACAAGGAATCTAGCCCAAAAGAAAAGAAAGAAGCTACCCTAAAGATCTAGAAGACTTCAGAGGAAATTACTGCTCTCATTGAAGAATAGTTTGAGAACCTTATAGTTTATGATGATGAGAACATTGATGTGCATTCTGATTTTGATTTTACTTTGTCTGCTCTGTATGAGGATGATAGTAATTTCTATTCCAAAATGAATGCAATAAAGTTTGATTTTGCTTACTTTTGTGATATTTTTCCTGATGGTTTCATACTTTCAAGTAGTGGTTGCATGAGCATTTTTAATATTAACTCTATTGATATGCAATTATTAAATTTGGGAAAACCAATAATTCTAAAATCATTAGCATAGCATCTGACCTTTCTCCTTAAGAGAGAGATTAGAAAAAATATTGAAAAAAAAATATGAAGAAGTCTTTGCTTGGTCTTATGAGGATATGCTTGGAATTGATTGAGATATAGCCAAGCACATGATTCTCACGATATAGCCAAGCACATGATTCTCACTGACACTCACATGAAAGCTGTCAAACAAAAGATTAGACGGTTAAGGCCAGAATGGGAAGAATTGATTAAAGAAGAGGTCACCAAGCAGATACATGTAAATTTCCTTGAAGTGATAGATTATCTAGAATGGTTAGCCAATATAGTTCCCATGCCAAAGAAAGATGGAAGAATTAGGGTTTGTGTGGACTATATAGATTTGAACAAGGCTTCACTTAAGGATGACTTTCCTTTAACCCATATAGATGTCCTTATTCATAGTGCAACCTCTAGTGTGCTACACTCATTCATAGATAGATTTTTTGGATACAATCAAGTGTTAATGGCCTAAGAGGATAAAGCTAAAACTCCCTTCATTACTACATAGGGTATATTTTGTTATAGGATGATGTCATTGGTGTTAAAGAATGCTGGAGCAACCTACCAGAGGATGATCACCATCTTATTTCATGACATGATGCATAAAGAAGTTGAGGTCTATGTTGATGATATGATGGTGAAGTCAGATACAAGAGAGAAGCATTTCCAAAACTTAGAGATATTCTTTGAGAGAGCAGTACAGTGTGTATTTAGAGTTACTTCAGGAAAAATACTGGGGCATGTGATAGGCCCAAATGATATTGAGATTGACCCTGAAAAGGTTAAGTCAATCAAGGATATGCTAACCCCTAAGATGGAGAAGGAAGTTCAGGGGTTCATCGAAAGGTTACAATACATTAGCAAGCTTACCACAATATGTGAACCTATCTTCAAATTGCTTAACACGAATTAGCCAGTCAAGTGGAATGAAGAATGTCAAAAGGCCTTTGAGTGTATAAAAAAATATTTGCTAAATCCACTGTTTTGAAACCACCCAGACCCGGTAGACCTTTATTACTATACTTAGCAATAGAAGAAGAGTTAATAGGAGCAATGCTAGCCCAAACAGATAAATCGAGGGTTGAGTACACTATCTACTATTTGAGTAGAATGCTCCTACCTTATGAAGTTAAGTATAGTATCATTGAAAAGACCTATATAGCTATGGTTTGGTCATTTAAGAAGTTGTGGCATTACTTTTAGTGTGCAAGCAATTTTCAGGATGGATCTAGTGAAATATTTAAGGGAGACACCTTTGTTGATTGGGAAGTATATTGATAATTTTAGAAGAATTTGAGATCGAGTATATAACTAGAAAAACCGTCAAAGGTAGAGTCGTAGCAAAATTTCTGGCTGAAGAACTATTGCCGGATAGTGAGAAAGTGGTTTTGAAATTTCCAGATGAACATTTAGAGGCCATAGAAGTACAAGGATAGAAGATGTATTTTGACGGAGCAGTAAATAAAAAGGTGGCTAGCCTAGGAGTAATTTTGGAATCTCCAGAAGGAGAGCTTATTCCTTTAGCTAAGAAGTTGGCGTTTAGGGTAACCAATAACATGGTGGAATATGAAGCATGAATTTTTTGTTTGGAAACCTTGATGATTATGAAGGTTGATAAAGTGTAAGTTTTCGGTGATTCATTGTTATTGGTATCCCAAGTAAATGGAGAATGGGAGTTGAAAGAAGAGAAGTTAAAGCCATACCCCGATTATTTGACCATGATGAAGAAGAATTTTAAGGACTACGGATTTATACACTTACCGAGAGAAGAAAACCAGATGGTCGATGCCCTAGCCACATTGGCTTTAGTGTAGGAGAATCCTGTCAACTTATTTCTTAAGCCTTTGGTTTTGACTAGTTCATCAACTCCTTGCTATGAGTATGAAACAATCATAGAAACTGATACGGATCATGATGCATGGTATGACACCATGAGATGATTCTTGGAAAGTAGGGAATACCCGATGGGGGCAACAAGGGAAGAGAGAAGAGATATAAGGTGATGGTCCTTACAATACATCACCTTTCATGGAGAGTTATGTTGAAGATGGCTCGATGGGGTGCACTTAAGATGCTTAAGAAGTCTGAAGTTGAGCAGATCATGTTAGAAATACATGTGGGATGTTATGGACCCACATGAATGGATTGGCCTTGGTTAAGAAGATAATTCAACAAGGTTACTACTAGTTGACTATAGAGAGAGGTTGTATTGATTTTGTGAAGAAGTGCTAGTAGTGCCAGATGTAAAAAAGCCTAAATTGCCTACCTCCAAAAGAGTTACATTCTATGTCTTCACCCTGGCCTTTTGCAACTGGGGGATTGACATTATTAGAGAGATACATCCAACAGTTTCAAACGGTCATGGAGTCATTGTCGTGGTAATGGATTATTTTTCAAAATGGGTTAAAGCCAAATCTTTCAATAAGCTGGGGGCAAGGCAGATGGCTAGATTTATTGAGAAGAATCTCATATGCAGATATGGGGTTCCGCACAGTATAATATCAAACAATGGGGTATAGTTTCATGGAGCAGTTAAAGACTTATTCTCAAAGTACCAGATCAGCCATCAACGATCCTCTCCTTATAGACCAAAGGCTAACGATGTAGTGGAAGCAACAAACAAGACAATTAAGTAGATTTGTCTAAGATAACCAAGGCATACAGTAAGAAATACTTCCTTTCTCTTTATGGGGGTATAGAACAAGCATGTGAACTTCAATCGAAATGACGCTATTTTCTTTGGTTTATGGAATGGAAGCAGTGTTGCTGATTAAGATTGAGATAAAGTCACTGAGAGTAATTTTAGAAGCCGAGTTGTAACACCCTTATACCCTATATACGTACAATACATATTTCCAGCATATGTAAAATATGCATATACGGTACAAAAATATCACAGACCAGTTTAATAAAAATTTTCACATTTCTGATTTAAAATTTTAAATACTAAATATATAAAATTAAATAGTATATAAATATTCTTTACTTGTTATAGGAGCCCAAAATAAACATTTTATATGAAATCTCTGAAAAAAATTTGCCAGAATTTTGTCTGTAATTTAAACATTCGAAAATTTAGCAAAACACAACCTGCATCAGAAAACACTTCCAAATAATTTCAAATCACCATTTCACCCATAATCCTCAATTTCACCAAGTTTCTCAAACATATACATATATAATTTAAAACACATTTTAACTCCCATTTCAAATAATTTAACCCAAACATTCTTTATAGTTTGTAATACATAAAATCCAAAAACATGATAAAATATGCATAATACCCACAATATACAAATAACATAAAATATATACATGCTGCTGATAGTGTTCTGATCTTGATATCAACTCTACAAGCACAAACACAAGTCTAGACCAGACCTGGTCTAGAAGAACTCTCCAGCCCAGCCGAATCTACCCTGTCGCCTACGCAATGTAAACAATCGTTCTAAACCAAAAGCCTAGTAATACAAACTCGATAACAATAAAGCTCAAATGCAATGCCAATGCATAATGCATATGGATATCACATCATTCCATTTTCTCATACTTTTCAAATTTTTCACAATCCACAATTTACATAAAATAAACACAAACATGGGCCCAAAGATAACTAATATGCTATTAAAATTTCAGAGTTACTAATTTTGTCTATAATGACACCATGTTCTAGCCCCATAGGCAAAATATCAATGTAATAGTCCGACTAGGTCTGAGCTTACGACCCAGTCATTTCACCCAGCCCAGCTTCAAGGACTTATTTTTGAGGCTTTCGACCCGGTCATTTTACCTCAAAAATATTTTTACAGTGACACCCAACGTCTAGCCCGTAGGCAAATCATAGGCATGCCACCAAACACAAAACTCTGAAAATTGAATAACATACTAGGTACACAATTATTCATATTTCTTATTTATATTGATATCAATTCATTTCATTATGTTTCCACATATCTCATTACATTATATCACATTTTTGCGTTTATAACATATTACCCAATTACTTTGGGTATTTCCACATAATTCACATATTTCACATTTTACACAATTTAGCCATTATCAATGGCTTTTCACAATACTTTTAACATATATATGATATTACAAATTTCATAGAACATTATTCATACATAACCAATGTATCAAGTAGCTTAGCACATTTTCCAACCAAAATGTGTTAAGCCCAAATATCATGCAAACATAACCAATGTATTCAAAGTTTGTACTTACCTCAATTAGCAACCAAAACAAGCTTAAAACAACCTCCAATCCTATCCTTCCAACTTGCCCTTCACCACTTGGATGAAGCAAATCAACTTCCCTCAATACCTAAACCAAATGTGATAGCAAATAATCATTTAGTATCACATTTAATGGCATTTCCAATATTGAACCATAATTAAATCCCATCCAAGCAAAAATCCAAAATTTAAGGTTAACCTCACTTTAACTTTGGATTCTCATACTAGGCCATTGATTTTAATATATTAAGTTTATTTATATTATTAGAAACATATTTTAATACATTTAAATCATTTACATTGCAAAAGCACACTCTTATACACAAAATCCTAAAATGGCATAACCTTCCCCCATTGAAGGTTTTCCATTCCCACACAATCCATTAATCATTTTACGCTTATATTCATCACTTATATCACTAAACAACACACTTAAGCCAATAAAATCAAACAATTCTACAACTTTGGAAAAATCACTTTTCCAAAACCCTAAATCACACTTCTATTCTCAAACTCCAACCAAATAGAGCCAAATTCAATATTTGAATTTAAAATACTTGTTTATGCATCAAAACAACTCATTTGGAATCAATTTGCACAATTAAAAACCATAATTTCTCAAACCCTAAAAGTCCATGACCGTAAATTCTCTCTTTTCACCATTCTTTATCCAAATTCAACCATTTCTTCAATCCAACCTTAAAATCATTGATAACTACCCAAAATAACATCATACACACCAATTCCAACAATTATAACATACTACTTAAAAATCCAAAATCACACATAATCAAATTTTCCATGGAATTCAAAGAAAGGAGTTGGAAACTTACCAAATTTAGTGGAAATCACCAAATATTAACTTTAAACTTGTTAAATCCTTCAATAAATTGAGTATGAAAGATCAAAATTCCTTGGACACCATCAATGGAGGTTTCAGCCTAGGAGGAAGAAGAAGAAGATGAAAATAGCTTTTGATTTTCTCTTTCCTTTCATCCTTTAATTATAACCATATATATATTATAATATTTTAATAATTAATTATTTAATTATTTATTTAATAAATTAAAATTCCAAAAATTCCTCTTTCATTAAAAAATTATTTATTTTTGAATTAATTTAAAAATTTTTAATTTTTAAGTTTTAATTACCAAAATACCTTTTTTACTTTGACTTTTGACTTTTCTTTTAAAAAGTGTTGACTTTTATATATTGTATATATATCATATATATATATATTCCACTTTTTCATTTAAAATCCCTTCATTTTTTAATTAAAACCATCAATTTAATTTATAAAATTTAATTATAATATATTTTATCAAATTTCCAAAAATTAGAAATTTAAAAAAAAAATTAGGATATTACACGAGTAGCCTGAGATAGAATGGGTAGTAAGTAAATACACATAGATGGCCTTGTTAGAAGAGATAAGGTTAAAGACACTGTATCATCATTAGTTGTATTAAAGAAAGATAGCAGGGGCCTAAAATAAGAGAGTTAAGATCAGAAAGCTTAAAGTTGGTGACTTGGTGTTAAAACAATGTAAGCCCAATGTCCCTAATCTAAGAGAGAAGTTTAGACCTAGTTGGGAAGGGCTATATATCATAAAGCAAGTCATGAGACATGGATGGGAACAAATTTAGTGACCTAGTGAATATTAACAGGTTGAAAAAATTCTATGTTTAAAAAACGGGCGCATTAGGTTGAAAACCTAAAAAGGGCGGCCTAAGAAAAAGTTAGAGCAGTCTGCTAGTTCTGAAATCCCGAAAGGGCGGGCTAGGCAACAATTAGAAAGAAAAAAGAGAGAAAATTGTCAATTAGAAAACCTAAAAGGGCTAGTTAGCGACAACAGTGATATTGTGTATACTGGGTTTATGTTTTTGGTTGTTGGCCAATTTAATAAAATAGAGTTAATAATAAAATTATTCTATGTGCACTATTTCAAGTATCTGACCAAATATTATTTAATAAATTACACAATAGCGAAAAGTGATGATAATTATAAAGGAAAAGAAAACATATTTTATTATTATTATTATTATTATTATTATTATTATTCATCCTAACATCATTTTATAAAGAATTAATGAATGCAAAATTTATGGCAGCCGATAAGTGTAACATGCATGGGAGCTTTGCCTCAGTTAATCCAAGTAGGCTTTTATCTAACGAGCATGTCCAAATCAGGAGTAAACTCAAAACCTCAAGGCTTGGCTCTATACTGGCAATCAAGTCGATGAGGATTATAACAAGTATCTCGACGGAGAGCAGCAAGAGCAATAAACATCAAATATGTCTGAATGGTGACATGGGTAATCTTCCACCAAGATACCAACCAACATATGTTAACCAGAGCTCATGAGCAGATCTAGTCAATCCATTTGGCATATGAGGCAGCAGGATGAAGCAATTTCCTTGCAGAATGGTGTCGAAAAAAATATCTGGTAAAGTCCATAGATCGAGTGTCGAGCAAATAAAAGCACTTTTGTAGCCAGATTAGTAAAGACAAACAATAATTCATTTAAAAAAAAGAGCCCATTAGGTAAAAACTTGCAAGTGCAACCTAAGCAAAAATTAGGATGGTTCACTACCTCTAAAAACCCGCAAGGGTGGTCTAGGAAAAAATTAGAAAAAAAAAGAGTCCGCTAAGTTGAAAACCGGCAAGGGCGGCTTAGGTAAAAATTAGGACAACTCGCTGGTTCCGAAATAAAAAAATTAGGTAATTACCTAAAGCAGTAAGGGGATTCCAGCCAACCTCCTCGAAGAATTTGTCTTGAATTGATCCAATCCAACTAGGATTTTAGCCAAGATAATAGATACTAGTGACAATCCTCCTTCCATTTGGTCCACAATATCCAGTGAACATGGATCAATGTCACCATCAAAAGAAACAAGTAGACATTGGCCAAGCATACACAGGCAAAACATGCGACCCCACTCTTTGGTGGGAGCCAAATAAGAAGTATAAAAATAGATCAATGGACCAAGCAAGATCTTTTCATCTCTGGTTAATTGCAGAACTTTGGATTTGAAATAGCATTTGCATATTTTGATGAGTCTTTGAAGTTAATATAGGAAATTCCATTGGATGATTGCTTGGATATCCGAGAATGGCTTCAAATTCTTTGATCATAGGACATATTTCAAAGTTGTTTATCTTCAAAGTCTTAGTCTTCACATCCCAAAAGGAGACTATGGCATGTAAAAAGGAATGGTCCAACTTGACATTTTTAAAACACTTCAAAGCATTAATTTGGGACTAAGATATTTTGTAATATCCCAAAGTATACCCTAAAAATTTTGGAATATTTATTGTTGTATTTGGATTAAATGTATATGCTTAATTGGAAAGAGAAAGGAGGTAAGGGAAGAGTTTATATGTTGTATATATAGTGATATATACAAAATATACAAGTCAAAAAAATGGAAGTCAAAAGAAGATAAATTAATTATTTTAAATTAATTAAATTAATTAAAAGGAAATTAAGTTAGTGGAAGAGGATATTATGAATATTATATTATACAAATTGCTTGGTGGAGATTTAAAGAGATTAAGTGTTTGACTTTGCTTCTCATTCTTCTTCTTCTCTTCTTCTTTTCCTTCTTGGCCGGCACTCTCCAAAGCAAGAGAGAAAGAGAGTTTTTGTTTTCCAAGCTCAAGATTGAAGGAGATTTTAAGTGATTAAGTTGGAAATCTAAGAAG
Source organism: Garcia nutans (assembly GCA_947685225.1). Lineage (NCBI taxonomy): Eukaryota > Viridiplantae > Streptophyta > Magnoliopsida > Malpighiales > Euphorbiaceae > Garcia > Garcia nutans. The sequence goes on from CANTUV010000024.1 coordinate 57,250,924, forward strand.
TTTCATCAACTTTGGTAAGTTTTCCACTTGATTCCCTTGTTTTCTTTTAAGTTGTATTTGAGTTTGATAGTTGATTATTGATAGTATGAGTATGTTTGATTGTGGTGTGTTTGAGAGTGTTGGGGTTGAATTGAAGAGAAGGAGTTAGGTTGGTGTTGGAAGAGTAAAGAGTTGTGTTTATGTTATGGTTGTGAATTGGTGATTGATGTAAATATTGAGTTTGATCAATTAGTATTTTAGATCTTCAAGATGTTTGTGTTTAATAAAGTTAAAAGCATAGAATACATGAGTGTGATCCAAGACAGAAGCAAAATGGATGCCACGACCGTGGCCCTTGAATGCCACGACCGTGGGGCTTTTAAGCAAAGTGGGCAGATTCGTTTGCTATCCCACGGCCGTGGGGGTTGTGAGGCCACGACCATGGGGACCTAAATAGTGGTTTTGGCTTGTATTTTATGATCTACGGGTCTAGTATGAGACTAATAGGTGAATAATTGTATTGGAATTCATGTGGAATTTTAAATAAGTGTGCATTATTCTTTTTGAATTAGGTTGTGAAGAGGTTGAGTTGCCCTAATCCAAGTAGTGAAGAATTCTTGGAAGAGGAAGTGTATAGATTGGTGTGAGTTGTTCTTGAGGTAAGTACAAACTTACATGGTTGCATACATTTACATGATTTTGAGATTTAACACATTTTGTTGTAAATGTGTTAAGTAATTTATTACATTGTTAATACATTTGATTAATGTTATGATTTACATAATGTGAAAGATATGATGATCATTCAAAATGTATGTTCAATGCATTTGGTTATGTATACTTTAATGATGAATTTCTTTAATGTGATTTAAGATATGATGAGATGTGAAGCCATTGTGGTTGGCTATAATGATTCAAATGAAATAATTGAGGCATGGTTGCCTAGATGATTATGAAGAAATATGAAGCCATTGTTGTTGGCTATAATATTGCAAATGAAATAATTGAGGCATGGTTGCCTAGATGATTATGAAGAAATGAGAATGGAATTGTGTAACGACCCTCCCCGACCAGGTCGGCTGCCCGGCCCACTAGTGGCTTACGGCCCGGCCATTTCACCACCTGGGCACGGAGTCCGCAGGAGGCAAGCGATCGCTACAGTACTGGACAGCCCTCGCGGCCCACCCAGCAGGAATTTGTTTATTTGGCTCCCTAAGGAGTCGCCTCCCTAGATCGAACCCCTGACCTCCCACTTAAGAGAGCCAGCGAGAACCATCCAGTATCATTTCTGCTAGTAACAATTGTAACAATATTATCATAACTTCTAGGCACACTTAGGGATATTACAATTAGACATATACATATACATCACATATACATTAAATCCAAATACAACAACTCCTCCAAAACTTTTAAGGTATATCTCGGGATATTACAATTCTCTCCCCCTTAAATAATTTCGTCCTCGAAATTAACCAGTTCAATAACACTCCCTTCTTAACAATACGCCATCTTAAATCTTCATATATTATGAATAGTATTCTTATATTTTGGTTTCATCCAATCACATAATGTGTATTCTTCCTCCTAGAATCAATCATCTTTTTCAATTCCATAACTTGTCATAATATATATATCTTATTACATTTTATCCAATATTCAAAATAACTCATTACAATCCCAAATACCTTATCTATGTACAAGAATCCAATCATCTTCGTCCCATTATTACATTCAAATACTTTACCACTTCATCTCTTTATAACTATTCTCTTAATTTACACTAAAAAAAATCATTGATTCACCACCTTGGTGAAATCTAGATCATTCGATCAATTTGTCACAATATACCACATTCAATCTGGTTTGATTCAATTAATAACTCCATATTCAACTTTTTGAAACTATGATCATTAATAACAAATCACTTCCAATTATCTTTCAATATACACATAATTTATCTTCTATTATCTTAGTACAATTTCCACCAAATTCGCAAGATTATCTCGTACCATATTTATTACTCATAATTCACTCATTTAAACTTTATAACCATCCACTTATTCAACTCATACCATAAACATATTCAATATAACTTTCAATCACAAATTACACTTTTTCCCATTTATCATCTCTTCACCTTTTTATAACATTACTATAATTACAATAATTGCCTTTTTATTACATTATTCATAACTCAAAATATTATCACAATTCTCTTTCCTTTCTTTACTTTTTAAAATTATAACCAAATTGTTAACACAAAAGTTATAAGATACACATTTACCAATCATAACTTTCAACCATGATACTAGAAACATAATTGTCTGTTTTACCAAAATTGTGCTACAATCAAATCATTTCAATCCAAATTCTATGGATAACAAAGCTAGCCGACCACACACATTAAACAAATCATATGGCCATAAGAGCTTAATGGTCACATTTGTAACTTATAGATCAATACTATTCCTTAATTATTCTGTTTCCAAACTTTTCAATTACACTGCTAAGTTGGATCACAAGGATTATATATCCATTCTCCAAACTTTGGCTACATCAAGATTTAGCACATTCCAACTTCACTTCAAAACACTTTGTTCTTGATTACTTGATTATTAATAGCCTAATTCATATTCAAATATATTATCTTTAACATCTCCTATGCACAACATTTGATCATATACAATTTTTACCCAAGTTCGTTCATTACTCTATTTCCAATTTATCTCTTCTCAAAATTTCATACATTATACTTTCTTCTTCCATTACAATCTCTTTCTATACCTGTATACATAAAACATTTCCTCATACACTTACTTTAAACCTATAACCATATTACTGTCCAATATTTCCCAAATAAATTCTCATTTCATCATCATAGCATATACATTATTGAATGCTCTCACATTTCATATACTCTTATTGATATATTCATAGAAATTTACATTATACACATATAGCATTATTCATAGGTATCAATGATATAATAGATTTCTTAACACATTTATAATCAAATGGTTTAAGGTTCAAAGTCATATAAATATATGAAATCAAATAGGGTTTTGTACTTACTATTCATAGCTTCTCAAACCATATTCATTTTATGTAATTGCTCAAGTGTTATAATCATTTCATTGCATTTCTCATTTCATATACAATTCATTACTCAATGACATTGATGCCTCAACAAACTCACCTTATGCACATCACAACATATAATACATTCATATATTAGTCTCATTTTTAAGCCTTTAGATCACAAATTACAGGTCATATCAACATTTAAGTCCCCACGATCGTGGCCTTCAAGAGCCACGGTCATGGCATAGAAAACTCTTCTGTGCTACCAAAATGCATAAAGACACAGTCATGTTTGTAACCCCACGGTCGTGGCCCTCACTTACCACGGCCGTGGCATCCAATCCGGGACTGTTTTTCCAAGACAACTCAAGTATTTTACATTTATTTCTTCTCATTGCACAACATCATTTTTATCCTTTTTTGACATGGCTTAAGTTATTTATCAATTCCACACATATATATATCCTAACCATAGTAATACTTCACAAATTCTTAGTCACCTTACCAAGGTGACATCTCTCTCACCTTTATTTTGAAATGCATTTAATATATCATCTTTATATCCGTTTGTTTACCATTCAACGTATATATATATATATTACCCATATATTTATACATATGTACATTACACCCAATAATATACACATTGAGCCCAATAGCTCCTATACACTTAATTATATGCACTCTTTTTTTTTTTTTGCAATAAAATGACTTAAAATAGCTCCTTTTCATTTGCTTATCTATTTCTCTTTTTACTTCAAAACAAATTCTCATACCATCAATCACATTACTTAAGTCATAATACTTTCATGTGCAATATTAATCATTTCACCTGGCTCAGGTATTGAATATACATTAAACCATCAATATCCAATCAATCTTTATCAAATTCTAGTAGGACTTTAACTTTTCAACTTACTACTTTGCTTAAACTTCAATTTACCAAACTCATCTTTTCTTAAAATCAACTTTAAAAACATCTCGGATATATATATATATATCTATATATCACAAAGCAATATCAACACATATTTCTTCCCCAATTATTAAGCTCATTTCGAAAAATCTCAAATATCATATATTATTACCATTACCATGAGCTTTCACAATATCCAAGCATCTCACATTTCTAACCTTGAATTCACAATGTTTGCATTATAACAACAATACAAATTGATATTCTTACTTAACCAATATTATTTTATTTTTTTTTAAACAAAACCTTAACTTTATATATATATCCTACACTTTAAATAGTCACACTTTATCTATACTCATCAACTCATTCCATATCCCACCATACTCTTTTCATTTCAATAACATATCTTTCAATATTATCAATCCAGCAATATTTCCTCCATCTAACTAACCCAACACAACCTTATTATAAAGAGATTCAAAGTGTAGAAGAGAGAGTACATATTCTAATCTTAATTTTGTTTCCATCTCATTTTCAGCTTTATTTTCCGTTTCATTTCTTTATACTTCAACACATTCAACACTTTCCTTTACTAGCATAAATTTCCATTTTTAATTATCAATTAGACTTATATAAATTCATATCATTTCATTTTCTAATTTTATTTTCATGTAAAACATCATTCACACATTAACATCCATTTCATATAACATAGATATACTACAAATCATATAATGCCACCTCCGAGACCAACCTAGGTGTGAATGCATATGCATGTATTACAAATTTCATTTTCAAAACTCTTCTTTTTAATTCATTTTAAGCGTTTCAAAACTTTTTCTTTTTAATTTTACTTAGGCCGAGAATCTCGAACCTAAGCTCTGATACCAAAACAATTGTAACAATATTATCATAACTTCTAGGCACACTTAGGGATATTACAATTAGACATATACATATACATCACATATACATTAAATCCAAATACAACAACTCCTCCAAAACTTTTAAGGTATATCTCGGGATATTACAAATTGATAATGAAATAATGAAAGAATTGTGTGTCTAATATGTTAGTCAATTTTCAGAGTTTTGTTGTTGGTGGCATGCCTAATAGTAACAATCTCTTGAAGCTAGGTTGGGCTTGATCCTTGAAGCCAAGTTGGGTTGAAGTTTAGCATGCTTAACTCCCCTTGAAGCTTGGTTGGGTCTAGTCCTTGAAGCCTAGTTGAGATGTTACAACCCTTGAAGCTAGGTTAGGTTTGGTCCTTGAAGCCAAGTTGGGTTGATACTTAGCATGCTTCGTTCCCCTTGAAGCTTGGTTGGGCCTAATCCTTGAAGCCTAGTTGGGATAATGATAATGATAAATGTGATATTTGAACCAAAACATTAACTCTGAAAGTTCAATGGCATATTAGTGTCTTTTGGGCCCATGCTTGTCTTTGTTTAAATGTGAATCTTAAATGGTGAAACAAATGAATAATAAAATTTAATGTAAGGTTTTGAAATATGATATTCTTATGTATTGTTTATAATATTTGAATGTGTGACATTGGCATTGCATTAAAGCATATTGTTATTGTAGTTTGTACCACTAAGCCATTGGCTTAGCGCGATTGTGGTTCATCGCGCAGGTGACAGGGTAGAACCAGAGAGTTCAGCTAGACCGAGTTGAGTCTAGACTCTGAAGGGTTGATAGTGGGCTTAAAGATCAGAGACGAACTGCCAAACATGTATAAATTTTATGTTTTGTAAAATTTGATTTTTGATGTATATAAATTTGTAAATACCGCTATATTTTCCGCTGCGTATTGAATGAACGTTTTATCTATGGTACTTTATAATATAATTTGAATGTTTTCAAGTTTTCTCATAATATGGTTAATTTTAAATTTAACAGACTGGGTTGTTTAATATAAACCGTGGCACTCTTGTATCCGGTATACGTATATTATAGATGTAGTAGTGTGTAGTGTGCGTATATGGGGTATAGGGGTGTTACAACTATTTTGGTATCAGAGCCTAGGTTTGAGATTCTCAACCTAGGTAAATTTTAAGAAAAAAGAAAATTCTGATTTTAAAATGTGATTTTTGAATAAAATACATGTTTTGGTATTGGCAGTCTCTGATCTTTAATGAGGTATATTCTGCTGTGTTTGCAGATATAGGTAGTGATGGCGTCTCAGTCACGTCAGTTCATAGAAGGTAGTGCTGAGAGTGTAGCTCCTGAAGAGGGTAGAGATGGAGCTAGGGTTGAAAGAGCTGGAGAGGCACCTGCTCCTGTGCGAGAGAGACTAGCTGCTGATGAGGTTCCGCCAGTTTGGCTAAGACATGTGGTAGAATTGTTGAGGCAAGCTCCAGTGCAGCCGCCACCACCATTACAGCCGCAAGTGCTGGTAAGACATTATGACAAATTGAGAAAGTATGGGGCTGAGGATTTTTTTGTCACTACAGATCCTGCAGTAGCTGAGCAGTGGTTGGATAGAGTTCATAGAGTATTTATCCAGTTGCAAGCCACTCCTGAAGAGAAGTTTGATTATGCTAGATCCCTTCTGCAGAAAGATGCTTATGATTGGTGGAAGACGGTTCCACATGCCATGGATGATCCACCGACGTTGTCTTATAGTGATTTTCTGGGGGAGTTTGAGCAGAAATATTCTCCAAGGGAGTATAAGGATGTCAAGAAAATGGAATTTCTAAATCTGAGATAGGAGAATCGGACAGTGACAGAGTATGAGATTGAGTATATCCGGTTGAGTCACTATACCGGTGGGATAATTTCTGATGAGATTGACCGGTGTAGAAGATTTGAGGAGGGGTTGAGGCCCTTTATTATGTGTATTGTTGCTGGTTCTCGGTATCAGGATTTTTCCCAGTTGGTTGCAGGAGCTAGAAGTGTTGAAAGAGCGTAGGGTATTGTAACAGCTGCTACTGAGGAGGAGACTAAAGTTAGGAGATCCCAATTTGAAGCAGGGTCTTCATCTATTAAAAGAGGCAAAGGAAGTTTTGTTTCGAGAGTCAGTAGGAGCCAAAGACAGTCGAGTAGGTCAGATCAGTATCAGAGGCGGAGACCGAGACCTACAGTTTTTGTAGCGAGTAATCTGACTCCAGTGGTTCAGAGATCCATTCCATCTATATGTATTCATTGTGGTAGGACACATGGGGGTGTTTGTTGGAAGACGGGTGGATCAGGAGTATGTTTTAGATGTGGGTCACCAGCTCATTTTATCAAAGATTGCCCTGAGCTACAGGATGATAGACAGACTGATATTGCAGCTTCTCGACCTAGTGTTAGCAGAGGTGGTCAAGGGGGCAGAGGTTTTAGTAGAGGTGGCCGACCTAGGACCAGTTAGAGAGGAGGCTCTACATCCAGAGGCAATAGGCCAGATGAGGCTGGGTCTTCTTAGTGAGTGTATGTGAAGCAGAGGCAACCGGATGCTTCAGCAGCTATTGCGGGTACATTTTCTTTATTTGGCATTTCAGTTCTTGGTTTGATTGATCCAGGATCTACTCATTCATATATAAGTGCATCTATCTTACCTGTGTCTAAATTGCATTCAGAGTCCTTAGGATTTGATGTGTTGGTGACAAATCCTTTAGGACATAGTGTTGTGGTGAGTAAGGTGCATCGTGATAGTTCAGTTGTGGTGCAAGGAGAGGAGTTTTTGGGTGATTTGATTGAAATGCCTTTTAAGGAGTATGATTTGATTTTAGGTATGGATTAGTTGTCTAAGCATAGAGCTGTGGTAGACTGTCAAAAGAAGTGTGTTACTTTGAGTTTTGGTGATGGTAGAAGTGTGATGGTATCTAGTGAGCAGAGACAACTTGCATCCTTGTTTGTTTCAGCTGTTGCAGCTAGGAAGTTGATTAGAAAAGGGTGTGACGCTTATCTTGCTCATGTTGTGGATACCAGAGTAGTGGGTTCTCAACTTGATAGTATACCCACAGTTGCTAAATTCCCAGATGTGTTTCCTGAGGAGTTGCCAGGGTTACCCCCTGAGAGAGAGAGGTTGAGTTTGGTATTGATTTGTTGCCTGGTACCACTCCCATCTCTATTACTCCCTATCGAATGGCACCTACTGAGTTGAGAGAGTTGAAGGTGCAGTTGCAGGAGTTATTGGATAAAGGGTTTGTTCGCCCTAGTGTTTCTCCGTGGGGAGCTCCTGTTTTGTTTGTAAAGAAGAAGGATGGTACTTTGAGGTTGTGTATTGATTATAGGCAATTGAATAAGGTGACTATCAAGAATAAGTACACTTTACCTAGGATAGATGATATCTTCGATCAGTTGAAGGGAGCAGCAGTGTTCTCCAAGATTGATTTAAGATCAGGGTACCATCAGTTGAGGGTTAGAGCTGAAGATGTTCCTAAGACATCTTTCCGCACAAGATATGGGCATTATGAGTTTTTAGTGATGCCATGGCCGTGGGTGTTTTGAGCAAGGGAGGCAGATCCATTTGCTAACCCACACCCATGGGGGTTGGGAGGCCACGACCGTGGGGCCCTAGAGAGAGATGTTGGCTTGTAATTTATGATTTATGGGTCTAGTATGAGACTAATAGGTGTATAATTGTATTGGAATTCATATGTATCTTTAAGTGAGTGTATATTATTCCTTTTTGGATTAGGTTGTGAAGAAGGTGAGTTGCCCTAATTCTAATGGTGAAGAATTCTTGGAAGAGGAAGGGTATAGATGGGTGTGAGTTGTTCTTGAGGTAAGTACAAACTACATGGTTGCATACACTTACATAATTTTGATACTTAACATATTTGGTTGTAAATATGTTAAGTAATTTATTACATTGTTAATACATTTGATTAATGTTATGATTTGTATAATGTGAATGATATGATGAGCATTCAAAATGTATGTTAATGCAATTGGTTATGTACACTTGAATGATGAATTGATTTAATGTGAATTGAGATAAATGAGATGTGAAGCCATTGTTGTTGGCTATAATGATTCAAATGAAATAAGTGGGGCATGTTGCCTAGATGATGATGAGAAAATGAGAATGGAATTGATAATGAAATAATAAAGAATTGTGTGGCTAATGTGTTATTCCATTTTCAGAGTTTTGTTGTTGGTGGCATGCCTAATAGTAACAATCTCTTGAAGTTAGGTGTTGCGCTCGAATTAAGTACTACTACAAGCGTCACTCGCAAGTATACGAGGTAGCTGTAGCAAAGGTGATCGCCCCAAGGCCGTTTCCCCAAGAAGGTGTGGTTCATAATAGCTTGATTAAAGCAATTAAATTAAAAGCGAGAGTTTGTTGTTTGGAATGCTAAATAACAATTTAAACCTAAGATTAACGAGTAGGATTGATGTGTGTGATGGTTGTTCAAGATCAAATCGGTTCTTGGGAATGTGCCTAGGGTTATAGGTCCATTCAATCAAAGCTCAATTATCAATTATCCATGAACATAACCTTGTAATTAATTTGTTCCTTAAGGTTAATTAGTCAATTACTAATCCATTAGTTCTCACATTCATGAAATAGCAATAACCAATTATTTTTCATTTGCAAATTAATGAAACCCTAGAACTTATATTTCTAATTCATTCATAGGGTAGTCAATTGCATAATTCTGATATCGAATTTCACCTCTCGGTCCTTCATTCAATATCTAGAGATCAATAGGTAGCTAATCTATCAACCTAGCATACAATCCAATGCAATCAACCAACAACAAAGAACATCAATGGAAATATCAAATCAAAGCATTCAATCAAATATACTACAAACCCTAGGCATGGGTATTTAGCTCAACATCATCAATTTAAAACATTCATTCAACTCAATATAAAACAAATACAAATTGTTCATTGCAATATCAATCTCTTAATACAACAAAAACAATATTGAACTGAATTAAAAGAGAGAATAGAAAAACCCCTTGTGAATATGCCAAGAGTAGGATTGCTAGTCTTCCTCCTAGCTCCACTTGATGTATTTGATGAAGAACTCAAGCCCTCTTCAATGGTTGATTTCCCTTTTGCAAAGTGGAATGGAGCTTCCTCAAGTCACCAACCCTTCAATTAATTGTGCCTTTAGAAGAAAGAATGGAGCTTTCTCAAGTCACCAATCCTTTCAATGATGCTTCAACCCTCAAGAGCTTGTTAACCCAACTTATCCCAAAGAACCTCAAAGATCTTATCAATGGAAGTTGGAGAAGATGAAGATGGAGGATGAAGATGAGGGACAAGGAGAGTGTCTGTAACATCCCGGCTTAATCCCCTCCACCAACCTGCCAGCTGGGCCTCAGGCCACTGCCAATCCCAGTCAGGCCCACGAGACTGCTACAGTACTAGACTGCCCTCACGGGCCCTCCAGCATGATTTGTTTATTTGGCTCCCTAAGGAGTCGCCTCCCTGGATCAAACACCTGACCTCCCCCTTAAGAGAGCCAACGAGCGCAATCCAATACCAATTCTTCTAGTGTAATATCCCAAAGTGTACCCTAGAATTTCTGATATAATTGTTGTTTTATTTGGATTATGTGTATATGTTAATTTGTAAATAATAGAGAAAAGAAGTGAAGAGAGTGTATTTGTTATGTATATGAAAATATATACAACATATACACAAGTCAATGAGAAAGTCAAAGGAAGAGATTAATTATTATTAATTGTGTTTAAAGAATTAATTAATATTAAGTGGGATTAGAGTTAGTGGAAGTGGAAGATGATATTTTGATTATTTTATATTAAATGCTTGGATGAGAGGGTTTTAAGGAAAAAGAGTTGACTTTGCTTTCTTTGGTTTTCTTTCTTTTCTTCTTCCTCCATGGCTTTCTTTCATTTCTTTTCCTTCTCTTTTCCTTTACTTTTTGTTGTCCGGCCATCAAAGAAACAAGAGAGCAAGAGAGAGATTTGATCTTCCAAGTTCAAAATTAAAGGAAGTTTTCAAGAGATCAAGTTAGAGATTTAAGAGTTTCTTCATACTTGGTAAGTCCTTCCACTTGATTCTTTGATTTCTTTGGGTTTATGAGTTGAAGTTGTGATGGATAGGTGTTTGGTTTGATGGTGTTGTGTTTAAGAGTATTTGGTTTAATTGATTTTGGATTTTTGAGGTTGGATTAAAGGAAAGAGTAAGTTTGTTGGTGAATATAGTGTTGTGGTGGTGTTTAGGGTTTGTGATGATATTGATGATTTGTGGTTAATGTATATTTTGTCTTGTTTTGGTGTTTTTGCAAGTTTGAGATGGTTTTTGGATGTGTGTAGTTAAGTTTGTTTGAAGTGGATGTTGGTGGAAGAAGTGATTTGTTGGGTGTTTTGTTGTTTTGGTCGGAATCTGGGTTTTTAGCCTGACACGCCCACGAGCACGTCCAGGTCTTTAGGCGTGTCAATGGTTTTGTGTGGCAGTAGGATTGACACGGCCAGTAACACACCCGTGTTATTGAACGTGTCATAGCCACTGTGTTATTGGGGAATTGACACGGCCATGAGCACGCTCATGTTATTGGACGTGTCAATGTTTCAGAGAGGCAGAATGTATTACACGCCCAGTGACACGCCCGTGGTTCTGAGCGTGTAAAAGCTTCTGTATTGTGGAGTTAGGGCACGGTCAGGGACACGCCCGTGTTGTTGAGCGTGTCATGTTTAGAGGTTGCCCTAGTTGATTTTTAGCCTTATGATCTCATGTGGGTTTCATCATTCTTTTGGAATAGGTTGTGAAGAAGGTGAATTGCCCTAATTCAAGTGGTAAAAGATTCTTGGAAGAGGAAGTGTTTAGAGTTGTGTGGGTTGCTTTTGAAGTAAGTACAAACCTTGCATTTTTGCATACATTCATGTGATTTTGGAACTTACACATTTGGATATGAATGTACTAAGAAATCTTATTGCATTGTTGATATATATATATGATTAATGTTAGCCTTGTGAAATGTAATGTGTTATATGTGTATTGATGATGATATATGAAATATGAGTTGACATATAATGAAGCCATTGTTGTTGGCTATGGTTATGCAAAATGAAATTATTAAGGCATGTTTGTCTATGTGTTTATGAGATATGAATTGAGAAAGAGAATGGTAAAAAAGTGAATGAATTGATCGTATGTTTAATATGTTATTCAATTTTAGAGTTCTGGATTTGGCGGCATGCCTATAAAATGTAAAAAAAAGTAACAGTCTTGCCGGGTTGAGGATCTCTTCAATTTGAGTTGAATTGAGGTCCAAGAGACTGGGTCTGTTACACTATATGAATTATGAATATGAAATATATGATAAGTAACAGTCTTGCCGGGTTGATGATCTCCTCGATTTCAGTCGGGTTGATGGTCCAAGAGACTGGGTCTGTTACAGGTAATAGTCTTGCCGGGTTGAGGATCTCCTCAAGTTTATTGGGTTGATGGTTCAAGAGACTGGGTCTGTTACACTATCCGTGGATAGAGATGTATATATATATTGCCTACGGGCTTGATCATTGTGATTATGGACCAAAGCAGTAACTCTGAACTTTGAATATCATATTAAATACCTGTTGGGCCCATGTGTGTCTATGTTGAATGTTTGTGATGGATGATGATTCATTATTGAAATAATGAAATGTAACATTTATGAGTATGATCTCTATTGTTTGAATGTATGACATTGACAAGGCATCGAAGCATATCATTGTTATGGTTTGTACCACTAAGCCGTGGGGTTAGCGCGATTGTGTTTCATCGCGCAGGTGATAGGTGTGAGCCGGAGAATTCTGCTAGACCTAGTTGAGTTGAGGTTTTAAAGAGTTGGTTTAGAGCTTAAAGATCAGAGAGTCAAGCTGCCAATCATGTATATATTTCATGTTTTGTAAATTTTGATCTTAATGTATATGTACTTGAAAATATTTGTTATATTTTCGACTGTGTTTTGAATAATCATGTTTATTATTGTGTTTTATAAATTCCCTTAAACGTTTTAAATTTATTCATAATTCATCTAAGGGATGATTTGTGTGTTTTGTTAACTGTGGCATTTCTATATTCAGTATACGTATATTACGATTGTATAAGCATGCTGTGTACGTATACGAGGTATAGGGGTGTTACAGTGTCACTCTCTCCTCATCCCAAATTGTGTTTGCCTCTCCTTCTCTTTTCTTTTCTATAACTCAAACCCTAGCCGTCTCCCCTTTTTTCTTTGTCGTGCGAAAGAATTTATAGAAATTAAGGTGACACGGCCAAGCTTGGGTGAGCTTGGCCGTGTTTCATGGTCTTTTCTTCGCTTTCCATTAGGTGATACGGCCAAGCTTTGGTTGGCTTGGCCATGTCCCTTCATAACTATTCCTTTCTTTCTTTCTTTCTTTTCTTTGGAGCTGGGTGTGTGACACGGCCAAGCTTTGGATTGCTTGGCCACGTTTGAGCTTTTTGGAGGGACACAGCCACAAGCTTGGCCGTGTCCCTTGAGTGTGTCAGCTACTGTCCATTGATTTCTTCCTCACCTGGTTCCTTGCTTTTTCCTTCCTCTCTTGTCTTTGGTTTTGCCCTTAAGATGATGTTTGCTTATTAACCTAAAATAAACACTTAAACAAACTTTAAACAAGAATCAAATAAACATTAACCAACAACACATAAACATCACACTAAAAACTAGGACAAAAAAAACAAAAACACTGAAATAAACTAAAACTACCAACATTAATGAAAACACTAAATAAACATATTAAAACTACCAAAATACCTAAATAAAACGATAATCATCATAATAAATAAGATACAATTCTATGACAAAAACTAATAAAACAACTACCCCTGTCACATCCGCCTACTGCATTTATGCAGTGTAGACATGTGCATAGCGAGAGTAGGGAAAAGGAGAAGATAATTCTTGATAACAGCCCTAGATAAGGTTGTATGACAAAAGGGACCTAATTGTAATTTTTAATAAAGTTGGGGACGTAGATGTAATTTCAAAGAAAGTTGCACCGGATGTTCTTAATAGTGCATATAACAGATTCCAAAAATGGAATGTAGAGAAAAATCGGATCGCAACGACGTGTAACGGTTTTTCCAGGAAATGTCCCGTTAAAGAAAAATGAAGAAATGTTGACTAAGGGCATTTTGTTCATTACCAATTAAAGTTATACATGAATTTAGGGTAGGAAATAAAGACGTGAGTACGTAGAGAATGGCGAGAAGTTAAATATGAAACGATTGTCAGTAGAAACGAAGCCGGAGAAAACCCGAGCAAAAATAGGACCAAAAGGGAATTTTGTAAAAAGTTGAGGGCTTACCGGTAATTTTTCAAAATGACTTAGAAACCTAAAATAGATCTTATAAATAGAAAGTAGAGGTCGAGAGGATCAAAACCATATATAGTTTGACTCGTGGAGCTATACGGTTTAAAAGATATGATCGATTAATCGCCGGAACGTAATGTGGGCCCGGTTTCATGTCGGGACCGGATGAGTAACCCGGGACAACTTTATGAGATCCAATGGGAAGAGAGACAAGTGGAAAGAAGTAAAGGAAAAAGGAAGTTATAAAAATCAAAGGTTGGCCAATCAAAAGAGAACATTTAGCATATGTAATAAATGTGTAATAAATGAAGAAAGAGAAAAAGTGGACAAATGGTCAAGGTGATCATCACTTCCTTTGTATATAAATATAGGTGATATGAAGAGCAAATTCTCTCTTTTCCACTCACCAAATTCGGCCAACAAAAGAAAATACCAAGGGACTTCCAAGTTTTTCCAAACTTTGATTTTTAAGGTAAGTTCTAAGGTTTTTAAGTGTGTAGACTTTAATTTTAGTATTAGTTTTAGGTAGTTATATATATATTGGAAGATTGGGAATTAGAGTCTTATATGGAATTGAAAAAAAATAATAATAATAAGATTAATTGATTAAATGGAAGAACCAAGATATAGAAAGATTAATAAGGTTGGATTAGGGGTTTCGGTTGGAAAAGAAATAGAGGATAATTTATTATTTTGAAATTCTAAGGTTTATGTTGTATCTTGAATTGATTGAAGGAGAAATAAAGAATTAAAGAAGGAGAAGAAAGAAAAGCCAAGAGGAATTAAAGAAATAAGGTTTGGTACTTTACCTTTGAATAATTAATTTTGGTTTGATGCTTTACAAACTTTGGTTTATGAAAGTTTTGTTGTTGATGCTTAAATATATTGATTTGAGTTAAACATGCAAAAGTTGTCAAAGGAAAGTGTTTGAATCTTCACTTTACCATTAAAGAAGCCTTAATATTGATTTGCAAAAGAAAAATAAACTATCCTATGCATTTCATGTGTTTGGGCCGAAATGGTCCCAAAAAGACAGCTTTCTGGACCTTTTTGTGGAAATTGTTTGAGGCAGCAAACGAAGGAATTTTTCAACGAAATTTTACATGCAATTAGTCAACATATGAAATAAGTTTTCTGTAAAATTTCAGCCAAAAATAAGATCATTTACCTGGCCAAATGCATAACTGAAATGGACTGAAATTTTGACGAAAACCCAGATTTTACTATTCATTTGGTCATGCCATTTTGCGTTGCCGATTTTTCATGCTGCGACACTATTCATTTGGTCAATTTGTGATCTTTTGAGGAATGCTTTGAAATGTTTAATATGTTTATTGTGGATATTAAATATGTGAAAAAAGGGAATGGTTTGACTAAAGAATGTGTTGCGCGGCATAAATGGCAAAGTGCGATGGGAAATAAAATGATTTCTCGAATTATTCTAAAATGAAGTTTGAAACTTAAATTGAATCATTTTAACCTTTTTGCTCTACTGGATAGTGGGAGTGGTAGATAAGGGTATGGTGCACTATACTAACGCATGCAGTACTGCTCATTATTGTGATATGATATGTTATTCAGTGGTGAGGCCACTGAAGCCAATGGGGAGGCCCATTGGTTAGAACCAGGATGGTGAGGGCCATTCCTGTGATCTGATATCGGTGGTGAGGGCCACCTATGTTACAGTGGTGAGGGCCACTGCCTTATCACTATGGTTCCCTATATACCAGTAGAGCCTGAACCAAAGACATATTTTTCGTTAAACTATGAAATGCAAATGAGTTGAATTATGATTTTACATTATTGAAAGCATATCACACTGAATGTATCAAAATTTCTATTGGTTTAAGGTTGGTTGATTTATGATTTAATTATTTCATATTTTCCAAATGTTTTCATATGTTACTTGTATTTTATTGGTAAAGTACCCACTGAGCGACATTGCTCAGCGAGTTAAGTTTTCCTTGACTCGTAGGTTCGGAGCAGTAGATAAATCTTGGGAAAGCAACGACCAGACCACAGCAAATCTCAGGGGTAGATCTTTTAGTTCCATTATGAGTTAGCTAGTTGTGGCATGTATATGAATAAATATAAAAGAGATTTTCTATGTTATAATTGTATGTTAGTAGTATGTAATAATCATAAATCTTTACTTTATGTTATATTAGAAGTGTGAACTCTTCGTGCAGGTTTGTAGTTGAGGGTATAAGGTGGATTCATTGGGAGTGCATTAAATTTGATGGTAATTATATTGGTCTGTGTAAAATGTTTTAAAAAAAAATCAAAAAAACAAGTTTTGTCGACACTTAGGATCCAAATTTCTAGGCGGAACTATGGCAAAATTTCTGTAAAAATCAGAATTAAAATTTGACTAAGTAAATTGGTAGCAACATTAGGATAGTGTGGCGCCTCTACTCGACTTACACATATAGGTTGGGAAGGGGTGTTACAATTAGTGGTATCAGAGCAAAGGTTTAGCCGGTTCTGGGTAGTTAGTCGAACTAAACCTTAAATGTATGACACATAGGGTTAGAATAGGGGTTTTAATTATATAACTATACATGTGTGTGTCATTGTTAGTTATGTTATTCAACTTATCCAGGAGTAATAATGGGTGACCTAAACGAGGAGGTGAGGGAGCTAAGGATAGAAGTAGAGAGGTTGAGACAGCTAGCGCAGGAGCAAGATGAGACTATAGAAATTTTGGCCGATAGAAGTATACAAGATCGTGAAGACTTGAGAATAAAAGATGAGATGATTTCCTCCTTGATAGATGACGTGCAGATGTTAAAAGAAGACAGGCTTAGTTATAGAGCGGAGTTGGATAGTGTCGGTAGAAGCCTCGAGATAGCACATCAAGAGATTCAAACTTTACAGGAGAGGGTTCAAGAGCTAGGCTTGTACTTACCTAGTGAAGCATCACATGACCCCGATTTTGATCCCGAGATAGTAGAATATTTTTCAGACAGTGCCACTTCACCTAGGGCACCTACTCATTGAGTCTTGAGATGTATTGTGTTTGGTGGTTCTTTTAGTTATATATATGTGAGATAAAGGTATCATGTAAATATTGTATGGTAGTATAATATGGTGATATAATAGTGAGGAGTCCTAAATTTTGCAATGTATATAAGGGCTTCCTAATATTGTAAAACTTTGTGTTTGGAAATAAATAAAAGTTGTGTTGTATATGTGTTAATTAAGAATTTTATATTTATATACATGCCACCTAGGGTAAGATAATGCTGTTGGTCTGGGTCGTTAATAATGATGGGATGGTATATGTTTACTCTTTAGATGTCGCAAGCAGCGCAGCGTGATATAGAGGAGGAGGTCGAGTCTCAGGCCTCCCGAGTTGTAGAAATGCGTGTATCTGAGACATCAGCGTCGGAGCAACCACCCGCTGATGCTCCTATTCCCAATGAAATGTTGCAACAAATGGCTGCCGTATTTCGGCAGATAGCCGGCGTTGCCCCAGCACCACCCCCAGCGCCAGCACCCGTACCAGTACCTGCTGTAGGAGGGGAAAGGAAACCCCCATTAGAAAAGATAAGAAAGTATGGAGCGAAGGAGTTTAAGGCTCGAAGGGACGATGATTCTTCAACAGCCGAGTATTGGCTGGAAGGAACAATACGAGCCTTAGATCAGTTACAGTGTATGCCAGAAGAGCGAGTGATATGTGCTACTTCCTTATTAGTGGAAGAAGCATATATATGGTGGGACACAGTTCACCAACGAGTTTCACCGGAACAGAGAACATGGGATTTCTTTGTGAATGAGTTCAAGAGGAAGTTTATATCGGAGGCATACCTAGATGCCAAGAAAAAGGAGTTTCTACACTTAAAGCAAGGTCGACTGACCGTTGCTGAGTACGAGAGGGAATTTACTAGGCTGAGTAGGTATGCCAAGAAGACAATTGAAGATGAACATGATAGATGTAAGCAGTTCCAGGATGGATTGAATAATGAGATTAGGATGCAGCTAATTGCTGCTAATATCAAAGAATTTTCCGAGTTGGTCAATAGGGCTCTAGAAGTAGAGCAATGTCAGTCTGATGAGCAGAATAGACGACAGAAGATGAAACAGAAGAGAGGTACCCAGAACTATTCGGGAAACTACCAATCATCAAGAAAACAATTCCGCGGCAGTGGTTCCACGGGAGGCGGTCAACGTCGAGGTTACAGTCAGGGATCAATTCGCGGTGGCTTAAGTCAAACTACCTCAGTCGCTAGTACGGGACGATCCGGAAGAGGACAAGGAAGAGGATTCAGCCGAAGCGGAGGTAACTTCTTTATCGGTCTGAGAGGTAATGAAGGCGAAAATAATAATCCACGCTGTGATCAATGCGGACACCGTCACACGGGAGAATGTTGGGGTCGGACATTTGCATGTTATATATGTGGATCTTTAGACCACCTTATGCGAGAGTGTCCCCAGCGAATACAGAATCTACCTAGGGATACTGAGAGATCGCAAGCGATAGCAGGTCGAGGCCGAGGCAGAGGAAGGAGCGAAAATCCGTCGCGTGTGCAATCTGAAACAGTGAATCGACTAGAAGCAAGGGCTCCTGCTAGAATGTATGCCATGAGGGGGCGAGAAGATGAAGAAGCGCTAGACGTGATTGCAGGTCAGTTGTCTATGTTTGAAGTTCCGCTTTACGTTTTAATAGATCCAGGTTCTTCACACTCATATATATGCACGAAAAATGAAAAACTTGAGGACCTAAAGGTAGAACTAGAGAAAGAAGGAATATTAGTTACTAACCCATTAGGAAATGAGGTGATTACTAGGAAGGTAGTGAAAGATTGTCCCGTAGAGATACACGGACATATCTTTTGGGGAGATTTATTTGAACTACCATTTCAAGAATTTGATGCTATCCTTGGAATGGATTGGTTAGCCAAACACGATGCATTGGTTGACTGTAAACGGAAGAGAGTTACCTTGCATACTGCAGACGGTGACGAAGTGACTCTAGTGGGAAAAAGGAAGGACTATCTAACTAACATCATTTCTGCCATGACGGCTAAGAGGTTAGTGCAAAAAGGCTGCGAGGCATACCTGGTATGTGCATTAGTAGCAAAAGAAGAGGCACCAAAGTTACAAGATATACCTACTGTATGCGATTTTCTCGATGTATTTCCTGACGATTTACCCGGACTACCACCTAAACGAGAGGTGAAATTCACCATAGATGTGTACCCGGGAGCTGCACCAGTATCTATCGCACCTTACCGAATGGCGCCAGCGGAGCTAAAAGAATTAAAGGTACAGCTACAAGAACTTTTAGACAAGGGGTTCATAAGGCCAAGCGTGTCACCATGGGGAGCACCAGTATTGTTTGTGAAAAAGAAAGATGGATCCTTAAGGTTGTGTGTAGATTACCGTCAACTTAATAAGCTGACCATCAAAAACAAGTATCCGTTACCTCGCATAGATGATCTGTTTGATCAACTCAAAGGTGCTGGAGTCTTTTCAAAAATTGATCTACGATCGGGTTATCATCAATTGGGAATTAAAGATGAAGACATATCAAAAACCGCATTCAGAACTCGCTATGGACATTATGAATTCATTGTTATGCCTTTCGGATTAACGAACGCACCTGCAGTATTCATGGATCTGATGAATAGAATCTTCCACCCGTATTTGGATTAGTTCGTGGTGGTATTTATTGACGACATATTGGTGTATTCAAAGAATCGAGAGGATCATGATCGTCACCTTAGAATTGTTTTGCAAACCCTGCGTGAGAAGCAGTTATACGCTAAATTCAGCAAATGCGAATTTTGGTTGGAAGAAGTAGCTTTCTTGGGACATATTGTATCGGCAGAAGGAATAAGGGTCGATCCCAAGAAAATAGAAGCAGTATTGGAATGGAAGTCACCTAAGACAGTAACGGAAGTCCGTAGTTTCTTGGGATTAGCAGGATATTATCGGAGATTTGTTAAAGGGTTTTCCATGATCGCCGTACCTATGACCAAGCTACTTCAGAAGAATGCCAAATTCCAGTGGACCGACGCTTGTCAACGGAGCTTTGAAAAGCTGAAACAAAAACTTACTGAAGCACCTATTCTTACACAACCAGAATCAGGAAAAGATTTTGTGATTTATAGCGATGCATCCCATATCGGGTTAGGTTGTGTATTGATGCAGGAAGTCAAAGTCATTGCGTATGTCTCTCGACAGCTCAAGCCACATGAAAAGAATTATCCTACGCATGACTTAGAGCTAGCAGCGATTGTTTTGGCTTTCAAGACGTGGAGGCACTACTTATACGGGGAAAAATGTTACATCTTTACGGATCATCAAAGCCTGAAATATTTGCCCACGTAGAAAGATTTAAACCTGCGACAGCGAAAATGGATGCAATGGTTAGCCAACTACGACTATACGATTAATTATCACCCGGGCAAAGCGAATGTCGTAGCAGATGCACTTAGTAGGAAGTCAATGCAAGCGCTAAGTGCTATGAGGGTAACGTTAAAACCTACAGAAGATGGAGCTATCTTTGCAGAAATGCACGTGCGACCTAATTTACATCAACAAATACGTGAGGCTCAGAAGGAAGATGAACAAGTGAAGAAGTGGAGTCAACAGGCGCAGAAGAACTGTTCAGGAGACTATCAAATTCGTCCTGATGGTATTCTCTACTACAAGAAGAGAATGGTGGTACCTAAGTCCAAGGAGCTGAAGAAACAGATTTTGCAAGAAGCTCATAACAGTCCTTATACAATGCATCCAGGAGTAACGAAAATGTATCGGGACTTGAAGGAGTATTATTGGTGGCCAGGAATGAAAAAGGATATCGTTGATCACGTAACGAAGTGTCTAACCTGTCAGCAAGTGAAGGCGGAACATCAACTACCCTCAGGGCTACTACAACCTATTACGATTCCAACCTGGAAATGGGATCGTATTACTATGGATTTTGTCACAGGATTGCCTATGACAAGGGACAAACATGACGCGATTTGGGTAATCGTAGACCGGCTTACTAAGTCCGCTCATTTCATACCAGTACGTGTGGATTACTCGCTAGACAAGTTGGCAGACTTGTATATCAAAGAGATTATACGTCTCCACGGAGTTCCAACTTCGATCATATCCGATCGAGACCCACGTTTTACGTCAAATTTTTGGCAGAAGTTACAAACAGCCCTTGGAACTCGAACTTACCACAGCACAGCATTTCATCCCCAGACAGACGGACAGTCGGAAAGAGTGATTCAAATTTTGGAAGATATGCTGAGGGCGTGCGTTTTAGAATTTAAAGGTAGTTGGGACAAACACCTAAGCTTAATGGAATTCGCGTACAACAACAGTTATCAATCCAGCATACAAATGGCACCTTACGAAGCACTGTATGGTCGAAAATGCAGAACTTCAGTTTGCTGGACAGAATTGAGTGAGGAAAAGATGTTGGGGCCAGACATAGTTAAGGAAACTGAAGAGAAGGTAGAAATCATTCGAGACCGATTAAAAGCAACAGCGGACCGGCAAAAATCATACGCGGATCTAAAAAGGAAAGACATACATTTTGAGGTAGGTGACAGAGTGTTCCTCAAAGTCTCTCCTTGGAAGAAAGTGTTACGATTTAAACAAAAAGGCAAGCTAAGCCCTAGATTCATCGGACCATATGAAATTATTAAACGGGTAGGTCCGGTAGCTTACCAGTTGGCGTTACCACCTGAATTAAATAAAATACATGATGTTTTCCATGTTTCGATGCTAAGGAGGTATCGTTCAAATCCAACCCACGTCATACAAGTTCAAGATATTGAGATTCAGCCTGAAATGACATATGAGGAAGAGCCGGTAGAGATCCTAGCACGTGAAATCAAAGAGTTGCGAAATAAGAAGATTCCATTGGTCAAAGTGCTTTGGAGGAATCACAAAGTAGAAGAAGCTACATGGGAACGCGAAGAAACTATGAAGAAGCAATACCCATATTTGTTTTCACTTGATGAGCTTCGGGACGAAGCTTAAATTAACGAGGAAGGAACTGTCACATCCGCCTACTGCATTTATGCAGTGTAGACATGTGCATAGCGAGAGTAGGGAAAAGGAGAAGATAATTCTTGATAACAGCCCTAGATAAGGTTGTATGACAAAAGGGACCTAATTGTAATTTTTAATAAAGTTGGGGACGTAGATGTAATTTCAAAGAAAGTTGCACCGGATGTTCTTAATAGTGCATATAACAGATTCCAAAAATGGAATGTAGAGAAAAATCGGATCGCAACGACGTGTAACGGTTTTTCCAGGAAATGTCCCGTTAAAGAAAAATGAAGAAATGTTGACTAAGGGCATTTTGGTCATTACCAATTAAAGTTATACATGAATTTAGGGTAGGAAATAAAGACGTGAGTACGTAGAGAATGGCGAGAAGTTAAATATGAAACGATTGTCAGTAGAAACGAAGCCGGAGAAAACCCGAGCAAAAATAGGACCAAAAGGGAATTTTGTAAAAAGTTGAGGGCTTACCGGTAATTTTTCAAAATGACTTAGAAACCTAAAATAGATCTTATAAATAGAAAGTAGAGGTCGAGAGGATCAAAACCATATATAGTTTGACTCGTGGAGCTATACGGTTTAAAAGATATGATCGATTAATCGCCGGAACGTAATGTGGGCCCGGTTTCATGTCGGGACCGGATGAGTAACCCGGGACAACTTTATGAGATCCAATGGGAAGAGAGACAAGTGGAAAGAAGTAAAGGAAAAAGGAAGTTATAAAAATCAAAGGTTGGCCAATCAAAAGAGAACATTTAGCATATGTAATAAATGTGTAATAAATGAAGAAAGAGAAAAAGTGGACAAATGGTCAAGGTGATCATCACTTCCTTTGTATATAAATATAGGTGATATGAAGAGCAAATTCTCTCTTTTCCACTCACCAAATTCGGCCAACAAAAGAAAATACCAAGGGACTTCCAAGTTTTTCCAAACTTTGATTTTTAAGGTAAGTTCTAAGGTTTTTAAGTGTGTAGACTTTAATTTTAGTATTAGTTTTAGGTAGTTATATATATATTGGAAGATTGGGAATTAGAGTCTTATATGGAATTGAAAAAAAAATAATAATAATAAGATTAATTGATTAAATGGAAGAACCAAGATATAGAAAGATTAATAAGGTTGGATTAGGGGTTTCGGTTGGAAAAGAAATAGAGGATAATTTATTATTTTGAAATTCTAAGGTTTATGTTGTATCTTGAATTGATTGAAGGAGAAATAAAGAATTAAAGAAGGAGAAGAAAGAAAAGCCAAGAGGAATTAAAGAAATAAGGTTTGGTACTTTACCTTTGAATAATTAATTTTGGTTTGATGCTTTACAAACTTTGGTTTATGAAAGTTTTGTTGTTGATGCTTAAATATATTGATTTGAGTTAAACATGCAAAAGTTGTCAAAGGAAAGTGTTTGAATCTTCACTTTACCATTAAAGAAGCCTTAATATTGATTTGCAAAAGAAAAATAAACTATCCTATGCATTTCATGTGTTTGGGCCGAAATGGTCCCAAAAAGACAGCTTTCTGGACCTTTTTGTGGAAATTGTTTGAGGCAGCAAACGAAGGAATTTTTCAACGAAATTTTACATGAAATTAGTCAACATATGAAATAAGTTTTCTGTAAAATTTCAGCCAAAAATAAGATCATTTACCTGGCCAAATGCATAACTGAAATGGACTGAAATTTTGACGAAAACCCAGATTTTACTATTCATTTGGTCATGCCATTTTGCGTTGCCGATTTTTCATGCTGCGACACTATTCATTTGGTCAATTTGTGATCTTTTGAGGAATGCTTTGAAATGTTTAATATGTTTATTGTGGATATTAAATATGTGAAAAAAGGGAATGGTTTGACTAAAGAATGTGTTGCGCGGCATAAATGGCAAAGTGCGATGGGAAATAAAATGATTTCTCGAATTATTCTAAAATGAAGTTTGAAACTTAAATTGAATCATTTTAACCTTTTTGCTCTACTGGATAGTGGGAGTGGTAGATAAGGGTATGGTGCACTATACTAACGCATGCAGTACTGCTCATTATTGTGATATGATATGTTATTCAGTGGTGAGGCCACTGAAGCCAATGGGGAGGCCCATTGGTTAGAACCAGGATGGTGAGGGCCATTCCTGTGATCTGATATCGGTGGTGAGGGCCACCTATGTTACAGTGGTGAGGGCCACTGCCTTATCACTATGGTTCCCTATATACCAGTAGAGCCTGAACCAAAGACATATTTTTCGTTAAACTATGAAATGCAAATGAGTTGAATTATGATTTTACATTATTGAAAGCATATCACACTGAATGTATCAAAATTTCTATTGGTTTAAGGTTGGTTGATTTATGATTTAATTATTTCATATTTTCCAAATGTTTTCATATGTTACTTGTATTTTATTGGTAAAGTACCCACTGAGCGACATTGCTCAGCGAGTTAAGTTTTCCTTGACTCGTAGGTTCAGAGCAGTAGATAAATCTTGGGAAAGCAACGACCAGACCACAGCAAATCTCAGGGGTAGATCTTTTAGTTCCATTATGAGTTAGCTAGTTGTGGCATGTATATGAATAAATATAAAAGAGATTTTCTATGTTATAATTGTATGTTAGTAGTATGTAATAATCATAAATCTTTACTTTATGTTATATTAGAAGTGTGAACTCTTCGTGCAGGTTTGTAGTTGAGGGTATAAGGTGGATTCATTGGGAGTGCATTAAATTTGATGGTAATTATATTGGTCTGTGTAAAATGTTTAAAAAAAAATCAGAAAAACAAGTTTTGTCGACACTTGGGATCCAAATTTCTAGGCGGAACTATGGCAAAATTTCTGTAAAAATCAGAATTAAAATTTGACTAAGTAAATTGGTAGCAACATTAGGATAGTGTGGCGCCTCTACTCGACTTACACATGTAGGTTGGGAAGGGGTGTTACAACCCCACACTTAATTCCTTGCTTGTCCCCAAGCAAGGCTAAAATCAAAACACACTAACAAGATAAATTTTGTTACGTTCAAGAGTTATAAATATGTATCAAGACTTCCTTATCCCTAAATCCGCAATCAATATCGAATCAAACAAAATCGACGCCCATGTAATTAAATGGTTTTCCATGCATAACCAATGTTATTAGTCCCTCACCAACTCTTACAAGTGTTTGATCATGGTGGTGTTTACACTCATAACAATCAATGAAAGATTATTACCATAGGCTTGCTTATCAATCAAATCTCCATCACAAAATAATAATCAAGCATCAATCAAAAGGTCTTTATTTTGGTTGTAATGGGGTTAAGGTAAAGGCATGGTATTTAGGAAATGTGAGCTAATCATTAAGTTCAAGAGCACTTCAAGAATGAAGTAACCATTCATATATATATATACCCCAACAATTCCAAATCACCTTCCACCCAATCTACCCCTTGACATTAAAGAGCTTTTCAAGGGAACTCACTTATTAAATCTTGTAATGATACATTCCAACCCTTTCACCAAGAATAACAATTATTCTTATTATATATATATTTTTTCTTTTTTCTTTTTCTTTTTTTCTTTTTCTATTATTTTTTTACTTTTTTTCTTCTTTTTTTATTTTGCTTTGCAATCTTAAACCTACTAAATTTAACCCCACACTTAATTCAACACAACACTCGGTTATAAATGCTCTTAAAATGCTCTTGACCTAATGAAAGGATAAGAGTTAAACAACAAGGTTCAAGCTAATGGTGTTTTGAAAAAGAAAGAAAAGGAAAAATAAAATAGGCTCAAAATTGGCTAACTAAGATTGAATATAAGGTTGGTCTTTTAAGCCAAAGTGGGTTCACCTAATTGCCTTAATCATCTTGATGCCAAATTGAAATTTTTATGTAATCTTAAAATGCATTTCAAAGCAAGTTCTAGTAATTCATCAATCAAAGATGTTCACCCACAATAAAAATGATAAGTTGATGGTTCAATTCCTCACTAGGTTAATGGCAATGCAAGGAAAAACCAAAAAAAAATTGACAATAAGCACCAATTCTACTCAATTCTCAAATTCATGCTTCAAAAATTCAAAGGTCATCAATCAACAATTTTATAACAATTGAACTTTCCAAAATTCATTTATTCAAAGAAAAACATTAAGAACATGAACTAAAACTTAAACAAAAACAAATTAAAGGTAAAAACACAAAAACACAAAATGCAATTAAAAGTAAAAACATAAAACATAAAATGCACCCCACACTTAAAAATTCACATTGTCCTCAATGTGAGCATGCATACTACAGAGAGAGTTTAGATGATACCTGATTTCCATCGTTCCCATATATGATGTGGGGCTCCTTCCACCCAAAATGCAATTGGAGTCCATGACTGAGAGGATGAACACCATGCACTTTTGAAAAGTGCCCAATATATTGAAAAGCCTAGGTAGCATTCTTAGGGGAGCAATTGTCCAAAAAGAACATGTGAGGGTTGTCTTAGCTTGATTTTTAATGCTATAGGGACGTAGTAAGAACCTTTTTCAGTTTGCAACATGGTTTTATATGGTTTTTGCTCATTCTCACCACCAAGAGTGGGAGAGATG
This sequence comes from Garcia nutans, assembly GCA_947685225.1. Lineage (NCBI taxonomy): Eukaryota > Viridiplantae > Streptophyta > Magnoliopsida > Malpighiales > Euphorbiaceae > Garcia > Garcia nutans. The sequence continues at coordinate 57,277,711 of CANTUV010000024.1, forward strand.
ATAATTTGTTGCACACTGTATTCCCCAACCAAAACATCTTTCAAAATTTCTGGGGTCTTTTTAAGTTCAACCAAGTTTGGTTGAATGTGTTCTACATTATCTTTAGCACTTTGAAGTTCTCCCTCAACAATCTCATTATTCACTAGTAAATTGCTCTCATCAATTTCTTATTTGGAAGTATTAGGCTCTACTTCTATGGTCATGGCCACCTCAAGCTTATCTACACTAGCTTCACTATAGGGCATGTCATGGAGTTCAGAAAGTTGCATACCTTGTTTCTCTACATTCAGCTTACGTGGGAATGGGATTGGTGGCATATAAGGACTTGGAGGTTCATGCAATTTTGTTGAAGTCGATGCTTCCAAATTCTCCTCCTCCTTTGATTGAATTAACTCCTCTATGTTTGATTGCATTTCCTCGCCATCTTCTTCTTTGTTAGTTCCTGCATCGAAGAAATCACAAAAATCGTTATATATCACCTGTTCATTCTTAAAATTTGTGATTACCTCTATTTGCTCCAATTGGCTAGGAAAATCCTCCTCTTGGTGTGTTTGGAGTTGATGTGCCAGTTGCCCAAGTTACTTTTCCACCCTTTTCAATGATTCCTCCAAAGAATTAAATCTCTCATTGCTTCCTTCCTGAATTTCTGTGCTAATTTGAAGGTAAGCATTCAAATATTTCTCGAATTTATCATGGTTTTGTGAGCTAATTTGAATGAAGGCATTCAAACTATCTTCCAAAGTGGGTTCCTTAAGTTTACTTTGATTTTGCGCACTAATTTGAATGAAGGCATTCAAACTATCTTCTAAGGTGGGTTCCTTAAGGTACTCTTGATTTGAATATTGTTCTTGAGAGTAAGAACTTCTTTGGTAAGGTTGAAAAAAATTTGGAGGTGGAATGTGCTGCTGGTTTTCCCAAGAAAAATTTGGGTAGTTTCTCCAATTTGGATTACAAGGATTGGAATACGGGTTACTTCTACCCCTTTGCTGGAAACTTTCATAGGCATATTCTTCCTCATGCCTCTCTTGATATTGTCCATAACCAAATGAACACATGTTTGCACTATGTCCTGCAATGCCACATGTCGAACATACTTCACGAGTAGGCATAGGTGTTTGTCCTCTTGCATTTAGCATCTTAAGTTGGTTCATTAATTCTGCTAATTGCCATGCCATGTCAGAGTTAGGGTTATCATCGTAAACCTTTACGTACCTTGAAAATTGCATATTTACACAAGGCACTTAGCAACTTAAAAATAATTAAATTGAAAGAAAAAAAATAAACAAACAATTCACAGAAAATAAACAAACAATGAAAAGAAAAATCAAACTATTACTACTGTGACAGCCTTCCCCGGCAACGGTGCCAAAAACTTGTTGCGCTCGAATTAAGTACTACTACAAGCGTCACTCGCAAGTATACGAGGTAGCTATAGCAAAGGTGATCACCCCAAGGTCGTTTTCCCAAGAAGGTGTGGTTCGTAATAGCTTGATTAAAGCAATTAAATTAAAAGCGAGAGTTTATTGTTTGGAATGCAAAAGAACAATTTAAACCTAAGATTAACGAGTAGGGTTGATGTGTGTGATGGTTGTTCAAGATCAAATTGGTTCTTGGGAATGTGCCTAGGGTTATAGGTCCATTCAATCAAAGCTCAATTATCAATTATCCATGAACATAACCTTATAATAAATTTGTTCCTCGCATTCATGAAATAGCAATAACCAATTATTTTTCATTTGCAAATTAATGAAACCCTAGAACTTATATTTCTAATTCATTCATAGGGTAGTCAATTGCATAATTTCGATATCGAATTTCACCTCTCGGTCCTTCATTCAATATCTAGAGATCAATAGGTAGCTAATCTATCAACCTTGCATACAATCCAATGCAATCAACCAATAACAAAGAACATCAATGGAAATATCAAATCAAAGCATTCAATCAAATATACTACAAACCCTAGGCATGGGTATTTAGCTCAACATCATCAATTTAAAACATTCACTCAACTCAATATAAAACAAATACAAATTGTTCATTGCAATATCAATCTCTTAATACAACAAAAACAATATTGAACTAAATTAAAAGAGAGAATAGAAAAACCCCTTGTGAATATGCCAAGAGTAGGATTGCTAGTCTTCCTCCTAGCTCCACTTGATGTATTTGATGAAGAACTCAAGCCCTCTTCAATGGTTGATTTCCCTTTTGCAAAGTGGAATGGAGCTTCCTCAAGTCACCAACCCTTCAATTAATTGTGCCTTTAGAAGATAGAATGGAGCTTTCTCAAGTCACCTTCAACCCTCAAGAGCTTGTTAACCCAACTTATCCCAAAGAAACTCAAAGATCTTATCAATGGAAGTTGGAGAAGATGAAGATGGAGGATGAAGATGAGGGACAAGGAGAGTGTCACTCTCTCCTCATCCCAAATTGTGTTTGCCTCTCCTTCTCTTTTCTTTTCTCTAACTGAAACCCTAGCCGTCTCCCCTTTTTTCTTTGTCTTGTGAAAGAATTTATAGAAATTAAGGTGACACGGCCAAGCTTGGGTGAGCTTGGCCATGTTTCATGGTCTTTTCTTTGCTTTCCATTAGGTGACATGGCCAATCTTTGGTTGGCTTGGCCGTGTCCCTTGATAACTCTTTCTTTCTTTCTTTCTTTCTTTTCTTTGGAGCTGGGTGTGTGACACGGGCAAGCTTTGGATTGCTTGGCCGTGTTTGAGCTTTTTGGAGGGACATGGCCACAAGCTTGGCCGTGTCCCTTGATTGTGTCTCCTTCTGAGCTTTTGGCCTTCATCCTTAGCTTGGTATGGGACACAACCACAAGCTTGGCCGTGTCCCTTGAGTGTGTCAGCTACTGTCCATTGATTTCTTCCTCACTTGGTTCCTTGCTTTTTCCTTCCTCTCTTGTCTTTGGTTTTTCCCTTAAGATGATGTTTGCTTATTAACCTAAAATAAACACTTAAACAAACTTTAAACAAGAATCAAATATACATTAACCAACAACACATAAACATCACACTAAAAACTAGGACAAAAAAAAACAAAAACACTGAAATAAACTAAAACTACCAACATTAATGAAAACACTAAATAAACATATTAAAACTACCAAAATACCTAAATAAAATGATAACCATCATAATAAATAAGATACAATTCTATGACAAAAACTAATAAAACATTAGGTTGGGCTTGATCCTTGAAGCCAAGTTGGGTTGAAGTCTAGCATGCTTAACTCCCCTTGAAGCTTGGTTGGTCTAGTCCTTGAAGCCTAATTGAGATGTTACAACCCTTGAAGCTAGGTTGGGTTTGGTTCTTGAAGCCAAGTTGGGTTGATACTTAGCATGCTTTGTTCCCCTTGAAGCTTGGTTGAGCCTAATCCTTGAAGCCTAGTTGGGATAATGATAATGATAAATGTGATAATTGAACCAAAACATTAACTCTGAAAGTTGAATGGCATATTAGTGTCTTTTGGGCCCATGCTTGTCTTTGCTTTAATATGAACTATGGAGTGAGATATAATGTTATGAGATGATTATAATACATAATTAAATTACTGAAACTGAATGTGGCTTGAGAAGCTATGTTGAGTAATGAGATTATGAAAATACAACATGATGTGTAATATGTTTATGGATGTGGATATTGTGAGTATTACTTCATGAATGTTTTGATAAGTTATTGAATGATGTAAGGTTTTGAAATGTAACACCCCTATATCCCGTATATATACAAAGCATGCTTATACGATCATATTATACGTATACTGAATATAGAAATTGTAATATCCCAATGTATGCCCTAGAAGTTTTGAATATTATTGTTGTTTGATTTGAATTAAATGTACATATGTTTTAGCAAAGGAAATGATTGTGTTAATGGAATGTATATGTTGTATATATGTTAATATATATAACATATATGTTGGTCAAGTGTAAAGTCAAGGGAAGAAGATATTTTTTATTTGGGATGAGTGAAATTACTTAAAAGGGCAAGAGTTTTAAAGGAAGTGTGAACAAATAGAAAAGGGCATTTAAGTAATTGTGTTGATGGAATTGCTTGGTGGATATTTAAAGAAGAAAAGAAGTTTGACTTGTTAATTTTTCTTTTCTTCTCCTTTGTGTGCCGGCCATTCAAGAGAGGAGAGAGAAAGAGAGGTGTTCTTAATGCTAGAATCAAATTGAAGGAAGAATCAAAGGTTTTGGTTGGAGATTTGTGAAATTTCTTCATCTAAGGTAAGTACTCTCTTGTTTTCCTTTGGTATTTTGAAGATATGTTTGAAGTGTGTTGTGATTTGATAATATTATGATTTGGTATGTTTGAGATGAGTTTCTAAATGTTGAAATTGATTGTGAGTTAATTTAGTGTTGGTTTGGTTTTGGTTGAAGATGGTAGGTTAAAAGTGATGTTTTTTTTTTTAGGATTTTGAAGTGAAAGGTGATTAAATGTGTTGATGATGGGTTGTTAAGGTGAATGTTGTGGTAAATATGTGTTTAGAACATGGATTACATTCATTTGAATTATGCTATATTGTGTATAATGTAATTGAGTGCAACAAAAGGGAACTTGGAGATGTTAGGATTTCAATTCATGAGAGACACGGCCAAAAGCAAGAAGAGACACGGCCAATTCATGAGAGACATGGCCAAGTCCGTGGAAATTTGGCCGTGTTGGTGATTTTTGGAGGAGACACGGCCGTGTCCCTTGCCCATGTTGGCTTCTGTTGCTTTTGGTTGAGAGGCTTTTGGTTGAGAGACACGGCCACAAGCTTGGCCGTATCCCTTGAGTGTGTTGGTTACTGTGTTTGGTTTTTGTTCTTCTTACATGATTGAGTTTGAACTTCCATTTGCTAATGCATATGATATTATATGAACAAGGTGATGTAATATGCATTGTGATACTTGTGAATGGCAATGTGTTATATGAATAATGTATCTTGAAATGTTATACCAATGATGCTATGTGAATAATATGAATTTAGATACAACATGATATGAGGCCATTGTGATTGGCTATGATAACTCAAATGTGATGTGAAGCCATTGTGTTTGGCTATGATGATTCAATTGAAAGAAAATAAGGCATGTTTGCCTAATTGATGATGAGAATTGAAAATGAAACAATAAATGAATTGTGTGTCTAATGTGTTATTCATTTTTAGAGTTTTGTTGTTGGTGGCATGCCTATTGGTAACATTCTCTTGAAGTTAGGTTGGATTTGATCCTTGAAGCCTAATTGAGATGTTACAACCCTTGAAGCTAGGTTGGATTGGTTCTTGAAGCCAAGTTGGGTTGATACTTAGCATGCTTTGTTCCCCTGGAAGCTTGGTTGAACCTAAATCCTTGAAGCCTAGTTGGGTTTATGATAATGATAAATGTGATAACAAAACCAAAGCATTAACTCTGAAAGTTGAATGGCATATTAGTGTGTCTTGGGCCCATGTTTGTCTTTGTTTAATGTGATTCATGTATGGTAAAATGATTAACTAATGAGATATATGGAAAGAATATTGAAATGTGATATGTTTATATATGTGGTTAATGAAATATAAAGGTATGTTGTTAACCTTTCATCTATGATACTGATTTGAGTAATCAAATGTGTGACATTGCATGGCATTATAGTATAGTGTTGGTATATTTTGTACTACTAAGCCGTTGGCTTAGCGCGATATTGTTTAATCGCGCAGGTAACAGAGTTGAACCTGAGAGCTCCTCAAGACCGAGTGAGAGTAGACATTGAAGTGTTATTTTGGGACTTAAAGATCAGAGAAGAGCTGCCAATCATGTATATATATTATATGTTTTGTAAACTTTTATTTATAATATACTTGTAATAACTTCTGTTGTGAATTAATAAATATTTTTATATGGTGTCTTTTGGATTTCTTTTAAATGTTTGAGATTGGTTTCGCTTATTTACAAAGATATTTGTTGTGTTTCTTTTTAAACTGTGGCATTTTCTATATTCAGTATACGTATGTTACGATCGTCTAAGCATGCTTGATACGTATACAGTATATAGGGGTGTTACAATTGTTTTGGTATCAGAGCCTAGGTTTGAGATTCTCAACCTAGGTCAAGTGTAAGAAAAAGAGTATTTTGATTTTAAAATTGGATTTTTGAATAACATACATGTTTGGCATTGGCAGTCTCTGATCTTTAATGAGAGGTATTCTGCTGTGTTTGCAGATATAGGTTGTGATGGATTCTCACTCACGTCAGTCAGTTGAGGGTAGTACGGAGAGTGTAGCTCCGGATGAGAGTGGAGAGGGAGTTAGAGTGGATAGTGTTGGAGAGGTACCTATTTATGTGTTGGGGAGACCAGCTGGTGAGGATGTTCCGCCAGTTTGGGTTAGGCATGTGGTAGAGGCTTTGAGGCAAGCACCAGTGTAACCACCGCCACCACCCCCACAGCCTTTGGTATCAGTGAGACAGTATGATAAGCTAAGGAAGTATGGAGCAGAAGACTTCTTGGGTACTATTGATCCAGCTGTAGCTGAGCAGTGGCTAGATAAAGTACAGAGGATATTTGTTCAGTTACAAGCCACTCCAGAGGAAAAATTTGATTATGCAAGATCCTTGTTGCAGAAGGATGCATATGACTGGTGGAGGACAGTGCCCCATGCTATGGATGATCCACCAACACTGTCCTATGCTGATTTTCTAAAAGATTTTGAATTGAAGTATACTCCTAGGGAGTACAAAGATGTGAAGAAAATGGAGTTTCTAAGCTTGAAACAAGACAACCGGTCAGTAACGGAATATGAGGTTGAGTTTATCCGGTTGAGCCATTATGCTGGGGATATTATATCTGATGAGATTGATAGATGTAGGAGATTTGAGGAGGGATTGAGGCCCTCTATCATGTGTCATGTGGCTGGATCTAGATATCATGATTTTTCCCAGCTTGTGGCAGCAGCTAGGAGCGTGGAAAGAGCTCAGGTTATTGCAGCTGCTTCAGAGGAAGAGATCAGGGTTAGAAGGCCCCAGTTTGAGGCAGGGTCTTCATCTGTGAAAAGAGGTAAAGGAAGTTTTGTTCCTTGGGTTAGTAGGAGTCAGAGGCCAGCGGGTAGGTCAGTACAGTTTCAGAGGCATAGATCTAGACCTACAGTTTCAGTGGCGAGTGCTCCGACCCCAGTGATGCAGAGATCCACCTTACCCATATGCATTCATTGTGGTAGACCACATGGTGGTCCTTGTTGGAGGACTGGTGTGACAGGGGTATGTATCAGATGTGGGTCGCCTGATCACTTTGTTAGAGATTGTCCTGAGAGACAGGAACGGATGTCAGTGGATACTACAGCTTCCCGACCTAGTGTGAGGGGAGGTCGTGGAGGCAGAGGTTTCATCAGAGGAGGTAGATCTGGGTTCAGTTCTAGAGGAGATTCTACATCCAGAGAGAGTAGACCAGAGGAGGCTGGATCTTCTCAGAGGATTTATGTGATGCAGAGGCAACCAAATGCTTTGGCAGTCATAGCTGGTATTTTTTTCTTTATTTGGTATTTCAGTACTTGCTTTGATTGATCCGGGTTCCACACATTCATATATTAGTGCATCTGTTTTGCCTGTGTCTAATGTGCATGCTGAATCCCTAGGATTTGATGTTTTGGTGACAAATCCTTTAGGGCATAGTGTGATTGTTAGCAAAGTGCACCGAGATAGTGCAGTGATGGTGCAAGGTGAGGAGTTTCTTGGAGATTTGATTGAGATTCCTTTTAAGGAATATGATGTGATTCTAGGCATGGACTGGTTATCTAGACATGGAGCTGTGGTAGATTGTAAAAAGAAAGTTGTTACCTTGAGAACCAGTGATGGTAGAGAGGTGTTAGTAGCTAGTGAGCAGGGACAGCTAGCATCCTTGTTTGTTTCAGCTGTTGCAGGTAGGAGATTGATTAGAAAAGGGTGTGATGCTTATCTTGCTTATGTTGTGGATACTAGAATAAAAGGTTCTCAACTTGATGATATACCCACAGTTGCAGAGTTTCCAGAGGAGTTGCCAGGGTTGCCTCCTGAGAGAGAGGTGGAGTTTGGTATTGAATTATTGCCTGGTACCACTCCTATCTCCATTACTCCTTATAGAATGGCACCTGCTGAACTGAGAGAACTGAAAGTGCAGTTGCAGGAGTTGTTGGATAAAGGGTTTGTTTGCCCTAGTGTTTCACCATGGGGAGCTCCTGTTCTATTTGTGAAGAAGAAGGATGGTACTATGAGATTATGTATCGATTATAGGCAATTGAACAGAGTGACTATTAAAAATGAATACCTTTGCCTAGAATTGATGATCTCTTTGATCAATTGAAGGGTGCAGCAGTGTTTTCTAAAATTGATTTGAGATCAGGGTACCATCAGTTAAGGGTCAGAGCTGAGGATATTCCTAAGACAGCCTTTCGTACGAGGTATGGGCATTTTGAGTTTCTAGTTATGCCTTTTGGTTTGACGAATGCACCTGCTATTTTTATGGATTTGATGAATAGGGTGTTTAGGCCCTATCTTGATCAGTTTGTAGTGGTCTTTATTGATGATATTTTGGTGTATTCGCGTAATGAGGAGGAGCATGATAAGCATCTGCGGATTGTACTGCAGATTTTGAGAGAGAAGCAATTGTTTGCTAAACTGTCGAAGTGTGAGTTTTGGCTTGACCAAGTTACTTTTCTCGGTCACATAGTTTCAACCGAAGGTATTAGAGTTGATCCGAGTAAGGTTGAAGCTATTCTGAATTGGAGTCCACCAAAGTCTGTGACTGAAGTTAGAAGTTTTCTGGGTTTGGCAGGCTATTACCGGCGGTTTGTGAAAGGATTTTCTTTGATAGCTACTCCACTTACCAGATTACTTCGAAAGGGAGTTAGATTTGTGTGGACAGATCAATGTCAAGCTAGTTTCGAACAGCTGAAAGAAATGTTGACTCAAGAGCCTGTTCTTACTTTACCTATGGAAGATAAACCGTATGTGATTTACAGTGATGCTTCACATAGTGGTTTGGGTTGTGTTCTGATGCAAGAAGGTAAAGTGATAGCTTATGCTTCTCGACAGTTGAAACCGCATGAGCTCAATTATCCGACCCATGATTTAGAGTTGGCAGCCATTGTGTTTGCATTGAAGATTTGGCGACATTATCTGTATGGGGAAAAGTGTTTTATCTATACTGATCATAAAAGTTTAAAATATTTGGGTGTCCAAAGAGAGCTAAATCTTCGACAGAGGAGATGGTTAGAGTTGATTAAAGACTACGACTGTTTGATTGATTATCATCCTGGTAAAGCAAATGTTGTTGCTGATGCCTTGAGTCGGAAGTCTTTAGCAGGTTTGACTGTTTATTTGCTCTCATTGCTTGTTGAGTTGAGAGCGTTGCATGCTAGTTTTGTATCTTGTGATGATGGTGCATTGTTGGCACAGTTGCAATTGAAACCAGTATTGTTGGATCAGATTAAAGAGGCTCATTTGGCTGATGAGAAGATTCAGAAGATTATTTCAGATTGCCAGAGTGGAAAGGGTCAAGATTTTATTGTGAGAGGGGATGGGAGTCTTTGGTTTAAGAACAGAATGTGTGTACCTGATGATACTTATTTGAGAAGGGTCATTTTAGAAGAAGCACATCAGTCAGTATTTGCTATGCATCCGGGCAGTACAAAGATGTATCATGATTTGAGACAGCATTATTGGTGGTCTGGTATGAAGAGAGACATTGCAGATTTTGTGTCTAAATGTCTCACATGTCAGAGGGTAAAAGCTGAGCATCAAGTTCCAACAGGGTTACTTCAACCGTTAGCAGTGCCTGAATGGAAATGGGATAGAGTAACCATGGATTTTGTATCTGGTCTGCCATTGACACAAAGAAAGCATGATGCTATTTGGGTGATTGTTGACAGGTTGACTAAGATAGCTCATTTTCTTCCGGTTCGGATGGATTACTCTTTGGAAAGGTTAGCTGAGCTGTATATCCATGAGATTGTGAAGCTGAATGGTGTTCCAACTTCTATAGTGTCTGACCGAGATCGCAGGTTTACTTCAAGGTTTTGGAAGAGCTTACATGGTGCATTGGGTTCTAGATTGCATTTCAGTACTGCTTTCCATCCACAGACAGATGGGCAGTCCGAGAGGGTGATACAGATTATCGAGGACATGTTGAGAAGCTGTGTTATTGATTTCTCTGGAAGTTGGGATGGATTCTTACCACTTGTTGAATTTGCTTACAACAACAGTCATCAATCAAGCATTGGTATGGCACCATTCGAGGCATTATATGGTAGACGATGTAGGACACCTTTATGTTGGAATGAGCTTGGAGAAGGTAAGTTAATTGGTCCTGATTTGGTCAAAGAAACTAAAGAGAAAGTGAAAGTGATTCGAGAGAGGTTGAAAACAGCTTCAGACCGACAAAAATCTTATTCAGATTTGAAGAGGAGAGACATTGAATATAATGTGGGAGATAAAGTATTTTTGAAGGTGTCTCCTTGGAAAAAGATCTTGAGGTTTGGTCGGAAAGGGAAATTGAGTCCTCGTTTCATTAGACCGTATGAAGTTTTGGAAAGAGTTGGGCCAGTTGCTTATCGGCTTGCTTTGCCACCTGAGTTAGAAAGGATTCATAATGTATTTCATGTTTCTATGTTGAGGAGATACAGGTCGGATCCATCTCATGTGATGCCAATTGAATCTATTGAAGTGAGTCCAGATTTGACATTCGAAGAAGAACCAATTGCTATCTTGGCACGGGATGTGAAAGAGTTGAGAAATAAGAAAGTGCCTTTGGTAAAGATTTTGTAGAAAAATCATGGGAGAGAAGAAGAAACTTGGGAGAGTGAACAAACCATGCTAGATCAATATCCTCAACTATTCCAGACTTGATATCAGGTAATTTCGAGGACGAAATTTCTTTTTAGAGGGGGAGAATTGTAATATCCCAATGTATGCCCTAGAAGTTTTGAATATTATTGTTGTTTAATTTGAATTAAATGTACATATGTTTTAGCAAAGGAAATGATTGTGTTAATGGAATGTATATGTTGTATATATGTTAATATATATAACATATATGTTGGTCAAGTGTAAAGTCAAGGGAAGAAGATATTTTTTATTTGGGATGAGTGAAATTACTTAAAAGGGCAAGAGTTTTAAAGGAAGTGTGAACAAATAGAAAAGGGCATTTAAGTAATTATGTTGATGGAATTGCTTGGTGGATATTTAAAGAAGAAAAGAAGTTTGACTTGTTAATTTTTCTTTTCTTCTCCTTTGTGTGCCGACCATTCAAGAGAGGAGAGAGCAAGAGAGGTGTTCTTAATGCTAGAATCAAATTGAAGGAAGAATCAAAGGTTTTGGTTGGAGATTTGTGAAATTTCTTCATCTAAGGTAAGTACTCTCTTGTTTTCCTTTGGTATTTTGAAGATATGTTTGAAGTGCGTTGTGATTTGATAATATTATGATTTGGTATGTTTGAGATGAGTTTCTAAATGTTGAAATTGATTGTGAGTTAATTTAGTGTTGGATTGGTTTTGGTTGAAGATGGTAGGTTAAAAGTGATGTTGTTTTTTTTTTCAGGATTTTGAAGTGAAAGGTGATTAAATGTGTTGATGATGGGTTGTTAAGGTGAATATTGTGGTAAATATGTGTTTAGAACATGGATTACATTCATTTGAATTATGCTATATTGTGTATAATGTAATTGAGTGCAATAAAAGGGAACTTGGAGATGTTAGGATTTCAATTCATGAGAGACACGGCCAAAAGCAAGGAGAGACACGGCCAAGTCCATGGAAATTTGGTCGTGTTGGTGATTTTTGGAGGAGACACGGCCGTGTCCCTTGCCCATGTTGGCTTCTGTTGCTTTTGGTTGAGAGGCTTTTGGTTGAGAGACACGGCCACAAGCTTGGCCGTGTCCCTTGAGTGTGTTGGTTACTGTGTTTGGTTTCCATTTGCTAATGCATATGATATTATATGAACAAGGTGATGTAATATGCATTGTGAAACTTGTGAATGGCAATGTGTTATATGAATAATGTATCTTGAAATGTTATACCAATGATGCTATGTGAATAATATGAATTTAGATACAACATGATATGAGGCCATTGTGATTGGCTATGATAACTCAAATGTGATGTGAAGCCATTGTGTTTGGCTATGATGATTCAATTGAAAGAACATAAGGAATGTTTGCCTAATTGATGATGAGAATTGAAAATGAAACAATAAATGAATTGTGTGTCTAATGTGTTATTCATTTTCAGAGTTTTGTTGTTGGTGGCATGCCTATTGGTAACATTCTCTTGAAGTTAGGTTGGATTTGATCCTTGAAGCCTAATTGAGATGTTACAACCCTTGAAGCTAGGTTGGATTGGTTCTTGAAGCCAAGTTGGGTTGATACTTAGCATGCTTTGTTCCCCTTGAAGCTTGGTTGAACCTAAATCCTTGAAGCCTAGTTGGGTTTATGATAATGATAAATGTGATAACAAAACCAAAGCATTAACTCTGAAAGTTGAATGGCATATTAGTGTGTCTTGGGCCCATGTTTGTCTTTGTTTAATGTGATTCATGTATGGTAAAATGATTAACTAATGAGATATATGGAAAGAATATTGAAATGTGATATGTTTATATATGTGGTTAATGAAATATAAAGGTATGTTGTTAACCTTTCATCTATGATACTGATTTGAGTAATCAAATGTGTGACATTGCATGGCATTATAGTATAGTGTTGGTATATTTTGTACTACTAAGCCGTTGGCTTAGCGCGATATTGTTTAATCGCGCAGGTAACAGAGTTGACCCTTAGAGCTCCTCAAGACCGAGTGAGAGTAGACATTGAAGTGTTATTTTGGGACTTAAAGATCAGAGAAGAGCTGCCAATCATGTATATATATTCTATGTTTTGTAAACTTTTATTTATAATATACTTGTAATAACTTCCACTGTGAATTAATAAATATTTTTATATGGTGTCTTTTGGATTTCTTTTAAATGTTTGAGATTGGTTTCACTTATTTACAAAGATATTTGTTGTGTTTCTTTTTAAACTGTGGCATTTTCTATATTCAGTATACGTATGTTACGATCATCTAAGCATGCTTGATACATATACGGTATATAGGGGTGTTACAGAAATGACACACTTTACAAATACACAAATCATATTTAAAGTAAAACTAAAAATTTAAGAAATACCAAATAAAGAGAAATGAAAATCATAAGACACAATAGATAAAAATGTTTGTTTATTACGCAACGGAAGTTACATCCAAAACTTACAAATATAAATACATTAAACCTCAATAATTACAAAATATGAAATATATACATGATTGGCAGCTTGACTCTCTGATCTTTAAGCTTTAATCCAACTCTTCACAATCAAAACAACCTCAACTAGGTCTAGAGGAATTCTCCGTCTCAACTCTATCACCTCTATCACCTGCGCGATGAATCATAATCGCGCTGAGCCAACAACTCAGTAGTACAAACCATAATGCTATTATGCTTAATCAATAACAATGATATACAATCAAACAATAAAGATCATACTCAATATACAATATTTCATGAATATTACATTATTTCATCATTCATAACATCAACATGACATAGACACCTATGGGCCCAACAAGTGTTTAATACGATATTCAGAATTCAGAGTTACTGCTTTAGTTCATAATCACAATAATCAAGCCCGTAGGCATCATATATATATGTCTCTATCCATGGATAGTGTAACAGACCCAGTCTTGTAACACCCTGATACCTTATATAAGTACTATACATATACCTGGTATACATACGGTAAGTATATAAAGTATAAGGATGTCACTTTTCGTTACCTTTTTAAAACCTGTAAAAGAATTCCAAACCATAATACATTAATTTAAATAACATTTACCAAATCATTATCTTTATCAAAACTTCATTTATACATATAATTACTTTCTCGTCATAAATACATCAATATAAAAGTTATACATGTATGCATTTCCCTCTAGTTGGTCTCGACAAACTTTCACTCTTCTTGTGGCATAACAAAAGACTTCATATCTTCCATCTATATACCTGCGCGAATAAACACCCGCGCTAAGCCCGAGAGCTTAGTAGTCCAAATATAAAATATAAACATATAGTATAGAAGTATTAACATATAATGATGTATAAATTCAAGGTATAATTAGTTCTTATCATATTTTATTTTCTTTTTAATTGCATCTTTCATAAATCCTAGCTAATTTCATATATGATGTACATATATACATAATAATATCACCAACCCTAATCCATCACCAATACTCAAAATCAATATATTAATACATCCACATTATATATATACCATACCAATCCTTATTGCAATACACACATTACATATCATACTAATCATTATTGCAGTACACACATTACATATCATACCAATCATTAATGCAATACACACATTACATATCATACCAATCATTAATGCAATACACACATTACATATCATACCAATCATTAATGCAATACACACATTACATATCATACCAATCATTAATCACATTTCCAATGAAGACAACCATTATTATCAACCACAATTCATTTACATATCACACTTCATAACATTATCTTATTCACAATTCACCAATCATGATTCATTATTAATACTCACAATCAATATTTCAATACTTGTATTTCACATTAGCAACAAAGACAGACTCGGGCCCAAAACACTAATATGTTATTCAGAGTTCAGAGTTCTACATTGGTCCATAATCACAATGATCAAGCCCGTAGGCAATATATCTCATGTCTCTATCCATGGATAGCGTAACAGACCCAGTCTCTTGGATCATCAACTCGGCTAAACTCGAGGAGATCCTCAACCCGGCTAGACTGTTACTACAATTCACATTTCACATTTTATCAAGTAACAGACCCAGTCTCTTGGATCTCAATTCATCTCAATGCAAAGAGATCCTCAACCCGGCAAGACTGTTACCTTTCATGTATTTCGCATCAATAATTTACATAGTGTAACAGACCCAGTCTCTTGGACCTCAGTTCACTCAAATTGAAGAGATCCTCAACCCGGCAAGACTGTTACATTTTCACATTTCTAGGCATGCCGCCAAATCCAGAACTCTGAAAATTGAATCAACATATTAGACACAAAATCTTTTATTTTTCATTTCATTCTCAATTGAATTATCATAGCCAATAGCAATGGCTTAACATCTCATTTGAATCACTATAGCCGATCACAATGGCTTCATATCTCATTTGAATCATCATAGTCAATCAATTGACTTCACAACATGTCATATCTCAATCCATATGATACATATAACATTATTGATATAACATTTCAAAATATATTATTCATATAATACATTGCCATTCACAATGCATACAACATAACATTTCATCATTTCTCAAAACACACTAACACCATTCATTATTAGAACATTTATCATAACAAATTGCACATACCTTAAGAATGATCCTCATTTCTTTCTACCTTTCCATTTCATATTTCATCCTAATGTGTAAATGTTCAAAGACATATAAGGATATACAATCAAATAGGGTTTATGCTTACCTTGTTAATGATCTTCACATCCTTCACATCATTATCATCACCTTAGTCCAATTATATTAACAATATAGTAAACCACTTAACACATTTGCAAACAAATGTGTTAAGCCTCAAATCATGTAAATAAATACAATCATATGTATTGGTACATACCTCAAGAACTACTCCCATCAATCTATACATTTCCTTTTTCCAAGAATTCTCCACCTTTAGGTTAATGCAACACAATCTCTTCAAAACCTAATCCAAAGATCATTATTCATAGGTTTAGAATCATCTACATACATTTGATTAGGGCATTCTTTGTTTTAAACCAACATTCTTAAAACCAACATTCTTCTCCATCTTTCAAAATCAACATCCACCACTTCCAACAACAAAATCTCTTTAAACTCTTAACTTAAAACCAATTTTAACACTTAAAAACACAACACAAACACATCTCATCATCAAACCAACAAACCCTAATTATCTTCAAAAGAATGAAAGGAATCAAAGAAAAGATCTTACCTTAGATGAAGTAATTACACAAATCTTTAATTCTCCCTTAAATTTTGAGCTTAGCATCTCAAGAACCTCTCTTAGCTCTTTCTTTCTCTTTGTCTATGGAGGAGCCGGCCACACATGAAGAGAAGAGGAAAAGATGAAGAAGCAAAGTCAAATTTTTCTTTTAATCTCCACCAAGAGTTCAATTCAAGCAATTACCAAAACACCCTTTAATCATTTAACTAACCACTTGTCTCTTATATGCCCATACATGTAATTTCACATATCCCACAAAAATATCCTCTTGCATTGACTCTCCCTTTGACCAATTTATATGATATATATATCATCATATAAACAACATATACATTTCTCTCTAAACCCTCTTTTCTTTCCCAAAACACATATACATAAACCTTCTCTTCCCATTTCTTTTCTCTTCACATAACATAGACATTCAATCCAACTTACAACAACAACATACTCCAAACTTCTAAGGCATACATGAGGATATTACAAGTCTCTTGGACCATAAACTCAACAAGTCGAGGAGATCCTCAACCCGGCAAGACTGTTACCAATCATATATCTCATAATCACAATTCTCATAATGTAACAGACCCAGTCTCTTGGACCTCAATTCAACTCAAATTGAAGAGATCCTCAACCCGGCAAGACTGTTACAATTCATATTTCATAGGCATGCCACCCAAATCCAGAACTCTGAAACTGAATAACATATTAAACATACAATTATATCATTATTCTCTTTCTCAATTTGTATCTCAATATCAAATAGGCAATCATGCCTCAACACTTTCATTTGTATAACCATAGCCACTCACAATGGCTTCTCATCACATTTGAATCATCATGTCTCAATTCACAATATAATACATCATTTTTCACATATTCATAATCAATTACATTGAACATAATCATATATGCGTACATATCTCAATTATCTCATTTCACATTATACATATAGTACATTTCACAAGATTCACAATGTGCAAAACATAACATTATTCATATATAACAATAATGTCATATCAAGTGAATGTATGCAACAATGCAAGGTTTGTACTTTCCTCAATAACAATTCACACAACTCTAAACACTTCCTTTCCAAGATTCTTTTACTTCTTAGATCAATGATAACTCACTTTCTTCAAGACCTAATCCAAAAATAATAACATACACTTGCTGAGGGATACACATGAGATAATCAAATTAAGAGTTAACTAGGGCAAACCCTAAACATGACACGCTCAACCACACAGGCGTGTCCCTGACCGTGCTCTAACTCCACAACACAGAAGCTTTTATACGCTCAGAACCACAAGCGTGTAATACATTCTGCCTCTCTGAAAAATATCAACACGTCCAACAATGTGAGCTTGCTCATGGCCGTGTAAACTCTCCAATCTCACAGTAGCTATGACACGCTCAATAACACGGGCGTGTTACTGGTCGTGTCAAACCTACTGCCTCCAACACAATTGACACGCCTAAGAATCTGAACGTTTTCATGGGCGTGTCAGGCCAAAAACTCAAATTCCGGCCAAAACAACAAAACACCCAACCAAACACTTCTTTTCACCAACATCCACTTCAAACAAACTTAACAAAACATACCCAAAAACCATCTTAAACTTACAAAAACACCAAAACAACTCCACATCTATAACAAACACAAATCACAAATATCATCACAAAACCCTAAACACAAATACCAACTTACTCTTTTCTTCAATCCATCCTTAAATTCCATAATCAATCTAATCAAACACTCTTAAACATATCACAATCAAACAACACACTCTTAAATCATCTATCAATTTCACAACACAACTTCAAATAAGCAAAGATATCAAAAGAGGACTTACCAAAGTTATAAAACTTCTTGAATCACCAACTTGATCACTTAGATCTTCCTTTAATTTGAGCTTAGAACATCAAAATCCTTTCTTGCTCACTTGCTTTCCCTTGTCTATGGAGGAGCCGGCCACAACAAAAAGAAAAGAAGAAAGAACAACGAAGAAACAAAGTCAACTCCTCTTTAAATCTCCACCAAGTATCTCAACATGAGCAATTACCTAAACACCCTTATACAATTTGTTTTGATTTCCTTTAAAGCACTTGCCCTCTTTTAGTAATTTCACAAATAACTAAATAAATATCTTCTTCCCTTGACCACTCTTTTGACTTGCATATATGTTATATATATTATCATATAAACAACATATACACTTCTCTCTATACACTCTTTCATTTCCCATAACACATATACATTTAATTCAAATCAAACAACAATTACCTCAATACTTCTAGAGCACATTTTGGGATATTACATGAAATATAATATTCTTATGAATTGTTTATAAAATTTGATTGTGTGACATTGGCATTGCATTGAAGCATAATATTATTGTAGTTTGTACCACTAAGCCGTTGGCTTAGCAAGATTGTGGTTCATCACGCAGGTGACAGGGTGGAACCAGAGAGTTCATCTAGACCGAGTTGAGTCTAGATTTTGAAGTGTTGAAAGTGGGCTTAAAGACTAGAGACGTACTGCCAAACATGTATAGACTTTATATTTTGTAAATATGGATTTTTGATGTATATATATAATTGTAAATACCACTATATTTTCACTGCGTATTGAATGAACGTTTTGTCTATTATACTCTATAATATAATTTAAAGGTTTCTTATGATGTTATTACCGCTGCTTAACAAATAAACATTTTATCTATTTTGTTTTATATTACAAATTAAATGCTTTAACTTTTCTATATTGTTTGTGAAGAAGAAAGATGGGTTTCACTACAAAAAAAGCATAATCAGCAACGCATTCTGCGACAACTCTTATTTCGTCACTGATTAGTGACTTTATCAATGACAACTTTACGACAAAGAATCAAGATAAGCGTCTTTCCAACATTCCGTCGCTGAATGGGTCGCTAAATGTGTCGCTGATTAACGACAAAAAAATGGTCGTAGAATCTGTCGCTGAATAGCTATAAAAGGTCGTTCCTCGCTGAATGTGTCGCTGAATTTTGCGCCAAATTTTGTTTTTATTAGCAAAGAATGTGTTTATTTTTTATTGGAAAGTTTTTTGTCGCTAAATTGCTCGCTGATTTGCGAGAATATAGCGACTAATTAGAGAGAAATTAATTTTATTTTCTATTTTAAAGTAATTGGTCGCTAATTAGTCACTAAATTGCTCGCTGATTTGCGAGAAAAATAGTTAGTCGCAGAATTATCAGTACTTTGTGAGAATATTGCGATGGATTAGCGAGAAATTAATTTTATTTTCTATTTTAAAGTAATTGGTCACTAATTAGTTGCTAAATGGCTCGTTGATTTGCGAGAAAAATAGTTAGTCGCAGAATTATCGGTAATTTGCGAGAATATTGCGACGGATTACCGAGAAATTAATTTTATTTTCTATTTTATAGTAATTGGCCGCTAATTAGTCGCTAAATGGCTCGCTGATTTGTGAGAAAAATAGTTAGACGTAGAATTATCGGTAATTTGCGAGAATATTGCGACGGATTACCGAGAAATTAATTTTATTTTCTCTTTTAAAGTAATTGGTCGCTAATTAGTCGCTAAATGGCTCGCTGATTTGCAAGAATTTTTATTTGTCGCTGTACTGGTCGCTGAATTTTTTTGGCGCCATATTTTAGCGCCCAAAGAAAATTGGCCAATTTGAGAAAATAATGTAGCTATAGGTTAGCGCCCAAAGAAAATAATTTGAGAAAATGGGTCTTTCTATATCGCTTGTCTATATTTCAGGTTGTCTCATTAACCCTAAATTTCTGAAATTCCCCCAGTTTCTCGAACCCTGTTACTCGCTCTTTTTTCTACAACACTCTGTTACTTTTTAAATTTCCACCAATCGAAAAACCGATGGTCGTTTGAAGTTTAATCGCCAATTTCGATCGACTTCCGTTGGTTGTAGCCGGGGATTTTCAACATTTTCGGCCACTCAATTCAATGACATGGCGACCAACTTGCAGATGAGCCCTCAGTTGGAGCAAATCCATGGTGAAATTAAGGACAATTTTTGAGCTCTCTCGTAATCTCTCTTTCTAGCTTCTTCTCCCTTTTCAAATTTCACATCTTTTTTATATGGAGATCTGAGAACAAATTGGCTTGTAGCATCTTATCTATTCATTTTTATTTGCTAGCGTCTTCGTATTTTTCTTTTCTTTTTTTTCTTTATGCACAAATATTTTCATATATGCATTCATCTGCTGCCAAATGTTCATTCTCTTACTTCTATAGCAATTGGTTGCCCACTTCCTTCTCACTCTTACTCTAGCTATGGGTTTTTACTTCGAATGTCTTTAGCTGTGATCATTTGGGCATTTGATCGCTGCTTCAGCTTATTAGTAACAAATGGAGAAAGCCTTTCTCGCTGTGCCGTTGTTCTACTAGATGCTAACTGAATGAAGCTCCAATACTATTACAATATCAAACTTTTTTTCATGGTCCAGCTAGCTAGTGATTGGATCAATTTTCACATCTTATTACAGCTATATTGTTCGGAACTCTTGAACTGTTTTATTATTGGATTTTATATTTCTGTTGGAAGCCAAGTAAATTCTTGTATATAAACTATTTCATATTGATTAAAGAGTTTGATCGAGAAATTAATGACGAGGAGAGCAAAAATCCTCCTGAAGCAATCCATGGTCAATTCTTTCACTCCTTGTTTTTCTCCCTTTGACATGAACATGCTCTTTGAGATGGTATAATTTGTATTTTTTGTTTGCTCTTCTTTGCATATGCAGATAAGAGAGCTAAATTCTTATGTGGCACTGAGAAAAACGTAAGTTTCACCTATTTCTCTTATTCTTAGATTTGGAGGTCTTAGTTTAGGAGTTGGGGAGTTCGGAATGTGTGGAATTCGGTTGTATTTATGATGATGCTTGTGACAGTGTGATTCATTTGGAGAGCAAGTTGGCAAGTATCATCTTCGGTCAGAATTTGGTCCCTCGTGTAGAGGACAAGCTAATTTAGTTACAACAGTGCACTGTACTTCTTATCTGTAGTATTCAGTCCATAAAATTAAACTTAAAAAAAAAAGAACTTCAAACGCTTCTTTTGAACTCCTTAGTCCTAACGTTTTACTGTGGAACTGCAGTTATATGAATACCCTTGGTAACAAGAGAATTGAACTCTTTGACATGGGAGCAGGGGGCAGTGAACCTACAGCTGAAGAAAATGTTCGAATGGCATCAGGTGATATTTTATTTTTCTTCATAATACAATTGGTGTAATTTGTGGAAGATTTTAGGGAAAGGCTTCAAATACATCAAGCTCGTTAACATGTTTTCTGTTGATCATGTATTTATCCCTTTGATTTTATATGCAATTATGCTTGTCCATTAATTGCCCACACATACCAACCTTACAGGTACCCAATTTTTGTTTGCCTCAAATTTATGACTTAGATTGCTGCCCAAGGGTTTAACCAATATCAGATATTATGCCCACTCAAATATCATGTTTTCTTGCACAAGCTTTAGTTTGTTGATTACTGCAACAAAGAAAAAGTAGAAACAAAAAGCTCTATTTTTGCTCCATATAGCTGCAAAATTTTAATTCAACAGCTGACACCCAAAAAGTTAATGATTTGTTGCCCCATAGATAAATGAGAATCAAACACCATGGAGTATAATTCTTATTTTGTGCTCATAAAGGATAGTTTCTATCAGATTCATTTTGTAATTCATTTTCCCACTTTATAGAAATGGCAAATCAAGAACTAATTGATGCTGGTACGAAGACAATGGAAGCTTTCAATTGATTCATTTCCTCTGAACTTCCATTGAAGATACTTAACTTGAATAGCTAGTTTTCCATCTACTTTTATCTCTAGTTGAGGATCAAATCCACCAAGTATGTTATTGTCATTGCAGTTGCAAGTAGTAGTACTGCTACTGTTGTTGCATTCAATTAAAATTTCATGGAATTTTTTCTGTTTCTCATGAAATTTAACTATTGTTGTCAATCTTTTCTTGCCAAAAAATGCTCTTTTCTTGATATCAAGATCGATTCAATAAGAGCAGGCCTGCACTGAGTTCTTCGATTATATGAGAATCATATTTTATCAGATCATAACAAATGTGACAATTAAGCAGAAATATGCTAGTGGGATCTGGTAGTTGAATTCAGAATTCTTATGTTAGAAAATTTTGTAAGCCTTGAATCACTCCTATTATGAATCTCTTTTTGAATCTCACATAATCAGTCACATAGCTTACTACCAAACTGAAGTTATGCCTGAACATAGCTTCATTGTTGATCCTTTAAATTCCATCTTCCTAAGAATGATTCAAAACTAGTATAATCAGGATTGATACATAATATAAGTTAATCATCAACCAACAAAACTTTCTGGCAGCTCTTATGTTCTGCTTTAAACTGATTGCTTAAACAAATATTAGTTTCACTGGTAGTACAAGGTAATGTTGTTTAAACTTCATTCCTCAAGCTAAGCTAAATCCCAGGAACAAGTGGAATGAAAAAGAAAGCTAACATGATTGAAACTTACATTAATTAACTTAGCTAAAAAATCTATATTTTATATGGATTAGAAATGAGAGCCACATACCTAGGGAGCAGCAGTGTTAAGATTCAGATATATGTACAAGAGTGATGAAACTAGAGTGTGTGGCTAAGCAATGGGCAGATTAATTTACAGTAACAACTGTTGTCTGAAATGATTCAGATCGATTATCATCACAGTGATATCATCCAAACTACCTCTACTCACAGCAAGGTTAACAAGCTCTTTACAAGCAGCCGCAAGCCCTGTAGATGTAGATCTCTGCTTATGGATAATGTTTTCTTTGATAGGTGAATAATTCTTGACATTTAGTCGCTTGACCAATGATATTCTTCTTGACTTTGACTGGGGACTTTTGTTTTCACATTCAAAGTCATCTTGCATTTCTTTCCAGCTATCAACTGTCTGCTTATTGCATTTCTTTCCAGCTATCAACCCTGCACCAAATGTCAATTATTGAATTCTAGCTTCTATCTTGAACTGCCTTAACATGGTTGGCTTTAGACAAAGAATGGTAAATTATTAAATTAGCCATTATTATTAGAAAATGTATGTTTTATATATGCAAATTTAATTACCAAGATATAATTTGACAGAGTAAAGAATTGGGACATGAAGTTTTGCTTGGAGAGGTTTTCTTATTTGGTCACACAAGCAAAACCGATAGAAATAAAGTCTTCATTGATAAGCGCTCCGAGTTAGTTTATGTATGACTTTGTTTCTTCTCAAGTTAATTTAATTTTTTTTATCCTATTTTAGATTAAATAGTTAAAAATGTAATTTGATTTGCATATATCTTTGGCAGGAGAAATACCAAGAACTTAAGAATGCCGAGCCTGAGTTGCAGACACTTGAGGCTGAGGAGGATGATATGCCTTCATTAACAGCAGCCCAAATAGAGCTTGAGCGACGTGTGTTTGTGGAGGCTGCTGGTGGCACCGGTAAGCCAACTTGTATTTATGGGCTAGGTTCTTCCTCATCCCATTATTCATGCTATGAACCATCTGGGTCATCATTTTCTGCAACATCTGCTAATCGCAATGACTTTGAGGTATTGGAAACTATGAAAGTATTACAACAAAAGGTAGAAGAGAAAGCCAAGGTTATAGCATCTGTAACACCCCTTCCCGACCTACATGTGTAAGCTGAGTAGAGGCGCCACACTAACCTAATGTTGCTACCAATTTTACTTAGTCAAATTTTAGTTCCAATTTTAATAGAAACTTTGCCATAGTTTTGCCTAAAAATTGAGTCCCAAGTGTCGACAAAACTAGTTTTTTTTTTTTAAAAACATTTTACACAAACCAATGCAAACAAAATCATTCTCAATACACTCCCAATAAATCCCCCTTATAACCTCAACTACAACCTGCAAATAAGATTTACACTTCTAGTACGAAATAAAGTAAAGGTTTATTGTAACACCCCCACACCTGGTACAAGCACACTACAACATCACAATGTAGCATAAGTGCACCAAACATAGGGATGCTACGGTTCTCTTAACATTCAAAACACTTTAAAACTTGATACCATACCCTATTCATTATACATTAAAATATTACATAGCGGAAGTTATAAAATATTTACATATTTACATATTTACATATTAAACATTTCTTTACAAAAATATAAAGAATTATACATGATTGGCAAGTTTGCTCTGATCTTTAAGCTCCCAAAATGAATTCTTCAAGGTCTACTCACACTTGGTCTTGATGAACACTCGGGTTCAACTCTATCAACTCTATTACCTGCGCGATTAAACACTATCGCGCTAAGCCAATGGCTTAGTAAGATAATCATGTAAATGATATGACTTAGTGCAATGCAATGTCATTTCTCAATCCATAATATACATGTAACATCATATATGCAAAACTAACAACGTACTTTCACTTTACATATCACATTTCAATATCTTTTCATATACTTCATTAATATTCACTTAACCATTCATAATCAACACTAAACAAAGACAAGCATGGGCCCAAGACATACTAATATGCCATTCAATTTTCAGAGTTAATGTTTTGGTTTTGTTATCACATTTATCAATATCATATACCCAACTAGGCTTCAAGGACTAAGTCCAACCTAGCTTCAAGGGTGGTAACATCTCAATTAGGCTTCAAGGATTCAATCCAACCTAACTTCAAGAGATTGTTACACTTATTAGGCATGCCACCAACAACAAACTCTGAAAATGGAATAACACATTAGCCACACAATTCATTCTCAATTCTCATTATCATTTAGGCAAACATGCCTCATTTATCTCCATTGAATCACCTTAGCCAATAACAATGGCTTCACATTTCATTTCACAATATAACATTTCATTATTCAAGTATATATTTATCTCATCCATGATCACATTATATCTCACATAGCATCATTCATAAATATCAACATTTCATTCCACATTACTCATGAAACACATTACCATTCACAATGCATAACATAACATTGTTCAATCTCAACAATGCAAGAACAACAAAGAATTAAAACCCTAACCTACACAATTGAGGGACACGGTCAGCCACTTGAAGGACACGGTTAGGGCAATTCAACCTCTTCACAATCTAATCCAAAAGGAGTATTAGCAAAATGACCATATAAATAGTACATTCTGGTTTTAGACTCCATTTTATCCTTAATTTTGAAAAATTGTATAAAATAATCTACTTGACTAAAAATTCTAAATTTTTTATAGAATTTAGTTTTGTATCTTAAAATCATTCCTTTAAAATTTCAGATCAAACTGAACACAAAATCTTGGTCAAATAGTTCACCTAACCAGACTGCCCCAATTGCCCTGCATCCTGGCAGCAGTTCTGAACTTTGTGAATTTCATAAATCAATTTCAATCAACGTGGTTCCAAATTATTTTTCTCAAATACCAGACTCACTAAGAAACAACATATCCAAAATT
Organism: Garcia nutans; assembly: GCA_947685225.1. NCBI lineage: Eukaryota > Viridiplantae > Streptophyta > Magnoliopsida > Malpighiales > Euphorbiaceae > Garcia > Garcia nutans. The sequence goes on from CANTUV010000024.1 coordinate 57,303,263, forward strand.
CAATTGAATATGATTTTTCTACATTTTATTAAAAATCCCGAAATAGAGCTGTCTCAGTTAAGGTACCTGCTGGAACAGGTCTAATAAAAATAATCTTTCTAAACTCATAACCTATCCAAAATCGAATCAACATATTTTTCAGTCATTCTAGACTCATAGAGGCACAACATATCAAAAATTCACTTCAAGAACATTTTTCTATAATTAATTAAAAATCATACAATCACAGCCTTTACTAATTGTAAAACAGAAAAAGAATTCACTAAACACACTCTTACTCTTCCATCACCAACACCAACCTAGCTTCTTATCTTTAATTCCATTTCAACACTTGAGAATAAATCATAAACACATCTCATCATCAAATCATCAAACCCTAATTAACTTCCCATACCACTTCAAAAGTAGGAAAGAAATCAAAGGAAAGATCTTACCTTAGTTAAAACTTCTTGAATCAACACTTGAACACTTAATCTTCCTTCAATTTGAGCTCAACACATCAAGATCCTCTCTTCACCACTTGCTTTCCTTTCTCTATGGAGGAGCCGGCCACACACATGAAGAAGAAGAAGAAATTATGAATAAACCAAAGTCAACTCTTCTTTAAATATCCACCATGTGATTCAATTCAAGCAATTACCAAATTGCCCTTAATCATTTAACTTAACTTTTGTCTCATGTATGCCCATGATAGTAATTACACATATCACATAAAAATATCTCTCTTCCTTTGACTCTTCCTTTGACCCATTTATATGTTATATATATCATCATATACACAATATATACCATTCTCTCTAAACCCTAATTCTTTTCTTATCCCATCATATACATTCAATCCAATTTATAACAATAACAACAACAACAATATGCAAAACTTCTAGGGCATAAATGAGGATATTACAATTATCCCCCTCTAAAAAGAAAATTTCGTCCTCGAAATTACCTGATATTAAAGCTGAAACAATTGCGGATATTGCTCTTGCATGAATTGTTCACTTTCCCAAGTTGCTTCTTCTTTCCCATGATTCTTCCACAAAATCTTCACAAGTGGCACTCTCTTGTTTCTCAATTCTTTCACATCACGTGCCAAAATAGCAACTGGTTCCTCTTCAAATGTCAAATCAGGATTTACTTCAATTGACTCAATCGGCAACACATGAGATGGATCCGACCTATACCTCCTCAACATAGAAACATGAAATACGTTATGAATACGATCCAACTCAAGTGGCAAAGCAAGTCGATACGCCACTGGCCCAACTCTTTCTAACACTTCATACGGCCCAATGAAACGAGGACTCAATTTTCCTTTCCGACCGAACCTCAAAATCTTCTTCCAAGGAGATACTTTCAAAAACACCTTATCTCCAACATCAAACTCTATGTCTCTCCTCTTCAAATCTGCATAAGACTTCTGTCGGTCTGAAGCTGCTTTCAATCTGCCTCGAATTAGCTTTACTTTTTCTTCAGTTTCTTGAATCAAATCAGGCCCAATTAACTTACCTTCCCCAATTTCACTCCAACAAAGAGGTGTCTTACATCGTCTGCCATACAATGCTTCAAATGGTGCCATACCAATGCTGGATTGGTGACTGTTGTTGTATGCAAACTCCACAAGAGGTAAAAATCTATCCCAACTTCCAGTGAAATCAATGACACAGCTTCTCAACATGTCTTCAAGAATCTGTATCACCCTCTCTGACTGTCCATCCGTCTGTGGATGAAAAGCAGTGCTAAAGTGCAGTCGAGAACCTAAAGCACTATGCAAACTCTTCCAAAATCTGGAAGTAAACCTGGGATCTCGATCAGACACTAAAGAAGTTGGAACACCATGCAGTCTCACAATCTCATGGATATACAACTCAGCCAATCTCTCCAAAGAGTAATCCATCCGAACCGGAAGGAAATGAGCTGTCTTAGTCAATCTATCCACAATCACCCATATGGCATCATGTTTCCTTTGTGTCAATGGTAACCCAGACACAAAGTCCATTGTCACTCTTTCCCACTTCCATTCTGGTACTGACAACGGTTGAAGCAACCCGGTTGGAACTTGATGCTCTGCTTTAACCTTCTGACAAGTGAGACATTTCGACACAAAATCTGCAATGTCTCTCTTCAAACCAATCCACCAATAATGCTCTCTCAAATCATGATACATCTTCGTATTACCCGGATGCATAGCAAATATTGACTGATGAGCTTCTTCCAAAATAATCTTCTTCAAATCAGCATCATCGGGTACACATAATCTGTTTTTAAACCATAGGCTCCCATCACTCTTCACAACAAAATCTCTACTCTTTCCACTCTGACAATCTAAAATAATCTTCTGAATCTTCATATCAGTCAACTGAGCTTCTCTGATCTGATTCAACAAAACTGGTCTCACTTGCAATTGTGCCAACAATGCACCATCATCACAAGGTACAAAGCTAGCATGCAATGCTCTCAATTCAACAAGCAACGAGAGCGAGTAAACTGTTAAACCAGCTAAAGACTTCCGACTCAAGGAATCAGCAACTACATTTGCTTTACCTGGATGATAATCAATCAAACAGTCGTAGTCTTTAATCAATTCTAACCATCTCCTCTGACGAAGATTGAGTTCTTTCTGGACACCCAAATACTTTAAACTCTTATGATCAGTGTAAATGAAACATTTCTCCCCAAACAGATAGTGGCGCCAAATCTTCAATGCAAACACAATGGCAGCCAATTCCAAATCATGGGTCGGATAGTTAAGCTCATGTGGTTTCAACTGTCGAGATGCATAAGCTATAACTTTCCCTTCCTGCATCAATACACACCCCAAACCTCTATGTGAAGCATCACTGTAAATCACATATGGTTTGCCTTCAACAGGTAAAGTAAGAACAGGCGCTTGAGTCAACAACTCTCTCAACTGCTCAAAACTAGCCTGACACTGATCTGTCCACAAGAACCTCACTCCCTTACGAAGCAATCTGGTGAGTGGAGTAGCTATCAAAGAAAACCCTTTTACAAACCGCCGGTAATAGCCTGCCAAACCCAGAAAACTTCTAATCTCTGTCACAGACTTGGGTGGACTCCAATTTAAAATGGCTTCAACTTTACTCGGATCAACTCTAATGCCTTCAGCTGAAACAATATGTAAAGTAAGAAAAGCGACTTGATCCAACCAGAACTCACACTTCGACAATTTGGCAAACAACTGCTTCTCTCTCAAAATCTGCAATACAATCCGCAGATGCTTGTCATGTTCCTCTTCATTTCGCGAATACACTAGTATATCATCAATGAAGACCACTACAAACTGATCCAAATAGGGCCTAAACACCCTATTCATCAAATCCATAAAAGCTGCAGGTGCATTCGTTAGACCAAAAGGCATAACTAGAAATTCATAATGCCCATACCTGGTCCGAAAGGCGGTCTTCGGAACATCCTCAGCTCTGACTCTCAGCTGATGGTACCCAGATCTCAAATCAATTTTAGAAAATACAGCTGCACCTTTCAATTGATCAAAGAGATCATCGATTCTAGGCAAAGGATATTTATTTTTAATAGTCACCTTGTTCAATTGCCTATAATCGATACACAACCTCATAGTACCATCTTTCTTCTTCACCAATAGCACAGAAGCTCCCCAAGGAGAAACACTGGGGTGAATAAATCCTTTGTCCAACAACTCCTGTAATTGCACTTTCAACTCCCTCAATTCTGCTGGTGCCATTCTGTAAGGAGTAATAGAGATAGGAGTGGTACCAGGCAACAATTCAATACCGAACTCCACCTCTCTCTCAGGAGGCAATCCTGGCAACTCCTCTGGGAAAACATCAGAGAACTCTGTAACTGTGGCAATACTATCAATGGGAGAACCCTTCACTCTAGTATCCATCACATGAGCAAGGTAGGCGTCACACCCCTTTCTAATCAATCTCCTGGCTGCAACAGCTGAAACAAACAGAGATGCTAACTGTTCCTGCTCATTAGATACTATCACATCTTTACCATCACCGGTTCTCAAAAAAACAATTTTCTTTTTACAGTCTACCACCGCTCCATGTCTAGATAGCCAGTCCATGCCTAGGATCACATCGTATTCCTTAAATGGCATCTCAATCAAGCCTCCAAGAAACTCCTCACCTTGCACCCTCACTGCACTATCTCGGTGCACCTTACTCACAACCACACTATGCCCTAAAGGATTTGTCACCAATACATCAAATCCTATTGACTCAGCATGCAAATCAGACACAGGCAAAATAGATGCACTAATATAAGAATGTGTGGAACCCGGATCAATTAAAGCAAGTACTGATATATCAAATAAAGAAAAAGTACCAGCTATGACTGCCGAAGCATCTGGTTGCCTCTGCATAACATACATCCTCTGGGAAGAACCAACCTCCTCTGGCCTACTCTCCCTGGATATAGCACCTCCTCTAGCACTGAACCCGGATCTGCCACCTCTACCAAAACCCCTGCCTCCTCGACCTCCCCTCACACTAAGTCGAGAAGCTGCAGTATCAGCTGACATCTGCTCTTGCCTCTCAGGGCAATCTCTAACAAAATGATCGGGAGACCCACATCTGAAGCATACTCCTGCCACACCAGTCTTCCAACAAGGACCACCATGTGGCCTACCACAATGAATGCATACTGGTAGAGTGGATCTCTGAGTCACTGGGGTCGGAGCACTCGCCACTGAAGCTGTAGGTCTAAATCTCTGCCTCTGAAACTGTGCCGACCTACCCGCTGGCCTCTGACTCCTGCTAACTCGAGGAATAAAACTTCCCCTACCTCTCTTAGCAGATGAAGACCCTGCCTCAAACTGGGGCCTTCTTACTCTGGTCTCTTCTTCTGAAGCAGCCGCTGCAATACCCTGGGCTCGCTCTACACTTCGAGCTGCTGCCACAAGCTGGGAAAAATCATGATATCTGAATCCAGCTACCAGACACATGATAGAGGGCCTCAATCCCTCCTCAAATCTCCGACATCGATCTATCTCATCTGAAATAATACCCCCAGCATACTCACTCAACCGAATAAATTCAATCTCATACTCCGTTACGGTCCGGTGATCTTGCCTCAAATCTAAAAACTCTCTTTTCTTCCCATCTTTATACTCCCTTGGAGTGTACTTCAATTCAAATTCTCTCAGAAAATTTGCATAGGATAAGGTAGGTGGATCATCCATAGAATGGGGCACTGTCTTCCACCAACTATATGCATCCTTCTGCAACAAGGATCTTGCATAATCAAACCTTTCCTCTGAAGTAGCTTGCAATTGAACAAAGATTCTCTGAACTTTGTCTAACCATTGCTCAGCTACTGCTGGATCAGTAGTACCTATAAAATCTTCGGCTCCATACTTCCTTAGTTTGTCATAATGCCTTGCTGACACCAAAGGCTGTGGGGGTGGTGGCGGTGGTTGCACTGGTGCTTGCCTCAAAGCATCTACCACATGCCTAAGCCAGACTGGTGGAACCTCCTCACCAGCTGGTCTCCCTGATACCGAAGCAGGTACCTCCTCAGCACTATCAACCCTAGCTCCCTCATCAGGAGCAACACTCTCTGCACTACCCTCAGCTGACTGACGCAGAAGAGGATCCATCACAACCTATGTCTGCAAACACAGCAGAATACAACTTATTAAAGATCAGAGGTTGCCAATCCCAAACATGTATATTATTCAAGAACCACTTTTAAAGTTCAAAATAGTCTTTTTATTACATTTTACCTAGGTTGAGAATCTCAAACCTAGGCTCTGATACCAAAACAATTGTAACACCCCTTCCCGACCTACATGTGTAAGCTGAGTAGAGGCGCCACACTAACCTAATGTTGCTACCAATTTTACTTAGTCAAATTTTAGTTCCAATTTTAATAGAAATTTTGCCATAGTTTTGCCTAAAAATTGAGTCCCAAGTGTCGACAAAACTAGTTTTTTTTTTTAAAAAACATTTTACACAAACCAATGCAAACAAAATCATTCTCAATACACTCCCAATAAATCCCCCTTATAACCTCAACTACAACCTGCAAATAAGATTTACACTTCTAGTACAAAATAAAGTAAAGGTTTATTGTAACACCCCCACACCTGGTACAAGCACACTACAACATCACAATGTAGCATAAGTGCACCAAACATAGGGATGCTACGGTTCTCTTAACATTCAAAACACTTTAAAACTTGATACCATACCCTATTCATTATACATTAAAATATTACACAGCGGAAGTTATAAAATATTTACATATTTACATATTTACATATTAAACATTTCTTTACAAAAATATAAAGAATTATACATGATTGGCAAGTTTGCTCTGATCTTTAAGCTCCCAAAATGAATTCTTCAAGGTCTACTCACACTTGGTCTTGATGAACACTCGGGTTCAACTCTATCAACTCTATTACCTGCGCGATTAAACACTATCGCGCTAAGCCAACGGCTTAGTAAGATAATCATGCAAATGATATGACTTAGTGCAATGCAATGTCATTTCTCAATCCATAATATACATGTAACATCATATATGCAAAACTAACAACATACTTTCACTTTACATATCACATTTCAATATCTTTTCATATACTTCATTAATATTCACTTAACCATTCATAATCAACACTAAACAAAGACAAGCATGGGCCCAAGACATACTAATATGCCATTCAATTTTCAGAGTTAATGTTTTGGTTTTGTTATCACATTTATCAATATCATATACCCAACTAGGCTTCAAGGACTAAGTCCAACCTAGCTTCAAGGGTGGTAACATCTCAATTAGGCTTCAAGGATTCAATCCAACCTAACTTCAAGAGATTGTTACACTTATTAGGCATGCCACCAACAACAAACTCTGAAAATGGAATAACACATTAGCCACACAATTCATTCTCAATTCTCATTATCATTTATGCAAACATGCCTCATTTATCTCCATTGAATCACCTTAGCCAATAACAATGGCTTCACATTTCATTTCACAATATAACATTTCATTATTCAAGTATATATTTATCTCATCCATGATCACATTATATCTCACATAGCATCATTCATAAATATCAACATTTCATTCCACATTACTCATGAAACACATTACCATTCACAATGCATAACATAACATTGTTCAATCTCAACAATGCAAGAACAACAAAGAATTAAAACCCTAACCTACACAATTGAGGGACACGGTCAGCCACTTGAAGGACACGGTTAGGGCAATTCAACCTCTTCACAATCTAATCCAAAAGGAGTATTAGCAAAATGACCATATAAATAGTACATTCTGGTTTTAGACTCCATTTTATCCTTATTTTGAAAAATTGTATAAAATAATCTACTTGACTAAAAATTCTAAATTTTTTACAGAATTTATTTTTGTATCTTAAAATCATTCCTTTAAAATTTCAGATCAAACTGAACACAAAATCTTGGTCAAATAGTTCACCTAACCAGACTGCCCCAATTGCCCTGCATCCTGGCAGCAGTTCTGAACTTTGTGAATTTCATAAATCAATTTCAATCAACGTGGTTCCAAATTATTTTTCTCAAATACCAGACTCACTAAGCAACAACATATCCAAAATTCAATTGAATATGAATTTTCTACATTTTATTAAAAATCCCGAAATAGAGCTGTCTCAGTTAAGGTACCTGCTGGAACAGGTCTAATAAAAATAATCTTTCTAAACTCATAACCTATCCAAAATCGAATCAACATATTTTTCAGTCATTCTAGACTCATAGTGGCACAACATATCAAAAATGTACTTCAAGAAACATTTTTCTATAATTAATTAAAAATCATACAAGTCACAGCCTTTACTAATTGTAAAACAGAAAAAGAATTCACTAAACACACTCTTACTCTTCCATCACCAACACCAACCTAGCTTCTTATCTTTAATTCCATTTCAACACTTGAGAATAAATCATAAACACATCTCATCATCAAATCATCAAACCCTAATTAACTTCCCATACCACTTCAAAAGTAGGAAAGAAATCAAAGGAAAGATCTTACCTTAGTTAAAACTTCTTGAATCAACACTTGAACACTTAATCTTCCTTCAATTTGAGCTCAACACATCAAGATCCTCTCTTCACCACTTGCTTTCCTTTCTCTATGGAGAAGCCGGCCACACACATGAAGAAGAAGAAGAAATTATGAATAAACCAAAGTCAACTCTTCTTTAAATATCCACCATGTGATTCAATTCAAGCAATTACCAAATTGCTCTTAATCATTTAACTTAACTTTTGTCTCATGTATGCCCATGATAGTAATTTCACATATCACATAAAAATATCTCTCTTCCTTTGACTCTTCCTTTGACCCATTTATATGTTATATATATCATCATATACACAATATATACCATTCTCTCTAAACCCTAATTCTTTTCTTATCCCATCATATACATTCAATCCAATTTATAACAATAACAACAACAACAATATGCAAAACTTCTAGGGCATAAATGAGGATATTACAGCATCAATGAATGAAGTTATAGCTAATGTGCGCTCGGTGAATGATGTTTTAGATGATATGCGCTTATTCTTATCTGAGCAACGAAGGAAAACAAATGCTCCTCTTGCTCCGGCAAATGACAATGTGGAGGAAGACGATGTTCGTATGTAGGATATACTTGATAGTTGGTGTTCTCTTTGTTTGTGTTTGGAGTGTCAGATTATCAAAGTTGGTGTTTTCTTTTTTTGTGTTTGGAGTGTCGAATTATTAAAGTTTGTGTTCTCTCTGTTTGTGTTTGGAGTGTTGGATTATTAAAGTTGGTGTTCTCTTTCTTTGTGTTTGGAGTGTCGGATTATTAAGACCTTATGTGTTCAATATACTTTCTTAAGGGGTAAACTTTACATTCGAATTGTTTATGTATACTTATTGCCACTAATAACTTAATTATGAATGTTGTGTTATTTGATTATTATTGTAATGAATGACTATTTTATAAACAGGTTTGGTTATTATATTTGAAATTCAAAAGGTTCTTAAAAATGAGTAGACAAAAAAAATTGGAATACTGGAAAAATATAGCTAAACAATTACAAAATTGCGACAAAATCAGCGACCAAAGGTGACAAAAAAAATATTGAATTCTGCGACAAATCAACGACTGAAACAATGAGAAAAATATTGTGACATTCAGCGACACATCAGCGACAAAATTTAGCTAGCAAATCAGCGACTAAATTAACGACCCAAATAGCGATGAATTCAACGACCAAAGCTAAATCAGCGATAACTTTCAGCGGGAATAAATAATTCCCGCCAAAAATGAAAATGTCATTGAATTTGTCTCTGTTTTGTCGCTGATTTGTCACTAATCAACGACACGCACAATTGGTCGCTGATTTGTCATTGATTTTTTAGCGACCAGGACATTACCGTCCGCTTAATTTTTCTAGCTGTTCGTCGCTAATATTGTCGCTATCGTATTTTGGTCGTTGATTACGTCGTTAATGGTGTCGCAGATTGCGTAACAGATTGTTGTTTTTTTTGTAGTGTTTGCTTTAATATATAAACCGTAGCACTCTTGTATCTGGTATACGTATATTACATATGTAGTAGTGTGTAGTATGCGTATATGGGGTATAGGGGTGTTACAAATGTTTTGGTATCAGAGCCTAGGTTTGAGATTCTCAACTTAGGTAAAATGTAAGAAAAACAAATATTTTGATTTTAAAAGTTGGTTTTTAAATAAGATACATGTTTTGGTATTGGCAGTCTCTGATCTTTGATGAGGTAGATTCTGCTGTGTTTGCAGATATAGGCAGTGATGGCATCTCAGTCATGTCAGTCTGTAGAAGGTAGTGCTGAGAGTGTAGCTCCTGAAGAGGGTAGAGATGGAGCTAGGGTTGAGAGATCTAGAGAGGCACCTGCTCTTGTACCAGAGAGATCAGCTGCTGATGAGGTTCTGCCAGTTTGGCTAAGACATGTGGTAGAATTGTTAAGGCAAGCTCCAGTGCAGCAGCCACCGCCACCACAGCCACAAGTGTCGGTGAGACATTATGATAAATTGAGGAAGTATGGGGCTGAGGATTTCTTTTGCACTACAGATCCTGCAGTAGCAGAGCAGTGGTTGGATAGAGTGCAGAGGGTATTTATCCAGTTGCAAGCCGCTCCTGAAGAGAAGTTTGATTATGCTAGATCCCTTCTGTAGAAAGATGCTTATGATTGGTGGAAGACAGTTCCTCATGCTATAGATGATCCACCTACGTTGTCTTATGGTGATTTTCTACTAGAGTTTGAGCAGAAATATACTCCGAGGGTGTATAAGGATGTCAAGAAGATGGAATTTCTGAATCTGAGACAGGAGAACCGGACTGTGACAGAATATGAGATTGAGTATATCCGGTCGAGCCACTATGCCGGTGGGATTATTTCTGATGAGATTGACCGGTGTAGGAGATTTGAGGAGGGATTGAGGCCCTCTATTATGTGCATTGTTGCTGGTTCTTGGTACCAGGATTTTTCTCAGTTGGTTGCAACAGCTAGAAGTGTTGAGAGAGCACAGGGTATTGCAGCAGCTGCTACTAAAGAGGAGACCAGAGTTAGGAGATCCCAGTTTGAGGCAGGGTCTTCATCTATGAAGAGAGGCCGAGGAAGTTTTGTTCTGAGAGTTAGTATGAGCCAGAGGCAGTCATGTAGGTCAGTTCAGTATCAGAGGCAGAGACCGAGACCTACAGTTTCTGTAGCTAGTGCTCCGACTCTAGTGGTTCAGAGATCTACTCCACCTATATGTGTTCATTGTGGTAGGACACATGGGGGTGTTTGTTGAAAGATAGGTGGATCAGGAGTTTGTTTTAGATGTGGGTCACCAGCTCATTTTATTAAAGATTGCCCTGAGCTATAGGAGGATAGATAGACTGATACTACATCTTCTCGACCTAGTGTTAGCAGAGGTGGTCGAGGGGGCAGAGGTTTCAGTAAAGGTGGTCGACCTGGGATCAGTCAGAGAGGAGGCTCTACATCCAGAGGCATTAGGCCAGAGGAGGCTGAGTCTTCTCAACGAGTTTATGTGATGCAGAGGCAGCCGGATGCTTCAGCAGTTATTGCGGGTACATTTTCTTTATTAGGCATTTCAGTTCTTGCTTTGATTGATCCAGGATCTACTCATTCATATATAAGTGCATCTATCTTGCTTGTGTCTGAATTTCATTCAGAATCCTTAGGATTTGATGTGTTGGTGACAAATCCTTTAGGACATAGTGTTGTGGTGAGTAAGGTGCATCGTGATAGTTCAGTTGTGGTACAAGGAGAGGAGTTTTTGGGTGATTTGATTGAAATGCCTTTTAAGGAGTATGATTTGATCTTAGGCATGGATTGGTTGTCTAAGAATGGAGATGTAGTTAACTGTCAAAAGAAGTGTGTTACCTTGAGAACCAGTGATGGTAGAAATGTGATGGTGTCTAGTGAGCATAGACAACTTGCATCCTTGTTTGTGTCAGTAGTTGCAGCTAGAAAGTTGATTAGAAAAGGGTGTGATGCTTATCTTGCTCATGTTTTAGATACCAGAATAGTGGGTTCTCAGCTTGATAGTATACCCATAGTTGTTGAATTTCCAGATGTTTTTCCTAAGGAGTTGCCAGGGTTACCCCCTGAGAGAGAGGTTGAGTTTGGTATCGATTTGTTGCTTGGTACCACTCCCATCTCTATTACTCCCTATCGAATGGTACCTATTGAGTTGAGAGAGATGAAGGTGCAGTTGCAGGAGTTGTTGGATAAAGGGTTTGTTCGCCCTAGTGTTTCTCCGTGGGGAGCTCCTGCTTTGTTTGTAAAGAAGAAGGATGGTACTTTGAGGTTGCGCATCGATTATAGGCAATTGAATAAGGTGACTATCAAGAATAAGTATCCTTTGCCTCGGATAGATGATCTCTTTGATCAATTAAAGGGAGCAGCAGTGTTTTCCAAGATTGATTTGAGATCAGGGTACCATCAGTTGAGAGTCAGAGCTGAAGATGTTCCTAAGACAGCTTCCGCACAAGATATGGGCATTATGAGTTTTTAGTGATGCCTTTTGGATTAACGAATGCACCTGCAGCTTTTATGGACTTGATGAATAGAGTGTTTAGACCCTATCTGGATCAGTTTGTGGTGGTCTTCATTGATGATATTTTGGTGTATTCACGTAATGAAGAGGATCATGACAAGCATCTGCGAATTGTGTTGCAGACTTTGAGAGAGAAGCAATTGTATGCTAAGCTGTCAAAGTGTGAGTTTTAGTTGGATCAAGTAACTTTCTCTCGGTCATATAGTTTCAGCAGATGGTATAAGAATTGATACGAGTAAAGTTGAGGCCATTTTGAATTGGAGTCCACCAAAGTCAGTGACTGAAGTTAGAAGTTTTCTGGGTTTGGTAGGCTATTATCGATGCTTTGTGAAAGGTTTTTCTTTGATAGCTACTCCACTCACCAGATTACTTTGAAAGGGAGTTAGATTTGTGTGGACAGATCAGTGTCAAGCTAGTTTTGAGCAGTTGAAGGAGATGTTGACTCAAGCTCCTGTTCTTACTTTGCCTGTGGAAGATAAACCATATGTGATTTACAGTGATGCTTCACATAATGGTTTAGGATGTGTTTTGATGCAAGAGGGTAAAGTTATAGCTTATGCTTCTCGGCAATTGAAGCCGCATGAGCTTAATTACCCGACGCATGATTTGGAGTTAGCAGCTATAGTTTTTGCTTTGAAGATTTGGCGACACTATTTGTATGGAGAGAAGTGTTTTATTTATACAGATCATAAGAGTTTGAAATATTTGGGTGTTTAGAGGGAGTTGAATCTTCAGCAAAGATGGTGGTTGGAATTGATTAAAGACTACGACTATTTGATTGATTATCATCCTAGTAAGGCGAATGTTGTTGCTGATGCCTTAAGTCGGAAGTCTTTGGTAGGTTTGACTGCTTATTCGCTCTCATTGTTCGTTGAGTTGAGAGCGTTGTATGCTAGTTTTGAATCATATGATGATGGTGCATTGTTGGCTCAGTTGCAGTTGAGACCAATGTTGTTGGATCAGATTAAAGAGGCTCAATTGGTCGATGAGAAAATTTAGAAGATTGTGTCAGATTGCCAAAATGGGGAGAGTCGAGATTTTTATGTGAGAAGCAATGGTAGCCTTTGGTTTAAGGATAGATTGTGTGTTCCTGATGATGCAAGATTGAGAAAGATTATTTTAGAGGAATCACATCAATCAGTTTTTGCTATGCACCCTGGGAGTACTAAGATGTATCAGGATTTGAAGCAACATTATAGGTGGTCAGGTATGAAGAGGGACATTGCGGAATATGTATCCAAATGTCTCACTTGTCAGAGGGTAAAAGCTAAGCATCAAGTTCCAACTGGGTTGCTTCAACCTTTATCAGTGCCTGAATGGAAATGGGAGCGAGTGACAATGGATTTTGTGTCTGGTTTGCCATTGACTCAGAAGAAGCATGATGCTATCTGGGTGATTATTGATTGGTTGACAAAGACAGCTCATTTTCTTCCAGTTAGGATGGATTATTCTCTTGAGAAGTTAGCTGAGCTGTATATCAGTGAAATAGTGAAGTTGCATGGAGTTCCAATTTCTTTAGTGTCTGATCGAGATTCTCGGTTTACTTTGAGATTTTGGAAGAGTTTACATAGTGCTTTAGGTTCTTGATTGCACTTTAGCACTACTTTTCATCCGCAGACAGATGGGCAATCAAAGAGAGTAATACAGATTATAGAGGATATGTTGAGAAGCTGTGTCATTGATTTTTCTGGAAGTTGGGACAGATTTTTGCCACTTGTGGAATTTGCTTACAACAACAGTCATCAATCCAGTATTGGAATGGCACCATTTGAGGCATTGTATGTTAGAAGATGTAGGATGCCTCTATGTTAGAATGAAGTTGGAGAAGGCAAATTGGTTGGCCCTGATTTGATTAAAGAAACGGAAGAGAAAGTGAAAATAATTCGGGATCGGTTGAAAGCAGCTTCAGATCGACAGAAATCTTATTCAGATTTGAAGAGGAGAGACATAGTTTAATATGGGAGATAAAGTATTTTTGAAAGTGTCTCCTTGGAAGAAGATTTTAAGATTTGGTCGAAAAGGGAAGTTAAGTCCTCATTTTATTGGACCATATGAAGTATTGGAGAGAGTTGGATCAGTTGCTTATCGACTTGCTTTGCCACCTGAATTGGATAGAATCCATAATGTTTTCCATGTTTCTATGCTGAGGAGGTACAGATCAGACCCATCTCACGTTTTGCCAGTGGAGTCTATTGAGGTAAGTCCAGATCTGACTTTTGAAGAAGAACCAATTGCTATTTTGGCACATGAAGTGAAAGAGTTGAGAAATAAGAAAGTGCCACTTGTGAAGGTTCTTTGGAAAAATCATGCAAAGGAAGAGGCAACTTGGGAAAGTGAGCAAGCGATGCATGATCAATATCCTCAACTGTTTCAGATTTGATATCAGGTAATTTCGAGGACGAAATTTCTTTTTAGAGGGGGAGAATTGTAATATCCCAAAGTACACCCTAAAAGTTTTGGAATATTTATTGTTGTATTTGGATTAATTGTATATGTGTTTAATTGGAAAGGGAAGAGGGTATATGTTGTATATATGGTAATATATACAACATATACAAGTCAAGAATGAAAGTCAAAAGAAGATAAAATAATTATTTTAAATTTAATTAAGTAATTAAAAGGAAATTTAAAATAAGTGGAAGAGAGAAAATTGATTATTTTATTATTAAAATACTTGGTGGAGGTTTTAAAGAGAAGAGTGTTTGACTTGGCATCTTCATTTTCTTCTTCTTTTCTTTCCTTTTCCTTGTTGGCCGGTTCACCAAAGGCAATAGAGAGAAAGAGTGGTTTTGATTTCCAAGCTCAAAATTGAAGGAAGTTTCAAGTGATTAAGTTGGAAATTTAAGAAGTTTCATCAACTTTGGTAAGTTTCCTCTTGATTTCCTTGTTTTATTTTGAGTTGTAATTGAGTTTGATTGTTGATATTTGATAGTATGATTATGTTTGATTGTGGTGTGTTTGAAAGTGTTGAAATTGAATTAAAGATAAGAAGTTAGGTTGGTGTTGGTGTTGGAAGTGTATGAGTTGTGTTTGTGTTAGGGTTGTGAATTGGTGATTGTTGTAGATGTTGAGTTTGATTAATTATTCTTGTAGATCTTCATGATATTTGTGTTTAATGAAGTTAGAAGCATATAATCCATGAGATAATGCAATTGGTTATGTACACTTGAATGATGAATTGATTTAATGTGAATTGAGATATAATGAGATGTGAAGCCATTGTGGTTGGCTATAATGATTCAAATGAAATAAGTGGGGCATGTTGCCTAGATGATGATGAGAAAATGAGAATGGAATTGATAATGAAATAATAAATGAATTGTGTGGCTAATGTGTTATTCCATTTTCAGAGTTTTGTTGTTGGTGGCATGCCTAATAGTAACAATCTCTTGAAGTTAGGTTGGGCTTGATCCTTGAAGCCAAGCTGGGTTAAAGTCTAGCATGCTTAACTCCCATTGAAGCTTGGTTGGGTCTAGTCCTTGAAGCCTAATTGAGATGTTACAACCCTTGAAGCTAGGTTGGGTTTGGTTCTTGAAGCCAAGTTGGGTTGATACTTAGCATGCTTTGTTCCCCTTGAAGCTTGGTTGAGTCTAATCCTTGAAGCCTAGTTGGGATAATGATAATGATAAATGTGATAATTGAACCAAAATATTAACTCTGAAAGTTGAATGGCATATTAGTGTCTTTTGGGCCCATGCTTGTCTTTGCTTTAATATGAACTATGGAGTGAGATATAATGTTATGAGATGATTATAATACATAAGTAAATTACTGAAAGTGAATGTGACTTGAGAAGCTATGTTGAGTAATGAGATTATGAAAATACAACATGATGTGTAATATGTTTATGGATGTGGACATTGTGAGTATTACTTCATGAATGTTTTGATAAGTTATTAAATGATGTAAGGTTTTGAAATATAATATTCTTATGAATTGTTTATAAAATTTGATTGTGTGACATTGGCATTGCATTGAAGCATAATATTATTGTAGTTTGTACCACTAAGCCGTTGGCTTAGCAAGATTGTGGTTCATTGTGCAGATGACAGGGTGGAACCAGAGAGTTCATCTAGACCGAGTTGAGTCTAGATTTTGAAGTGTTGAAAGTGGGCTTAAAGACCAGAGACGTACTACCAAACATGTATAGACTTTATATTTTGTAAATATGGATTTTTGATGTATATATATAATTGTAAATACCACTATATTTCCGCTGCGTATTGAATGAACATTTTGTCTATTATACTCTATAATATAATTTGAAGGTTTCTTATTATGTTATTACCGCTGCTTAACAAATAAACATTTTATCTATTTTGTTTTATATTACAAATTAAATGCTTTAACTTTTCTATATTGTTTGTGAAGAAGAAAGATGGGTTTGGTTTAATATATAAACCGTAACACTCTTGTATCCGGTATACGTATATTACAGATGTAGTAGTGTGTAGTGTGCGTATATGGGTATAGGGGTGTTACAAGAAGTGTTGAAAGAGCACAGGGTATTGCAATAGCTGCTACTGAGGAGGAGACTAGAGTTAGGAGATCCCAATTTGAAGCAGGGTCTTCATTTATTAAAAGAGGCAGAGGAAGTTTTCTTTCGAGAGTCAGTAGGAGCTAGAGACAGTCGGGTAGGTTAGTTTAGTATCAGAGGCAGAGACCGAGACCTACGTACAATCCGGGGTGGAGAAATCATCCTAATTTCTCATGGAATAGTCAGAATAATCCATGACCTTCTCCTAGATTCCAGCAGCCCCAACATCAACAAGCTGCCCCTCCAAGAAAGAGTAATTTGGAGGACATGATGGAGAAATTTATAACAGCTTCTAAAACCAGGTTCCAATCAACTGAAACCTCCTCAAGAAATCAGCAAGCCTCTATTCATAATTTGGAGAATCAGGTGGGGCAACTTGCCAAGTTGCTCAGTGTTGCGCTTAAATTAACACTATCACAAAGTGACAAATCGCAAGTATACGAGGCTATTGCAGTGACGGTGATCGCCCCAAGGTTGTCTCACAAGGAAGGAACTGTGTGTAATAGTTCGATTAACATGAAATAATAAACTTGAGTGTGTGATTGGATTGGTGAATTGTAATTAACCTTAGAATTGGAAATGAGTGATTTTGTGCAAGATAAATTCAATTATGGAAATGATGCCTAGGGTTTTAGGTCCATTTAATCAAATGTTTAATTATCAAATTATCCATTAATATAACCTTGTGCCTTAATTTGTTTCTTAAGATTAATTAGTCAATTATCAATTCACTAGTTTTCACATTTATGAATTAATAACAACCAATTGTTTTACATTAGCAAATTAATAAACCCTAGAACTTATATTTCTAATTCATTCTTAGGGTAGTCAATTGCATAGTTTCGATATTAAACTTCTCCTCTCGGTCCGTCATTCAATATTAAGTAATCAATAGGTGGCCAATCTATCAATTTACCTTTAATTTCAATGCAATCAACCAATAACAAGGTATATCAATGGAATCATCAAATGAAATCATTTAATCAAATATACTACAACCCAAGGCATGAGTAAATTAGCTCATCATATTCTTTAAACAAATGCTCATTTCAATATAAACCAAATCAAAGTCATTCATTGCAATATTAATGTTCTCAATACAACAACAACAAATAAGAAATGGATTACAAGAAAGAGTTGGAAAAATCCCTTTTTGAAGATGCTAAAAATTGGACTCCTTGTCTCCTTCGTAGCTCCCTCTTTGATGTGTGATGATGAACTTCCAAGCTCTCTTGAACAAATGGCTCTCTTCTTGAAGGATGAATGATAGCTTTCTCAAGTTCTCAACTCTCCAATCAAAGCCTCTTAAAACCCTAATTCTCGAGAACTAGCTACTCACTTTGAATCCAACGATTTTCTTTGCTCTTGGTGTGTGAAAGGAAACGGTGAATGAAGATGAGAATGGTGTCTTGCTCTCTCAAGCAAGAACCAAGGAAGAAGATGATTATGGTGTAGAGAATGTCCACTCAATATATTCAATCTATTTTCTATTCCCTCCATGCTCTTCCACTTTGAATTTTTAAGACAACCATCACTCCTTGTCTCTCACTTTCCAATTTCTTTATATATTTCTTCCATAAATCCTTCCCTCTTTTCACTCCTTTTTGTTCTTTTTGTCACCCACTAAAACACAACAACTTACACCTCGTGTAAGCCAGCTAAGGGATCCAGGGTGACAAGGCCAAGCCATGTGGAGCTTGGCCGTGTCTCATGTTTTTCTTTCTTGGGACACGGCCAAGCTTCTGGTCGTGTCCCTTGCTGCCTTTTGTTCCCTTTGTGAGACACGGCCAGTGGCTTCGCCGTGTCTCATGGCCGTGTTTGCTTCTAGACATGCTTGCTTGAGGGACACAGCCAAGGTTGGTTAATCCTGGCCATGTCCCTTGCTTGTCTTTGATTTCTTCTCTTTTTGATGAGAGACACGGCCAAGCCATGACAAGCTTGGCCGTGTCACAAGTTTTTCTCCAACAAGTCCACCAAATTTTGATTAAATAGCTCCATCAAATGTTCTTCAACCTAAATCAACAACTTCAAACAAACTTAAGTACAAATTAACATGAAAATTAACTTAAAATCAACTAAAACATCATAGAAAATATATACCAAATTGATCTAAACACTCAGTGAGAGACCACAAGGAAGTTTGCCTAGCAACACTAAGGCAAATCCAAAAGAGCAGCTTAAGGCAATTACACTAAGAAGTGGAAAAGAGATCAAGGGTAATGTGGATGAGAAAAAAGGAGAAGTGGCAGAGAAAAGGGCTAAAGTACAAGAAAATGAAAAAGAAGACGGTCCTCCTGTCACTTCAGAAAAGCAAGCTACACAAAAAAGTGAGAAAGAGAAGTAGCCACAAGATAGCAGCTCCATAATGAAGGAATACTGACCAAGAGTACCAAATCCAGCGAGGTTGAACAAGGACAAGATTGATGCTCAGTTTGATAAGTTTCTTGAACTTTTTAAACAATTGCACGTTAACATTCCATTTGCTGAGGCTTTGTCATAGATGCCTAAATATGCTAAATTTTTGAAAGATATCCTTTCTAATAAAAGGAAACTTGAGGAAGTGTCTTTAGTGCATTTGTCTAAAAAGAGTGCGACAATTTTACAAAGGAGGTTACCTAAGAAGTTAAAAGATCCAGGTAGTTTCACCATTCAATGCTTGATAGGTAACCTTGAGGTTAAAAGTGCATTAGCTGATTTGGGGGCTAGCATAAGTGTTATGCCCTATAAAACATTTAAAGAGTTAGGCATTAGTAACTCTAAACCAACACTAATGACCATCCAACTTGCTGATAAGTCAGTAGTCCACCCTCGTGGCATTATAGAAGATGTGTTGGTAAAAGTTGGGGATTTCATTTTCCCCAATGATTTTGTTGTCATTGATATTGATAAGGATGTGGATGTTTCACTTATTCTTGGTAGGCCATTTTTAAATACAGCCCATGCCCTTATCGATGTTCATGATGGCACTCTAACTTTGAGAGTGGGTGGTGATAAGGTTATTTTTAGGATATATGATGCTATGAAACATTCACTTTCACTTGATGAGGCGGAATCATGCAATGATGTTATTGAGCATGAAACCGTAAATTGTGTTACTAACATTATTTTCAAGGATCCCCTTAAGTTGTGTTTATTGCAGGAAAATATTGAGGATCAAGAAGCAATGGAGCAGCTTGCTTTTCTTGAAGTAAGCAAATCGTTCAAATGCAGGGCATATGAGACTATTGAGATGCCAAAGGAAGAGAAGCCAAAACAATCGGTGATTGATCCACCCAACTTGGAACTAAAGCCCCTTCCAGATCACCTTGAGTATGGATTTCTGGCGGAGAAGAAGAAATTACCAATACCTACTCCTGCACCTACACCTCAAGTTGATGTCTCCGATGATAAGACCAGTGGTGACGATTTCGACGATGCGCCGATTTTTGACTAGCCCACATTTCTATTTTATTTTCATTTCTTTGCTTATTTAATATCCTTTTTATGTTTCTTTATTTTTTATTCCTTTTGGACCATTGTTATTTTCTTTACGAACTATTTCTTTTGTTTGTTTATTTCATTTATTTATGTCTTAACCTTGTTTTTGCATTTTAGATTTATTTTTTTGTTTTGAAGCAAATTTGCCTTCACCATACTCTTGGCACCGTACTCATATTTATCCATTTATGGACATAGAAGGGCAGTTTTTCTCTCTCTTCATTATTTCTTGTTTTGCACACACATTGAGGACAATGTGCGTTTTAAGTGTGGGGGAGAGGTATACTTTCTTGATTGAGTTTTTATTATTTCATTCTTTCCATTTGATTCATTTGTCTCAATTAATTTCTGCAAATTATTTTTTGGATTTAAGTAAGCTAGATTGTTATAATAATTGTGTTTTGAGATGGTTCCCCTTTATATGATTAATTAATTTGTGATTTCCTAAATGGCAATTTCGTGTTGAGGTTAACTTAGTGATCTTGATCAATTGCTGAGGATTGATTGTAATAGCAATAATTAGGTAGTGGATTGATGGAAATTGGACACATTTGAAGTTTAAAACCTTAGTTACATTTTTGAGCATGCTATAATTCCTTAGATTATTGAGTCAGACTTAGTATGACCCTTAAGTTTCTAACCCTTGAGTTGTTTCAAAAAATGAATAAATAAAAATAAATAAATAATTCTAATTGAACGGCTTTGAAAATTTATCCCTATTCCGCTGATTTTTACTCTTGAATTAAAACAAATGAGTTCGAATCATGAATAGTGCTAGTAGCCATTTGAACGGTGATTCTGGCTGAGTAATCGGGGGTCGGCATCACAAATGTTTACCTTCGTGTCAAAAGGTTAGTATCAGTTCAAACAAGTCGGGCTCCATAAAATGTATATATATGTGTATATACATTTACATAAAAAAAAGGGGGTTAGAGAACTTAAGAGAAAATTTACATTTTTTGTACTTTGTTCATGGCTTTTGGATTTTTTGGAATTTTATACTCAATCTTTTAACTTTGGATTTTTAGGTTTTAGGTCTGTGAAATTTTTGTTTTGAAACTTCTTGATTCAGCTGTTATGATTGTGAATTAGTTTTTGGTTGAGAAAGTGGGGTTTTCTGATTCAAGTATTGTCAAAACTTTTCTTTTCTTTTTGAATATAGAGGGGGTCCATCATTTCTGCTTATTATAATGATTTAGTTTGCTTGAGGACAAGCAAAAACTCAAGTGTGGGGGAATTGATAAGTGCACAATTGATGATATTTTATTCCTATTTCTAATATGATTATTATCCAATTGAGTTTAATTTGTTTATTCAAGTGCTTTTTATGGTTAATTTCAAGAATTCTCTTTATTTTGAGGCTTATGGTCATTTCGGAGGAATTACGGTTGAAAGTAGAAGGAAAGAGCAAAATTCATCAATGGACACGCCCAGTGACTTAGGTGTGTCAATGGACGTGCCCTTGATGCTGCATACAGAAGCATTAACACACCCAGTGACATGGGCGTGTCACTGAGCATCCCATTTTCAATGACTCACAATAGCTGTGACACACCCAGTGACATGTCACTGGACGTGCCATATACTCAAAATCCCAATGGCAAAGACACGCCCAGTGACATGGGCGTGTTAATGGGTATGTCAGGCAAAATTATCTGCACTATAAAAGCTGCGTTGAAGCATGAATTGAGGATCCAAATTTCATATTTTATAACCTAGAGCTGACTTTTAAAGAAAAGAGGAGAGTTTTGGAGCTGAGATTGGGGGTGAAGACATATTCTAAATAAGATCTAAACCAAGATTCAAGGATTCAAGAGAAGATATACAAATTATTCGCAATGAACTAACTCATTCTCTATCTGCATATTGATGAACCCTAGCTTTATTGTATCGATTGAATAATTTTATTTAATTAAATCATTTGATTGAGTTGTTTTATTCTTATGATGCTTAATGATTTATTTCCAATTAATAATAGCATTCTTATTGATTGGTTGCAATTTTCATATTATTGACTGGAGAAAGCTTGATATGAATTGAATATTCATAAGGATTGAGGATTGATTGAGGTACTAGAGGTAGACTTACAAGATCCATTGATTTATAATTCCTTATTCTTAATGCAAGATCTATTTAATTATGTTTGAGAAGAGATTCTGACATTATACTTAGTGATTAGGGATTAATTAGCTTGAGAAAGGTTTTAGTCTAATTTAGAGGAATACTAACTCAACTCTATTATTTGGTTTAATTGAATTGATTTTCATAAATATAATTGAGGCTAGGGGGATTCAATATATGGATAGTATCATCATCATCAATCAATTTATTCAACTCTCAATTTCTCTCTATTTTCACTTATTAAGTTAATTATCTTTAATTACAAAACTTCACAAAACATTGATTCGCTAAACAATGGTTAAAATTTGCACTAGTACTTGGCCTTGTCATCAGTGGAATGATAACTCACTCACTACTTTATTACTTGAGCGACCCGTGCACTTGCAGTATTGCAATAGCATAGATTCTCCTTCAGAAGGCATCTTGAACTTATAGGGGACCTCCTCATCTTGTTCAAACAGTTTGTCGATCTCAGACATCTCTTCGGTTTTAGCTTCTTTTCAAACTTCTTTTCTAGGTCAGCAATCATCTTTTCAACATCTAAAGTTTCAGTTTTCTCCACAGCTGATCTTTCAACAATCTTTGACTCTTTCTTCTTATCTTAAGGATCTTGGAAGTATTGAACCCAATTTTCATCATCATCAATGACCACCTTATCATCATCAAAAGCCACTTCACCAACTTTAGCCTTCCCCTTATCTTTCTTGGTGCTTGTGGATGCTTCGGTATTGTTCCCAAACATTATAGCCATTTGATTCTTCATGATCTCAGCTAGGTCTCCATTTAGTTCTTCCATTTTAGCATTAAGGGCATCGTCCACCATTTTTTGAATTTGTTGGGTTCTACTGCTTTTGGTGAAAAAGTGATTGAGTTGTTGCTAGATTCTTTGTCTCCGGTATAGGTCGGATTGTTGTAAGCTTTTGAACTGTCGTAATCTAGGGCTGTGAGCTAGAGAGGATCAATGATATAAGATGTAATGCATGTATGCATGTATATACGAATAACAAATAAACAAAGATAATTAGGACATTCCTTCCAACCTTATAACTTCCATACACGGACGACGAGTCTCTTTTCCTAGGTATATGGTTAACAAAGTACCAACATGCGGTATCTTATTTTCAAAAAATTCTCTCGGATGTTTTAACAAATAGTTATATTTTAAAAATGGAAATCAATTAATGATAATTCCCATTAATTAGGTTTTAATCCATTCCATCAACTAAAATAGCTTTTATGCTATAAACTAAATTAAGAGGTGTATTATAAATAGATTTCTCACTTGAAAAAGTAACTAATGATTCATGCCAAAAACAAGCCCATGATTAATAATTCTTAGTATAAACTAGGCTCACAATTGATTTTTGGTATTCCATAATTGACCTAAATATTTGTAAGCTCTTTCAAAAGATTATGAAAATAATTTTGTTTCTAAGCCCTTTGTAAAAAGATTTTAGAAAAAAATAATTTTGGCCTTAGTATTTGGGTCATGAGAAGAGAATTTTTTATTTTTATTTTTTAGAAAAGTTTTATTCCTAAGATCATCTTGAGAAATTTTGAAAATAGCTTTGGTCTTTTGGATTTTAAAGAAAAATTTATTTTGAGCTTACAATATACTTAGTGTAGACCCTTAATTTTTGACCTAGTCCAGTCTAATATGTTTTATTTAGTCCAAAATAATTTTTGTTGTCTAATTGGTCCAAAATAATTTTTGTTAAATAATTTTTGCTTTAGTATCTAATTTTTGTTAATAAAAATAAAAATAAAAATCGGCGTCGAAAAAATCGGTGACGAAAAAATAGTCGCGTGAGCCCGTGGGCCTTTCGCCCGCAGGATTTTCCTGCGAGCAAAATTGCAGTACATGCCATTTCGCCCGCTGGAAAATCCTACGGGCGAAATGGTCGCTTGCAGGAATTTCCAGTAGGCGACGCCCCCTCCTCGCCCGCTGCCGCAGTTTCCTGCTGTAGATTTTTTCTCCAGCGCATTTTTTCCTGCTGTACATTTTTTCGGCAGAGCAATTTTTTCGACGCAAATTTTTTGAAACCTAATTCAATTAGATTTTGGTTTCCTTTTCTTCTCAATATTAATTGCCGTGATTAATTAGGAATAAACCATATGAAACCTCTATAAATAAGGACCAAAGGCAATCAAATTAGAAGAGGCCGAAGGGACAAAAAATTGGACAGTAGCTTGAAAAAGTGAAAACAAATCAGTGAAGGAAAAGTAGCAATTCAATTTATTTTTCTGGAATAGCAGGGACACGATTTAAGGAATTCAAAAGGCAGCAATTGTCTTGGTTTTAATTCATCTAAGAAAAACAATTTTTGGAGGAATCATCAAAAGGAGGTATGTATTAAATTCTTTGGTTTTTTTTTCACAGTAGCTAAAACTAGGAATTTGTGTTTTTCAAAATTTAAAATCATAGAACTTTAATTTAGTTTTTCTAAAGTCAAAAACCTTATTTCGTTGGTTTATTTTCCAAAAGGCTTAAAATTGTTATTTTTACTTCTTTAAAATCTTAAAACCCTAATTAAACATATTTTTCAACAAAACCAAAATTTAATTTTGTTTCTTTCAAAACTTTTAACTTGGTACTATTTTTTTTTCAAAAGCTTTAAAAACATCTTTTCTATTTATGTAAACTTCAAATCACTTTGTTTAAACTTATAAAACCTCATGAAATCATCAAATTGTCTTTCTAAACCCTAATTCAAACTCATCACCCGAGACCCAAAATTCAACTTCCAAACTTAAAATAGTAAACTTTAACCCCTTTAAAACCTTAAACCCTAACTTTTTCTAAACCTTAATCCTTCAAAACATTAAAAATGATAAATACATAAATATTTTAAATTTACACAGTAAGCTTGAAATCACCATTTAAAACCACAAAGCAAAAGTATTTTAAAGTGTCTAAAACCCTAGTTTCATGATTTCACCATTCAAACCTTAATTTGTTTAATCAAAGAGTCTTACCAACCTTTTAAAACATAAAACTTTAATCTATTTTAATTCCATAAAAAAGTCATAGTAGCTTAATTTTATGAATTCCAAAAACTTAACACATGAGATAAAGAACCCCAAATGGAAACAATAGCTATAATTTTTATTTTTATTTACCTTATTCAATTCCATATTTGATCATGCTTGGTTTTATTTCTTATGCTTTAATTTATTTAAATTCAACGCTTGGTTTATTTTATTTATCATGGATGGATGTTTACTTTTTATTGTTATTTGCTATCTTTGATGAATGATTTATTTATTATGAATGGTTATTTACTTTTATCAATTTATTTAGATTTCCAAATGTTGTAAGAGGTATGTTTCCACTTGGTGGGTACCTCATTAGTTAAATATCATGTAATTTAATTTGCTTTTCTATTTTAGAACCAATGTAAAGGGCATGTTTCTACCTTTTGGTGGGTGTCCTATTTAGGCATGTGATGTAAGAACATGTTTCCATCCTTGGATGGGTGTCCATTTATTTGCTTTGTTTGGACATTGCTTTGATTTTAATATAATGATGCTTTCTTTTAATTATTGTGTGTATGGATAATGTTGTTATATTTAAGAATTTTATAATATTAAGACCTGTAAAGGAGGCCGGTTCCAATGAACGGGGCGTTGTGGGGGTGCTGGGCCATTTCTCACCTTCCCCACACGTACCCAACTTTCCAAACCCATTAGGGGGTTAGGGATTCCTTAGGAATTGAGTCATCCACCCTTTTCTCTTTTCTCAGCCTGTTCGGGTGGCGACTCCATTTTCTCCAGACTTAGGTCCGTGTTCTCTAAGGCCCTGAGCCTAAACAGTGCCGAAGTCGCAAGAACTATTCCACCGGGAATGGGGGTAAAAATCGCTGCTCACAGTGGCGATTCCACTGGGGATAAGAGAAGTTGATTCTGTTGGTCTTTATATTATTCTATTCTTTCTTATAATGATATTATCCATTGCATCATATTAGATTACATTGTGTGCATGAGTTAGGACGCCCGTGTTACCCGTGTTATGTTATGTAAGGGATACCATACTTTCACTCAAGGTATGGAGATCGAGCATGGCATAACTACTCATAGCCTCGTACTGTTTGGTATATACTTGCTATGGGAACCTAAACCTTTTAACCCAAAGGCTAGAGCTCATGTAATTAGCCTAGTTACTTTCCTTAGGTTTTACCCCAAATGCATGTTGTTTGACTATGGTTAGTTTATCTTAGTCTAAATCATGGCTTATTTGGTTTGCTCTTTTTCTAATATGACCTAAGTATATTGTAAGCTCAAAATAAACTTTTCTTTAAAGTCCAAAAGACCAAAACTATTTTCAAAATTTTTTAAGATGGTCTTTGGACATAAGACTTTTCTAAAGACAAATAAAAAATTCTTTGGCCCATGGCCCAAATACTAAGCCCAAAATCCATTTTTCTAAAATCTTTTACAATGGTTTAGAATCAAAACTATTTTCACCCAACCTTTTCTTACAAAGAGCTTGCAAAAATAATTAGGTCAATTATGAGATACCAAAAATCAATTGTGGGCCTAGTTTACACTAAGAATAAATTAACCATGAGCTTGTTTTTGGCATGAATCACTAGTTACTCTTTCCAAGTGAGAAATATATCTATAATAAACCTCTTAATTTAGTTTTAATCCAATATAGCATAAAAGCTACTTTAATTGGTTGGATGGATTAAAACCTAATTAATGGGAATTATCATTGATGAATTTCCACTTTCGAAAATATAACTATTGGTTGAAACGTCCGAGGGAGTTATTCGAAAACAAGATTCCCCATGTTGGTATTTTGTTAACCATATACCTAGAAAAAGAGACTCGCCATTCGTGTGTGGATGTTATAAGGTTGGAAGGAATGTCCTATTTATCCTTATTTGTTGATTGTTTGTGTATACATGCATACATTTGCATCTCATATCATTGATCCTCTCTGGCTCACAGCCCTGGATTATGATAGTTCTAAAGCTTACAATAATCCGACCTACGCCGGAGACGAAGTATCTAGCAACGACTCAATCACTTGCTCACCTAAAACAATGGAGCCTGAACAAATTCAAAGGATGGTGGATGAGGGCCTTAATGCCAAGATGGAAGAAATCAAAGAGGCCCTAGCTGAGACCATGAAGAACCAGTTGACTGCAATCTTAGAGAACCATGCAGAGGTGTCTGCTAGCACTAAAAAGGCAAAGGACAAAGGGAAGACCAAAGTTAGTGAAATGGTTTTTGATGATGAAAAGGTGATCATTGATGACGATGATGACTGGGCTCAATACTACCAAGATGTTCAAGAGAAGAAGAAAGAACCAAAGGTTGTTGAGAAAGCTGAGACATCCGATGTTGAAAAGATGATTGCTGATTTAGAAAAGAAATTTGAGAAAAAGCTAAAAACCGAAGAGATGTCTGAGATCGACAAACTATTTGAACAAGATGAAGAGGTCCCTTATAAATTCAAGATGCCTTCCTTTACTAAGTACAATGGCACCGGAAATCCTCATCTTCACATGAAGTAATACATCACTGCCATGCAGTCTGCCCGAGCTACTAAGGCTCAAACCCTAAGGTACTTTATGCTCTCATTGGACCCTGTTGTCCAAAATTGGTTCAATACCTTAGATGAAGGAACACAAAAGACTTAGGATCTACTTTACAAAGCCTTCATCCAACAATATGGATATAATGTTGAGTTGGAAGTTACCTTAATGGAAGTAAAGTCCATTAGGCAAAGGCCGAATGAGAATTTTGTAGATTATGTCAAGAGATGGAGAAGCAAGTCCGCTTTACTCAAGAAAAGGTCCGATGAATCCGATCAAATAAGGATGATTGTGAGAGGGGTGTTGCCTAATCTCCGTGAAAGGATGTCTCACACCCTTATGAGGGATTTCAAAGATCTTCTCCAAGCTGGTCTACAAATTGAAGAGTGGGAAAGGGAGAAGAATCGCTTTTCAATGAGAAGGAATGAGAAAGGGAACAACTAGTCTAACAATCAAAGCACACAAAAAGAAGTTGATGTTAATGTGACCGGTCAAGGGAATAAAAGACAACTCTCAGAATTGGGGAAACCTCTATCTTGGGTTTTTAGCAAGCTGCAAAAGAAAGGGTTGTTACAACCATTAGCTCCTCGACCTTTACATAATCCATTGCCACCAAACTTCAATGCCGAGGCCTTCTGCCAATTTCATCAAATGCGAGGGCATGAAATAGATAAATGTGCCCATCTAAGGCATGAGATCCAAGATTTAATCAATAGTGGTAAGCTACTCGAGCCGGATAAGCCCAATACCAAGAACAACCCTTTGCCTAAGTTTGGAAGAGTACCTCCACTGGCAACCTTCATGATGGGAAAAGGACTAGAAGAAGATTTTTTTTTTATCATCCTTTCGAGATGGAAATATTGAAGATGTGAAGGGAAAAGAAGCTTAAACTAACGAACTTTCCTTAGCTTGAATGTTGCTTTTCAATTTTACTTTCTTTAATATTTTATTGGAACAATCTTGTTTTTTAAATTTAAATTTGTTTGAATAAATCACTTTTATCAAAAATTTATGTTGGTCTTTATTCATTTTGGTGCTCAACCAATGAGGAATCTAGGTTGATAATTCATGAATTAATATATTTATGCATCATGACTCGAATGACTTTACTAGGTGAGGGAATTGCTCTATAGCATTGAGTTGTGTATGCTTACTTAGAGAGGGCTCCTGCATAGTTACCTTTGTCTAGGTCCTAGTCAGTCTTAGAATATGCTTTGACAAACTTTTGAGGTGAAATTGAACTCTGCTTATTTAAGAGAGAAATGATCTAGGCATTGTTTGGTTAGCCAACAACTAGTATCCACCTTATTAAATGTTAATCCCTAGTTGTCCCTTTGAGCCTCCATAAAATTTTAGCTTTCTTTTAATTGGCAAAAACCACCAATAATCTACCTTGAGCTGTTGATGATACTTTTAACAAGTCTTATGATCACTAAGATAAAGAGGCAAGAAAATCAAAGAAAGAAATGATTAGTCAAGATCATGAGGGTAAATGAAGTTCTCAAAACCATAAGGGTAGTTGATGTTTTAAAGACCATAAGGATAGTTGATGTTCTCAAAACCATAAGGGTAGTTGAAGTTCCTTTGATATCTCCAATATATCAAAACAACATTATCATTAGAGTAACAAATGATTTATCTCTAAAGGTTTATGTTACTCCACTCATCCATTATTGGAAGCCCATGTCACATCCGCCTACCGCAATTATGCAGACATAGATGTAATTTCAAAAAAAGTTGCACCGGATGTTCTTAATAGTGCATATAACAGATTCCAAAAATGGAGTGTAGAGAAAAATCGGATCGCAACGACGTGTAACAGTTTTTCCAGGAAATGTCCCGTTAAAGAAAAATGAAGAAATGTTGACTAAGGGCATTTTGGTCATTATCAATTAAAGTTATACATGAATTTAGGGTAGGAAATAAAGACGTGAGTACATAGAGAATGGCGAGAGGATAAATATGAAACGATCGCCAGTAGAAACAAAGCCGGAGAAAACCCGAGCAAAAATAGGACCTAAAGGGAATTTTGTAAAAAGTTGAGGGCTTATCGGTAATTTTTCAAAATGACTTGGAAACTTAAGATAGACCTTATAAATAGAAAGTAGAGGTCGAGAGGATCAAAACTATATGTAGTTTGACTCGTGAAATTATACGGTTTAAAAGATATGACCGATTAATCGCCGGAACGTAATGTGGCTCGGTTTCATGTCGGGACCGGATGGGTAACCCGGGACAACTTTATGATATCCTGTGGAAAGAGGGACAAGTGGAAAGAAGTAAAGGAAAAAGAAAGCTATAAAAATCTAATGTTGGCCAATCAAAAGAAAGCATTTAGCATGTGTAATAAATGTGTAATAAATGAAGAAAGAGAAAGGTGGACAAGTGGGCTTAAAGAGCTTAACCAACACATAAGGTGATCATCATTTCCTTTGTATATAAATATATGTGAAATGAAGAACAAATTCTCTCTTTTTCCACTTACAAAATTCGGCCAACAAAAAAAAACAACAAAGGACTTCCAAGTTTCTTCAAAATTTGATTTTTAAGGTAAGTTTTAAAGGTTTTCTAGTAAGTAGACTTTAATTTTAGTATTAATTTTAGGTAGTTATATATTTATTGGAAGATTGGGAATTAGAGTCTTTATATGGAATTGGAAAAAAAATATTAAGTAAGTGAAGAGATTAATTGATTAAATGGAAGAATCAAGAGGTAGAAAGATAAATAAGATTGGATTAGGGGTTTCGGTTGAAAAAGAAATGGAGGATAATTTATTATTTTAAAATTCTAAGGTTTATGTTGTATTTTGAATTGATTGAAGGAGAAATAAAGAATTAAAGAAGGAGAAGAAGGAAAAGCTAAGAGAAGTTAAAGAAACAAGGTTTGGTACTTTACCTTTGAATAGTTACTTTTGATTTGGTGCTTTACCATAAAAGAAATTATATTTTCTTACAAACTTTGGTTTATGGAAGTTTTGAAGTTGATGTTTAAATATATTGGTTGAGTTTAAATTAAATATTTGAGTTATGTTATTGTTTTCTTATTGCAATTGGGTTGTCTAAATTTAATTGAAACCAAATATTTTGAGAAAATTTGGCAAGTTGATTTGGTAAGTTGTTTTGGACTTTAATTAGTTGGATTTGAGTTAAACATGCAAAAGTTGTCAAAGGGAAGTGTTTGAATCTTCACTTTACCATTAAAGAAGCCTTCATATTGATTTGCAAAAGAAAAATAAACTATCCTATGTATTTCATAGGTTTGGGCCGAAATGGTCCCAAAAAGACAGCTTTCTGGATCTTTTTGTGGCAATTGTTTGAGGCAGCAAATGAATGAATTTTTCAACGAAATTTTACGTGTAATTAGTCAACATATGAAATAAGTTTTCTGTAAAATTTCAGCCAAAAATAAGATCATTTACTTGGTCAAATGTATGACTGAAGTGAACTGAAATTTTGATGAAAACCCAGATTTTACTATTCATTTGGGCATGCCATTTTGCGTTGCCGATTTTTCTCGCCGCAACACTATGCGAAAAAGGTAAATGGTTTGACTAAAGAATGTGTTGCGCGGCATAAATGGCAAAGTGCGATGGGAATTTAAAATGATTTCACGAGTCATTCTAAAATGAGGTTTGAGACTTAAATTGAATCATTTTAACCTTTTTGCTCTACTGGATAGTGGGAGTGGTAGATAAGGGTATGGTGCACTATACTAACGCATGCAGTACTGCTCATTATTGTGATATGATATTTTATTCAGTGGTGAGGCCACTGAAGCCAATGGGGAGGCCCATTGGTTAACCAGGATGGGGAGGCCCATTCCTGTGATCGGATATCGGTGGTGAGGGCCACCTATGTTACAGTGGGGAGGCCCACTGCCTTATCACTATGGTTCCCTATATACCAGTAGAGCCTGAATCAAAGACATATTATTTTTCGTTAAACTATATAATGCCAATGAGTTTGAATTATGATTTTACATTATTGAAAGCATATCACACTGAATGTATCACGATTTATATTGGTATAAAGTTGGTTGATTGTGGATTTAATTTTTTCCTTTGATTTCGAATACTTTCATATACTACTTTTATTTTTATTGGTAAAGTACCCACTGAGCGACAACGCTCAGCGATTTGAGTTTCCTTGACTCGTAGGTTTGGAGCAGTAGATTTCGATGATTAGCATCGAGCAGCACAACACAGCGCAGCACCTCAGAGTAGGCTTTAGTTTCCATTATGAGTTAACTAGTTGTGGCATGTATATGTATATAAGATTGAGAGTCAGTATTTGATACTGTACGTTATTGGTATGTAATAATAATAAATTTCTACTTTATTCTGGATTAGAAGTGTGAATTTTTCTTGCAGGTTGTAGTTGAGGGTATAAGGTGGATTCATTAGGAGTATATTGGAAACTAATTGTATTCACATTGGTCTGTGTAAAATGTTTTCAAAAATCAGAAAAACAAGTTTTGTCGACACTTGGGATCCAAATTTCTAGGCGAACCTCTGGCAAAATTTCTGTAAAATCGGAACAAAAATTTGACTAAGTAAAATTGGTAGCAACATTTGGATAGTGTGGCGCCTCTACTCGGCTTACACATGTAGGTCGGGAAGGGGTGTTACAGCCCAAGCTAGTATAAATGAGACAACTCTTTTAGAGCTAGAACCAAGCAAAAAAAACAAAAAAGAAGAAAAGAAAAGAAGAAGAAAAAAGAGAGAGAAAAAAAGAAAAAAAAAGAAGAAGAAAGAAAAAAGAAGAAAAAAAAACAAAAGGAAAAAATAAAAAAATGGTTCAAAAAGCCAACTGAGTTCTCTTTTATCTAAGGCAGCAAAAGGCTTCCATTTGGTTCATAAAGACATTTTTTTTACTTGAATTGGTCCAACCCAACCAAAGATTCAATCAAAATCAAAGAAAAGGAGAAAGACCATTCAGTTCTTGAAAGTTCTGCACTTGACAGTCCTATAAGGAAGAAGGACAAAATGATAAAATGCTCAAAGAAAGGGAAGAGAAAGAGAAATAAAGAAAAGGGAGAAGAAGAAAAGAAACAAATTTGGGAACCAAAATTTTTTACAAGGGAAAAAACTATCCTAATCAAGATCCAGATTAATGTCAAGAAGATAGAAGGAATTTGGAATATAGCAAGATTGCCTCCAAGCTGCCTAAAATTCAAATAAGAAATTTGTAGTGTGAGGGTTTGTCCATTGTGTCACATCAGCTCCTATCTCAAAATGGCCTTCATTTAACCCATGTCCCTCATAGACCCCATTTCAAGCCTATCAAAGACCTGTTGATCTCTCTTGATAGGTAGAGTCTATTAGTGGAGATAGTTTGGATAATCATGCATATGAGATAGACAATATTTAAACTCAAATGAGCCCTTTGGCCAAGTAATGTGTATGTGCCTATCTGAAGTGCAACAATTCTTGCTTAAATAGAAATAATTCCCGAGTTTAGTATGGTAACTAGGGTTGTCATGTTATAGATATGTTAATTTGGAAAATTAAGTCCTGAGGTACATTGACATTGATTTGGCAAAGCCAACATTTGATTTCAAAATCAAAATACAAAAAAAAAAATCAAAATTTCAAAAAAATAATAATAATAAAAAGAGTTTTGTCATAGAAAGCCTTCAAGTTAAGGGAAGTATGTTGAACCTCCAAAGGACACATTGGGCAAAGGAAATGATTATTGGCAAGGTCATGAAGGAGCTACCAATAGACATACTGAAATATAGTTGGAAATGGATGCATCCCTGACTCGGCTACTTAGGGTCTCCACCACTCATGTTTTCTACATCTTGAAGATAAAAGCCACATATGCAAAGCTTTCGATCATTCCAATGCAAGACTTGAACAAGCATCAAAATGGAACCAATAAGAATACTTCTGCCGATCACCTCGGTCTGTGAGTTGATGGAACAACTGTAAGTATTATTCATGCATATCATGCATACATGAGCATATCACATCGCACTTTCTTGTCTTGTGTTGTCTATTCTTTGGCAAAAGGAACAGCAAACACCGTGCAAATTAAAGAATCTAAAGAAGATATTGAATCAGGGGGGCATGGAAAGCCTATTCGCTTGTGGAAAAAGTAATCTTGCAAAGAGAAGAAATACGTGCTTGTACGAAGAACTAAGCAACACCAATCAGAGCCCGCATAGAAAAATCATTGGTTTGAGCCTACACAAGGGGCAAAGTTTCTCCTTTTCAATTTTTTTGAGTTTATATACCAAATATTTTCAAACTCACTTGCAAATTTTCTCGCCACGCAGGGGGGCAAGGAGGGGTATAAGGTCCAATTAAAAATAGCTGAATTTTTGCAAAAAGGAAGAACAAAAGAATGAAACATTAGAACTCTCAAAAGAATGAAGATGCAAAAGACAAAAGATCAGTCTAACTAAAAAAGCTAAAGCAAGGGATAAAGATCTAATTTTAAAGGGTGAAGGCCCAAAGTTCAAAGGATGAAGATCCATTTTAAAGGGTGAAGACCCGACCTCAAGGGTGAAGACCCGATTTCCAATGGATAAAGATCTATTTTCAAGGGTGAAGACCCGATCTCCAAGGATGAAGATCCATTTTCAAGGGTGAATAACCAATCTCCAAGGATGAAGATCCATTTTCAAAGGTAAAGATCTGTTTTGAGGCTAAAGAACCACAATGCATAGAATGGTCAGAGCAGTCAGACTTCTCACCTAAAAGGTTAGTCAAACTCATTTTTGGGTCAAAGTACCCAATCTCGAGTCCAAGAACCCAATCTCAGGTCCAAGTACCCAAATCCGATTTAGGATCGAGTATCCAAATCCAGTTAGGATCGACTATCCAAATGAAGTTTAGGATCTAGTATCCGAACCCAATTTAGGATCATGTATCCCAATCCAGTTTAGGATCGAGTATCCAAAGCCAAGTTTAGGATCGAGTATCCGAACCTAATTTAGGATCGAGTATCCCAATCCAGTTTAAGATCGAGTATCCAAAGCCAAGTTAGGATCAAGTATCCCAATCCAATTTAGGATCGAGTATCCAAGTCCAGTTAGGATCGAGTATCCCAATCAAATTTAGGATCGAATATCCAAATCCAGTTAGGATCGAGTATCCCAATCCAATTTAGGATTGAGTATCCACATCCAATTTAGATCGAGTATCCCAATCTAATTTAGGATCGAGTATCCAAATCTAGTTAGGATCGAGTATCCAAATCCAATTTAGGATCGAGTATCCAAATCTAGTTAGGATCGAGTATCCCAATCCAATTTAGGATATAGTATCCAAATCCAGTTTAGATCGAGTATTCCAATCTAATTTAGGATCGAGTATCCAAATCCAGTTAGGATCTAGTATCCCAATCCAATTTAGGATCGAGTATCCAAACCTTTTGGGTCCAGAACCAAGATTTTTCTTAGGTCTAGAATCTAGAATTATTCTTGAGTCCAGAACTCGAACCGGGTCCAGAACCCAAATTTTTCCTTAGGTATAGAACCTAGAATCATCCTTCAGTCCAGAACTCGAACCGGGTCCAGAACCCAAATTTTCCTTAGGTCGGGAACCTAGAATTATTCTTGAGTCCAAAACTCGAACCTGTTCCAGAACCCAAATTTTTCCTTAGGTCCAGAACTTAGAATCATCCTTGAGTCCAGAACTCGAGCCGGGTCCAGAACCCAAATTTTCCTTAGGTCCACAACCTAGAATTATGCTTGAGTCCAGAACTCGAACAGGGTCCAGAACCTAAATTTTTCCTTAGGTCCAGAACCTAGAATCATCCTTGAGTCTAGAACTCGAA
Organism: Garcia nutans; assembly: GCA_947685225.1. Classification (NCBI taxonomy): domain Eukaryota; kingdom Viridiplantae; phylum Streptophyta; class Magnoliopsida; order Malpighiales; family Euphorbiaceae; genus Garcia; species Garcia nutans. The sequence continues at coordinate 57,338,798 of CANTUV010000024.1, forward strand.
CCGAGTCCAGAACACAAATTTTTCTTAAGTCGAGAACCTAGAATTATCCTTGAGTCCGAACTCGAATCGGGTCCAGAACCCAAATTTTTCCTTAGGTTAAGAACCTAGAATCATCCTTGAGTCCAGAACTCGAATCGGGTCCAGAACCCAAATTTTCCATAGGTCCAGAACCTAGAATCGTCCTTGAGTCCAGAACTCGAATCGGGTCTAGAACCCAAATTTTCCTTAGGTTGAGAACCTAGAATTATCCTTGAGTCCAAAACTCGAACCGAGTCCAGAACCCAAATTTTCCTTAGGTCTAGAACCTAGAATTTATCTTTGAGTTCTGAACTCAAATCGGGTCCAGAATCCAAAACCTCAACCATCTCAAAAATTAAGTCTTATTGCTTTTCACTCTCTTTCACTAAGGTTTCAAATCATTCAAGCAGGGGGCAAACTGTAGACCCTTAATTTTTGACCCAGTCCGGTCTGATATGTTTTATTTAGTCCAAAATGATTTTTGTTGTCTAATTGGTCCAAAATAATTTTTGCTTTAGTATCTAATTTTTGTTAATAAAAAATAAAAATAAAAATCGGCGTCGGAAAAATTGATGACGAAAAAATCATCACGCGGGCCCGAGGGCATTTCGTCCACAGGAATTTCCTGCTGGCGAAATGGTCGCCCACATGAATTTCCTGAGGCGACACCCGTTCCTCGCCCGCTGCCACAGTTTCCTGCGACAGATTTTTTCGCCAGTGCATTTTTTCTTGAGGCAGATTTTTTCGGCAGTGCAATTTTTTCGATGCAAATGTTTCAAAACCTAATTCAATTAGGTTTTTGTTTCCTTTTTTATCAATATTAATTGTCGTGATTAATTAGAAATAAACCATATGAAACCTCTATAAATAAGGACCAAAGGCAATCAAATTAGAAGAGGCTAAAGGGACAAAAAATTGGACAGTAGCTTGAAAAAGTGAAACGAAATCAGTGAAGGAAAAGGAGCAATTCAATTTATTTTTTTGGAATAGCAGGAACACGATTTAAGGAATTCAAAAGGCAGCAATTGTCTTGGTTTTAATTCATCTAAGAAAAATAATTTTTGGAGGAATCATCTAAAGGAGGTATGTATTAAATTCTTTGGTTTTTTTTCACAGTAGCTAAAACTAGGAATTTGTGTTTTTCAAAATTTAAAATCTTAGAACTTTAATTTAGTTTTTCTAAAGTCAAAAACCTTATTTCGTTGGTTTATTTTCCAAAAGGCTTAAAATTGTTATTTTTACTTCTTTAAAATCTTAAAACCCTAATTAAACATATTTTTCAACAAAACCAAAATTTAATTTTGTTTATTTCAAAACTTTTATCTTGGTACTATTTTTTTTTTCAAAAGCTTTAAAAACATATTTTCTATTTATGTAAACTTCAAATCACTTTGTTTAAACTTATAAAACCTCATGAAATCATCAAATTGTCTTTCTAAACCCTAATTCAAACTCATCACCCAAGACCCAAAATTCAACTTCCAAACTTAAAATAGTAAACTTTAACTCCCTTTAAAGCCTTAAACACTAACTTTTTCTAAACCTTAATCCTTTAAAATATTAAAAACCATAAAAACATAAGTATTTTAAATTTACACAGTAAGCTTGAAATCACCATTTAAAACCACAAATCAAAAGTATTTTAAAGAGTCTAAAACCCTAGTTTCATAATTTCACCATTCAAACCTTAATTTGTTTAATCAAAGAGTCTTACCAACCTTTTAAAACATAAAACCTTAATCTATTTTAATTCCATAAAAAAGTCACAGTATCTTAATTTTATGAATTCCAAAACCTTAACAAATGAGATAAAGAACCCTAAATGGAAACACTAGCTATAATTTGAATTTTTATTTACCTTATTCAATTCCATATTTGATCATGCTTGGTTTTATTTCTTATGCTTTAATTCATTTAAATTCAATGCTTGGTTTATTTTATTTATCATGAATGGACGTTTACTTTTTATTGTTATTTGGTATCTTTGATGAATGATTTATTTATTATGAATGGTAATTCACTTTTATCAATTTATTTAGATTTCCAAATGTTGTAAGAGGTATGTTTCCACTTGGTGGGTACCTCATTAGTTAAATATCATGTAATTTAATTTTCTTTTCTATTTTAGAACCAATGTAAAGGGCATGTTTTTACCTTTCGGTGGGTGTCCTATTTAGGCATGTGATTTAAGGAGATGTTTTCATCCTTGGATGGGTGTCCATTTGTTTGCTTTGTTTGGACATTGCTTTGATTTTAATATAATGATGCTTTCTTTTAATTATTGTGTTTAATATGGATAATGTTGTTATATTTAAGAATTTTATAATATTAAGACCTGTAAAGGAGGCCGTTTCCAATGAACCGGGCGTTGTGCTGGGCCATTTCTCACCTTCCCCACACGTACCCAACTTTTTGAACTCATTAGGGGGTTGGGGATTCCTTAGGAATCGAGTCATGCAAACCTTTCTTTTTTCCCTTCCTGTCCGGGTGGCGACTCCATTTTCTTCGGACTTAGGTCCGTGTTCTCTAAGGCCCCGAGCCTAAACAGTGCCGAAGTCGCAAGAACCATTCCTCCAGGAGTGGGGACGAAAATCCCCGCTCACACTTAGGTCATATTAGAAAAAGAACAAACCAAATAAACCATGATTTAAGCCAAGATAAATTAACCATAGCCAAACAATAAGCATTTGGGGTAAAAACCTAAGTAAAGTAACTAGGCCAATTACCTGATCTTTAGTCTTCGGGTTAAAAGGCTTAGGTTCCCACAGAAAGTATATACAAAAAGGTACAAGGCTATGAGTGGTTATGCAATTCTCGATCACCATACCTCGAGTGAAAGTATGGTATCCCTTACATAACACAACACGGATAACACGGGCATCCTAACTCACGCACATGATGCAATCTAAATGATGCAATGGATAATATCATGATAAGAAAGAATAGAATAATATAAAGATCCACGGAATTAACTTGTCTTATCCCCAGTGGAATCACCACTGTGAGCGGGGATTTTTGCCCCACTCCCGATGGAATTGTCCTTGCGACTTCGGCACTGTTTAGGCTCAAGGCTTTAGAGAACACATGCCTAAGCCCGAAGAAAATAGAGTTGCCACTCGGACTGGCTGAAAAAAGAAAGGGGTGGATGACTCTATTCTTAAGGAATCCCCAACCCCCTAATGGGTTTGAAAAGTTGGGCACGTGTGGGAAAGGTGAGAAACGGCCCAGCAACCCCACAACGTCCGGTTCATTGGAACCAGCCCCTTTGTAGGTCTTAATATTATAAAATTCTTAAATATAACAATATTATCCATATTACATCTGACAATTAAAATAAAGCATCATTATATTAAAATAAAAGCAATATCCAAACAAAATAAATAAATGAACACCCATCCGAATTTGGAAATATGTCCTTACATAGTCCATGTCTAAAACTAAATAGGATACCCATCGAAAGGTGAAAACGTGCCCTTTATATTGATCCAAAAAACTTTAAAATAAAATAAATTACATGATGTTTAACTAATGAGGTACCCATAAAGTTGAAACATACCTCTTACAATTTTAAAACTAAGATAAATAAAAAAATATTCAATCATCTAATTATAAATAAAAGCAAACCATTCATAACATAAAATAAACCATTCATCATTAACATATAACAAATCACATAATCAAATAAATAAATATAATTAGAATTCAATCTATTAAATAAACAAGGTTAAGGTTTAAGATTGGTCTTAGAGTTTGCTAGAGTTAGGGTTTTATCAAAACATGATTATTATAAAAACTTTAAGACCACTTTAACATGGATTTTTTGATAAATACTTATATGTAATATGACTACTGGATGTTTAAAATATTATTTGAATGATTTAATGCTATGATGATTGAATGGAACAAGCTACTGTGAAGATTTGAAAATAGAATTAATTAAGATTTAGGGTTTGAATAACTTAGGGTTTAAGAAATTTGATTTGTGTTTTGTGATTTTAGAAAAGTGTAATTAGAGTTTTAGTTTTCAAAAATATATTTTATGGGTATTAAGGTATTAGTGTTTTGAAAAATAGTTTTTAGGATTTTAAATAAAGTTTGGATAGTAAGTAGAACAATTGATCAAATAATAAAAACATGCATGTTTAAACAATTTATCAAATTTTATGATGAAGCTACTGTAAACATAAGCAACGAAATAGATATTCAAACCTCCATTGTTAGTTCCACCACAATCTTTGAATTCTAATTGAACAATAATAAAGACAGTGTAGGCTGCCTTTGATGGATTGTTGTTGTTTGCTCCCTGCCTCTTGCTCTTTCAAGGTTCTCTTTTTTGGCTGAAAAATCCAAAAGTCCAAAGTCCGATAAAAAATTTCAGATAAAAAATCCCCCATTATTCTGTCTTTAATATGGTATTTATAAGAAAAAATAAAAAACTTAATACTAATTGGGTCAGGAAATAGAAATATTTTAGGAAATAAAATTAAAAACCAAGTAGAATAGGGTTTTGGCAAAACTGTGTGTGGGCTAGGCGTGAGAAAGTGCGCTGGCAAAGAAGTTCCATGGGCGCTGGGTGCGGGCCAGCCAATTCGTCCACAGGATTTTCCTGCAGTAAATTAGCTTGTGGCCAATTCGCTGCAGGATTTTCATGAGACCAATTGGCCTATGGCCATTTCGCCACAGAAAAATCTGAGACGCAAAATTTTCATCGCCGATTCTTCCGTCGCCGATTTTTATTTATTTATTATTTATTATCCTTTTATTATTACTTCTCATTTTTATTAAAAATGAATATTTAAAATAATTATTAAAATAAATATTATTTAATTAAAACACCACAAAAATTATTTTGGACTGTTTAAAAATATCGGATTGGACTAGGTCAAAAATTAAGGGTCTACACCTAGCTCTGCTTAAGTTTATCAACGTATGCATAGAAAATTTCAACATTACTAAACAAGTAATTATATAGGTTATAAAGATACACACACATATTATCTTGTCACACTTATAAACTAATTTTCCATTTCCTAAGTGATCAACCTAATTATGGTCACTTCCACATTACATTATTCATATCTTATCAATTTTCATCATCTTCATTCTTTTGCCCCAGTTTTCGATATTTTCCTTATTTTATAATTATTACTCACTTTTTATGATCGCTTTACATTTGACCATATTTTAGTTATTTTTCACATATTCATCACCATTTCACTATCATATTATATAATCACGAGTCACACTTACAATGTGACTCATTCCACCCATATTTTGTCACATCTTTCAATGTATATGTTTTATACATTTTATTACATAACCTAGGTTATGTACCTCAAGGATATCATATATAAGCATTAATTTTACATTAGACAAGTGCCTAATGTGATACAATCACATAACTATGCCATATTGAATAGATTATATGAATACCCACATATCCAAATAGCTATACATACATAATGCCAACTCACATTTGATGAAAACACAAGTTTTTAAAATATGTACTAACCTTAATTCACTCTAAAACCAAGTTCAAACCTCTTTCCAATCTTTATTTTGATGCGAGTCTACACTTCTTCAATTGATATATTTTGACCTAATCACTCATAACCCAAACAATAAGTAACATTATTCATTTAGAATCACTTCCAAGTTCAATGTATACCAAATTATCATTATTTTTACAATTTCCATCAAAATTCCATTAAAACCCTAATTTCACAACTTACTACTTTATTCAAACTTCATCTAACTCAACTCATTTATAACATTTAACCATAAAATCATTACTTATATGCCAAAATAACATCAAATAACTCATTTCAATAATTATAATTACTTTCATTCAAAACCCTAATTTCATCCATGCTTACCCATATTCAATTTCTAACTATAAAATCATAACATTTTCATTAAAACAACATTAAATCATTCCATTACAATAATTATAGTCACCCATATAAAAAACCACAATTTTCATATAATCATCTAATAACCTTAAATTGACAATTTACACTCATCTCAACAAATCATCACATACCCATTATTCTAATTCAATTGCTATCAATTTAAAACAACTTTCTCTCTCTAGCCATCTCAAACATAATCTTGAAATCAAATTAAAAAAAGCTTAAAAGAAGAATTAATTACTTGTTTTCTTTCTTTTTCTTCAAAAATCCACTTGAAACCTTTGAATTCTTATGTAATTTGAAGTACTTGGAAGTAAAACTCTCCCTCTCTCTCTCTCTCCCCCTTCTCAAATTCATCTACAGTGAATACTAGAAGAAGATGACTTTTAATATGCCTAAATTTCCATTTTGCCCCTCTCTTTTTTGCATATTTATAAATTAATTAATTATTAAAATATTTAGATATTTTCTTTCTTCTTTCTATCCAAAAATCCTATTTTATTATTTATTTATTTGTGTTCTTATATATATATAATTTTTTACTTTTTACCTTTTTGACTTTTGTCTTTTAGTGCAAAATATATATATTATGTATATATTAAGTATATATTATGTATTTATATTATGTTTCTCTCTTCCAACACAGTAACTACCCTCCAAATTAATTATTTTACCATATTTAAAATTTATGGGTGTTACAAGTCCCCAAGCCGCTGATTCTCCACATCATATATGCCCTTTTAACCAGGTACGAGTAATCACAGTATCACCAGTCTCAGGAATAGGCGAGATGCCACTCAACATTTTCATAATTTGCTCTTCGAATAAACTCCTCAAGTTTTGATATAATTTTGAGAACACAACCCAAATGGGATACCAAACAATAATTATAGATCTTGCGACGTCATGATCAACTCACCATATGGAAATGGAAAGAATTAGTAGAGTCCCACCATCTTTCGGCTATAACTCTCAACAAATCATGGTTAGCCTATCCCATGCAGTCTAGGGATAAGAAATACAAAAGGCCAATAGGAGACATATAATACCCGTAATTTTTGAATATTAAAAAAAATTAAATTTGGATAAATTAAATAAATGATTTGAATGGAAAATGAAAGGATTTAAAGTGAAAAAGTAAAATGTATATTTGAAATATATTTGATGTAAATATGAAATATAAATATACCAAAGATATGCATTATATATATAGTATAAAGAATTGAATAGTGGCTTATTATAATATATATATAGATAAGGATCGAAAGAGAAGATATTTTTTTCTTCTTCTTCTTTTGCTTCCTTTTGTCGTGAGTTAGAAAGAGAGAGTAAGGGAGAGTTTTTTCTTCTTCCATACACCAATTTTACAAGGGATTTCAAGGATTCCCGTGAAGATTTTGAGGATTCTTCATCAATTGGTAAGTTCCTTTATCATTTTGCAAGTTTCTTTGGAATTCAATGGAAGAATGACATATTGATTTTGGGGATTGTGTATTAGCATGTTTTAATGGTTTATTTGGATATGTATGAAGATGTTGTGAATAGCTAAAGATGATTTTAAAGGTTAGATTAAAAGAGAAGAGATTTCTTTCTTTCTTCTTCTTTGAATGTGTTATGAGAGAAAGTTATGATTAATTGAATAAGATGATAGTTATGATATGTTGGAGTTATATAAGTGTTGAATTTATGGGTGAATTATGGATATAAACTAAGATGATGATTAAGGGTGTTGTAGTGTTGTGTTTGGAATGATTGTGTTTATATGGTTCAGAGTTCCAAATGTAAGACTTTTGCCTAACACGACCAGTGACATGGCCCTATCACTGGGCATGTCAACGGTGTTGAGTTTAATGTTGATGACATGACCATTAACATGGCCATGCCCTTGAGCATGTCGTAGCTTCTGACATGGCCATAAACACGCCCATGTTATTAGGCATGTCAAAGTTTTTGTGAGGCATAATGGATAACATGGGCAGTGACACGCCCATGTCATTGGACATGTCAAAGCTTCTATGTGATTGAGTTAGTGACACGGTCAGTAACACGCCCGTGCTGTTGGGCGTGTCACTTGAGAATAACTCTTTTCTTTGTTTTTCATTTGTAATTCCTATTTAAATGATTTAAAGTTGAGAATGCCTTAGAATGTGATATTAAATGGTTGCTTATGATCACATTTGGTATAAGCATTGAGAGAGAGTAGTTTGCCTAGCCCTAGTGTTGAAGGACAACTTAGAAGAGAAGGTTAGGGGAATTTTTAAAGCTTGTTTTGGAGTGTTTCCTAAGGTATGTACAAACTCTTGATAAATGGAATGTGATTGCATTACATTTGGCCTAACACATTTTGGATGGAAAATGTGTTAAGCTACTTAATACATTAAGTATTCATGAACATGGTGCTAAGACATGTGAATTGCTATGTATGCATTATTATGCATTGTGAAAAGTCATTGTTAATGGGTAAATTGAATGAAATGTGAACTATGTGCAAAATATGAAAATGACCCAAAATGTTTGGGTAATGTGGTTTGTTGTGTATACATTAAAGATATTATGTAAAGCCATTGGTGATGGCTAGATAGTATAAAATGAGATACATTATAATTATATGATGATGTTGATATAAATGAGATAAATGAGGCAATGTGCCTAGCTTTAACTTTATTATTATCAAATTTTGTACCACTAGGCTTTGGCTTAGCGCAATTATAACTCAATGCACAGGTGACAGAGGTGATCCGATAGAGCCAGAGAGTTCTACTAGATCAAATCGGGTCTAGGCTTTTGTTGGTTGAGCTTGAAGCATATTGCTACATCAAGAATAGAGCCACTTTGCTATCATGTATAAATCTTATGTTAAAGTACATTTTAATATTATGTTTTGAGAGTATGTGTATATATACTAGAAATTATAAAGAATGTTCTAAATAATGGAGTAATATGAGGTATCTTTTATTCTGATACATATATATATATGTATAAATATAAATGTTTTCACAATTTGGAAATATGAAAGTTTTTGTTAAACCAAATTGTGACATTCTTATACCATGTATGTGTATTGTACACACACTGAGTTTGAGTATATTATACGTATATAAGGTGTAAGGATGTTACATTTATTGTGGTATCAGAGCTTAGGTTTGAGATTCTCAACCTAGGTGGATTGTCAGAGAAAGGAAATAGGGATTTTTAAATATGGTTTTTAATTATGATACATGCATTGACATTGGCACTTTCTAATTTTTCATGTGGCAATTTCTGTTGTATTTGCAGAAATAGGTAGTTATGGCATTTTAGACGCATCAGTCTGCAGAGGGTAGTGCAGAGAGTGTGGCTCCTAGTGAGGGTAGAGATAGAGCTAGAGCTAGAGCTGAGATTGCTGGAGAGGCACCTGCTCCTGTGCTAGAGAGACCAATAGTTGATGAGATTCCACTGGGCTATGTATGACATAAGGTGGAGCTGTTAAGGCAGGCTCCAGTTCAGCAGCCATCGCTGCCATAGCTACAGCCGTAGTCGTCAAAAAATATGATAAGTTGAGGAAGTTTGGAGCTGATAATTTTGCTAGTACTACAGACCCTGCTATAGTAGAGTAGTGGCTAAACAAGGTCCAAAGAGTGTTAAGCCAACTGCAGGCTACTTCAGAGGAGAAGTTTGATTATGCCAAATCTCTTCTGCAGAGGGATGCATATGATTGGTGGAAGACAGTTCCACATGCTCTAGCTGATCCACCAGTTCTGACCTATGATGATTTCCTACGGGAATTTGAATAGAAGTATACTCCGAGGGAGTATAAGGATGCAAAGAAGATAGAGTTTCTGAGTTTGAGGCAGGATACCAGGACAGTGTCGGAGTATGAGATAATGTTTACTAGGCTGAGTTAGTATGCTGGTGGGATCATTTTTTATGAGATTAACTGATGTCAGAGGTTTGAGGACAGGCTGAGACCCTCTATCATATGCATTATAGTAGGTTCCCAGTACCAGGATTTTTTCCAGTTGGTTGCAGCTACAGGAGTGTTGAGAGAGCACAGGGTCTTGCAGCTGCTGCTAGGGTTGAGGAGACCAGAACTAAGAGACCTCAGAGTGAGGCAGGGTCTTTATTAGTAAAGAGAGGCCAAGGAGGACATTTTCAAAGATTTAGTAGGTGCCAGGGGTAATCTGACATGTCAATACAACACCAAAGACAAAGATAAAGACCTACAGTTTCAGTGGCTAGTGCTCTGACCCTAGTGACTCAGAGGCCTGTTCCACCTACCTGTGTTCATTGTGATAAAGTACATGGAGATGTTTGCTGGAGGATAGGTGGGCCGACAGTATGTTATAGATGTGGATCACCAGATCATTTGAATAGAAATTTTCCGGAGCCATCAGAGGATAGACAGACAGATACAACAGTTTCTAAACCTAGTGTCAGAGGGAGTAGTGGTAGCAGAGGTTTTGGTAGGGGTGGTAGATCTAGGTCTGGTTAGAGAGGAGGCTCTACAGTCAAAGGTAGACCAGATGAGGCAGGGCCATTGCAGTGGGTCTATATGATGCAGAGGTCGACAAATGCTTCAGCCGTTATTGCTGGTATTTTTTTTATTCGATACTTCAGTTCTTGCATTGATAGACCCTGTGTTGACTTATTCATACATTAGTGTATCCATCTTGCAAGTGAGTGATTTGCATTTAGAGTCCCTAGGATTTGATATTTTGGTGACAAATCCTTTAGGGCACAGTGTTATGGTTAGTAGGTTGCACTGAGAAAGTTCAGTTGTGGTTTAGGATGAGGAGTTTCTCGGTGACCTGATTGAGGTTTCTTTTAGGGAATATGATTTGATTTTGGGCATGGATTGTTATCTAGACATGGGGCTACGGTAGAATGTTAGCAGAAACTCTAAGAACACGTGATGGTAGAGATGTGATGGCATCTAGTGAGCATTTACATCTTTCATCCATGTTTATTTCAGCTATTTCAACTAGGAGAATGATCCGAAAGGGATATGAAGCATATCTTGCTCACATGGTAGATACCAAAGTAGTAGGATCCCAGCTTGACAGCATACCCACAGTTGCTGAGTTTTCATATGTTTTTCCTGAGGAGTTGCCAGTGATACCCCATGAGAGAGAGGTTGAGTTTGATATCGATGTGTTGCCTGGTACCACTCTCATCTCTATTGCTCCTTATCATATGGCACCTGTTGAGTTGAGAGAGTTGAAGTTCAGCTACAGGAGTTGTTAGATAAAGGGTTCATTTCTCCTAGTGTGTCCCCGTGGAGAGCATCTTTTTTGTTTATGAAGAAGAAGGATGGAACCTTGAGATTGTGTATTGATTACCAACAATTGAATAAAGTGTTTGGATTATCTATGTGTTTGTGTTTAGTGTGATTTTATTGGCTTTTGATTGATTTTTCTTTTAATTTGTGTTTAAAGTTTGTTTAAAGTATTTGATCCAAGTTGAAGAACAAAATGATGGAGCTTTAATTCAATTTGATGGATTATTAAGGCGAAAAGCATGAGCACGGCCAAGACACTTCATGGCTTGGCCATGTCCCTCATCCAAGGAAAGAGACAGGAAAATTTGGTAGAGCTTGACACAAGCAAGAGACATGGCCAAGCCACTGGTCTTGTCACATGACACGGCCAAGCCCTTGGCCATGTCTCACCAAGAGAACAACATAAAGAAGAAGGGGATCTTGGTCAATTGGTGGGACACGGCCAAGGCCTTAGCCATGTCCCACAAAAAGAGCAAAGCAAAGACAAAGTGAAGCAAAGGCAGAAGTGGACACACCCAAGAGACACGGCCAAGCCACTGGCCATGTCACATGACACGGCCAAGACCTTAGCCGTGTCTCACCAATTGACCAAGGCAAAGAAGAAGCAAAGCTAGAAATGCAGTGGAGAACACACTCAAGAGATACGGCCAAGCCATTGGCCATGTCACATGACATGGCCAAGGCCTTGGCCATGTCCCACATGGAAAATGAAGGGAGTAATGAGGCAGCCATGGACACAGTCACAAGGCCTTGGCCATGTCCATAAGAAATTGAGTGACACTGCCAACTCACTCATGACTTGGCCGTGTCTTGTGACAATTCTTTCAATTATTTACATGAAATGGGGGACAAAGTCGAAGACAACAAGTGCCATCTTTTAAGAAGAAATATTTAAAGAAAAAGAAAAAGGGTACCTAATTCATGGGATGAAGACTTAAATAATGAGAAAGTGGGAGACAAAGTGGAGTGTGTGAGTTAGAAAGCATGGGTTGTGTCTTGAGAAATTAAAATGAATGGAAGAGGACATATACATATACACGATTTTGGATCTTAAAGGGGGAGTTCTCTCTTGGTTCATCATCTTGTTCTTGGTCTTGAGAGAGACCAAGAACATCACCTTCATCTTCATCTTCCATTTCTTCCATAAATAGATCTTTGACATTTTTGGGATAAAATTGGGTGATAAAGCTCTTGAGATGTTTAGGGTTTTAAGAAAGCTTGATTGAGGAGTTGGGGGCTTGAGAGAGTGACCATTCCATCTTTCAAGAGGAGAGCCATTTAATGAAGAAGGCTTGTTTGTTCTTCATCACATTCAAAGTAAAGCTAGGAGGAAGACTACAAGTTCAACTCTTAGTATCTTCAAGGGTGTTTTTATATTATCTCTTTTAATTCATTTTTAGATTGTTATTATTTGTTAAGAACATTAATATTTCAATGGACAATTGTGATTTGATTTATATTGAGATGAATATTTGTTTTAATTTGATGATGATGAGCTAAATTACTCATGCCTAGGGTTTGTAGTATATTTGATTGAATGACTTGATTTGATATTTCCATTAATATACCTTGTTACTAGTTGATTGTATTGGATTGAATGTTAGGTTGATAGATTAGCTACCTATTGATCTCTAGATAACGAATAAAGGATTGAGAGGTGAAATTTGATATTGGAATTATGCAATCAACTACCCTAAGAATAAATTAGAAATATAAGTTCTAGGGTTTATTAAATTGTAATTTCAAAATAATTGGTTGTTGTTAATTCATGAATGTGAAAACTAATGAATTGATAATTACTAATTAAACTCAAAGAATTAAACTTTGATTAAATTGATCTACAACCCTAGGCACCATTCCTAGAATTGTATTAATCTTGCACAACCATTGCACACATTACTTTTAGATTTAAATTGTTCTTTCACCATTCCACACATCACACTCTTATTTCTTTTAAATTTCTTGCTAATCAAACTATTACAATGTAATTCCTTCCATGTGAGATGACCTTGGGGCGATCACCATTGCTACAACTACCTTGTATACTTGCGAGTGTCACTTGTAGTAGTAATTGGTCGAGCGCAACATAAAGTGTAATACCTCGATTTTTGATTTACTTTGGAATAGTAGATGTGAGAGAATATGTTGGTGAAATATGTAAAGAAGATATTTTAAGAGATGGATATACATGAAGGATGATATGTATATATAATAATTGAAAAACATGGGAAATATAAATACAATATATAAGACATATACGTATACCAACATATACACAACATATACATGATGTATATATTGGTGTAAGAAAAGTAAATTGCAAAATAATTAATTAGTAATAATAAAGATAATGATGACAAGAGAAAAAGAAGAAAAGAAAGTCAAAGAAGGACCAATATTTATGGTGGATAATTTTTAGGGGTATTTAATTATATTATTATATATATATATATAAGATAAGGATGAGAGTTTGACAAGAGAGCTTTCACTTTCTTTCTTTCTTTCTTTCTTCTTCTTCTTCTTCTTGAACATGGAGAGAGAGAGAGAGAGAGAGAGAGAGAGAGAGAGAGAGAGAGAGAGAAGAGTATGATTTTGTTCACATATACATCAAATTCATAAGGGTTTTAAGAGAATTGAAGGTGGATATTCAAGATTTGGCAAAGAATTAAAGCAAGTGCTCTTTTCTTTGTGTTGATTTCTATAGATTGAGTTTATATTTGATATGGTTAGTGTGTGAAGGTGATGATAATGAAAGATTGAAGTATATAAATATATATATGTTAAATTGGTATTTAGATGATGATAATATGGTTATTTGTGAGAATGATGATGAATTGTTGAAATTATTTAGTAAGGGTTTAGTATAAATGAGTTGGGGAATTGAGTAATTGATACATGGATGATGTATATAATGATTATTATTATGATATGCTGAAGTTATATAAGTGTTGAATTGATAGGTGATTTATGAATATAAACCAAGATGTTGATTAAGGGTGTTGTAGTATGGATTTTGAAGTGATTGTGTTTACATGGATGAGAGTTTGAAATGCATAATCTTTGCTTGACACGGCCAGTGGCATGACCATGTCGTTGGGCGTGTCAACGGTGCTAAGTTTAATGTTTGTGACACGACCATTAATACGTCCATGTCATTGGACGTGTCATAGCTACAGTGAGATAAAGTAATTGACACTGCAATGAACACACTCGTGTTGTTGGGCGTGCCAATGTTTCTGTGAGGCAGAATGAATGACATGTCCAGTGACACGTCCATGTCACTAAGCATGTCATAGCCACTGTGTTGAGGAAGGATTGACACGTCCAGTGACATGCCCGTGTTACTGAGCATGTCAAAGCTTCTGTGTTGTTGGTTTAGGGCACGATCAGGGACACGCCCGTGTTGGTGAGCGTGTCATGTGTAGAGTTTTCCCTAGTTAGTTCTTATTCTTATTTTCTTATGTGTATTACTACGTGAGTGTGTATAATCACCTTTGAATTAGGTTTCGAAAAGATTTGAGTTGCCTTAATCCAAATGTTAAAGGATTCTTGGAAGAGGAGTTTGAAATTGGTATGAGTTGCTCTTAGAGGTAAGTACAAACCCTACATGATTGCATACATTTACATGACCTTGGGACTTAACACATTTAGTTGTAAATGTGTTAAGTAATCTATTTTATTATTGATACATTTGATTAATGCTATGATTTGTATAATGTGAAAGATATGATGATCATTCAAAATATATGTACAATGAAATTGATTATGTATACTCTAATTATTAGATGTGAAGCCATTGTTGTTGGCTATAATGATGCAAATGAAATAATTGGGGCATTGTTGCCTAGATGATTATGAGAAAATGAGAATGGAATTGATAATGAAAGAATGAAAGAATTGTGTGCCTAGTATGTTATTCAATTTTCAGAGTTTTGTTGTTGGTGGCATGCCTAAAAGGAACAATCCCTTGAAGCTGGGCCGGGCTTGGTCCTTGAAGCCAAGTTGGGTTGAAGTTTAGCATGCTTAACTCCCCTTGAAGCTTGGTTAGGCCTAGTCCTTGAACCCTAGTTGAGATGTTACATATGAGATGTTTCTCATTGTGATAATGATTCGCCTACGGGCTTGATAAATGTGATTAATGAACCAAAACATTAACTCTGAAAGTTGAATGGCATATTAGTTTCTTTGGGCCCATGCTTGTCTTTGCTTTCATGTAAATTATGGAATAAGCTAAAATGTTATGAGATATATGATGATAATTATGGAATGAGATGATTACAATACATAAGCAAATTACTGAAAATGAATGTGGCTTGAGAAACTATGATGAATGATGAGATTATGAAAATACAATATGATGTGTAATATGTATATGGATGTGGAAATTGTGAGTATTATTTCATGAATGTTCTGATAAGTCATTGAATTGTGGTTTGTTGTAATGATATATATGTATATGTATATAAATTATGAGATTAGTGGAAATATATGAAGAGAGCATTGAAAAGGTAAAACATGATAAGAAAATGATGATACATGATGTTAATATATGAAGTATGATTTTTCTTTAATGTATGTTTCAAATATTTATTTGTACCACTAAGCTTTCGAGCTTAGCGCGGTTGTGTAAATCGCGCAGGTGAGTAGATTGTTGATCTAGGAGGCAAACCATTATGCCACAAGAAGGGTAAGAGTATTTCGAGACCAACTAGAAGGTGGTGCATACATGTACAATTTGATTATGTTGTATTTTGATAAAAATGTATATATATACACAAATGAATCTTGGAAAAGATAAGGTAATTTATATATAATTAATATCATCAAAAGTATAATGATTTTAGAAATGTTCTTTAAATAAAATGTATTATTGTTTGGAACTAAGGTAAAGGTTTTAATCTGTAATGAAAAGTGACATCCTTATATTTTATATACGTACTGTATGTATACAAAGTATATGTATAGTGCTTATATAGAGTATAGGGTTGTTACAATTATTTTGGTTTCAGAGCTTAGGTTTGAGAATCTCAGCCTAAGTAGATTTAAAAAGAAAAGAGGAAAATTTTTAGAAAGTGAAATTTGTGATACATGGATATGCATTAACACTTAGGTTGGTCTCGGATGTGCCATTATGTGATTTGTAATGTATTTGAATTATATGAGATGGATGATAGTGTGTGAATGAGGTTTTACATGAAAGTAAAGCTAGAGAAAGAAATGATATGGGAAAATTTGTACAAGTTTAATTGATAAATTAAAGATTGGGAGTTTTCTTAAGTAAAGCAAATTTCAAAATTTTTTATTATTGAAGTGTGCTTGTGAAATAGGTTATAAAGGAATGAGTAGGAGAATCATGTTGGAAATGAGTTTAAAAAAAATCAAGATTTAAGTAAGTACTCTTTTCTCTAAATTTTGGATTTCTTTATAATAAAGATTATGTTTGGATTGCTAGAGAGAGGATATATTGTTCGATTGTTAAAATGGATAGATATGATATTAAATTGAAGAGAGTATGGTGGAATATTGAGCTAGTTGATTGGTATAGACAAAGTGTGAAAATTTAAGGTTTGGTTATGTAAATTTAAGGTTTTTAAAAAAGGGGATGATGTTGGTTAAAGTGAGGAGATATAATGGTATTGTTTGCATTGTTTTTTTAATGCAAACATTGTGATTTTAATGTTAGAAATGTGATATGCTTAAGTGTTGTTAAAGCTCATATTAATGGTGATAATATGTGAAATTTGGATTTTTTTGAAATGAGCTTTAATAATTGTGAAAATGATATGTTTTGATGTTGCTTTATGGTATATATATAATATGTTTTTAAAGTTAATATTAAGAAAATGAGATTAGTAAATTGAAGTTTAGGTAGAGTAGTAAGTTGAGAGTTTAGAGTTTTAATGGAATTTTAATGAGGATTATTTAGATATCGATGGTTTAATGTATATTAAGCATATGAGCTGTTTTGAATGAATAATATTGCATATGAAAGTACTATGAATTGGGTAATGTGATTGATAATACAAAAATTTGTTTTGAAATAAAGGGAAAATGACTAAGCAAGTGAAAATGAGTTACTTTAAGTAATTGGACTGAAAATGATGAAAATGGATATGAAGGGTATGCTAAATGCATTTTTAAAAACAATGTGAGAGAGAGATGTCACGTTAGAAATGTAAGATTTATGTGAAGTGTTATTATGGTTAGAGCGTATATATATGTTGAGTTGATGAATAACCTAAGTCATGTCAAAAGAATGAGAATGATAATGTCCAATGAAACGTAATAAATGTTAAATTTTTATGGATTGTAGGTAAAAGAGAAATTAAATATAAATGTATGATTATGTGTATACATACATATGATATGTGAGATGAGTTTTTTTAGTATAAACGCAATTGTAATATGTAAGAAAATGTGGAAAGTAAGTTACATTATGAATGTGACTTGTGAATGTGTATGTGGAAAGAAAAAAAATGTTATTGTATGTTTGTTGTCTTATACAATTACTTGTCTAGTGGTATTTAGAATGATATGGCATGTATTAGTGGACTTAAGAGAGATTAGGTCTTGATATGTGCAGAGCTAGACTATGTGATAAAATTGAGAGTGGGAATGGACTCGAGTAATACTGGACAGTGAAATTTTTATTGTAATAAATGAACTTGATGATCATATAATGTTGTGGGCCCCAAAGTATCTGCATGTGGAAATGTTCTATGTATATGTGTATAATAAGAGATTGTAAGGAAAAAAGGGAAGTATAACGTATGAAAATTTTTATAAGAGATAGATTAGAAATAGAGTAATAAATGAAAGTTGTGTAAAATTTGAATATGATAGAATGTTGTGCATAAGAGATGTTAAAGATAATATTGTTGAACATGAGTTAGGGAAATCATGATCAAATGATCAAAAGCAAATTGTTTTGAAACAGAGTTGAAATGTGTTAACTCTTGGTATAGCAAAAGTTTAGAGAATGAATATGTAATCTTTGCGATACAAACTTAGCATTGTAATTGGAAATGTTTGAAGAATAATAATAGAGGGGTAGTATTGATTTATAAGCCACAGGCATGACTATTAATCTACTATGGCCATATGATTTGTTTAGTATATTTGGTCGGTTAGTTTTGTTATCCACGGACATGGGCCTGAGATGAAATGACCGTAGGATAGTTTTTGTAAGATTGATAATTATACTTCAAGAAACAGGATCAAGAGTTATGGTTGGTATGATTGTACCTTATAATTTTCATGTTAGAAATTTGTTTATAATTATAGAAAGTATGGAAAGAGAAGAAAACTGTGAAAATGTATTGAGTTATGGATAATGTGATAGAAAGGTGATTATGTAAATATAGTAATGGTATGAGAAGGTGAGGTGATGATAAATGGGAAAAATTACAAAATGTGATACTGAATATGTTCATGGTATAAGGTGAATAAGTTGAGGGAAATAATGTTTAAGTGAATGAGCTATGGGTAATAAATATAGTATGAAATAATCATGAGTCTCATGTGAAAATTGTACTAAGATAATAGAAAATAAAATATATGAATGTTGAAATTTTTTTTTGAAGTGATTTGTTATAAATAATCATAATTTCAGAGAGTTGAAAAGATGGATCCAAAGAGATTAGAATTTGAATATAAGTGTGACCTAATAGAATTACATCATATATTGAAATCTAATGATAAGTTTAAATAAGATAATTGTTGGCTTGGTATATTGCGACAGATAGATCAATTGATCTAGATTTCGCTAGGATTGCTAATCATTGTGGAGATTCAATATGTATAGTTATACTAAGAGTATAAGATATATGTGATAATGTATATGAGGTAAAATTCTGATATGTATATGGACATGAATGAGTTAAGATATATCAGTTGTAAATGATGATAAAAGGAAAAAGGTTGATTATCTGTAAAGTAAGTTTAAAGGCATTGTATTAATATTAATGTTAAGTGAAAAACATGTTAAAGAAGGAATTAAGTGTATGAAAAATAAGAATATTGTTATAAATTAAGATTTGATAAGTGTTTATTTTGAAAATGACTGTAGTAACGGGATAGTCAATATTAAGATATAATTCAATAACCTCTAAATTTAAAGTTAAGAGAGTATCTATAAAGAGATGAAGTGATAAAATTTCTTGAATGTAATAGATGGGCGAGGTAAATGTATATTATAAGATGATCTGATTCTTGTATAAAGATAAATTAATTGGGAATGTAATGAGTTATCTTGATTGCTTGGTTGAGAAAGTAATAATATATATATATAGATATATATAATGATGAGTTATGAAATTGGGAGATGATGATTGACTCTAAGGGGGAGAGTAGAGGTTATGTGATTTGATGAAATAATAACTTAATAATATGATTAACTTCATATGAAAATTAAGATGGTATTTTGTTAAGAATTGATTGTTACTGTACTAGATAATTTCGAGGACGAAATTATTTAAGGGGGAGAGAATTGTAATACCCCGAATTTTTATTTACTATGGAATAGTAGATGTGAGAGAATATGTTGGTGAAATATGTAAAGAAGATATTATAAGAGATAGATATATATGAAGGATGATATGTATATATTGTAACTGAAAAACATGGGAAATATAAATACAATATATAAGACATATACATATACCAACATATACACAACATATACATGATGTATATATTGGCGTAGGAAAAGTAAATTGTAAAATAATTAATTAATAATAATAATGACAAGAGAAAAAGAAGAAAAGAAAGTCAAAGAAGGACCAATATTTGTGGTGGAGAATTTTTAGGGGTATTTAATTATATTATTATTATTATTATTATTATTATTATTATATATATAAGATAAGGATGAGAGTTTGACAAGAGAGCTTTCACTTTCTTTGTAATATCCCCATATGTGCCCTAGAAGTTTAGATATAATTATTGTTTTAATTGGATTATGTGTATAAGTTTAATTGAAAGAGAAAAGAATGTAAGATAGAAGTGTATATGTGTATATATGGAAATATATATAACATATACATAAGTCAAATATGATGGTCAAAGAGAGTTAGTGGAAGAAGATATTTATGTGTTTTTAAGTAATTAATTAATTAAAGGAAATGGAAATTTAATATTGAGTGGAAGAGAAGAAATGGGATTATTTTAAATACTTAAATACTTGGAGGAGGTTTAAAGGAATTTTGTGTGGAGATTAAAAGTTGACTTTGCTTCTTACTCTTCATTTTCTTCTTTGTCTTCTTTGTTGGCCGAACATCCAAGAGACAAGAGAACAAGAGAGAGATTGATGGTTTTAAGATCAAAGTCTAAGGAGATTTGAAGTGATCAAGTTGGAAATTGTGGAATTTCATCAATTTTGGTAAGTTTTCTCTTAATTTCCTTTGTTGTTTTTGAAGTTGTGAGTAAGTTTGATTGTTGATAGTTAATGTTAGGAGTGTGTTGGTTTGATTGTGATATTGAGGAGTGTTTGGTGTTATTGATTTTGATTTGTGGGGCTGGAATGAAGAGAAGAGAAAGTTGGTTGGTATAGATTGAGTTGTGGTTATGTTCAAAGTTTTGATGATGTTTGTGATTTGTGTTTGATGTGTGTGTTTTGGTTTGTTGTGGTGTTGTTGCAAGTTTGAGATGGTTTTTGGGTATGTGTAGTGAAGTTTGTTTGAAGTGGATGTTGATGGATAGAAGTGTTTTGTTGAGTGTTTGGTTGTTTTGGCCGGAGTCTTGATTTATGGCCGGACACGCCCATGAGCATGTCCAAGGTCCTTAGGCATGTCAATTGTTCTGTGTGGCAGTAGGTTTGACACGGCCAGTAACACGCCCGTGTTATTGAGCGTGTCATAGCTACTGTGAGAATGGAGAATTTACACGGCCAGGAGCACGTTCAGGTTGTTGGACGTGTTGATGTATTTGTGTGAGGCAGTATGTATTACACGCCCAGTGACACGCCCGTGGTCATGAACGTGTAATAGCTTCTGTGTTGTGGAGTTAGGGCACGGTCAGGAATATGCCCGTGTGGTTTAGCGTGTTATGTGTAGAGATTGCCCTAGTTAACTCTTAACTTGATTACTTCTTGTGTATCCTTAAGTAAGTGTGTGTTCTATTTGTTGGATTAGGTCTTGAAGAAGGTGATTTGTCATCGATTTAAGAAGCATAAGAACCTTGGGAAAGGGAGTGTTTTGAATTGTGTAAATTGCTTTTGAGGTAAGTACACATCCTGCATTATTGCATTGTTGATTCTTGTGAAGAATGTACTTTGCTATGCTTATATCAATGATGATATATGTATGTATTATATGAATGATAAGATGATACAAATGATTGTACATTTGAAAGAGGAATTGCTAAGATGGGTATTGAGATATGCTATGATATGAAGCCATTGTGTTTGGCTATGATGATTCAATTGAAAGATATAAGGCATGTTTGCCTAATTGATGATGAGAATTGAGAATGAAATAATAAATGAATTGTGTGGCTAATGTGTTATTCAATTTTTAGAGTTTGTTGTTGGTGGCATGCCTAATGATAGTAACACTCTCTTGAAGTTAGGTTGGGCTTGATCCTTGAAGCCAAGTTGGGTAGAAGTTTAACATGTTTTACTCCCCTTGAAGCTTGGTTGGGTCTAGTCCTTGAAGCCTAATTGAGATGTTACAACCCTTGAAGCTAGGTTGGGTTGGTTCTTGAAGCCAAGTTGGGTTGAGACTTAGCATGCTTTGTTCCCCTTGAAGCTTGGTTGAGCCTAATCCTTGAAGCCTAGTTGGGTTTATGATAATGATAAATATGATGATTAAACCAAAACATTTACTCTGAAAATTGAATGGCATATTAGAGTGTTTTGGGCCCATGCTTGTCTTTGTATATAATGTGATTCTTGAATGGTAAAATCAATGGCACTATGAAGATGTAATATGAATATTGTTATGACATTGAATGTAGTATGATGTGGTAATGTGATGTGCTTCTATGTGTGTGGGTTATGAAATATAAAGGTATGTTGTTAGCCTTCCATCTATGATGTTGATTTGTTATTAAAATGTGTGACATTACATTGCACTATAGCATAATGCTAGCATACTTTGTACTACTAAGCCGTTGGCTTAGCGCGATAGTGTTTGATCGCGCAGGTGACAGAGTTGGACCTGAGAGTTCTTCAAGACCGAGTGAGAGTAGACATTGAAGAGTTCATTTTGGGACTTAAAGATCAGAGAAGAACTGCTAATCATGTATATATTCTATGTTTTGTAAACTTTGATTTATATCATATTTGTGATACCTTCCGCTGTGAATTATTAAACATTTTATATATAGTGTCTTTTGGATTTCTTTTATTTGTTTGAGATTGGTTTCACTTGTTTACAAAGATATGTGTTGTGTCTTTTTAAACCGTGGCATTTTCTATATTCAATATACGTATATTACGATCGTTTAAGCATGCTTAGTACGTATACAGGATATAGGGGTGTTACATTCTTTCTTTCTTTCTTTCTTCTTCTTCTTCTTCTTGAACATGGGAGAGAGAGAGAGAGAGAGAGAAGAGTATGATTTTGTTCACATATACATTAAATTCATAAGGGTTTTAAGAGAATTGAAGGTGGATATTGAAGATTTGGCAAAGAATTAAAGTAAGTGTTCTTTTCTTTGTGTTGATTTCTATAGATTGAGTTTATATTTGATATGATTAGTGTGTGAAGGAAATGATAATGAAAGATTGAAGTATATAAATATATATATGTTGAATTGGTATTTAGAAGATGATAATATGGTTATTTGTGAGGATGATGATGAATTGTAGAAATTGTTTAGTAAGGGTTTAGTATAAATGAGTTGGGGAATTGAGTAATTGATACATGGATGATGTATATAATGATTATTATTATGATATGTTGAAGTTATATAAGTGTTGAATTGATAGGTGATTTATGAATATAAACCAAGATGTTGATTAAGGGTGTCGTAGTATGAATTTTGGAGTGATTGTGTTTACATGGATGAGAGTTCGAAATGCATAATCTTTGCTTGACACGGCCAGTGACACGACCATGTCGTTGGGCATGTCAACGATGCTGAGTTTAATGTTTGTGACACGACCATTAACACGGCCATGTCATTGGACGTGTCATAGCTACTGTCAGATAAATTAATTGACACGGCAATGAACACACTCGTGTTGTTGGGCGTGTCAATGTTTCTGTGAGGCAGAATGAATGACACGTCCATGTCACTGAGCATGTCATAGCCACTGTGTTGAGGAAGGATTGACACGTCCAGTGACATGCCTGTGTTACTGAGTGTGTCAAAGCTTCTGTGTTGTTGGTTTAGGGCACGATCAGGGACACGCCCGTGTTGGTGAGCGTGTCATGTGTAGAGTTTGCCCTAGTTAGTTCTTATTCTTATTTTCTTATGTGTATTACTATGTGAGTGTGTATAATCACCTTTGTATTAGGTTTTGAAGAGATTTGAGTTACCTTAATCCAAATGTTAAAAGATCCTTGGAAGAGGAGTTAGAAATTGGTGTGAGTTGCTCTTAGAGGTAAGTCCCTAGATGAGTGCATACATTTACATGACCTTTGGACTTAACACATGTAGTTGTAAATGTGTTAAGTAATCTATTTTATTGTTGATACATTTGACTAATGCTATGATTTGTATAATGTGAAAGATATGATGATCATTCAAAATATATGTGCAATGAAATTGATTATGTATTCTCTAATGATGAGATGTGAAGTCATTGTTATTGGCTATAATGATGCAAATGAAATAATTGGGGCATTGTTGCCTAGATGATTATGAAAAAATGAGAATGGAATTCATAGTGAAAGAATGAAAGAATTGTGTGCCTAGTATGTTATTCAATTTTTAGAGTTTTGTTGTTGGTGGCATGCCTAAAAGTAACAATCCCTTGAAGCTGGGTTGGGCTTTGTCCTTGAAGCCATGTTAGGTTGAAGTTTAGCGTGCTTAACTCCCCTTGAAGCTTGGTTGGGCCTAGTTAGGATGTTACACATGAGATGTTTCTCATTGTGATAATGATTCGCCTACAGGCTTGATAAATGTGATTATTGAACCAAAACATTAACTTTGAAAGTTGAATGGCATATTAGTTTCTTTGGGCCCATGCTTGTCTTTGCTTTAATGTAAATTATGGAATAAGATAAAATGTTATGAGATATATGATGATAATTATGGAATGAGATGATTACAATACATAAGCAAATTACTGAAAATGAATGTGGCTTGAGAAACTATGCTGAATGATGAGATTATGAAAATACAATATGATGTGTAATATGTATATGGATGTGGAAATTGTGAGTATTATTTCATGAATGTTCTGATAAGTCATTGAATTGTGGTTTGTTGTAATGATATATATGTATATGTATATAAATTATGAGATTAGTGGAAATATATGAAGAGTGCATTGAAAAGGTAAAACATGATAAGAAATTGATTATACATGATGTTAATATATGAAGTATGATTTTTCTGTAATGTATGTTTCAAATATTTATTTGTACCACTAAGCTTTTGAGCTTAGCGCGGTTGTGTAAATAGCATAGGTGAGTAGATTGTTGATCTGGGAGTCAAACCGTTATGCCACAAGAAGGGTAAGATTATTTCGAGACCAACTAGAAGGTGGTGCATACATATGCAATTTGATTATGTTGTATTTTGATAAAAGTGTATATATATATACACAAATGAATTTTGGAAAAGACAAGGTAATTTATATATATGTAATATTATCAAAAGTATAATTATTTTGGAAATGTTCTTTAAATAAAATGTATTTGTAATATCCTCATTTATGCCCTAGAAGTTTTGCATATTGTTGTTGTTGTTATTGTTATATATTGGATTGAATATATGTGTTAAATTGTAAGAGAAAAGAAATTGAGAAGAGAAAGTCTATGTATATGTATTTTGGGAAGAAATAGGGTTTAGAGACAAATTTATATGTTGTGTATATGTTAATATATATGACATATAAAGTGGTCAAAAGGCTTGGTCAATGCAAGAGAAGATATTTATTTGAGATTGGTAAATTACTTAATTGGGCACATATAAGACAAAAAGATAATTATGTGAATAAGGGCACTTTGGTAATTGCTTGGATAAAATCACATGGTGGATATTTAAAGAAAGTTTGATTTGTGTTTTCTTCATCATTTCTTCTTCTTCTTCTTGTTGATGGCCGGCCCTCCATAGCCAAAGAGAAAGAAAGAGACAAGTGATGGTTTTGATGATTTCAAGCTTAAATTGAAGAAAGATTAAGTGTTCAAGTGTTGATTTAAGAAGTTTTTAACTAAGGTAAGATCTTTTCTCTAATTTCTTCAATTCTTTTGAAGTGGTATGATTAAGTTGCTTATGGTATGATTGTAAGTATTGATTTTGCTTGATAGATGAGAAGTTGGGTTGGTGTTGGTGATGGAAGGGTAAGATTGGTGTTTAGTGAAATTGTTTCTGTTTTAGGATTAGTAAAGGCTGTGACTTGTATGATTTTTAATTAATTTTAGAAAAATTTTCTTGAAGTGAATTTTTGATATGTTGTGCCTCTATGAGTCTAGAATGACTGAAAAATATGTTGATTCGATTTTTGGAATGGTTATGAGTTTAGAAAAATTATTTTCATTAGACCTGTTCCAGCAGGTACCTTAACTGGGACAGCTATATTTCGGGATTTTTAATAAAATGTAGAAAAATCATATTCAATTGAATTTTGGATATGTTGTTGCTTAGTGAGTCTAGTATTTGAGAAAAATAATTTGGAACCACGTTGATTGAATTTGATTTATGGAATTCACAAAGTTCAGAACTGCTGCCAGGATGCAGGGCAATTGGGGCAGTCTGGTTAGGTGAACTATTTGACCAAGATTTTGTGTTCCGTTTGATCTGAAATTTTAAAGGGATTATTTTAAGATACAAAAATAAATTCTGTAAAAATTTTAGAATTTTTAGTCAAGTAGATTATTTTATACAATTTTTCAAAATAAGGATAAAATGGAGTTTAAAACCAGAATGTACTATTTATGGTTAGGGTTTTAATTCTTTGTTCTTCTTGCATTGCTTTGGTTCTCCAAAGGTAGGTTGGTCCTTAAACCTAACCCTAAACACTTTAAACACACTTGAATCAATGAATGTTATAATCAATTGTTCTTTACCCTAATTGCATTGTTGAGATTGAACAATGTTATGTTGTGCATTGTGAATGGTAATGTGTTTCATGAGTAATGTGGAATGAAATGTTGATATTTATGAATGATGCTATGTGAGATATAATGTGATCATGGATGAGATATATATATATATATATACTTGAATAATGAGATGTTATATTATGAAATGAAATGTGAAGCCATTGTTATTGGCTAAGATGATGTAATTGAAAGAAAGAAGGCATGTTTGCCTAAATGTGATGAGAATTGAGAATGGAAATGAATTGTTTGTTTAATATGTTATTCAGTTTCAGAGTTCTCGATTTGGCTGGCATGCCTAAGAAATGATGAAACGTAACAGTCTTGCTGGGTTGAGGACCTCCTCATAGGTGTTGAGTTGATGGTCCAAGAGACTGGGTCTGTTACACTATGAGATACATGATTTGTAACAGTCTTGCCGGGTTGAGGATCTCCTCATATGTGTTGAGTTGATGATCCAAGAGACTGGGTCTGTTACACTATCTATGGATAGAGATACATGTATATACATTGCCTACGGGCGTGATTATTGTGACTATGAACCAAAGCAGTAACTCTGAACTCTGAATATCGTATTAAATACTTGTTGGGCCCATAGGTGTCAAGGTTATATGAATGTCCTAAATAATGTTATGAGTTTAATGAAATGAGATGTTGGTTATGGAGTATGATTGATTAATGTTGAATGTGAAAAGATGTTGAAATGTGGTATGCTCATATGACTATGATTTGTGAAATGCATAATTGTGTGGTTAACTTTATATTTATGATGTTGATCTTATCAATAACATATGTGGCATTGCATTTCATTAAAGCATACCGTTAGCATGTTTTATCTTACTAAGCCGTTGGCTTAGCGCGATAGTGTTTAATCGCGCAGGTAGTAGAGTGGATAGAGTTGAACCCGAGAGTTCATCAAGACCTAGTGAGAGTAGAACTTGAAGAATCCATTTTGGGAGCTTAAAGATCAGAGCAGACTTGCCAATCATGTATAAATTTTATGTGTTGTAAAACTTGAGTTTTGATGTATATGAATTTGTAAATATGTAAATATTTTATAACTTCCGCTGTGTAATATTTAAATATGGGGGTTGTCCCAAAACCTTTATTTTATGTTGTACTAGAAGTGTAAATCCTTTTTGCAGGTTGTAGTTGAGGTTACAAGGGGGATTTATTGGGAGTGTACTGAGAATGATTTTGTTTGCATTGGTTTGTGTAAAATGTTTTTAAAAATAAGAAAAAAACCGGTTTTGTCGACACTTGGGACTCAATTTTTAGGCGAAACTATGGCAAAAATTTTGTAAAAATCGGAACTAAAATTTGACTAAGTAAAATTGGTAGCAACATTAGGTTAGTGTGGCGCTTCTACTCAGCTTACATATGTAGGTTGGGAAGGGGTGTTACAGTATTATTGTTTGGAACTAAGGTAAAGGTTTTAATCTGTAATGAAAAGTGACATCCTTATATTTTATATACGTACTGTATGTATACAAGGTATATGTATAGTACTTTTATAGAGTATAGGGGTGTTACAATTATTTTGGTATTAGAGCTTAGGTTTGAGATTCTCAGCCTAAGTAGATTTAAAAAGAAAAGAGGAAAATTTTTGAAAAGTGAAATTTGTGATACATGCATATGCATTAACACTTAGGTTGGTCTCGGATGTGGCATTATGTGATTTATAATGTATTTGAATTATATGAGATGGATGATAGTGTGTGAATGAGGATTTACATAAAAGTAAAGCTAGAGAAAGAAATGATATGGGAAATTTTGTACAAGTTTAATTGATAAATTAAAGAATGGGAGTTTACTTAAGTAAAGCAAATTTCAAAATTTTTGGTTATTGAAGTGTGCTTGTGAAAAAGGTTATAAAGGAATGAATAGGAGAATAATGTTGGAAATGTAACACCCCTTCCCGACCTATTAATAAGCCAAGGAGGAAAGCTATATCGGGATACGAGCTCTGATTATGTGTGCTTACTTAATGTTTCTTATAAAAATTTTCCAAAAATTTTGACGGAGTCTCCCTTAAAATTCTAGGTCCCAAGTGTCGACAAAACTGATTTTTCTTATTTTTGAAAAACATTTTGTTTCATAATTCAACTCAAGCACACTCCCAATAATCCACCTTTATAACCTCAACTACAATCCTGCAAGAAGAATTCACAATTCTATATTCACCATCCAACTCAATTCAAAACCATACAGTTATTATACATTACTAGATTTACATGCTACCTCAATTTATCTCTTTGTATTATTCAAATAAGTACATGCCAGTTTCTAATACCAAAATACAAAATGAAGAGCACCACCTAAGTTTGTTGATGACCGGCAGATAGCAGGACTCCTCTACTCACTACTGACTCCTTACTAATAACCTACGAGTTTAGAAGAAACTAAACTCACTAAGCATTGCTTAGTGGGTACTTTAACTAATTACGGAAAATAAATAATAAAAGCATAATGCACTTTTAAAAACAATGAGTCGTATTGAAAAATAATATCACAGTAAAACAATCCATACATGTCATATATTCAGTTATTATCATTTTATCAGTTTGCTCCACAAGGTAATTTGGTAGACTAATGTATGGTAAGGAACTAACTGAAACAACTGTATATATATTCTATGGTTGTGGCCCTAAAAAATTGTGGACCAAGCCCTGTGGAATCTGTGGCCGAAGCCCTCGGACCGGAGTCCTATATAACTCGGGCGATTGCCCTATATAACTCGGACCGAAGTTCTATATAGCTCGAGTCGTCACCCTATATAACTCGGACCGAAGTCCTATATTAAAGCAGCACTGCATATAGTATGATATATCATACCCTTACCCTACTCAGTACTATCCCAGATACCCAGTGGAGCCAAAATTCTCATGCCATTTCTTAATCGAATATGCATTATACAATTATCGACTTATGGTTCTTATATTATTTCAACGTGAAATATCATATTTTGTCATTTTAATAACATATTATGCTCATTTATATGCAGAAGGAATCAATTGGATTACTTTTGAAAAATTACCAAATGAACATTAGCAAAATGACCATATGAATAGTATAATTGTTGCATAATGTACTCCCCAACCAAAACGTCTTTCAAAATTCTTGGGGTTTTTTTAAGTTCAACCAAGTTTGGTTGAACCACTTCTTCATCCTCTTTAGCAATTTGAAGCTCCCCCTCAATAATCTCATTATTTAATAGTAAATTACTCTCCTCAATTTCTAAATTGGAAAAATTAGGCTCTACTCCTAAAGTCATGGCTACCTCAAGCTTATCTTCACTATCTTCACTATAGGGCATGTCATAAAGTTTAGAAAGTTGCATACCTTGTTTCTTTTCATTCAGCTTGCTTGGGAATGGGATTGGTGGCATACAAGGATTTGGAGGTTCATGCAATTTTGTGGAAGTTGATGCTTCCAAATTCTCCTCCTCCTTTGATTGAATTAACTCCTCTATGTATGGTTGTATTTCCTCACCATCTTTTTCTTGATTAGTTCCTGCATCAAAAGAATCACAAAAACTGTTATATATCACCTGTTCACTCCTCAAATTTATGATTACCTTGACTTGCTCTAGTTGGCTAGGAAATTCCTCTTTTTGGTGTGCTTGGAGTTGATGTGCCAATTGCCCAACTTGAGCTTCCACCCTCTTCAATGATTCCTCCAAAGAATCAAACCTCTCATTGCTCCCTTCCTGATTTTGTGTGCTAATTTGAAGGTAAGCATTCAAATCATCTTCCACTGTGGATTTCTTGCATTGACCCTAATTTTGTACACTAATTTGAATGAATGCATTCAAATTATCTTCCAAAGTGGGTTCCTTAAGTCGATCTTGATTTTGTGCGCTAGTTTGAATTAAGGCATTCAAACTATCATCCAATGTGGGTTTCTTAAGGTGATCTTGATTTTGTGCGCTAGTTTGAATTAAGGCATTCAAACTATCATCCAATGTGGGTTTCTTAAGGTGATCTTGATTTTGTGCGCTAGTTTGAATGAAGGCATTCAAACTATCATCCAATGTGGGTTTCTTAAGGTGATCTTGATTTTGTGCGCTAGTTTGAATGAAGGCATTCAAACTATCCTCCAATGTGGGTTTCTTAAGGTGATCTTGATTTTAATATTGATCTTGAGAGTAAGGATTTCTTTGGTAAGGTTGAAAAAAATTTTGAGGTGGAATTTGCTGTTGATTTTCCCAAGAAAAATTTGGGTGGCTTCCCCAGCTTGAATTATAAGGTCTGGGATATGGGTCATTTTCACCCATTTGCTGGAAACTTTCATAGGCATATTCTTCCTCTTGCCTCTCTTGGTATTGTCCATAACCAAATGAGCACATGTTTGCGCTATGTCCTGCAATGCCACATGCTGAACATACTTCACGAGTAGGCATAAGTGTTCTTCCTCTTGTATTTAGCATCTTAAGTTGGTTCGTTAATTCTACTAATTGCCATGCCATGTTAGAGTTAGGGTTATCATCATAAACCCCTACGTACCTTGAAAACTGCATATTTACAAAAAGCACTTAGCAACTTAAAGAAAACAAACAAATAATTAAATTGAAAGAAAATCAAACAAAACAAACAAACAATTCAAAGAAAACAAACAATCAATTAAATTGTAAAGAAAAATCAAACTATCACTACTTAAACAGCCTTCCCGACAGCGGCGCCAAAAACTTGTTGCGCTTAAATTAACACTATCACAAAGCGTCACTCGCAAGTATACGAGGTAGCTGTAGCAAAGGTGATCGCCCCAAGGTCGTTTCCCCAAGAAGGTGTGGTTCGTAATAGCTTGATTGACAAATTATTTAAATGTGGAAGTTTGTTGTGTTGGAATGGTGCGAGAATAATTTAAACCTAAAATTAACGTGCGTAGGGTTGATGTGTGTGAAGGTTGTACAAGATCAAATCGATTCTTGGGAATATGCCTAGGGTTATAGGTCCATTCAATCAAAGCTCAATTCTCAATTATCCATTAACATAACCTTGTAAATTAATTTGTTCCTTAAGGTTAATTAGTCAATTACCAATTCATTAGTTCTCACATTCATGAAATAGCAATAACCAATTATTTTACATTTGCAAGTTAATAAAACCCTAGAACTTATATTTCTAATTCATTCATAAGGTAGTCGATTGCATAATTCTGATATCAAATTTCACCTCTCGGTCCTTCATTCAATATTCAAAGATCAATAGGTAGCTAATCTATCAACCTAGCATACAATCCAATGCAATCAACCAACACGAGGTACATCAATGGAAATATCAAATCAAAGCATTCAATAAAATATACTACAAACCCTAGGCATGGGTATTTAGCTCAACATCATCAATTTAAAACATTCATTCAACTCAACATAAATCAAATACAAATTGTTCATTGCAACATCAATTCTCTTAATAAACAAAAACAATATTGGAATGAATTAAAAGAGAGAATAGAAAAGATGCCAAGAGTAGGATTACTAGTCTTCCTCCTAGCTCCACTTTGATATTTGATGAAGAACTCAAGCCCTCTTCAATGGTTTATTCCCCTTTGCAATATGGAATGGAGCTTTCTCAAGTCACCAAACCTTGGAATGGAGCTTGCCTTTGGTAGATGGAATGGAGCTTTCTCAAGTCACCAAACCTTAGAATGAAGCTTCTTCAACCTTTAAGAGCTTGTTTAACCCAATTTATCCCAAAGAACCTCAAAGATCTTGTCAATGGAAGATGGAGAAGATGAAGATGGAGGATGAAGATGAAGGGACAAGGAGAGTGTCACTCTCTCCTCATCCCAAATCTTGTTTGCCCCCTCCTTCTCTTTTCTTTTCTCTCTCTCCTCAAACCCTAGCCGTCTCCCCCTTCTCTTTTCTTTCGTGCAAAAGAATTTATATAAATTAAGGGTGACACGACCAAGCTTGATTTGGCTTGGCCGTGTCTCTCATTTTTCTTTGGGAAACGGCCAAGCTTGCTGGCCGTGTCCTTCATTGCCTTCTTCTTTCTTTGTTCTTTGGATTTTTTGCTCCTTAGGTGAGACACGGCCAGTGGCTTGGCCGTGTCTCTTACCATTGTCAGTCACTGCTTCACTTTCTTTGAGAGACATGGCCAAGCTTCAAGCGACATGGCCATGTCGATCAGACACACTCACAGACATGGCCATGTCTGTGAGTATGTCAAGTACTGCCTCTATTTTAGGATGAAACATGGCCAAGACAATGAGACATGGCCAAGCTTCAAGTGACATGGCCATGTCGATCAGACACACTCACAGACATGGCCATGTCTGTGAGTGTGTCAAGTTCTGCCTCTATTTTAGGATGAAACACGGCCAAGACAATGAGACATGGCCAAGCTTCAAGTGACATGGCCATGTCGATCTGACACACTTACAGACATGGCCATGTCTGTGATTGTGTCAAGTACTGCCTCTATTTTTTTTTTCTTTCTTGGTTTCTTTTCCTTGGGTGAGACATGGCCAGTGGCTTGGCCGTGTCTCTTAGGTGTGTCAACTACTATCTTGGAATTCTTTTGAGGGACAAGGCCAAGCTTGCTTTGGCTTGGCCATGTCTTGTTTGATTCATGCTCTTTATTCATTTTTCTTGATTGTTTTGATCATCCAAGGGAGTTTTTGCACTTAAACCTAAAACAAACACTTTAAACAAACTTAAAACAAAAATCAATCAAAACATTAACTAAAAACACATAAAATCCATACTGAAAACTAGTACAAATATGATCTAAACACTTTCATCAAAATTTTGTTGGTCTTTGTTCATTTTGGTGCTCTACCAATGAGGAATCTAGCTTGATAATTCATGAATTAATGTATTTATGCATCATGACTTGAATGACTTTACTAGATGGGGGAATTACTCTATAGCATCATGTTGTGTATGCTTACTTAGAGAGGGCTCCTGCATAATTACATTTGTCTAGGTTCTAGTCAGTCTTAGACTATGCTTTGACAAACTTTCGAGGTGAAATTGAACTCTGCTAATTTAAGAGAGAGATGATCTAGGCATTGTTTGACGAGCTAACAACTAGTATCCACCCTATTAAATATCAATTCCTAGTTGTCCCTTTGAGCCTTCATAAAAATTTTAGCTTTCTTTTCATTGGCTTAAAAACCCTAATAAACTAACCTGAGCTATTGTGATACTTTTGACAAGTCTTATGATCACTAAGATGAAGAGGCAAGAAGATTAAAGAAAAGCAATGATTATTCAAGACCACGAAGATAGTTGAAGTTCTCAAGAGCATAAAAATAGCTGAAGTTCTCAAGACCATAAAAATAGTTGAAATTCTCAAGACCATAAGGATAGTTGATATTTTCAAGACCATAAGGGTAGTTGAAGCTTTCAAGACTATAAGGGTAGTTGAAGTTCTTAGTATCTCTAATATATCAAGACAATATTAGAGTAACAAATGATTTATCCCTGTTAAAGGAGATTTATGTCACCCCATTTATCCATCATTGGAAGCCCAAGTTAGTACAAACAAGACAACTCTTTTAGAGCTTGAAAAAAGGACAAAAGAAGAAAAAGAGAAAGAAAAGAAAAAAGATAAAACCTAAAAAAGTGGTTCAAAAAGCCAACTAAGTTCTCTTTTACCTAAGACAACAAAAGGCTTCCATTTGGTTTATAAGGACGGTTTGACTTGAATTGGTCCAACCCAACTAAAGATTTGATCAAAATCAAAGAAAAAGGAGAAAAACCATTCAGTTCTTAAAAGTTCTGTACTTGATAGTCCTACAAGAAAGAAGGACAAAATGATAAAAGAAAGGGAAGAGTAATGAAAGAGAAAGAAAAGGGAAGAGTAAGAAAAATAAAGAGGAAAGAAAAGGGGAAAAGAAGAAAAGAAACGAATTTGGGTCTTAAACTTTATGCAAGGGCAAAGACTGTCCTAATCAAGATCCAGATTAATGCCAAGAAGACAGAAAGAATTTAGAGTCTAGCAAGATTGCTCCCAACTGCCTAAAGTTCAAATAAAAAATTTGTAGTGTGAGGGTTTGTCCATTGTGTCACATCAGCTCCTATCTCAAAATGGCCTTCATTTAACCCATGTCTCTCATAGACCCCATTTCAAGCCTATCAAAGACCTGTTAATCTCTCTTGGTAGGTAGAGTCTATTAGTGGAGATAGTTTGGATAAGCATGCATATGAGATAGACAATATTTAAACTCAAATGAGACCTTTGGCCAAGTAATGTGTATGTGCCTATCTGAAGTGCAACAATTCTTGCTTAAATAGAAATGATTCCCAAGTTTAGTACGGTAACTAGGGTTGTCATGTTATAGATATGTTAATTTGGAAAAATCAAGTCCTGAGGTACATTGACATTAATTTGGCAAAGCCAACATTTGATTTCAAAATTAAAATTCAAATATTCAAAAAAAAAATGTTTTGTCATACAAAGCTTTCAAGTTAAGGGAAGTACGTTGAACCTCCAAAGGACACATTGAGCAAAGGAAATGATTATTGGCAAGGTCATGAAAAAGCTATCAACCGACATACTGAAACATAGTTCGAAATAGATGAATCCCTAACTCTGCTGCTTGGGGGCTCCATTATTCATGTTTTCAACATCTTGAAGATAAAAGCCATAAATGCAAAGCTTTCAATCATTCCAATGCAAGACTTGAACGAGTATATAAAAGGAATCAGTGAGAATACTTCTGCTGATCACCTCGGTCTGTGAGTCAATAGAACAACTGTAAGTATTATTCATGCATATCATGCATGCATGAGCATATCACATCGCACTTTCTTGTCTTGTATTGTCTAGTCCTTGGCAAAATGAACAACAAACACCCTGCGAAGTAAAGAATCAAAAGAAGATATCAAATCAGGGGGCATGGAAAGCCCATTACTCGAGAAAGCTCCAGTAATCTTGCTAAGAGAACAAATGCATGCTTGTGCAAAGAACTAGACGACAACAACATCAATTAGAGTCCGCATAGAAAAATCATGGGTTTGAGCCTATACAGGGGGCAAAGTTTCTCCTTTTCATTTTTTTTGAGTTTATATGTAAAACATTTTCAAACTCACTTGTAAATATCTCGCCATGCAGGGGGGAAAAGGAGAGGATATGAAGGCTAGATAAAAAGGGCTGAATTTTTTGCAAAAGTGCAAAGGAGGAACAAAAAAGAATGGAATAAAAAAAGAAAATTAGAATTCTCAAAAGAATGAAGATGCAAAAGACAAAAGATCAATCCAGCTAAAAGAGCTAAAGCCAAGGTAAAGACCCGGCCTTCAGTGGATAAAGATCCATTTTTCAATGGTAAAGACCCAATCTCTAATGGATAAAGATCCATGTTTCAAGGGTAAAGACCCGATCTCCAAGGATGAAGATCCGTTTTCCAAGGGTGAAGACCCAATACAAGGATGAAGATCCAACTCAAAGGATGAAGATCCATTTTCAAGGGTGAAGACCCGATCTCAAAGGATGAAGATCCATTTTCGAGGGTGAAGGCCCGATCTCAAAGGATGAAGATCCATTTTCAAGGGTGAACACCCGATCTCAAAGGATGAATATCCATTTGCAAGGGTGAAGACCTGATATCTAAGGATGAAGATCCATTTTCAAGAGTAAAGACCCGATCTCAAAGGATGAAGATCCATTTTTGAGGGTGAAGGCCCGATCTCAAAGGATGAAGATCCATTGTCAAGGGTGAACACCCGATCCCAAAGGATGAAGATCCATTTGCAAGGGTGAAGACTCGATCTCAAAGGATGAAGATCCATTTGCAAGGGTGAAGACCCGATCTCAAAGAATGAAGATCCATTTTCAAGGGTGAAGACCCAATCTCCAAGAATGAAGATCCATTTACAAGGGTGAAGACCTGATCTCAAAGGATGAAGATCCATTTTGATGGTGAAAAACCACAATGCATAGAATAACCGGAGCAATTAGACTTCTCAAATGATAAAAGGTCAGACAAACTCAATCTCGGGTCCAAGTACCCAATCCCAGGTCCAAGTATCCAAAATCAATTCAAGCTCGGGACCAAGTATCCAATCTCGGGTCCAAGTACCCAAATCAATTTAAGCTCGGCTCCAAGTACCCAATCTCGGGTCCAAGTACCCAAATCAATCCATTCTCGGGTCCAAGTACCCCAATTCAAATTAATCTCGGGTCCAAGTACCCAATCTTGGGTCCAAGTACCCAAATCAAACCCAATCCCGGGTCCAAGTGCCTAAATTCAATCTAGTCTCGGGTCCAAGTACCCAAAACAAATTCAAATAACCATCTCAAAAATTAAGTCTTATTGCATTTCACTCTCTTTCACTAAAGTCTCAGATCATTCAAGCAGGGGGCAAACTGTAAACCCTTAATTTTTGACCTAGTCCGGCCCAATATATTTTATTTAATTCCAAATATTTTTTTTGTTGTCTAAAATATTTTAATTGGTCTAAAATAATTTTTGTTATCTTAATTAAATAATTTTTTCTTTAGTATCTAATTTCTATTAATAAAAAATAAAATAAATAAACAAAAATCAAAAAATCAAAATCAAAATCAAAATCAAAATCAAAATCGTCGACGAAAATATCGTCGCCGAAAGTCAGTGGGCCGTGGAAATTTCGCCTGCAGGAATTTCCTACGGGCAAAATGGCCCACAGGCCTGTTTCGCCAGCAGCTATGGTAGCTTTTTCGCCAGCGCAATTTTTCCTGCTGCAATTTTTTTCTCCGGCGCAATTTTTCCGCAGTAGTTTTTTTTTGCCAGTGAAATTTTCAAAGGCAAAATTTTTAAAACCTAATACAATTAGGTTTCGGTTTCCTTTTCTTAATAAATAATGTATGCCATGAGCAACTAGGAAAAAACCATAAAAACTTCTATAAATAAGGAGGAGAAATCGGAGGAAAATGGGACTGAAATTTGTGACCGAGAGTGAGAAGGAAAACTCTGAAACTCTGAAAATTCCTTCTGGCAGTAAATTGAATCGGACTTTGGAGGGAACAATTCAAACAATTCAAAGGCAAAAAGGCTTGTCTTTGACCTTGTTCATCCAAGAAGTAATTTTTGGTGAAACTTACAAAATAAGGTTTTAATTCTTAATTTCTTTATTTTGTCACAGTAGCTATATCACATAATTGTTTCTTTTAAATTAAAAGCTTTATCACCTCAATTCACCTTTTCTAAAGTATGAAAATCTTAAATCGTTGCTTTATTTTTCCAAAAGTTTAAAGATATTAGTTTTATTTCTTCAAAACCCTAAAACCAAGATTTGCATCCCAAATTATCAAAACCCAAAATTATGTTCTGTTTCCTTCCAAAAGACTTAAAAATATCTTTCTTCTCTTATAAACTTTAAATATTTTGTTTAAATTCATAAAACTTCATGAAATTGTCAATTGTCTTTCCAAATCTTAAAATAAAACTCATTACCCAAAACCCTAAATTCAAAAATCCTAAAACCCTATTTCAACTCCAAAACCTAAAATAGTGAACCCTAACCTCCTTAAAACCTTAAACCTTAATTTTTTTTCTAAACCCTAATCCTTTAAAACTTTAAAAACCATATAAACACAAATATTTAATTTTACACAGTAAGCTTAAAACCATAATGTGATGAGTGTTTTATTAGTTTTTGTTATAGTTTTGTGTCCTGTTTATTGTGTTAATTATTGTTTTATTTAGGTCTTTTGTTAGTTTTTATTGATTTGTTTAGTGTTTTCTTTAATTGTGTAATTTTAGTTTGTTTTAGTATTTAGGTCGTGTTTGATCTAATTTTAGGTAAGTTTTATGTTTTGATTATTGATGTTTATTTATGTCTTGTTTAAGTTTTTGTTTGTAAGTTGTGTGTTAGGTTAAACAGGCAAGGAAATGAATTGAAGACAAAAAGAGACAGTAGCTGACACGGGCATAGGACACGGCCAAGTCACTGGCCGTGTCCCATATCAAGCTAAAAGGAAGTTCAAGACACAGAAGCAAACACTGGCAAGGGACACGGCCGTGTCTTGTGGCCGTGTCCCTCTTAATTCATTCACACGGCCAAGTCAAGCTCCACTTGGCCGTGTCACTCAGCAAAGAAGAAAAGAAGACCAAAAGAAGCAGTAGAAGACACTGGCAAGGGACACGGCCGTGTCAACTAGCCGTGTCCCTCCAACAAGCTCAAACACGGCCAAGTCAAGCTTGACTTGGCCGTGTCACTCAACAAAGAACAGAAAGAAGAAAGGCAAGCAGAGGCAGACACTAGCAAAGGACACGGCCGTGTCCACTGGCCGTGTCCCTCTTAGAGACACTCACACGGCCAAGTCACTTCTGACTTGGCCGTGTCCCTCATGTATCAAACACGGAGCGGATTATTAACGCGTACGATTGATATAAAAGGAAAAGAAAGTGAGGGTTTCGGGGGGGGGGGGACGATTTAGAATAGATTTTGGAGCCGTCAGAGATTAGAGCTAGGGTTTTAACTTTGTTTTCTTTGATTTTAATTTCATTTTGGATTAAACTAGATTAGATTAAATTGTTCTAGCCATCAAGACATCCTTCTTGCAAGATTGAACAAGAGATTCTTCAAAAGCTTCAAGGAGTTTGTAACTTGGTTTTGTTCTTGAACTTATTCTCTTTATTTTTATTGAATGGATATTATCATGTCTATTTTGATTTCTTTGAACATTAATAAGATGAATATGTTTAATTGCATTATGAACTAATTTGATCTAGTCTAGGGTTTGTATGGATCTGCTATGATTGTGTGAATTGGTTTTTCTCTTAGCTAATAATTTATTTAGCCTTGATTGAATGAAACATTGTTAATATATAATTGATTGATCACCAATTATGTGTTTTAAGGTATTAGATGATGGATCGAGAGATGAAGTTTAATACTTGAACAATTCAATTAGGGACTTAGGTGAATTAGAGATATAACCTATTAAAAAGATTATTTCACTTGTAACAAGATTAGTTGAAAGAGGTTTGAATGCGAGAGCTTATTTCCTTGACTTGATTAGTTGAGTTGTTTGAGATTTAATCTTTGAAATTGAATTAGTTAAGAGGAATAACCGTTCATACATATAAGTAGTAGAGAAGTGCAAGCCCTAGACCATTCTATCAAGTGAATCAAAACACAGCTCAATTTACTTTTATTGTTTTAAACTTTAATCAATCTTCTTCATTATTTAGCAATTTATAAATCTCTTTATTACTTGTTAAACATAATCTGATAAGCAATTGACCACTTTAGCTTCCTTGAGAGAACGACCTTGGGGCGATCACCTTTGCTACAGCTACCTCGTATACTTGCGAGTGACGCTTTGTGGTAGAGTTAATTTGAGCGTAACAAGTTTTTGGCGCCGCTGCCGGGGAAGCTAATTGGCGAAATTGTTTATTAAAAAAAATATAAATATATTTTAGATTATATTTTGTCTTTTGCTTTTAATTGTTTCTTTTTCTAGACAATTTTGTTTATGCAAGGCAGGAGATCACTCGAAGGAGAGCTACATCCATTCATTCCAGAAATTCAGAGAGTGCAAAAGGAGTAGAGAGGAGTTTGAGCTCTACACCGGATTTGATACTTCAGAGGAAGACACTTCGGATTTTGAGTCAGAATCAGCACAATCAGTTAAAATGGCTGAAGAAAGACAAAGAACCATGAGAGATTTTGCTAGACCTGTCATTGGGACTTCCACTTCTTGCATAAGACTGACAGATGCAGCAAGGAACTATGAGTTGAAGAACATTCACTACAACATGCTGCCATCATTCTATGGAGTTCCAAATGAAGATCCTTTGAATTTTATTAGGGATTTCTACTCCACCATCAACACTTTTCCTTTGGGAGGACTAACAGAAGATCAGTTGAAGATGAGATGTTTCCCTTATACCTTGAAGGATAGGGCAAAAAGCTGGCTCATGATGTTGCCTGAAAACTCACTGACAACTTGGGAGCAAGTTTACAATAAATTCATGGGCAAGTTCTATTCACACCAAAAGACAGCTGAGTTGAGAGGGAAGATTGCCACATTCTCTCAGTTTGAAGGAGAGCCATTTCATGAGGCTTGGGACAGATTCAAGATGTTATTGATCCAGTGTCCACATCATCACTACCCACTTCAACTCCTTAATCAGTTTTTCTATGATGGTCTCACCCAGCAATTTCAGAACACTGTTGATAATGCAGCTGGGGGAGCCATGGGAGAAAAGACAGCTGATGAGACTTATGAGATCTTTGAGATGTTGGGAGCTAATTCTCAACAAAAGAGTGTAAGGGGAAGAAGCAAGGGGGTAAATCAATTAGAAGCCAATACTGAAATGGTTAGTCAAATAGCTGAGTTGACAAGACAGGTTCAGATGCTAAACATGAAGAACAATATTTCTTCATCTACTCAAGAAGTGTGTGGAATCTGTGGGACATTTGGGCATGGAGCAAATATATGTCCCTCTGCATATGAGACTTTTAGGAATGAAGCTGAGCAAGTTAATGCTATGGGGGGATTTCAACCAAGAGCTAGGAATGATCCTTACTCCAACACTTACAATCCTGGTTGGAGGAGCCACCCCAATTTTTCCTGGACAACAAATAATGCTCAACAGCCTTTCCATTTGCTCCAGAGACAGAACCAGCAGCAGGGCCAATCCTCAAATCAAAATCAAGGTCAGCCTAAAAGAGAGAGTTTGGAGGACAGTTTACAAGCTTTCATTAAAGTCAGTGCTCAGAACCAAGAGATGAACAACAAGAGACTGGATTCCTTGGAAGCATCCTTTAAGAAGGTGGAGACCCAAGTGGGGCAACTTGCACAACAGATGCAGATTCAACAAAAGGGGAAGTTTCCAAGTCAACCTGAGCAGGCACAAGCAGTGACTGTTCTTAGGAGTGGCAAGGTAATTAATAACAATGTTGAAAATAATTCTGTGAATGCAGGTGGGCAAGAGAAGAGAAAGGAAGGAGAATTAGAGAACAAAGGTGCTGATGAAAGATCACTGGAGAAGACCCCTACATCAGATTTGCACAGGGCAAGCAATCCATACAGGCCACCTATACCATTCCCTAGCAGGTTGAAGGATGATAAAAAAGATAAGCAGTTTTCAGATATCTTCAACATGCTATCTAAGGTAAGTATCAACTTACCATTACTTGAAGCAATTAAGAACATGCCGGCTTATGCTAAGTTCTTCAAAGAATTGAATACCAAGAAAAAAAGGTATGAGCCGAATGAAAAGGTGATAGTTTCTGAGATAGCTAGTGCTGTTTTGCAGCATAAACTGCCTCCTAAGCTAAAGGATCCTGGAAGCTTTATTATTCAAATTGCTATGGGGAATGGAAAAAGTACTGAGGGTATGTGTGATTTAGGGGCTAGTGTGAATTTAATGCCTTATTCTGTTTATCTTGACTTGGAATTAGGGGAACTTAAAACCACAAAAATGGTATTGCAATTAGCTGATAGATCTCTTAGATTCCCGAAAGGGGTTATAGAAGATGTGTTAGTTAAAGTTGGTGGTTTAATAGTTCCTATTGATTTCATTGTTCTTGACATGGAAGTAGGTAATTCTTCACCATCTGCACACACCATTCTGCTGGGTAGGCCTTTTATGGCAACTACCAACACTTTGATAGATGTTAAGAATGGAAAATTATCAATGACTATTTTGGGACAAACTGTGGAATTTTCTATTTTTAATACTTCTC
The DNA here is from genome assembly GCA_947685225.1 of Garcia nutans. Classification (NCBI taxonomy): domain Eukaryota; kingdom Viridiplantae; phylum Streptophyta; class Magnoliopsida; order Malpighiales; family Euphorbiaceae; genus Garcia; species Garcia nutans. The sequence continues at coordinate 57,380,828 of CANTUV010000024.1, forward strand.
CTATTCCTACAACTGCTTTATATGAGGATTGTTCTTTCATTGATTGTGTTGATGCAGTTGTTTCAGATGTGTTCTTGCAGACAGGTACCTCTGATAAATTGGAGCTGGCATTGACTTTGGATAGTGATTTGGAAATTTTTGATACAGAAATAGCCAGTTGTCTTGAGACTTTAGAGGATGCTGAAATAGAGGAGCTTAAGGAGGACCCAATTTTTGAACCTTCCCCCACTGAAAAAGAAGAGAAGAACCCCTCACTAGAGTTAGAGCTGAAAGAGTTACCTAAGAATCTGAAATATGTGTTTTTAGGAGATCACAACACTTTACCTGTGATAATATCTAGTGAACTTAGTGAAGGGGAGGAGATGAGGTTAGTGAGTGAGCTTAAAAGATTGAAGAGAGCAATAGGATGGGGATTGAGTGACATCAAGGGTATTAGCCCTTCCATGTGCATGCATAGAATCATTTTAGAAGAGGGAGCTAAACCTGTGAGAGAAACCCAAAGGAGACTTAACCCAAATATGAGTGAAGTGGTTAAGAAGGAAGTGCTCAAATTGTTGGATGAAGGAGTAATTTATCCAATCGCTAACAGTGAGTGGGTGAGCCCAGTACATGTAGTTCCTAAGAAATCTGGAATCACTGTGGTGAAAAATGAGAAGAATGAGTTGGTTCCTACTAGGACTACTACTGGATGGAGAATGTGCATCGATTATAGGAAGTTGAACAATGCTACAAAGAAAGATCATTTCCCTCTTCCTTTTATTGATCAGATGTTAGATAAACTTTCTGGGCACTCACATTATTGTTTTCTGGATGGCCTTTCAGGTTACTATCAGGTGCCAATAGCTCCAGAGGATCAGTCAAAGACAACCTTTACTTGCCCTTTTGGGACTTATGCATTTCGACGTATGCCCTTTGGCTTGTGCAATGCACCTGCAACTTTTCAGAGATGCATGATGTCTGTCTTCTCAGATATGATCGACGATTTTATTGAGGTATTTATGGATGATTTTTCTGTTTTTGGTAATTCTTTTGATAATTGCCTCGATAAACTTGTTCGTGTGCTTGAGAGATGCATTGAATGTAACCTCACTTTAAGTTGGGAGAAGAGTCATTTTATGGTTACTCAGGGCATTGTCTTAGGTCATGTGGTGTCGAGTAAAGGAATTACGGTGGATAAGGCTAAAATTGAATTGATTGCTAAGTTACCCCCACCTACCTCTGTTAAGGGAATAAGAAGTTTTTTAGGGCATGCAGGATTTTACAGAAGGTTTATTAAGGATTTTTCCAAAATAAGCCAACCATTGTGCCATTTATTGGGGAAAGATGTTCCATTTGAATTTACAGCACAATGCATGCAAGCTTTTAATTCCCTTAAGGAAAAATTGACTAGTGCACCTGTGATTGTAGCTCCTGTCTGGTCTTTACCTTTTGAAATCATGTGTGATGCTTCTAACCATGCAGTAGGAGCTGTTCTTGGGCAAAGGGTTGACAAATACTTGAGGGTAATTTATTATGCTAGTTTAACCCTGAATAGTGCACAAATGAACTACACCACAACTGAGAAGGAAATGTTAGCTGTCGTGTTTGCTTTAGACAAATTTAGAGCATATTTAATAGGGTCAAAAATTATTGTTCATTCTGACCATGCAGCTCTTAAATATCTTTTAACAAAACAGCATGCTAAACCGCGCTTAATTAGATGGGTGTTGTTATTGCAAGAGTTTGATTTCCAGATCAGGAAGGGTAGTGAGAATGTTGTTGCTGATCATCTATCCAGATTACCCTACTTTAATGAAAATCTTGCATCTGATAGCATTCATAAAAATTTAGAAGCATTTTCGGATGAGCATTTGTTTGTGGTAATTAATGCACCTTGGTTTGCAGATATTGCTAACTATCTTGCTTGTGGAATTTTGCGATCTAACATGTCTTTTCAGGAAAAGAAAAGGTTTCTACACTTGAGTAAGTTTTATTTTTGGGATGAACCTTATCTATTCCGGATTTGCAAGGATGAGATAGTTCGCAGGTGTGTTTCTGAGGAAGAACAACTAAGTGTTCTTCAATTTTGTCATGACCTTCACTGTGGGGGACATTTTGGAGGAAGAAAGACTGCAGAAAAGGTGCTTCAAAGTGGTTTTTACTGGCCTACTTTATTTAAAGATGCTCAAGACTACTGTAAGCAATGTGATCGTTGTCAGAGAGTAGGTAACATTGGAAGAAGGAATGAAATGCCCCTTCAGTCATTTATGGTAGTTGAACTGTTTGACGTGTGGGGAATAGACTTCATGGGTCCTTTCCCCAAATCCTTTGGTTATGAATACATTTTAGTTGCTGTTGATTATGTTTCCAAATGGGTGGAGGCAATCCCCACCCGTACTAATGATGCTAATATTGTTGTTAAATTTGTGAAGGAAAACATTCTTAGCAGGTTTGGCACACCAAGGGTGATAGTCAGTGATGGGGGGAGCCATTTTTGCAACAGGCTTTTTGAGAAGTTAATGCACAAATCTGGCGTGAAGCATAAGGTGTCAACCCCATACCATTCACAGACTTCTGGACAAGTGGAAACATCAAACAAGCAGTTAAAAGGAATTTTGGAGAAAACAGTCAACACATCCAGGAAGGATTGGGCAAGCAGATTGCACGATGCACTATGGGCATATCGGACTGCTTTCAAAACTCCTCTAGGAATGAGTCCATATCGATTGGTGTTTGGAAAAGCTTGTCACTTACCAGTGGAGTTGGAGCACAGAGCATATTGGGCAATAAAGACTCTGAATTTGGACTTGGACAAAGCGAAGAGAAAACGATTTCTACAAATTTCAGAGTTAGATGAGCTGAGGAATGAGGCCTATGAGAGCTCGAGAATTTACAAGGATCGCACTAAAGTACTTCATGATAAAATTATGGTGCGAAAGACATTGAGTCCAGGTATGAAGGTTTTACTTTTTAACTCACGACTCCGTCTTTTTCCAGGTAAACTCAAGTCTCGATGGAGTGGCCCTTTCGAGATAACTCAGGTATACCCTTCTGGTGCAATTGAATTACTTAACTCTAGAACAGGTGAGACTTTCAAAGTGAATGGACAGAGAGTTAAGCCATACAATGAAGGATTTCAGGAAGTGAGGGTCATTGACAGCACTTTGATTCATGATCCCTAGGCCTTGCATGGTGTCCAGCTTTATGACATTAAAGAAGCGCTAAATGGGAGGCAGCCCATTGGTTTTCATTTATTTTTCGTAGTTGTAATTTTTAATTTAACAAGTATTAATTTTATGTTCGGTTTAAATAAATGGACTGTGCTTTGATCGGTTTTTCTTTACTTTGTGTTTCAGGGTGTTCACAGAATAAGGTTTGATAAATCGTTTAAAAAAAAGTGTTAAAAGTGAGTAACAGGCAGTAGGTGACACGGCCAAAGGCCTTGGCCGTGTCCATAGGCCGTGTCACACACTGGACACACATCAAATTCGATTTTGAAACTTTTGTACAGATTGGGACACACCCAGGGGACACGGCCGTGTCACTTGGCCGTGTCCCCCATTTTGCTTCAGCCACGGCCGTGTTAGCTTGCACTTGGCCGTGTTTCTCCAATTTCACACACCAGACACGGCCAAGTTCCCACAAACACGGCCGTGTCCATCATTTTTTTACTTTAAAGGTCTCGATTTTTGCACAGATTTCATTTTTAATCCCTAATTTTTTTTTCTTTTCTTCGTCTCTCTTTCGCTCGCTCTCTCTCTCTCTCTCTCTCTCTCTCTCTCGCTCTCTCTTATCGCCATAGCCATTGTTTTGATTGAAATTTTCCAAATCTTTCATTAACGCATCCAATTTCTTCAACAAACCTTGACATATTCACTTAAAACTCCATCTTTACTCATATACTTGTGATTTAATTCAGTTTTGGGTTGAATTTTCAGATTTCTAAGGATGACGAGAACTAAGACTGTTTCACACCACAAGGCGAAGAGGCCTACCACCGGAGGAGCTTCTTCTTCTTCATCTGTTGTACCTTCAAAAAGAGCGAGTCTTTTGGCTAGGAGTTTTTACCCGACAAGGTATGTAAATGATGAATCGCTTGATGTTTTGCAAATTAGGACTGATTTCAATAAATATGTGCAATACCTTGGGTGGGAGACTTTTGTCACCTTAAGACCGTTGCAGTTTGAGGAGCTCACTTTGGAATTTTTGACATCCCTTAAGGTGGAAAGGGATGATAAGAAAATCTGTAGGAAATTGATGTTTAAATTGTTGGGAAAATCATTTGTGCTTAATATTGATGAGTTAAATGCTATTTATGGTTTTCATCAGCATGGGGAACGGTCATTACCTAAAAAATTTAGGCAACAGTTTGCTTGGGGAGCCTTGGGCTCTGGTACTTATGTGGCCAAATCGGCCAAAGCATCTAGATTGAGAAACCCTGCTGTAAGATATTTGCACAGGTTTATGGCCTGCGGATTCTTTGCCCGGAAGGAAAGCCCGGGTGTGGTTACGCTGAATGAATTATTTTTCCTTGATAGTGTTTTGAATGGGATAGCTGTCAGTGCTGGCTATTGGTTAGCCGATATTTTTGATTCTGTGGCTAACGGGAAAAAGGGGGCAATTTGTGTTGGAGGGTTGGTTACCACACTAGCAGTAGCCCTGGTTGAGGATTTTGATCCGAGTACTACTCGTATGACTAGAATATTGGGTAATGACTCTCTTGATTTAGCTACATTGACAAAGATACACATGGTGGTGCGTAGGAGAGGGACTTATGTGATGCCCTCAGGTGAACCTGCAGCACCAGGGGATAGGCAGAAGAGAGCCCGGGTTGAAGAGGAGTCAGACTCGGATTCTCTAGGTCTTGATGAGGATGCTCCGGTCTCGGAACATCAAGAGGTACTTCGGAGGATTGAGGCCCTGGAGGGCAAAGTGGATCGACTGGAGGGCAAAGTGGATCGATTAGAAGACACAGTGGGCCAAAACCATGCTGAGATGTTGCAACACATGGAGCAGATTAACAGCAGTCTGGCCAAGATCCTGAGTCTTCATCCCTCCGCTGCATCATCTTCCCGCCCACCTTTTCCATAGATGTTGATTTCCTTGCTTTATTTTGTTTACTGTACTTTTGTTTTTATTTTTCGTTTGTGTTTTCATGTTAACATTTTATTTTTGGATATTTTATTTTCGTCTATTGTACTTTTGTTTTTGAACTTTTGTGTGTGTGATGGAAAGCTAGGATTTTGCTTCACCAGGTCCAATGGAAGACAAGTTGTCCTTTAACTCTTTTTTATTTATTATTCTTGTTTTCCATTGAGGACAATGTAAATTTTAAAGTGTGGGGTAAGCATTCCTTTAATTTGTGTTTTTGTTTTGTTCGTCTTGTTTTGCTTATTGTGGTTGTTTTGTTTATTGTGTTTGTGGTGCATGGCATAATTGTTGAAATCTTATTAATCTTTTCTTTGATTCTAGCAGTATAGTTGAGACGTTAGTATCAGCATGGAAATGAGCATTTGAATTCATTCAGGATTAATTTTCACATTCTGCGGTTCATGACAGATAAATCTTTGAGAATCCACCTTTGTGAGTTTTGAGCCTTATAGATTAAATGATTGATTCTCTTTTCTTCAGTGTGCACCTCCATGATTTTGCATCTCTAGAGTTTGCTTTTGCATGCTAATTGAACTCACATTATGATTTAATCTCAAGTTTTAGAATGATGAAGGCAAATTAGGTTAGCCCTTAGCTTAAAAAGACCTCCCTTAATATTGATTTCCTTAGTGAGCCAAGTTGAGCCTTTGACCTTTTCTTGTTTGATCAACACAATTCTCAACTTAGCATTTTCTTATTTTCATCATACCTGCATTAAGAAATGGAGTTTTATGATATGGCAGGAGGGTGGTTTAGTTCAAAGTGTGGGGTAAGCAATAAAAGAATTTTTGGTATTGCTATTTGGGGTTGAAATGCATATTTTGCACTTTGTATTAGATTAAGAGTTGATTATTCCTTTCCTCTACATTTTAAGCTAGATGTTCTATGCAATGTTATACTTTGTATATATGTATTAAAAAAATAAATAAATAAATAAATAAAAAATAAAAGAAAAAAGAAAAAGAGAAAATAAAAAAGATATATATATACAAAAGTCAAACTGTTGCGGGTGAATGAAAACTTACGAGCGCTGGTTGGGGCAGGCGCCAATTTGCCGCAGGAATTTCCTGCGGCGAATTAGCCCAAGCAGATTCACCTTCGGCGATGAAATTTTTCGTCGCCGATTTTTATTTATTTATTCATTTTTATTTAATTATTTTTACCTTTACTCATATTACCATTTTATTTTTACTAAAAATTATAAATAATAAATATTATTTAATTAAAATAACATAAAATTATCAAACCAGACTGAGTAAAAAATTAAGGGTTTACAGTTTGCCCCCTGCTTGAACGATCTGAGACTATGGCAAAAAAGAGTAAAAAGCAATAAGACTTAATTTTTCTGAGATGCTTTAGATTTTGGGTTCTAGACTCAGTTTGAGTTCTAGACTCCAAAAAGACTTGGGTTCTGGACCCGGGATGGTTTGGGTTCTGGACCCGATTTAAATTTTGGACTCGAAAAAGACTTGGGTTCTAGACCCGGTGTAACACCCCTTCCCAACCTACATGTGTAAGTCGAGTAGAGGCGCCACACTATCCTAATGTTGTTACCAATTTACTTAGTCAAATTTTAATTCTGATTTTTACAGAAATTTTGCCATAGTTCCGCCTAGAAATTTGGATCCCAAGTGTCGACAAAACTTGTTTTTCTGATTTTTTTTTAAAACATTTTACACAGACCAATATAATTACCATCAAATTTAATGCACTCCCAATGAATCCACCTTATACCCTCAACTACAAACCTGCACGAAGAGTTCACACTTCTAATATAACATAAAGTAAAGATTTATGATTATTACATACTACTAACATACAATTATAACATAGAAAATCTCTTTTATATTTATTCATATACATGCCACAACTAGCTAACTCATAATGGAACTAAAAGATCTACCCCTGAGATTTGCTGTGGTCTGGTCGTTGCTTTCCCAAGATTTATCTACTGCTCCGAACCTACGAGTCAAGGAAAACTTAACTCGCTGAGCAATGTCGCTCAGTGGGTACTTTACCAATAAAATACAAGTAACATATGAAAACATTTGGAAAATATGAAATAATTAAATCATAAATCAACCAACCTTAAACCAATAGAAATTTTGATACATTCAGTGTGATATGCTTTCAATAATGTAAAATCATAATTCAACTCATTTGCATTTCATAGTTTAACGAAAAATATGTCTTTGGTTCAGGCTCTACTGGTATATAGGGAACCATAGTGATAAGGCAGTGGCCCTCACCACTGTAACATAGGTGGCCCTCACCACCGATATCAGATCACAGGAATGGCCCTCACCATCCTGGTTCTAACCAATGGGCCTCCCCATTGGCTTCAGTGGCCTCACCACTGAATAACATATCATATCACAATAATGAGCAGTACTGCATGCGTTAGTATAGTGCACCATACCCTTATCTACCACTCCCACTATCCAGTAGAGCATAAAGGTTAAAATGATTCAATTTAAGTTTCAAACTTCATTTTGGAATGATTCGAAAAATCATTTTAATTTCCGTCACGCTTTGCCATTTATGCCGCGCACCACATTCTTTGGTCAAACCGTTACTCTTTTTCACATATTTAACATCCACAATAAACATATCAAATATTTCAAAGCATTCCTCAAAGGATCACAAATTGACCAAATGAATAGTGTTGCGGCGAGAAAAATCGGCAATGCAAAATGGCATGACCAAATGAATAGTAAAATCTGGATTTTCTTCAAAATTTCAGTCCACTTCAATCATGCATTTGACCAAGTAAATGATCTTATTTTTGGCTGAAATTTTACAGAAAACTTATTTCATATGTTGACTAATTGCATGTAAAATTTCGTTGAAAAATTCCTCTGTTTTCTGCCTCAAACAATTTCCACAAAAAGGTCCAGAAAGCTGTCTTTTTGGGACCATTTCGGCCCAAACACATGAAATGCATAGGATAGTTTATTTTTCTTTTGCAAATGAATATTAAGGCTTCTTTAATGGTAAAGTGAAGATTCAAACACTTCCCTTTGACAACTTTTGCATGTTTAACTCAAATCAATATATTTAAGCATCAACAACAAAACTTTCATAAACCAAAGTTTGTAAAGCATCAAACCAAAATTAATTATTCAAAGGTAAAGTACCAAACCTTATTTCTTTAATTCCTCTTGGCTTTTCTTTCTTCTCCTTCTTTAATTCTTTATTTCTCCTTCAATCAATTCAAGATACAACATAAACCTTAGAATTTCAAAATAATAAATTATCCTCTATTTCTTTTCCAACCGAAACCCCTAATCCAACCTTATTAATCTTTCTATATCTTGGTTCTTCCATTTAATCAATTAATCTTATTATTATTATTTTTTTTCAATTCCATATAAGACTCTAATTCCCAATCTTCCAATATATATATAACTACCTAAAACTAATACTAAAATTAAAGTCTACACACTTAAAAACCTTAGAACTTACCTTAAAAAATCAAAGTTTGGAAAAACTTGGAAGTCCCTTGGTATTTTCTTTTGTTGGCCGAATTTGGTGAGTGGAAAAGAGAGAATTTGCTCTTCATATCACCTATATTTATATACAAAGGAAGTGATGATCACCTTGACCATTTGTCCACTTTTTCTCTTTCTTCATTTATTACACATTTATTACATATGCTAAATGTTCTCTTTTGATTGGCCAACCTTTGATTTTTATAACTTCCTTTTTCCTTTACTTCTTTCCACTTGTCTCTCTTCCCATTGGATCTCATAAAGTTGTCCCGGGTTACTCATCCGGTCCCGACACGAAACCGGGCCCACATTACGTTCCGGCGATTAATCGATCATATCTTTTAAACCGTATAGCTCCACGAGTCAAACTATATATGGTTTTGATCCTCTCGACCTCTACTTTCTATTTATAAGATCTATTTTAGGTTTCTAAGTCATTTTGAAAAATTACCGGTAAGCCCTCAACTTTTTACAAAATTCCCTTTTGGTCCTATTTTTGCTCGGGTTTTCTCCGGCTTCGTTTCTACTGACAATCGTTTCATATTTAACTTCTCGCCATTCTCTACGTACTCACGTCTTTATTTCCTACCCTAAATTCATGTATAACTTTAATTGGTAATGACCAAAATGCCCTTAGTCAACATTTCTTCATTTTTCTTTAACGGGACATTTCCTGGAAAAACCGTTACACGTCGTTGCGATCCGATTTTTCTCTACATTCCATTTTTGTAATCTGTTATATGCACTATTAAGAACATCCGGTGCAACTTTTTTTGAAATTACATCTACGTCCCCAACTTTATTAAAAATTACAATTAGGTCCCTTTTGTCATACAACCTTATCTAGGGCTGTTATCAAGAATTATCTTCTCCTTTTCCCTACTCTCGCTATGCACGTGTCTACACTGCATAAATGCAGTAGGCGGATGTGACAGTTCCTTCCTCGTTAATTTAAGCTTCGTCCCGAAGCTCATCAAGTGAAAACAAATATGGGTATTGCTTCTTCATAGTTTCTTCGCGTTCCCATGTAGCTTCTTCTACTTTGTGATTCCTCCAAAGCACTTTGACCAATGGAATCTTCTTATTTCGCAACTCTTTGATTTCACGTGCTAGGATCTCTACCGGCTCTTCCTCATATGTCATTTCAGGCTGAATCTCAATATCTTGAACTTGTATGACGTGGGTTGGATCTGAACGATACCTCCTTAGCATCGAAACATGGAAAACATCATGTATTTTATTTAATTCAGGTGGTAACGCCAACTGGTAAGCTACCGGACCTACCCGTTTAATAATTTCATATGGTCCGATGAATCTAGGGCTTAGCTTGCCTTTTTGTTTAAATCGTAACACTTTCTTCCAAGGAGAGACTTTGAGGAACACTCTGTCACCTACCTCAAACTGTATGTCTTTCCTTTTTAGATCCGCGTATGATTTTTGCCGGTCCGCTGCTGCTTTTAATCGGTCTCGAATGATTTCTACCTTCTCTTCAGTTTCCTTAACTATGTCTGGCCCCAACATCTTTTCCTCACTCAATTCTGTCCAGCAAACTGGAGTTCTGCATTTTCGACCATACAGTGCTTCGTAAGGTGCCATTTGTATGCTGGATTGATAACTGTTGTTGTACGCGAATTCCATTAAGCTTAGTTGTTTGTCCCAACTACCTTTAAATTCTAAAACGCACGCCCTCAACATATCTTCCAAAATTTGAATCACTCTTTCCGACTGTCCGTCTGTCTGGGGATGAAATGCTGTACTGTGGTAAGTTCGAGTTCCAAGGGCTGTTTGTAACTTCTGCCAAAAATTTGACGTAAAACGTGGGTCTCGATCGGATATGATCGAAGTTGGAACTCCGTGGAGACGTATAATCTCTTTGATATACAAGTCTGCCAACTTGTCTAGCGAGTAATCCACACGTACTGGTATGAAATGAGCGGACTTAGTAAGCCGGTCTACGATTACCCAAATCGCGTCATGTTTGTCCCTTGTCATAGGCAATCCTGTGACAAAATCCATAGTAATACGATCCCATTTCCAGGTTGGAATCGTAATAGGTTGTAGTAGCCCTGAGGGTAGTTGATGTTCCGCCTTCACTTGCTGACAGGTTAGACACTTCGTTACGTGATCAACGATATCCTTTTTCATTCCTGGCCACCAATAATACTCCTTCAAGTCCCGATACATTTTCGTTACTCCTGGATGCATTGTATAAGGACTGTTATGAGCTTCTTACAAAATCTGTTTCTTCAGCTCCTTGGACTTAGGTACCACCATTCTCTTCTTGTAGTAGAGAATACCATCAGGACGAATTTGATAGTCTCCTGAACAGTTCTCCTGCGCCTGTTGACTCCACTTCTTCACTTGTTCATCTTCCTTCTGAGCCTCACGTATTTGTTGATGTAAATTAGGTCGCACGTGCATTTCTGCAAAGATAGCTCCATCTTCTGTAGGTTTTAACGTTACCCTCATAGCACTTAGCGCTTGCATTGACTTCCTACTAAGTGCATCTGCTACGACATTCGCTTTGCCCGGGTGATAATTAATCGTATAGTCGTAGTTGGCTAACCATTGCATCCATTTTCGCTGTCGCAGGTTTAAATCTTTCTGCGTGGGCAAATATTTCAGGCTTTGATGATCCGTAAAGATGTAACATTTTTCCCCGTATAAGTAGTGCCTCCACGTCTTGAAAGCCAAAACAATCGCTGCTAGCTCTAAGTCATGCGTAGGATAATTCTTTTCATGTGGCTTGAGCTGTCAAGAGACATACGCAATGACTTTGCCTTCCTGCATCAATACACAACCTAACCCGATATGGGATGCATCGCTATAAATCACAAAATCTTTTCCTGATTCTGGTTGTGTAAGAATAGGTGCTTCAGTAAGTTTTTGTTTCAGCTTTTCAAAGCTCCATTGACAAGCGTCGGTCCACTGGAATTTGGCATTCTTCTGAAGTAGCTTGGTCATAGGTACGGCGATCATGGAAAACCCTTTAACGAATCTCCGATAATATCCTGCTAATCCCAAGAAACTACGGACTTCCGTTACTGTCTTAGGTGACTTCCATTCCAATACTGCTTCTATTTTCTTGGGATCGACCCTTATTCCTTCTGCCGATACAATATGTCCCAAGAAAGCTACTTCTTCCAACCAAAATTCGCATTTGCTGAATTTAGCGTATAACTACTTCTCACGCAGGGTTTGCAAAACAATTCTAAGGTGACGATCATGATCCTCTCGATTCTTTGAATACACCAATATGTCGTCAATAAATACCACCACAAACTGATCCAAATACGGGTGGAAGATTCTATTCATCAGATCCATGAATACTGCAGGTGCGTTCGTTAATCCGAAAGGCATAACAATGAATTCATAATGTCCATAGCGAGTTCTGAATGTGGTTTTTGATATGTCTTCATCTTTAATTCCCAATTGATGATAACCCGATCGTAGATCAATTTTTGAAAAGACTCTAGCACCTTTGAGTTGATCAAACAGATCATCTATGCGAGGTAACGGATACTTGTTTTTGATGGTCAGCTTATTAAGTTGACGGTAATCTACACACAACCTTAAGGATCCGTCTTTCTTTTTCACAAACAATACTGGTGCTCCCCATGGTGACACGCTTGGCCTTATGAACCCCTTGTCTAAAAGTTCTTGTAGCTGTACCTTTAATTCTTTTAGCTCCGCTGGCGCCATTCGGTAAGGTGCGATAGATACTGGTGCAGCTCCCGGGTACACATCTATGGTGAATTTCACCTCTCGTTTAGGTGGTAGTCCGGGTAAATCGTCAGGAAATACGTCGGGAAAATCGCATACAGTAGGTATATCTTGTAACTTTGGTGCCTCTTCTTTTGCTACTACTGCACATACCAGGTATGCCTCGCAGCCTTTTTGCACTAACCTCTTAGCCGTCATGGCAGAAATGATGTTAGTTAGATAGTCCTTCCTTTTTCCCACTAGAGTCACTTCGTCACCGTCTGCAGTATGCAAGGTAACTCTATTCCGTTTACAGTCAACCAATGCATCGTGTTTGGCTAACCAATCCATTCCAAGGATAGCATCAAATTCTTGAAATGGTAGTTCAAATAAATCTCCCCAAAAGATATGTCCGTGTATCTCTACGGGACAATCTTTCACTACCTTCCTAGTAATCACCTCATTTCCTAATGGGTTAGTAACTAATATTCCTTCTTTCTCTAGTTCTACCTTTAGGTCCTCAAGTTTTTCATTTTTCGTGCATATATATGAGTGTGAAGAACCTGGATCTATTAAAACGTAAAGTGGAACTTCAAACATAGACAACTGACCTGCAATCACGTCTAGCGCTTCTTCGTCTTCTCGCCCCCTCATGGCATACATTCTAGCAGGAGCCCTTGCTTCTGGTCGATTCACTGTTTCAGATTGCACACGCGACGGATTTTCGCTCCTTCCTCTGCCTCGGCCTCGACCTGCTGCCGTTTGCGATCTCTCAGTATCCCTAGGTAGATTCTGTATTCGCTGGGGACACTCTCTCATAAGGTGGTCTAAAGATCCACATATATAACATGCAAATGTCCGACCCCAACATTCTCCCGTGTGACGGCGTCCGCATTGATCACAGCGTGGATTATTATTTTCGCCTTCATTACCTCTCGGACCGATAAAGAAGTTACCTCCGCTTCGGCTGAATCCTCTTCCTTGTCCTCTTCCGGATCGTCCCGTACTAGCGACTGAGGTAGTTTGACTTAAGCCACCGCGAATTGATCCCTGACTGTAACCTCGACGTTGACCGCCTCCCGTGGAGCCACTGCCGCGGAATCGTTTTCTTGATGATTGGTAGTTTCCTGAATAGTTCTGGGTACCTCTCTTCTATTTCATCTTCTGTCGTCTATTCTGCTCATCAGACTGACATTGCTCTACTTCTAGAGCCCTATTGACCAACTCGGAAAATTCTTTGATATTAGCAGCAATTAGCTGCATCCTAATCTCATTATTCAATCCATCCTGGAACTGCTTACATCTATCATGTTCATCTTCAATTGTCTTCTTGGCATACCTACTCGGCCTAGTAAATTCCCTCTCGTACTCAGCAACGGTTAGTCGACCTTGCTTTAAGTGTAGAAACTCCTTTTTCTTGGCATCTAGGTATGCCTCCGATATAAACTTCCTCTTGAACTCATTCACAAAGAAATCCCATGTTCTCTGTTCCGGTGAAACTCGTTGGTGAACTGTGTCCCACCATATATATGCTTCTTCCACTAATAAGGAAGTAGCACATATCACTCGCTCTTCTGGCGTACACTGTAACTGATCTAATGCTCGTATTGTTCCTTCCAGCCAATACTCGGCTGTTGAAGAATCATCGTCCCTTCGAGCCTTAAACTCCTTCGCACCATACTTTCTTATCTTTTCTATTGGGGGTTTCCTTTCCCCTCCTACAGCAGGTACTGGTACGGATGCTGGCGCTGGGGGTGGTGCTGGGGCAACGCCGGCTATCTGCCGAAATACGGCAGCCATTTGTTGCAACATTTCATTGGGAATAGGAGCATCAGCGGGTGGTTGCTCCGACGCTGATGTCTCAGATACACGCATTTCTACAACTCGGGAGGCCTGAGACTCAACCTCCTCCTCTATATCACGCTGCGCTGCTTGCGACATCTAAAGAGTAAACATATACCATCCCATCATTATTAACGACCCAGACCAACAGCATTATCTTACCCTAGGTGGCATGTATATAAATATAAAATTCTTAATTAACACATATACAACACAACTTTTATTTATTTCCAAACACAAAGTTTTACAATATTAGGAAGCCCTTATATACATTGCAAAATTTAGGACTCCTCACTATTATATCACCATATTATACTACCATACAATATTTACATGATACCTTTATCTCACATATATATAACTAAAAGAACCACCAAACACAACACATCTCAAGACTCAATGAGTAGGTGCCCTAGGTGAAGTGGCACTGTCTGAAAAATATTCTACTATCTCGGGATCAAAATCGGGGTCATGTGATGCTTCACTACGTAAGTACTGGCCTAGCTCTTGAACCCTCTCCTGTAAAGTTTGAATCTCTTGATGTGCTATCTCGAGGCTTCTACCAACACTATCCAACTCCGCTCTATAACTAAGCCTGTCTTCTTTTAACATCTGCACGTCATCTATCAAGGAGGAAATCATCTCATCTTTTATTCTCAAGTCTTCACGATCTTGTATACTTCTATCGGCCAAAATTTCTATAGTCTCATCTTGCTCCTGCGCTAGCTGTCTCAACCTCTCTACTTCTATCCTTAGCTCCCTCACCTCCTCGTTTAGGTCACCCATTATTACTCCTGGATAAGTTGAATAACATAACTAACAATGACACACACATGTATAGTTATATAATTAAAACCCCTATTCTAACCCTATGTGTCATGCATTTAAGGTTTAGTTCGACTAACTACCCAGAACCGGCTAAACCTTTGCTCTGATACCACTAATTGTAACACCCCTTCCCAACCTACATGTGTAAGTCGAGTAGAGGCGCCACACTATCCTAATGTTGTTACCAATTTACTTAGTCAAATTTTAATTCTGATTTTTACAGAAATTTTGCCATAGTTCCGCCTAGAAATTTGGATCCCAAGTGTCGACAAAACTTGTTTTTCTGATTTTTTTTAAACATTTTACACAGACCAATATAATTACCATCAAATTTAATGCACTCCCAATGAATCCACCTTATACCCTCAACTACAAACTGCACGAAGAGTTCACACTTCTAATATAACATAAAGTAAAGATTTATGATTATTACATACTACTAACATACAATTATAACATAGAAAATCTCTTTTATATTTATTCATATACATGCCACAACTAGCTAACTCAAAATGGAACTAAAAGATCTACCCCTGAGATTTGCTGTGGTCTGGTCGTTGCTTTCCCAAGATTTATCTACTGCTCCGAACCTACGAGTCAAGGAAAACTTAACTCGCTGAGCAATGTCGCTCAGTGGGTACTTTACCAATAAAATACAAGTAACATATGAAAACATTTGGAAAATATGAAATAATTAAATCATAAATCAACCAACCTTAAACCAATAGAAATTTTGATACATTCAGTGTGATATGCTTTCAATAATGTAAAATCATAATTCAACTCATTTGCATTTCATAGTTTAACGAAAAATATGTCTTTGGTTCAGGCTCTACTGGTATATAGGGAACCATAGTGATAAGGCAGTGGCCCTCACCACTGTAACATAGGTGGCCCTCACCACCGATATCAGATCACAGGAATGGCCCTCACCATCCTAGTTCTAACCAATGGGCCTCTCCATTGGCTTCAGTGGCCTCACCACTGAATAACATATCATATCACAATAATGAGCAGTACTGCATGCGTTAGTATAGTGCACCATACCCTTATCTACCACTCCCACTATCCAGTAGAGCATAAAGGTTAAAATGATTCAATTTAAGTTTCAAACTTCATTTTGGAATGATTCGAAAAATCATTTTAATTTCCGTCACGCTTTGCCATTTATGCCGCGCACCACATTCTTTGGTCAAACCGTTACTCTTTTTCACATATTTAACATCCATAATAAACATATCAAATATTTCAAAGCATTCCTCAAAGGATCACAAATTGACCAAATGAATAGTGTTGCGGCGAGAAAAATCGGCAACGCAAAATGGCATGACCGAATGAATAGTAAAATCTGGATTTTCGTCAAAATTTCAGTCCACTTCAATCATGCATTTGACCAAGTAAATGATCTTATTTTTTGCTGAAATTTTACAAAAAACTTATTTCATATGTTGACTAATTGCATGTAAAATTTCGTTGAAAAATTCCTTTGTTTGCTGCCTCAAACAATTTCCACAAAAAGGTCCAGAAAGCTGTCTTTTTGGGACCGTTTCGGCCCAAACACATGAAATGCATAGGATAGTTTATTTTTCTTTTGCAAATCAATATTAAGGCTTCTTTAATGGTAAAGTGAAGATTCAAACACTTCCCTTTGACAACTTTTGCATGTTTAACTCAAATCAATATATTTAAGCATCAACAACAAAACTTTCATAAACCAAAGTTTGTAAAGCATCAAACCAAAATTAATTATTCAAAGGTAAAGTACCAAACCTTATTTCTTTAATTCCTCTTGGCTTTTCTTTCTTCTCCTTCTTTAATTCTTTATTTCTCCTTCAATCAATTCAAGATACAACATAAACCTTAGAATTTCAAAATAATAAATTATCCTCTATTTCTTTTCCAACCGAAACCCCTAATCCAACCTTATTAATCTTTCTATATCTTGGTTCTTCCATTTAATCAATTAATCTTATTATTATTATTTTTTTTTCAATTCCATATAAGACTCTAATTCCCAATCTTCCAATATATATATAACTACCTAAAACTAATACTAAAATTAAAGTCTACACACTTAAAAACCTTAGAACTTACCTTAAAAATCAAAGTTTGGAAAAACTTGGAAGTCCCTTGGTATTTTCTTTTGTTGGCCGAATTTGGTGAGTGGAAAAGAGAGAATTTGCTCTTCATATCACCTATATTTATATACAAAGGAAGTGATGATCACCTTGACCATTTGTCCACTTTTTCTCTTTCTTCATTTATTACACATTTATTACATATGCTAAATGTTCTCTTTTGATTGGCCAACCTTTGATTTTTATAACTTCCTTTTTCCTTTACTTCTTTCCACTTGTCTCTCTTCCCATTGGATCTCATAAAGTTGTCCCGGGTTACTCATCCGGTCCCGACACGAAACCGGGCCCACATTACGTTCCGGCGATTAATCGATCATATCTTTTAAACCGTATAGCTCCACGAGTCAAACTATATATGGTTTTGATCCTCTCGACCTCTACTTTCTATTTATAAGATCTATTTTAGGTTTCTAAGTCATTTTGAAAAATTACCGGTAAGCCCTCAATTTTTTACAAAATTCCCTTTTGGTCCTATTTTTGCTCGGGTTTTCTCCGGCTTCGTTTCTACTGACAATCGTTTCATATTTAACTTCTCGCCATTCTCTACGTACTCACGTCTTTATTTCCTACCCTAAATTCATGTATAACTTTAATTGGTAATGACCAAAATGCCCTTAGTCAACATTTCTTCATTTTTCTTTAACGGGACATTTCCTGGAAAAACCGTTACACGTCGTTGCGATCCGATTTTTCTCTACATTCCATTTTTGGAATCTGTTATATGCACTATTAAGAACATCCGGTGCAACTTTCTTTGAAATTACATCTACGTCCCCAACTTTGTTAAAAATTACAATTAGGTCCCTTTTGTCATACAACCTTATCTAGGGCTGTTATCAAGAATTATCTTCTCCTTTTCCCTACTCTCGCTATGCACGTGTCTACACTGCATAAATGCAGTAGGCGGATGTGACACCCGGGATGGTTTGGGTTCTGGACCCGATTCGAGTTTTGTACTAGGAAAAAATTTATATTATGGACCCGAGCTAAGTTTTGGACTTAAGGATAATTAGGGTTCTGGACCCAAGCTAAGTTATGGAATTAAGGGTAATTAGGGTTCTGGACTCGAGCTATGTTCTGGACTTAAGGGTAATTTGGGTTCTTGACCCGATCTAAGTTATGGATTTAAGAGAGATACGCGTTCTGGACCCGAGCTAGGTTCTAGACTTAAGGATAATTAGGGTTTTGGATCCGAGCTAAGTTCTGGGCTTAAGGGTAATTTACATTCTAGATCTAAGGGTAACTAGGGTTCTAGACCCGAGCTAAGAGAGATTTAATTGTCTGCAAAAGAAAAATTAGCTAATTTTTACCATGCACATATCTTCTCCTTGTCCCCCAAGTGTAAAAATATTTAAAAGTGCAAAAATATTTATATACACACAAATATTTGAATGATTGAATTGAATAATTGAGTTTCCTATTTATTTACTGTATAGTTACTATTTATGCACTATTCACCAAATATTCATTTACTGTTTATAAATAGTAATTTACTATTTATCAATAGTAAAATTTACTTTTTCTCTTTTTTTATGAGAATACTGTTTTCCTTTTTGATTTTTGTCTTTTTCATTTGCTATTTCTCTATATAAACGTTGTAGCTCATTTATTCATTTCATTCATAGTAGCTTATTTCTTCGTTTCATTCATATCTGGATTGGGATACTCGATCCTAACTTGATTTGAATACTCGATCCTAACTGGATTTGGATACTCGATCCTAAATTTTATTGGGATACTCGATCCTAACTGGATTCGGATACTCGATCCTAACACGATTTCTGGATTTGGATACTCGATCCTAAATTAATATTGATACTCGATCCTAACTGGATTGGGATACTCCATCCGAAATTGATTTTGATACTCGATCCTAACTGGATTCAGATACTCTCTCCTAAATTTGATTGGGATACTCGATTCTAACTGAATTTGGATATTCGATCCTAACTGCATTTGGATACTCGATCCTAAACTGGATTGGGATACTAGACCCTAATTTGATTTGGATACTCGATCCTAAATTGGACTGGGATACATGATCCTATCTTGATTTGAATACTCGATCCTAACTAAATTTTGATACTCGATCCTAACTAGATTTGGATACTCGATCCTAAATTGGATTGGGATACTCGATCCTAACTTGATTCGGATACTCAATCCTACACTATTTTGGGATACTCGATCCTAACTGGATTTGGATACTCGATCCTAAATTGGATTGGGATGCTCGATCCTAATTGGATTTGGATATTCGATTCTAACTGGATTTGGATACTCGATCCTAAATGGATTTTGATACTCGATCCAAAATGGATTTGGAAACTCGATCCTAAATTGGATTGGGATGCTCGATCCTAAATGGATTTGGATACTCGATCCTAACTGGATTTGGACTATCGATCCTAACTGGATTTGGAGACTCGATCCTAAATTGGATTGGGATACTCGATCCTAACTTGCTTTGGATACTAGATCCTAAACTGGATTGGGATACTCGATCCTAACTAGATTTGGATACTTGATCCTAAGTGGATTTGGATACTTGATCCTAAGTTTGATTTGGATACTCGATCCTAAACTTGAATGGGATACTCGATCCTAACTGGATTTGGATACACGATCCTAACTGGATTTGGATACTCGATCCTAACTGGATTCGGATACTCGATCCTAACTTGATTCGGATACTTGATAATAATTGGATTTGGATACTCGATCCTAACTAGATTTGGATCCTCGATCATAACTGGATTTGGATATTTGATCCTAAATTGGATAGGGATACTCGATCCTAACTAGATTTGGATACTCGATCCTAAATTGGATTGGGATACTCGATCATAACTGGATTTGGATACTCGGTCCTAAATGGATTTGGATACTCGATCCTAATAGGATTTAGATACTCGATCCTAACTGGATTTGGATACTGGATCCTAACTGGATTTGGATACTCGGTCCTAAATTGGATTGGGATACTCGACCCTAACTGGATTTGAATACTCGGTCCTAACTGGATTTTGATACTCGATCCTAACTAGATTTGGATGCTCGATCCTAAATTGGATTGGGATACTCGATCCTAAACTTTATTGGGATACTCGATCCCAACTGGATTTGGATACTCGATCCTAAATGGATTTTGATACTCTATCATAAATTGATTTGGATACTCAATACTAACTAGATTTAGATACTCAATCCTATATTGGATTGGGATACTTGATCCTAACTGGATTTGGATACTCGATCCTAAGCTGGATTGGGATACTCGATCCTAACTTGATTTGGATACTCGATCCTAACTGGATTTGAATACTCGATCCTAATAGGATTCGGATACTCGATCCTATCTGGATTTGTGGATTTGGATACTCGATCCTAACTAGATTTGGATACTCGATTCTAAATGGATTTCGATACTCGATCCTAACTGGATTCGGATACTCGATCCTAACTTGATTCGGATACTTGATACTATCTGTATTCGGATACTCAATACTAACTGGATTTGGATACTCGATCCTAACTGGATTGGGATACTCTTATTATCATCATACCTGCATTAAGGAATGGAGTTCTTATTATATGACAATAGGGTGGTTTATTTCAAAGTGTGGGGTAAGCAAATAAAAAAAAATGGTATTGCTATTTGGGGTTGAATGCATACTTTGCACATTGTATTGGATTAAGAGTCAATTATTCTTTTCCTCTACATTTTAAGCTAGATGTTCTATGCAAAATTCATATTTTGTATATATATATATATTTAAGAGATAAAAAAAATTTATATGATATATAAAAAAAAGAGAAAATAAAAAAAAGTATATATATATATACAAAATTCATATATTTTCTAGCATTAGAGGAATGTCGACTCATGTATTTTTCTTTATGTATGCATGTATGTGAAAGTATTAAGGGATTGGTGAATATGCCATTTGAGGGAGCTATGAGTTTCTTAGCAAGAGTATTGTCTAATTTAGATACTCCATTTCTTGATGCTCCAGCTTAAATGTCTTTTCTCACACCTTTACCTTAGCCCCATTACATCCAAATAAAAGACCTTCAGATTATTTCTTGAGAAAGTCAGTGAGGGAGATTGGATAATTAAGCAAGTTTATGGTAGTATGCAGTCATGAGTGGTTTGAGTGAATTAACCTTTGAAATCGAGTGAAACACTTAGATGAGAGATAAGATTTGTATGTCTGGATTAATGAATGAGTTAAGAAAATCCTTGATTGAAGTAAAGATGCAAATATTTATGGCTGAGTCTTAAAGGATTTCATCTTATATGCTGGAATTATAGTTAAGGTTGTTTGAGTTTTTATTTTATGCCATGTGAATTTGCTTGAGGATAAGCAAAGTTTTAAGTGTGGGGTAGTTATTTTATTAGTTTTTGTTATAGATTTGTGTCTTGTTTATTATGATAATTATTGTTTTATTTAGGTATTTTGTTAGTTTAAATCGGTTTATTTAGTATTTTTGTTAATTTTGGTAGTTTTAGTTTATTTCAGTGTTTATGTCGTTTTTGATCTAGTTTTTAGTATGGTGTTTATGTTTTTGTTGGTTATTGTTTATTTAATTTTTGTTTAAAGTTTGTTTGAAGTTTTGTTTGAGGTTAAAAAGCCAAGGAACCAAGACTGAAGGAAAAATGGACAGTAGCTGACACAGGCAGAGGACACGGCCAAGTCACTGGTCGTGTCCCATACCAAGTTAAAGAAGAAGAGCAAGTCACAGAGAAGGACACAAGCAAGGGACACGACCAAGCTTGTGGCCGTGTCCCTCCAAAAAGGCTCCAACACGGCCAAGTCACTCCAACTTGGCCGTGTCTCACTTAGTTCCAAAGGCAAAGAAGAAGCAACTCACACAGAAGCAAACACAGGCAAGGGACACGGCCAAGTCAGTGGTCGTGTCCCTCCAAAAAGGGACAACACGGCTGTGTCTTCTTCAAGACTTGGGCGTGTCACTCAACCAAAGAAGAAAAGAAGGAAAGCAAGCAGAAGTGAACACATGCAAGGGACATGGTCAAGTCACTGGCCGTGTCCCTCCAATGCACTCCAACATGGCCAAGTCTCCTCTGACTTGGCCGTGTCTCTCATGGACCAAAGGCATGAGAATTTTTAAAAGCAGAGAATTTGTATAAAAGGAAAAGAGAAGCTAGGGTTTAGGGTGGTTGCAATTTTGAGAGCTGAGATTGAGCCGTCAAAGAGAATAACTTAGGGTTTTATAATTGTTTTCTTTGATTTTGATTATACTTGGATTAAATTAGCTAGATTAGATTGTTCATGCCATTGATACATCCTTCTTGCAAGATTTGAACAAGAGATTCTTCAGAAGCTTCAAGGAGTTTGTAATTTGGTTTTGTTCTTGAACTTATTCTCTTTATTTTCATTGGAATTGTATTTATGGATATTATCATGACTAAATTGATTTCTTTGAATATTAATGAGATGAGTACGTTTGATAGCATTATGAACTAATTTGATCTAGTCTAGGGTTTGTATGGATCTGCTATGATTGTATGAATTGGTTATTCTCTTAGCTAATAATTTCTTTAGCCTTGATTGAATGGAATATTGTTAATATATAATTGATTGGCCACCAATTATGTGTTTTAGATATTAGATGATGGATTGAGATATGAAGTCTAATGCTGGAACAATTCAATTAGGGACTTAGGTGAATTAGAGATATAACCTATTAAAAAGATTATTTCAATTATAACAAGATTAGTTGAAAGAGGTTTGAATGCGAGAGCTTATTTCCTTGACTTGATTAATTGAGTTGTTTGAGATTTAATCTTTGAAATTAAATTAGTTAAGAGGAATAACCATTCGTACATATAAGTAGTAGAGAAGTGCAAACCCTAGACCTTTCTATCAAGTGAACCAAAACATTAGCTTAATTTACTTTTATTCGTTTTTAAACTTCAATCAATCTTTTTCATTAGTTAACAATTTAAATTTTCTTCATTACTTGTTATTCATAATATGATAATCAATTAGCCACTTTAGCTTCCTTGTCAGACGAACTTGGGGCGATCACCTTTGCTACAGCAACCTCGTATACTTGCGAGTGACACTTTGTGGTAATACTCAATCCTTAATTCGAGCCCAACACCTAACTGGATTTTAATACTCAATCCTTAATGGATTTAGATACTCGATCCTAACTGGATTTGGATACTCGATCCTAACTGGATTTGGATACCCGATCCTAAATTGGATTGGGATACTCGATCCTTACTATGTAATATCCTAAAGTATACCCTAAAAGTGTTGGGATTACTGTTGTATTTGGATTCAATGTGTGTATTGAAGGAAAGAGAAAAGAAGAAGAAAGTCAAAAGGAATTGTGTGTGGTGGAGATTTAATGGTATAATTGTTATTATTGTTATTATTATTGTTATTGTTGTTATTATTATTATTATTGTTATTGTTATTATTATTATTATTATTATTATTATTATTATTATTATTATTATTATTTATGAGATAAGAACGAAGGAAGGGAGGAGAACCTTCTTTCTTTCTTCATCTTCTGTTCTTCTTCTTCGTGGACAAGAGAGCACGAGAGAGAGAGAGAGAGCACGAGAGAGAGAGAGAAATGTGATCTTCATCAAAATTTCTTAAGGATTTTAAAAGTATTGAAGATGAAAATGAAGATTTGGCAAGCTATACAAGTAAGTACATATTTCTTGAATGAATTTTATTGATTATATATATATATGTATATATCTTCTTGTTTTGATTTCTTTTGGATTGAGGTTATGTTTGGTATGATTGGTGGGTAAAAGGAGGATAACAAGAGATTTAAGTATGTAAATGTGTGGAATTGATATCTAAGTGATGATTAGTTGAGAAAATTGTGAGAAAAATGATGAAATGTTGATTTGGGGTTTGGTTTGGATGAATTTCGAGTGTTTGGTCTATAAATTATTGTAGGACACGGCCAAGTTATGAGAGACACGGCCAAGTTAGGGCAAATTTGGCCGTGTTGGATGAGTTTTGGAGAGACACGGCCACTGGCTTGGCCGTGTCCTTTGCCTGTGTTTGTTACTGTCTGATTTATGTTGAGAGACACGGCCGTGTCCCTTGCCCGTGTCTGGTACTGGATTGTTGTGTTGAGAGACACGGCCATTGGCTTGGCCGTGTCCATTGCCCGTGTTTGCTACTGCTTGAATTGGTGTTGAGTGGCACGGCCACAAGCTTGGCCGTGTCCCTTGGGCGTGTTTGCTACTGGATGATTGTATTGAGAGACACGGCCACAAGCTTGGCCGTGTCCCTTGAGGGTGTTTGTTATTGTGTTTGTTATTTGGTTTTCATACATTGTTGGATCTTCAAATGTCTTTTGTACCTAAACACACTTAAACCAATAATGATCCAACCAAATGTATATGAAAGATTCTAAGTCCTTGAATAAGGTAAATTGTTATGTATGAATATATCAATGATGATATAGGAAATGTGAAAGATATAGTGATCAATGAAAAAGTATGTGCAATGTCATTGATTATGTATACTTGAGTGATGAATTGAATTGATCAATATGATTTGATGATAATGTTGATTTTATATGAACCATGTGATGTTTTATGTATTGTAAATATTATGAATTGTATTGTGCTATATATAGATTGATGATGCATATGAAGAATGATATGTTGGGTACAACGTGGAATATCATGAGATCATTGATGATGAATTACCTTAATGTTATGATTGAGGCTTGTTTGCCTAATTGATGATATAAATGTACATTTGAATATTGAAGATTGAAGTGTTATATTGTGAAATGAAATATAAAGCCATTGTGATTGGCTATGATGATGCAATTGAAAGAAATAAGGCATGTTTGCCTAAATGATGAGGAGAATTGAGAATGGAAATGATAATGAAATAATAAATGAATTGTGTGACTAATGTGTTATTCCATTTTTAGAGTTTGTTGTTGGTGGCATGCCTATTAGTAACAATCTCTTGAAGTTAGGTTGGATTTGATCCTTGAAGCCAAGTTGGGTTGAAGTTTAACATGTTTTACTCCCCTTGAAGCTTGGTTGGGTCTAATCCTTGAAGCCTAATTGAGATGTTACAACCCTTGAAGCTTGGTTGGGTTGGTTCTTGAAGCCAAGTTGGGTTGATACTTAGCATGCTTTGTTCCCCTTGAAGCTTGGTTGAGCCTAATCCTTGAAGCCTAGTTGGGTCTATGATAATGATAAATGTGATGATTAAACCAAAGCATTACTCTGAAAATTGAATGGCATATTAGTGTGTCTTGGGCCCATGCTTGTCTTTGTGTAATGTGAGTCATGAATGGTAACATGATTGATAAATAAGGTATATGGAAACAATGTTGAAACAAATGAATAATGAGATCTATGAATGCTTTTGATGGAAATGTGTTTCATGATTAATGAATTGTGAATAAAATGATGTTATGAAGTATGAGTTTGTAGTATGTGTATTGATATGTTGAAAGTGAATATGGCTTAAGGAGTTTTGTTAGGATATGAGGTTATGGAATTGTTGTATGATGTGTAACATGTTTGTGAATGTGGAATTTGTGAGAATTATTCTTATAAAGGTTTGAATGATGTTTTGTTGTAATAATGTATACATATATATGTGTATATGAAATAGAAAGGGTAAGTATTGTGTTGTGAATATGCTATGTAATGATGTATTTAATTTATGAGATTAGTGGCAATATATGAAGAATCCATTGAGAAAGGAAAACGTGGTAAGAGAACAATAAAACATGATGCTAAAATTATAAGGTATGATTATTTTGTAATGTATACTTTATTATTTATTTGTACTACTAAGCTCTCGGGCTAAGCGCGGTTGTGTAATCGCGCAGGTATTTATGCAGATGATCTGGATGCCTAGCTGCTATGCCACGAGAAAGGTAAGAGTGTCTCGAGACCAGCTAGAAGGTGATGCATACATGTATAATTTTATTTAGGTTTTATTTTTGATAACAATAATGATTTTTATAAATGTTTCTTAATTTAATATAATATTGCTTGACCTTGGATAAAGATTGTTAAATAAAAAGCTAAAAGTGACATTCTTATATTTTATATATGCATTGTATGTATACCAGGTATATGTATAGTGCTTATATGAAGTATAGGGGCGTTACAGTTATTTTGGCATCAGAGCCTAGGTTCGAGATTCTCGGCCTAAGTGAAATTAAAAAGAAAATTTTTGAAGAGTTTAAATAAGAATTGAAAAGAAGATTTTGGAAATGCAATTGGTAAGACATGCATATGCATTCACATCTAAGTTGGTCTCGAATGTGGCATTGAGTGAATTGTGAATTGTGAATTGTGATGTATTTGAGTTAAATGAGATGGGATAAATGATAGTGTGTAAATGAGGTTTCATATGAAAGCAAATCTAGAAATGTTGATAATTGAGAGATGAGTGTGATATAAAGAAATGATATGGAAAGTATAAGTAAAAAGTTTGAGTATTGGTATGTATTTGGCATATAAAGAAATGGCTAGAAGAATTAAGTGGGAAATGAGTTAGAAACAAATTAAGATTAAAGTATGTGATCTTTCCTCTATTGTTTGAATCTCTTTCAAATAAACTTGATGGTTGGATTTATAGAAAGAGGAAATATTGTTGGATGGGTAATATGAAAAGATATATTATGTAAATGCAAAAAAAAAAAAAGTATAGTGAATTATTGAATGAGTTGATTGGTAGATTAAGTGTGATAATGTAAGGTGTCGATATGTAAAGTTAAGGTTATGTTCAAAAGAAAAAGAGATGACGTTGGTTAAGTACAAATATACATTGGTGTTGTTTGTATTGTTATTTTAATGCAAACATGGTGATTTCAATATTAGAAATGTGATATGCTTGAATATTGTGATAGCTCATGTTAATAGTGGAGATATGAGATATTTAGATTTTCTTTGGAATGAGCTTAATAATTGTGAAACATAGATGTTTTGATGTTATTTAGTGGTATATATATATAAGATGTTTTAAAGTTGATATTAAGAGAATGAGATGAATAAATTGAAGTTCAAATAGAGTAGTAAGTTGGAAATTTATAGTTTTAGTGGAATGTGGATAGAGATCAATGAAATATTGATAGTTTAATGTATTTAATACATGAGATATATGAAATGGATATTAGTGCTCATGAAAGTATTATGTATTGGGAGATGTAATTGATAGTAGGAAAATTTGGTTTGAGATAAAAGAAAAAGGAATTGAGCAAAAGAAAATGAGTTACTTTAAGTAATTTGATTGGAAAGGATAAAAATGATTATGAAAGATGTGTTAAAGATATTTATAAACAAATGTGAAAGTGATATCACATGGGAAATGTGATTAAGCTCCTTGTGGAATAATACTATAAGTAGAATATGTATATTTATTGAAGTTAATGAATAACTTAAGTTATGATAAACAAATGAGAATGATAATAGTCAAAGGAAAGTGATAAATATTAAATTTGTATAAACTATATGTAAAAGGGAAATTTAATAAATTCCATAATTATGTGTTTATATAAAGAGGATTTGTGAAATGAACTTTTCGATATGAATGTGACCTATGAAGGTGTATATAATATGTTTATTATCTTATACCATTACATGTTTAATGGTATTAGAAGTGAGAATGGACCTGGGTAATATTGAACAGTGAAATTGTTATAGCAATAACTAAATGAGGCTATCATAAGATGTGTTGGAACTCAAAGTATTTGTGTGTGAAAGTGTTTTATGTATAAATGTATAATAAGAAATGGTAAGGAAAGAATTATGTACTTGAAATTTTTAAAAGAGATGGATTGGAAATGGAGTAATGAATGATACTTGTGTAAGATTTGTATCTAATTGAAGGTTGGGAGTAGAAAATGTTAAGGATAATATTATCGAACATGAGTTGGGTTAATGATGATCAGATAATCAAAAGCAAACTGTTTTGAGATGGAATTAAAATGTGTTAATTCTTGGTGTAATAAAAGTTTGGAGAATAAATATATAATTTATGTGATACCAGTTAGTATTATAATTGTAAAGGTTGGAAATTGAATAATAGAAGAACAATATTGATTTACAACCCCTAAGTGTGATTGTTAATATGTCATTGTCATATGATTTAGTTAGTGTGATTAGTGATTAGTTTTATTATCTTCAGAATTAGAACTGAGATGGATAACTATGTTTTCAGAAACATGGTTAAAAGATATGATTGGTGAAGTTATATCTTATAATTTCGATATTAAAAATTTAATTGTAACTATGAGAAGTAAAGCAAGGGAAGAGAATTATGATAATGTTTTAAGCTATGAATTGTGTGATAGAACAATAATTATATAAATATAGTAATATTAGGTGAAGTGAAGAAATAATAAAAAAGGAAGAAATTGTAATCATGACTGAAAGTTATATAGGATACATTTACAGTGTAAAGTGATTATGTGAATGAACTTAAAATTTATGGGAGTATGAATAATGTAAATTAATATGTTTATATCAATAATGTTGGAAATGATATGAATGTATAATGAGATGTTCAATATAGTTGATGATATATGAGTATACTATCTTGATGTGATGAGAAACCATAATTGTTGGCAATGATGTTAGAAATGAATTATAATGGAGGTAGAGTACCTAATTGATTATGAAAAATGAATTGTGAAAAGATAAATGAACGGACTTATCTGCCTCCTGTGGAACCATGCGGACCCAATGTGTTGGGCAACCAAACTTGGATTACCAACCTGGTTGGGGGAAAAGCTCGTTTATGAAGTTATAGTTGTTGGCAATATTGATAAATTTTGAATGAGTATAAGAAATGATGATATAATTATTGAAATAAGGAAATGTATATGTATAAGCATGATTCATATTGATTGAATATATGAATTTGGAAAGATTAGAATTTGAATATAAGTTTGACCTAATGAACTTAGGTTATATATAAGTATATATGGTAAAAATTCAATGATAAATTTCAATAAGTTAATTGTTGGTTTGAATCAAATAAAGTTGAAATGTTAGTATATTGTGATAGATAAATCGATTGATCTAGGTTTCGTTAAAGTTGCAAGGCAATATTGAGATTTAATATGTGCAATTGTATTGGGAGTGTAAGATTTAATGGTAATGTGTATGATGTAATATTCTGATTTAGGAATGAACATAAATAAATTGAGGTATATTAATTGTACATGGTGAGAAATAAACTCATGAGAGTAAGGATATAGTTATCCATTGATGTTTGGTAAATGTTTATTTTGAAAGTGATGGTAAGAATGGAATAAACAATGCTAAGATATTGATTAATGATTTTTGAGGTTAAAGTTAAAAGAATATCTATAAAGAGTTAAAGTGATAATCTGACTTTAGTACAAAGATAAAATGTATTGGAGATGTTATGAGATATCTTGATTGCTTTGTTGAGAAAGTAATAAGAGGTAAAGATATATATATATATATACCTATACAATGATGAATTATGAATTTCAGAGAAGATGATTATCTCTAAGGGGGAGAGTAGAAGATATGAGATTTGATAAAACTATATTGTAAGATACGATTATCTTCATATGAAAATTAAGATGGTGAAATGTTCTAAATGGGTTGTTATTATACTGGATAATTTCGAGGACGAAATTATTTAAGGGGGAGAGAATTGTAATATCCTAAAGTATACCCTAAAAGTGTTGGGATTACTGTTGTATTTGGATTCAATGTGTGTATTGAAGGAAAGAGAAAAGAAGAAGAAAGTCAAAAGGAATTGTGTGTGGTGGAGATTTAATGGTATAATTGTTATTATTGTTATTGTTATTGTTATTGTTATTGTTATTGTTATTGTTGTTATTATTATTATTATTATTGTTATTGTTATTATTATTATTATTATTATTATTATTATTATTATTTATGAGATAAGAATGAAGGAAGGGAGGAGAACCTTCTTTCTTTCTTCTTCTTCTGTTCTTCTTCTTCGTGGACAAGA
Organism: Garcia nutans; assembly: GCA_947685225.1. Classification (NCBI taxonomy): domain Eukaryota; kingdom Viridiplantae; phylum Streptophyta; class Magnoliopsida; order Malpighiales; family Euphorbiaceae; genus Garcia; species Garcia nutans. The sequence continues at coordinate 57,410,963 of CANTUV010000024.1, forward strand.
GAGCACGAGAGAGAGAGAGAGAGCACGAGAGAGAGAGAGAAATGTGATCTTCATCAAAATTTCTTAAGGATTTTAAGAGTATTGAAGATGAAAATGAAGATTTGGCAAGCTATACAAGTAAGTACATATTTCTTGAATGAATTTTATTGATTATATATATATAGGTATATATCTTCTTGTTTTGATTTCTTTTGGATTGAGGTTATGTTTGGTATGATTGGTGGGTAAAAGGAGGATAACAAGAGATTTAAGTATGTAAATGTGTGGAATTGATATCTAAGTGATGATTAGTTGAGAAAATTGTGAGAAAAATGATGAAATGTTGATTTGGGGTTTGGTTTGGATGAATTTCGAGTGTTTGGTCTATAAATTATTGTAGGACACGGCCAAGTTATGAGAGACACGGCCAAGTTAGGGCAAATTTGGCCGTGTTGGATGAGTTTTGGAGAGACACGGCCACTGGCTTGGCCGTGTCCTTTGCCTGTGTTTGTTACTGTCTGATTTATGTTGAGAGACACGGCCGTGTCCCTTGCCCGTGTCTGGTACTGGATTGTTGTGTTGAGAGACACGGCCACTGGCTTGGCCGTGTCCATTGCCCGTGTTTGCTACTACTTGAATTTGTAACACCCCTTCCCGACCTACATGTGTAAGCTGAGTAGAGGCGCCACACTAACCTAATGTTGCTACCAATTTTACTTAGTCAAATTTTAGTTCCAATTTTAATAGAAATTTTGCCATAGTTTTGCCTAAAAATTGAGTCCCAAGTGTCGACAAAACTAGGTTTTTTTTTTTAAAAAAACATTTTACACAAACCAATGCAAACAAAATCATTCTCAATACACTCCCAATAAATCCCCTTTATAACCTCAACTACAACCTGCAAATAAGATTTACACTTCTAGTACAAAATAATGTAAAGGTTTATTGTAACACCCCCACACCTGGTACAAGCACAGTACAACATCACAATGTAGCATAAGTGCACCAAACATAGGGATGCTACGGTTCTCTTAACATTCAAAACACTTTAAAACTTGATACCATACCCTATTCATTATACATTAAAATATTACACAGCGGAAGTTATAAAATATTTACATATTTACATATTAAACATTTCTTTACAAAAATATAAAGAATTATACATGATTGGCAAGTTTGCTCTGATCTTTAAGCTCCCAAAATGAATTCTTCAAGGTCTACTCACACTTGGTCTTGATGAACACTCGGGTTCAACTCTATCAACTCTATTACCTGCGCGATTAAACACTATCGCGCTAAGCCAACGGCTTAGTAAGATAATCATGCAAATGATATGACTTAGTGCAATGCAATGTCATTTCTCAATCCATAATATACATGTAACATCATATATGCAAAACTAACAACATACTTTCACTTTACATATCACATTTCAATATCTTTTCATATACTTCATTAATATTCACTTAACCATTCATAATCAACACTAAACAAAGACAAGCATGGGCCCAAGACATACTAATATGCCATTCAATTTTCAGAGTTAATGTTTTGGTTTTGTTATCACATTTATCAATATCATATACCCAACTAGGCTTCAAGGACTAAGTCCAACCTAGCTTCAAGGGTGGTAACATCTCAATTAGGCTTCAAGGATTCAATCCAACCTAACTTCAAGAGATTGTTACACTTATTAGGCATGCCACCAACAACAAACTCTGAAAATGGAATAACACATTAGCCACACAATTCATTCTCAATTCTCATTATCATTTAGGCAAACATGCCTCATTTATCTCCATTGAATAACCTTAGCCAATAACAATGGCTTCACATTTCATTTCACAATATAACATTTCATTATTCAAGTATATATTTATCTCATCCATGATCACATTATATCTCACATAGCATCATTCATAAATATCAACATTTCATTCCACATTACTCATGAAACACATTACCATTCACAATGCATAACATAACATTGTTCAATCTCAACAATGCAAGAACAACAAAGAATTAAAACCCTAACCTACACAATTGAGGGACACGGTCAGCCACTTGAAGGACACGGTTAGGGCAATTCAACCTCTTCACAATCTAATCCAAAAGGAGTATTAGCAAAATGACCATATGAATAGTACATTCTGGTTTTAGACTCCATTTTATCCTTATTTTGAAAAATTGTATAAAATAATCTACTTGACTAAAAATTCTAAATTTTTTACAAAATTTAGTTTTGTATCTTAAAATCATTCCTTTAAAATTTCAGATCAAACTGAATACAAAATCTTGGTCAAATAGTTCACCTAACCAGACTGCCCCAATTGCCCTGCATCCTGGCAGCAGTTCTGAACTTTGTGAGTTTCATAAATCAATTTCAATCAACGTGGTTCCAAATTATTTTTTTCAAATACTAGACTCACTAAGAAATAACATATCCAAAATTCAATTGAATATTATTTTTCTACATTTTATTAAAAATCCCGAAATAGAGCTGTCTCAGTTAAGGTACCTGCTGGAACAGGTCTAATAAAAATAATCTTTCTAAACTCATAACCTATCCAAAATCGAATCAACATATTTTTCAGTCATTCTAGACTCATATAGGCACAACATATCAAAAATTCACTTCAAGAACATTTTTCTATAATTAATTAAAAATCATACAAGTCACAGCCTTTACTAATTGTAAAACAGAAAAAGAATTCACTAAACACACTCTTACTCTTCCATCACCAACACCAACCTAGCTTCTTATCTTTAATTCCATTTCAACACTTGAGAATAAATCACAAACACATCTCATCATCAAATCATCAAACCCTAATTAACTTCCCATACCACTTCAAAAGTAGGAAAGAAATCAAAGGAAAGATCTTACCTTAGTTAAAACTTCTTGAATCAACACTTGAACACTTAATCTTCCTTCAATTTGAGCTCAACACATCAAGATCCTCTCTTCACCACTTGCTTTCCTTTCTCTATGGAGGAGCCGGCCACACACATGAAGAAGAAGAAGAAATTATGAATAAACAAAAGTCAACTCTTCTTTAAATATCCACCATGTGATTCAATTCAAGCAATTACCAAATTGCCCTTAATCATTTAACTTAACTTTTGTCTCATGTATGCCCATGATAGTAATTACACATATCACATAAAAATATCTCTCTTCCTTTGACTCTTCCTTTGACCCATTTATATGTTATATATATCATCATATACACAATATATACCATTCTCTCTAAACCCTAATTCTTTTCTTATCCCATCATATACATTCAATCCAATTTATAACAATAACAACAACAACAATATGCAAAACTTCTAGGGCATAAATGAGGATATTACAATTCTCCCCCTCTAAAAAGAAAATTTCGTCCTCGAAATTACCTGATATTAAAGCTGAAACAATTGCGGATATTGCTCTTGCATGGATTGTTCACTTTCCCAAGTTGCTTCTTCTTTTCCATGATTCTTCCACAAAATCTTCACAAGTGGCACTCTCTTGTTTCTCAATTCTTTCACATCACGTGCCAAAATAGCAACTGGTTCCTCTTCAAATGACAAATCAGGATTTACTTCAATTGACTCAATCGGCAACACATGAGATGGATCCGACCTATACCTCCTCAACATAGAAACATGAAATACGTTATGAATACGATCCAACTCAAGTGGCAAAGCAAGTCGATACGCCACTGGCCCAACTCTTTCTAACACTTCATACGGCCCAATGAAACGAGGACTCAATTTTCCTTTCCGACCGAACCTCAAAATCTTCTTCCAAGGAGATACTTTCAAAAACACCTTATCTCCAACATCAAACTCTATGTCTCTCCTCTTCAAATCTGCATAAGACTTCTGTCGGTCTGAAGCTGCTTTCAATCTGCCTCGAATTAGCTTTACTTTTTCTTCAGTTTCTTGAATCAAATCAGGCCCAATTAACTTACCTTCCCCAATTTCACTCCAACAAAGAGGTGTCTTACATCGTCTGCCATACAATGCTTCAAATGGTGCCATACCAATGCTGGATTGGTGACTGTTGTTGTATGCAAACTCCACAAGACGTAAAAATCTATCCCAACTTCCTGTGAATCAATGACACAGCTTCTCAACATGTCTTCAAGAATCTGTATCACCCTCTCTGACTGTCCATCCGTCTGTGGATGAAAAACAGTGCTAAAGTGCAGTCGAGAACCTAAAGCACTATGCAAACTCTTCCAAAATCTAGAAGTAAACCTGGGATCTCGATCAGACACTAAAGAAGTTGGAACACCATGCAGTCTCACAATCTCATGGATATACAACTCAGCCAATCTCTCCAAAGAGTAATCCATCCGAACCGGAAGGAAATGAGCTGTCTTAGTCAATCTATCCACAATCACCCATATGGCATCATGTTTCCTTTGTGTCAATGGTAACCCAGACACAAAGTCCATTGTCACTCTTTCCCACTTCCATTCTGGCACTGACAACGGTTGAAGCAACCCGGTGGGAACTTGATGCTCTGCTTTAACCTTCTGGCAAGTGAGACATTTTGATACAAACTCAGCAATGTCTCTCTTTAACCCAATCCACCAATAATGCTGTCTCAAATCATGATACATCTTGGTATTGCTCGGATGCATAGCAAACATCGACTGATGAGCTTCTTCCAAAATAATCTTCTTCAAATCAGCATCATCGGGTACACATAATCTGTTTTTGAACCATAGGCTCCCATCACTCTTCACAACAAAATCTCTACTCTTTCCACTCTGACAATCTGAAATAATCTTCTGAATCTTCATATCAGTCAACTGAGCTTCTCTGATCTGATTCAACAAAACTGGTCTCAATTGCAATTGTGCCAACAATGCACCATCATCACAAGGTACAAAGCTAGCATGCAATGCTCTCAATTCAACAAGCAACGAGAGCGAGTAAACTGTTAAACCAGCTAAAGACTTCCGACTCAAGGCATCAACAACTACATTTGCTTTACCTGGATGATAATCAATCAAACAGTCGTAGTCTTTAATCAATTCTAACCATCTCCTCTGACGAAGATTGAGTTCTTTCTGGACACCCAAATACTTTAAACTCTTATGATTAGTGTAAATGAAACATTTCTCCCCAAACAGATAGTGGCACCAAATCTTCAATGCAAACACAATGGCAGCCAATTACAAATCATGGGTCGGATAGTTAAGCTCATGCGGTTTCAACTGTCGAGATGCATAAGCTATAACTTTCCCTTCCTGCATCAATACACACCCCAAACCTCTATGTGAAGCATCACTGTAAATCACATATGGTTTGCATTCAACAGGTAAAGTAAGAACAGGCGCTTGAGTCAACAACTCTCTCAACTGCTCAAAACTAGCCTGACACTGATCTGTCCACAAGAACCTCACTCCCTTACGAAGCAATCTGGTGAGTGGAGTAGCTATCAAAGAAAATCCTTTTACAAACCGCCGGTAATAGCCTGCCAAACCCAGAAAACTTCTAATCTCTGTCACAGACTTGGGTGGACTCCAATTTAAAATGGCTTCAACTTTACTCGGATCAACTCTAATGCCTTCAGCTGAAACAATATGTCCGAGAAAAGCGACTTGATCCAACCAGAACTCACACTTCGACAATTTGGCAAACAACTGCTTCTCTCTCAAAATCTGCAATACAATCCACAGATGCTTGTCATGTTCCTCTTCATTCCGCGAATACACTAGTATATCATCAATGAAGACCACTACAAACTGATCCAAATAGGGCCTAAACACCCTATTCATCAAATCCATAAAAGCTGCAGGTGCATTCGTTAGACCAAAAGGCATAACTAGAAATTCATAATGCCCATACCTGGTCCGAAAGGCGGTCTTCGGAACATCCTCAGCTCTGACTCTCAGCTGATGGTACCCAGATCTCAAATCAATTTTAGAAAACACAGCTGCACCTTTCAATTGATCAAAGAGATCATCGATTCTAGGCAAAGGATATTTATTTTTAATAGTCACCTTGTTCAATTGCCTATAATCGATACACAACCTCATAGTACCATCTTTCTTCTTCACAAATAGCACAGGAGCTCCCCAAGGAGAAACACTGGGGCGAATAAATCCTTTGTCCAACAACTCCTGTAATTGCACTTTCAACTCCCTCAATTCTGCTGGTGCCATTCTGTAAGGAGTAATAGAGATAGGAGTGGTACCAGGCAACAATTCAATACCGAACTCCACCTCTCTCTCAGGAGGCAATCCTGGCAACTCCTCTGGAAAAACATCAAAGAACTCTGTAACTGTGGCAATACTATCAATGGGAGAACCCTTCACTCTAGTATCCATCACATGAGCAAGGTAGGCGTCACACCCCTTTCTAATCAATCTCCTAGCTGCAACAGCTGAAACAAACAGAGATGCTAACTGTTCCTGCTCATTAGATACTATCACATCTTTACCATCACCGGTTCTCAAAAAAACAATTTTCTTTTTACAGTCTACCACCGCTCCATGTCTAGATAGCTAGTCCATGCCTAGGATCACATCGTATTCCTTAAATGGCATCTCAATCAAGTCTCCAAGAAACTCCTCACCTTGCACCCTCACTGCACTATCTCGGTGCACCTTACTCACAACCACACTATGCCCTAAAGGATTTGTCACCAATACATCAAATCCTAGGGACTCAGCATGCAAATCAGACACAGGCAAAATAGATGCACTAATATAAGAATGTGTGGAACCCGGATCAATTAAAGCAAGTACTGATATATCAAATAAAGAAAAAGTACCAGCTATGACTGCCGAAGCATCTGGTTGCCTCTGCATAACATACATCCTCTGGGAAGAACCAACCTCCTCTGGCCTACTCTCCCTGGATATGGCACCTCCTCTAGCACTGAACCCGGATCTGCCACCTCTACCAAAACCCCTGCCTCCTCGACCTCCCCTCACACTAAGTCGAGAAGCTGCAGTATCAGCTGACATCTGCTCTTGTCTCTCAGGGCAATCTCTAACAAAATGATCGGGAGACCCACATCTGAAGCATACTCCTGCCACACCAGTCTTCCAACAAGGACCACCATGTGGCCTACCACAATGAATGCATACTGGTAGAGTGGATCTCTGAGTCACTGGGGTCGGAGCACTCGCCACTGAAGCTGTAGGTCTAAATCTCTGCCTCTGAAACTGTGCCGACCTACCCGCTGGCCTCTGACTCCTGCTAACTCGAGGAATAAAACTTCCCCTAGCTCTCTTAGCAGATGAAGACCCTGCCTCAAACTGGGGCCTTCTTACTCTGGTCTCTTCTTCTGAAGCAGCCGCTGCAATACCCTGGGCTCGCTCTACACTTCGAGCTGCTGCCACAAGCTGGGAAAAATCATGATATCTGAATCCAGCTACCAGACACATGATAGAGGGCCTCAATCCCTCCTCAAATCTCCGACATCGATCTATCTCATCTGAAATAATACCCCCAGCATACTCACTCAACCGAATAAATTCAATCTCATACTCCGTTACGGTCCGGTGATCTTGCCTCAAATCTAAAAACTCTCTTTTCTTCCCATCTTTATACTCCTTTGGAGTGTACTTCAATTCAAATTCTCTCAGAAAATCTGCATAGGATAAGGTAGGTGGATCATCCATAGAATGGGGCACTGTCTTCCACCAACTATATGCATCCTTCTGCAACAAGGATCTTGCATAATCAAACCTTTCCTCTGAAGTAGCTTGCAATTGAACAAAGATTCTCTGAACTTTGTCTAACCATTGCTCAGCTACTGCTGGATCAGTAGTACCTATAAAATCTTCGGCTCCATACTTCCTTAGTTTGTCATAATGCCTTGCTGACACCAAAGGCTGTGGGGGTGGTGGCGGTGGTTGCACTGGTGCTTGCCTCAAAGCATCTACCACATGCCTAAGCCAGACTGGTGGAACCTCCTCACCAGCTGGTCTCCCTGATACCGAAGCAGGTACCTCCTCAGCACTATCAACCCTAGCTCTCTCATCAGGAGCAACACTCTCTGCACTACCCTCAGCTGACTGACGCAGAAGAGGATCCATCACAACCTATGTCTGCAAACACAGCAGAATACAACTTATTAAAGATCAGAAGTTGCCAATCCCAAACATGTATATTATTCAAAAACCACTTTTAAAGTTCAAAATAGTCTTTTTATTACATTTTACCTAGGTTGAGAATCTCAAACCTAGGCTCTGATACCAAAACAATTGTAACACCCCTTCCCGACCTACATGTGTAAGCTGAGTAGAGGCGCCACACTAACCTAATGTTGCTACCAATTTTACTTAGTCAAATTTTAGTTCCAATTTTAATAGAAATTTTGCCATAGTTTTGCCTAAAAATTGAGTCCCAAGTGTCGACAAAACTAGTTTTTTTTTTTAAAAACATTTTACACAAACCAATGCAAACAAAATCATTCTCAATACACTCCCAATAAATCCCCCTTATAACCTCAACTACAACCTGCAAATAAGATTTACACTTCTAGTACAAAATAAAGTAAAGGTTTATTGTAACACCCCCACACCTGGTACAAGCACACTACAACATCACAATGTAGCATAAGTGCACCAAACATAGGGATGCTACGGTTCTCTTAACATTCAAAACACTTTAAAACTTGATACCATACCCTATTCATTATACATTAAAATATTACACAGCGGAAGTTATAAAATATTTACATATTTACATATTAAACATTTCTTTACAAAAATATAAAGAATTATACATGATTGGCAAGTTTGCTCTGATCTTTAAGCTCCCAAAATGAATTCTTCAAGGTCTACTCACACTTGGTCTTGATGAACACTCGGGTTCAACTCTATCAACTCTATTACCTGCGCGATTAAACACTATTGCGCTAAGCCAACGGCTTAGTAAGATAATCATGCAAATGATATGACTTAGTCCAATGCAATGTCATTTCTCAATCCATAATATACATGTAACATCATATATGCAAAACTAACAACATACTTTCACTTTACATATCACATTTCAATATCTTTTCATATACTTCATTAATATTCACTTAACCATTCATAATCAACACTAAACAAAGACAAGCATGGGCCCAAGACATACTAATATGCCATTCAATTTTCAGAGTTAATGTTTTGGTTTTGTTATCACATTTATCAATATCATATACCCAACTAGGCTTCAAGGACTAAGTCCAACCTAGCTTCAAGGGTGGTAACATCTCAATTAGGCTTCAAGGATTCAATCCAACCTAACTTCAAGAGATTGTTACACTTATTAGGCATGCCACCAACAACAAACTCTGAAAATGGAATAACACATTAGCCACACAATTCATTCTCAATTCTCATTATCATTTAGGCAAACATGCCTCATTTATCTCCATTGAATCACCTTAGCCAATAACAATGGCTTCACATTTCATTTCACAATATAACATTTCATTATTCAAGTATATATTTATCTCATCCATGATCACATTATATCTCACATAGCATCATTCATAAATATCAACATTTCATTCCACATTACTCATGAAACACATTCCCATTCACAATGCATAACATAACATTGTTCAATCTCAACAATGCAAGAACAACAAAGAATTAAAACCCTAACCTACACAATTGAGGGACACGGTCATCCACTTGAAGGACACGGTTAGGGCAATTCAACCTCTTCACAATCTAATCCAAAAGGAGTATTAGCAAAATGACCATATGAATAGTACATTCTGGTTTTAGACTCCATTTTATCCTTATTTTGAAAAATTGTATAAAATAATCTACTTGACTAAAAATTCTAAATTTTTTACAGAATTTAGTTTTGTATCTTAAAATCATTCCTTTAAAATTTCAGATCAAATTGAACACAAAATCTTGGTCAAATAGTTCACCTAACCAGACTGCCCCAATTGCCCTGCATCCTGGCAGCAGTTCTGAACTTTGTGAGTTTCAGAAATCAATTTCAATCAACGTGGTTCCAAATTATTTTTCTCAAATACTAGACTCACTAAGCAACAACATATCCAAAATTCAATTGAATATGATTTTTCTACATTTTATTAAAAATCCCGAAATAGAGCTGTCTCAGTTAAGGTACCTGCTGGAACAGGTCTAATAAAAATAATCTTTCTAAACTCATAACCTATCCAAAATCGAATCAACATATTTTTCAGTCATTATAGACTCATAGAGGCACAACATATCAAAAATTCACTTCAAGAACATTTTTCTATAATTAATTAAAAATCATACAAGTTACAGCCTTTACTAATTGTAAAACAGAAAAAGAATTCACTAAACACACTCTTACTCTTCCATCACCAACACCAACCTAGCTTCTTATCTTTAATTCCATTTCAACACTTGAGAATAAATCACAAACAAATCTCATCATCAAATCATCAAACCCTAATTAACTTCCCATACCACTTCAAAAGTAGGAAAGAAATCAAAGGAAAGATCTTACCTTAGTTAAAACTTCTTGAATCAACACTTGAACACTTAATCTCCTTCAATTTGAGCTCAACACATCAAGATCCTCTCTTCACCACTTGCTTTCCTTTCTCTATGGAGGAGCCGGCCACACACATGAAGAAGAAGAAGAAATTATGAATAAACCAAAGTCAACTCTTCTTTAAATATCCACCATGTGATTCAATTCAAGCAATTACCAAATTGCCCTTAATCATTTAACTTAACTTTTGTCTCATGTATGCCCATGATAGTAATTACACATATCACATAAAAATATCTCTCTTCCTTTGACTCTTCCTTTGACCCATTTATATGTTATATATATCATCATATACACAATATATACCATTCTCTCTAAACCCTAATTCTTTTCTTATCCCATCATATACATTCAATCCAATTTATAACAATAACAACAACAACAATATGCAAAACTTCTAGGGCATAAATGAGGATATTACAGAATTGGTGTTGAGTGACACGGCCACAAGCTTGGCTGTGTCCCTTGGGCGTGTTTGCTACTGGATGATTGTATTGAGAGACACGGCCACAAGCTTGGCCGTGTCCCTTGAGGGTGTTTGTTATTGTGTTTGTTATTTGGTTTTCATACATTGTTGGATCTTCAAATGTCTTTTGTACCTAAACACACTTAAACCAATAATGATCCAACCAAATGTATATGAAAGATTCTAAGTCCTTGAATAAGGTAAATTGTTATGTATGAATATATCAATGATGATATAGTGATCAATGAAAAAGTATGTGCAATGTCATTGATTATGTATACTTGAGTGATGAATTGAATTGATCAATATGATTTGATGATAATGTTGATATTATATGAACCATGTGATGTTTTATGTATTGTAAATATTATGAATTGTATTGTGCTATATGTAGATTGATGATGCATATGAAGAATGATATGTTGGGTACAACGTGGAATATCATGAGATCATTGATGATGAATTACCTTAATGTTATGATTGAGGCTTGTTTGCCTAATTGATGATATAAATGTACATTTGAATATTGAAGATTGAAGTGTTATATTGTGAAATGAAATATAAAGCCATTGTGATTGGCTATGATGATGCAATTGAAAGAAATAAGGCATGTTTGCCTAAATGATGAGGAGAATTGAGAATGGAAATGATAATGAAATAATAAATGAATTGTGTGACTAATGTGTTATTCCATTTTCAGAGTTTGTTGTTGGTGGCATGCCTATTAGTAACAATCTCTTGAAGTTAGGTTGGATTTGATCCTTGAAGCCAAGTTGGGTTGAAGTTTAACATGTTTTACTCCCCTTGAAGCTTGGTTGGGTCTAATCCTTGAAGCCTAATTGAGATGTTACAACCCTTGAAGCTAGGTTGGGTTGGTTCTTGAAGCCAAGTTGGGTTGATACTTAGCATGCTTTGTTCCCCTTGAAGCTTGGTTGAGCCTAATCCTTGAAGCCTAGTTGGGTCTATGATAATGATAAATGTGATGATTAAACCAAAGCATTACTCTGAAAATTGAATGGCATATTAGTGTGTCTTGGGCCCATGCTTGTCTTTGTGTAATGTGAGTCATGAATGGTAACATGATTGATAAATAAGGTATATGGAAACAATGTTGAAACAAATGAATAATGAGATCTATGAATGCTTTTGATGGAAATGTGTTTCATGATTAATGAATTGTGAATAAAATGATGTTATGAAGTATGAGTTTGTAGTATGTGTATTGATATGTTGAAAGTGAATATGGCTTAAGGAGTTTTGTTAGGATATGAGGTTATGGAATTGTTGTATGATGTGTAACATGTTTGTGAATGTGGAATTTGTGAGAATTATTCTTATAAAGGTTTGAATGATGTTTTGTTGTAATAATGTATACATATATATGTGTATATGAAATAGAAAGGGTAAGTATTGTGTTGTGAATATGCTATGTAATGATGTATTTAATTTATGAGATTAGTGGCAATATATGAAGAATCCATTGAGAAAGGAAAACGTGGTAAGAGAACAATAAAACATGATGCTAAAATTATAAGGTATGATTATTTTGTAATGTATACTTTATTATTTATTTGTACTACTAAGCTCTCGGGCTTAGCGCGGTTGTGTAATCGCGCAGGTATTTATGCGGATGATCTGGATGCCTAGCTGCTATGCCACGAGAAAGGTAAGAGTGTCTCGAGACCAACTAGAAGGTGATGCATACATGTATAATTTTATTTAGGTTTTATTTTTTATAACAATAATGATTTTTATAAATGTTTCTTAATTTAATATAATATTGCTTGACCTTGGATAAAGATTGTTAAATAAAAAGCTAAAAGTGACATTCTTATATTTTATATATGCATTGTATGTATACCAGGTATATGTATAGTGCTTATATGAAGTATAGGGGCGTTACATACTAAATTTGGATACTTAATCCTAATTGGATTTGGATACTCGATGCTAAATGAATTTTGATACTCGATCCTAACTGGATTCAGATACTCGATCCTAAATTGGATTAGGATACTCGATCCTAGCTGGATTTTGACACTCGATCCTAACTAGATCTGGATACTCGATCCTAACTGGATTTAGACATTTGATCCTAACTGGATTTGGATACTCGATCCTAACTAGATTTGGACACTCGATCCTAACTGGATTTGGAGACTCGATCCTAAATTGGATTGGGATACTCGATCCTAACTTGATTTGGATTCTCGATCCTAACTGGATTTGGATTCTCAATCCTAACTGGATTTGGAGAGTCGATCATAAATTGGATTGGGATACTCGATCCTAACTTGATTTGGATACTCGATCCTAACTGGATTTGGATGCTCGATCCTAACTAGATTTGGATATTTGATCCTAAATTTGATTGGGATACACGAACCTAAACTTGATTGGGATACTCGATCCTAACTGGATTTGGATACTCGATCCTAAATGGATTTCGATACTCGATCCTAACTGGATTCGAATACTCGATCCTAACTTAATTCGGATACTTGATACTATCTGTATTCGGATACTCAATACTAACTGGATTTGGATACTCGATCCTAACTGGATTGCGATACTCCACTACAAAAATATTCGGCATTTGCGACGAAAATCTGCGATGGACATGTTTTCGTCGCAAATTTGCTATGGATCTGCGACAGATTTGCGACGGAAGGACAAATCAGAGGAATTTTGAGAAATTAGTCGAAAATCCGTTGCAAATCCGTCGCAGATCTGCGACGAAAATCATTCCGTCGCAAATAATCGTCGCAAAAGTTGGCGCGGAAACTAGGCGCGAGAGAGAAAACACTAAAAAAACCAATTTGCAACGGAGATCTGCTACCGTCTATTGCCGTCGCAAATTTCACTATAAAAATATTCAGAATTTTGCGACGGATATCTGCGACGGACATGTTTCCGTCGCAAATTTGCTACGGATCTGCGACGAATTTGCGACGGAATGACGAGTCAGAGGAATTTTGAGAAATTGGTCGCAAATCCGTTGCAAATCCGTCGCAGATCTGCGACGAAAATTAGTCCATCGCAAATAATCGTCGCAAATGTTACGTCGCAAATCCGTAGCAAATTTGCGACGGAAACATGTCCGTCGCAGATTTTCGTCGCAAATGCCGAATATTTTTGTAGTGAAAAATTGAATTTGGCTGAGTTTAATGCCGTATAATTTTTTCTTTCTTTTTTGTGTCACTTGATCTTGGCTGAGTTTATAGCATTCTGGAAATTAGAAGACTAGTGCAGGAAGTACAGGGAAAGAGGCAGAGATGATACGCATGCTTTGATTTGGGATCGAAAAGTAAGAGCCACCTCCCTTCTTCTCCTTTTCTAGGAACTTATATATGCATATATTATAAATAATTATTATGATTGAGAGTTGAGACCCACCGGCCACTGCACAGCAAGAAGGGAAATTGATCTTTGTTTCTATGTCCATTCATGAAGTAGGAATGACAATAATTTCTTTTGATTTGAGTGAAGTTGGATTTTTTGCATGCATGATTGCATTTACACTGCATGCTTGACTAAAGAAAATTACAATTTTCATATAATTCGTGGACATGATAGAAGCACATGATTATCCTTTCAATCACATGGTTATCTGACAATGCTCTAGTTAAGGACTAGTAAGGATTGCAGAAGCTTGTAAAATCATCGTATGGGTCAGAAAATCAGAACATATGCTTGTAGTTTTGGATATGATTATAGAACGCGGATTTAATTTCACAAATTGAATGTCTGAATATAAATAACATCACATGTTGTGTTGTTCATAGAATTTAATACCTTAAATTTCTCTGTTCCCTGGTTCTGTAGATTAGACAATAAAGATTTTATTTTTTAATTATTTAAGTGTATATATTATAACTAAAGTTAAAACCATGATTCTGTCTTAAAATTTTTTTATTGTAGGTGAACTTCTAAAGTTTCCCCAAAGTTTCCTTGGAATTTTTTTTTAATCTATGAAAGGAAAAGAAACAAAAAACAACATAGCTCTAAGGCTTACAATACCAATAAGCTATCCTTGCACCAGCACTCCCATACACTCTAACGAGGCCTATGGTACCAAACAGTCCGCTCAGTTTGAGTAAAAGCAAGTTTTGTTATCCCATTAGCAACCAAGTTTTGAGTCCTTGGAACATGCATCAAACGAACTCGCCAAGCATTCTTCAATAACAAACAAATATGTTCTAAACACTGATGTTCAGGACCAGTGAAACAAAAGGAGAGCAAATTGCATTGACAGCTTCCAAGCAATCGGACTGAATAACCAAATTTCTCCAACCTTTCTCCCAAGCCATTGCAAGACCCCATTTGATAGCCAAAAGCTCCGCTAAAAGAAATTATTAACTCTGCCTACTTTAATTTCGTTTCAATTTCTTTTGTATTTTTTGATTTGAATTCTGGAACTTGGTCAAGTAGACCTTTCAAATCCCTCTAAGAGGAAAATGGATAGAGATTCTTTAACCATGAGGCATTAACAATTTTTTATCTTTTTTTTTGGATGAACACAAATTTTGTATCTCAATCCTATTTTAAAGCAATTAAGGGCAATAAGCTAATGTCCTAAGCATTGGGTTGAAGGCTTTGTGGGCACTGGTGCACCCTTTAGGCTATTTGAATCTGTACGATTTAGAATCCTGTGGCAAATAAAACTTCCCACCTTTGCCATTCCATCTGCATGTACATTCTATCATTTAGGGGTGACATTCATGCTGTTTGTATGTTGTAGTAAATCATGTTGGAATTCTATTCAACCCTGGGTCATGATGGCTGTTTATTGTGATTGCAAGCATGCCCTCTACTTCCTTCCTGGCAGAGATGGGTTAAGTCATTCTGCTAATAATTCAAATATTGTTTTGTTTCATTTTGTTTTTCTGTTGCTGTTTTTTTTTTGGGCATTTTGTTTATCTATGTTTGTGTTGTTCTTAGTTGCTGCAAGAAATAACAAATCCTGAACCACAAAAACTTTTTAGATAACAATGATCTCTATAACTTTTTATTCATACTCTCACGATTTATGAATAATATGAGATTTCTGGGCTCCAAGATACCATTACTGATACCAAAACCTTTTGGCTTCTTATCAGGTCTTGTGAGATTGTACTAAAATCAATATGGTTCACCACCTTTTGTTGATGTTTTCTGTTCAATGAAGAGGTGCAGATCTTTTTAGCATAATGTTAATATATTTGGCAATTGGCATCAATAAAAAGCAGTAATCTGCACCTGTTTAGAATTGTTCATGTATGTGTATAAAATTTCAAATGCAACAGCAGTTGGGAAGGCGGCTGATTGAGATGATACTAAAAACATCATTTATTTTCTTTCTTTGCATGATTTCTTTGTTTAACACTTTTTAATGGCATTTCAACTTTTTGCAGATGCGATTAAGACCTGTTTGGCATAAATTATGTTATGGATATGCTATAGGATAGAATCTCATGATTGTAACATTTAGTTAAAAATATTAGTTACTATTTTGTTTTAACATTTTCAGGTAAAGATATCAGATGAGGCTTCTCTCTATTCACTTTGTCGATCATGGTTGAGAAATGGATTTCCAGAAGAAAGCCAGGTTTGAGTCATGTTTGGTTGGAATTTCCTTTTATCCCACTCAGTTATGGCTTGCTAGTCCTAATTTGTATGGATTGACTTGGATGATGTTGACACCGAGAAGAGAAATAACTTCTCTGTTGTAGGGTTCACTTTACTTGAGATTGGAAAGGTTGTTCAGTTGATGGTCACCAAAAAACTTAAGTTTATATGTTTGATGTGTGCTAGCCAACTGCATCATAAAATTAACCTTCCAGGGCATTACGCATTATTGCCTTCTTGTTAGTGAGGGTAACCATTCAAGCTGTATATTATGCTGACCAACTTTTTGACTTTTGTTTGTGCTTTATATGGAAATCGCTTTACCTGAAACTGGGATAGATCCTACATTCGTTGCTTATTATCCCATATTCTTTGTTATTTTACTTTTTGTCGCAGCCACATTATGGGGATGTTGTAAAGTCGCTCCCAAGACCTTTGCCTATGCCTGTTGTAGGCACTCACTCACTAAAAAAGGAAGGGGAAGAAGCAGCAGCAGAAGAAGATGAGGAGGTTGGTAGTACTTGATTGTTTTTCAACAATATTGAATTATGAGTTTGTTGTCATTTTTATATGTGTAGTTCTTCTTATCAAGTTGTCTTGTGCAGTTTTATATACTATTTACATAGCATCAAGTTAGTTCTCTTGTGGGATATTATTAGTCTATTCTATTGGTAGTCTATAACATGTGTGACTTTGTATGATTTGCCAGCTTAGATTATTCTGATGTCTTCTTGCATCATCTTTTGCAGTAGAAGTTTTGATTCACTGTCATCTTTTTGCCTATTCATGCTTTCAGGATGAAGAATCTGTAGATCATTTATCAGCACAAGATCTCTTAAGGAGACATGTTAAGCGTGCTAAAAAGGTTAGGGCACGGTAAGTTTCTATTATTCAACTGGCACATTTGTAATTTATCTTGAAACTACTGACACTTAAGTGTTTGGTCGAATAGTATCTCAAGTTCTATCATTATTACATATCTATTTAGAATCGCATTTTTAACCTCAAGTATGTCTTGCAGACTCAACCAGAATTCAGGCCTCCAATGTCTGAAGTTGTTCAGGATCTGAAAGACGTGATAAGGAGAGAACGCCCCAGCACTATAATTTAATATTGAAGATCTATATTGTTATTTTCAAGATAGATTATTTATAGTAGTGTTCTTAACACTTGTATAGTTAAATTGTAAAATATTTTATTCTATTGAAGATTAATAAAAGAATTATTTTTATCAATGTAATTAGTGTTTTTTTTAGATTGTGTTTAAATGTTCCAAATGTATTTATAAAGTTCTCATAAAATTAATTGATAATACAAATAGTTTCAATAAAAATCAATATTAAATTACTACGGATTTGCTACGAATCTGCGACGGATATTTGAAATCTATGACGGAATCTACGACGACAATCTGCGACGGAATCTGTGACGACAATCTGAGACGGAATCTGCAACGAATTTGCAACGGAAATCTGTGACGAAATCTGCGACGGAAATCTGCGACGAAATCTGCGACTGAATCTGCGACGGCTGCCCTTTACCCGCGAAAATTTAAGCGCGAGATTTGCAACCGTCGAGTGGTTGCAAATCCGTCGCAATCTGCGACGGCCCGTCGCAAAATTGAAAATTGCGATGCCTTTTTTATTAACGGATCGTATCCGTCGCAGATCGGTCGCAAATCTTGATCTGCGAAGGATTTGCGACGGATCTGCGACGGATTCTGTCCGTTGCAGATAGCAATTTTTTTGTAGTGCTCGATCCTAAATTGGATTGGGATACTCGATCCAAACTGGATTTGGATACTCGATCCTAAATTGGATTGGGATACTCGATCCTAACTGGATTTGGATACTGGATCCTAAATAGATTTTAATACTCGATCCTAAATGGATTTGGATACTCAATCCTAATAGGATTTGGATACTCGATCCTAACTGGATTCGGATAATCGATCCTAACTTAATTTTGATACTCGATCCTAACTGGATTTTGATACTCGATCCTAAATTGGATTGGGATACTCAACCCTAACTGGATTTGGATACTCGATCCTAACTGGATTATGATACTCGATCCTAACTAGATTTGGATGCTCGATCCTAAATTGGATTGGGATACTCGATCCTAAACTTGATTGGGATACTCGATCCTAACTGGATTTGGATACTCGATCCTAATTAGATTTGGATGCTCGATCCTAAATTTGATTGGGATACTTGATCCTAAACTTGATTGGGATACTCGATCCTAACTGGATTTGGATACTCGATCCTAACTGGATTTGGATACTCAATCCTAAATGGATTTTGATACTCGTTCCTAACTGGATTCGGATACTCGATACGAACTTGATTCGGATACTCGATACTAACTTGATTTGGATACTCAATACTAACTGGATTTGGATACTCGATCCTAACTGGATTAGGATACTCGATCCTAACTGGATTTGGATACTCGATCCTAACTGGATTTGCATACTTGATCCTAACTGGATTGTGTTACAGATCTTGAGAGGGAAGCAGTTGTATGCTAAGCTGTCAAAATGTGAGTTTTGGCTTGACCAAGTTACTTTTCTAGGTCATATAGTTTCAGCAGATGGTATAAGAGTCGATCCAAGTATAGTTGAAGTTATTTTGAATTGGAGTCCACCAAAGTCTGTAACTGAAGTTAGAAGTTTTCTTGGTTTGGCAGGCTATTATCGACGATTTGTGAAAGTTTTCTCTTTGATAGCTACTCCACTCACCAGATTGCTTCGGAAGGGAGTTAGATTTGTGTGGACGGATCAGTGTCAGGCTAGCTTTGAGCAGTTGAAAGAAATGTTGACTCAAGCACCTGTTCTAACTTTACCCGTAGAAGATAAACCATATGTGATTTATAGTGATGCTTCACATAATGGTTTAGGATGTGTTTTGATGCAAGAGGGTAAAGTTATAGCTTATGCTTCTCGGCAGTTGAAGCCACACGAGCTTAATTATCCGACTCAAGATTTGGAATTGGCAGTTATAGTGTTTGCTTTGAAGATTTGGCGACACCACTTATATGGGGAGAAATGTTTTATCTATACGGATCACAAAAGTTTGAAATATTTTGGGTGTTCAGAAGGAACTGAATCTTCGGCAAAGGCGATGGTTAGAATTAATCAAAGACTACGACTGTTTGATTGATTATCATCCTGGTAAGGCAAATGTTGTTGCGGATGCCTTGAGTCAGAAGTCTTTAGCCAGTTTAGCTGTTTATTCACTCTCGTTGCTTGTTGAGTTGAGAGCATTGCATGTTATTTTTGAAGTAGGTGCTGATGGTGCATTGTTGGCTCAGTTGCAATTGAGACCAGTGTTGTTGGATCAGATTAAGGAGGCTCAATTGGTAGATGAGAAAATTTAGAAAATTATATATGATTGCCAGAATGGGGAGAGCCGAGATTTTTATGTGAAAAGTGATGGTAGCCTTTGGTTCAAGGATAGGTTGTGTATTCCTGATAATGATAGTTTGAGAAAGATTATTTTAGAGGAAGCACACCAATTGGTTTTTGCTATGCATCCGGGTAGTACAAAGATGTACCATGATTTGAAACAACACTACTGGTGGTCTGGTATGAAGAGAGATATAGCGGAATTTGTGTCCAAATGTCTTACTTGTCAGAGGGTAAAAGCTGAGCACCAAGTTCCAACAGGGTTGCTTCAACCGGGAGAGAGTAACAATGGATTTTGTGTCTGGATTGCCATTGACTCAGAAGAAGTATGATGCTATTTGGGTGATTGTTGATTGATTGACTAAAACAGCTCATTTTCTTCCAGTTAGAATGGATTATTCTCTTGAGAAATTGGCTGAGCTGTATATCAGTGAGATAGTGAAGTTGCATGGAGTCCCAATTTCTTTAGTGTCTGATCAAGATCCCCAGTTTACTTTGAGGTTTTGGAAGATTTTACATGGTGCATTGGGTTCTCAATTACACTTTAGTATTGCTTTTCATCCTCAGACAGATGGGCAGTCAGAGAGAGTGATACAGATTATTGAGGATATGTTGAAAAGCTGTGTCATTGATTTCTCTGGAAGTTGGGACAGATTTTTGCCACTTGTAGAATTTGCTTACAACAACAGTCATTAATCTAGTATTGGTATGGCACCATTTGAGGCATTGTATGGTAGAAGATGCAGAACACCTTTATGTTGGAATGAAATTGGAGAGGGCAAGTTAATTGGTCCCGATTTGGTTAAAGAAACTGAAGAGAAGGTGAAGATAATTCGGGATCGGTTGAAAGCAGCTTCATATCGACATAAGTCTTATTCAGATTTGAAGAGGAGAGACATAGAGTTTGATATTGGAGATAAAGTATTTTTGAAAGTGTCTCCTTGGAAAAAGATATTGAGATTTGGTCGAAGAGGGAAGCTGAGTCCTCGTTTCATTGGACCTTATGAAGTTTTGGAAAGAGTTGGGCCAGTTGCTTATCGTCTTGCCTTGCCACCTGAGTTGGATAGAATCCATAATGTATTCCATGTTTCTATGTTGCGGAGATATAGATCGGATCCATCTCACATCTTGCCAGTTGAATCTATTGAAGTGAGTCCAGATCTGACATTTGAAGAAGAACCAGTTGCTATTTTGGCACATGAAGTGAAAGAGTTAAGGAATAAGAAAGTGCCATTGGTGAAGGTTCTATGGAAGAATCATGGGAGAGAAGAGGCAACTTGGGAGAGCAAGCAAGCAATGCAAGATCAGTATCCTCAACTATTTCAGACATAATATCAGGTAATTTCAAGGAGAAAATTTCTTTTTAGAGGGGGAGAATTGTAATATCCCAAAGTGTGCCCTAGGAGTTTTGATATAATTGTTGTTTTATTTGAATTAAAATGTATATGTGTAATTGGAAAGAGAAAAGAATTTAAAAGAGAGTGTATATGTTGTATATATGGAAATATATATAACATATACACAAGTCAAATGGATGGTCAAAGGAAGAAGATATTTATTTTGTTAATTATGAAATTACTAAAAAGGGCATGTAAGTGAAAGGAAGTTAAAACAAATAAGAAGAGGGTATTTAGGTAATTTCATATTTTGGAATGCTTGGTGGAGGTTTAAAGAGATGAAAAGTTGGACTTTGTTTCTTCATTTTCTTTTCTTCTCCTTTGGTGGCCGGACATCATCAAGACAAGGGAGCAAGAGGAAGGTTTTGAGTTCTAAGATCAAATTGAAGGAAGATTCAAGTGATTAAGTTAGATATTTGTGAAGTTCCATCAATTTTGGTAAGTTCTCTCTCTTAATTTCCTTTGTTCTTTTTGAAGTTGTGTTTGAGGTTGATGAATTGTTGTTGATGGTATGATTAGGGTTGTTTGTGGTGTGTTTATAAGTGTTGAAATTGATTTTAAGATAAGAAGTTAAATTGATGATGGTATTGAAAGAGTAAGAGTGATGTTGGCATTAGGGTTTTGAAGTGGTAAGTGATGTTTAACTTGAGTTTGATCAATTATTTTCATAGATCTTTATGTTGTTTGTGTTTGTTGGAGTTTTAAGCCTAGAATATGTGATTTTGGTCGAAGGCAGTAGCATCTTGGATGCCACGCTCATGGCCCTTAGATGCCATGGTCGTGGGGGTGTTGAACAAATTGGGCAGAATTGTTTTCTACCCCACGCTTGTGGGGGTTGGGGTGGCCACGGCCGTGGGCTCTAATATGTGGTGTTGAGTTATAATTTGTGATCTAAAGGTCTAAGATGAGGTTAATAAGTGATAAATTGTATTGGAATTCATGTATTGTATCATTTTTGGATTAGGTTTTGGAAGAAAGCGATTTGCCCTAATTTAAGAAGTGAAGAACTTTTGGAAGAAGAAAAGTATAGAGTTGTGTGAGTGTTCTTGAGGTAAGTACAAACCCTATTTGATTGCATATATTTATATGTCTTTGGACCTTAACACATTTGGTTATAAATGTGTTAAAGTAATCTATTACATTGTTGATGCAAATTAATAATATTATGTTGGTATAATGTGAATGTTGTGATGAGCATGTAAAATGCACTTTAAGACAATTGGTTGTGCACACTTGATTAATGAATTGAGATATAATGAAATGTGAAACCAATGTGATTGGTTATAATGATGTAAATAGGATGGTTAAAGTATGTTTGCCTATATGATAATGAAATGCAATATGACATGTGAAAGATATGATGAATTGCTCTAATGTGATTTGAGAAAAGATGCAAAACCATTGTGATTGGCTATGATGATTCAAATGAAATGTGAGGCCATTGTGATTGGCTAAGATGATTCAATTGAAATAAGTGGGGCATGTTTGCCTAAATGATGATGAGAATTGAGAATGAAATTGATAATGAAATAATAAATCAATTGTGTGTCTAATGTGTTATTCATTTTCAGAGTTTTATTGTTGGTGGCATGCCTATTAGTAACAATCTCTTGAAGTTAGGTTGGGCTTGATCCTTGAAGCCAAGTTGGGTTGAAGTTTAACATGTTTTACTCCCCTTGAAGCTTGGTTGGGTCTAGTCCTTGAAGCCTAATTGAGATGTTACAACCCTTGAAGCTAGGTTGGATTTGGTTCTTGAAGCCAAGTTCGGTTGATACTTAGCATGCTTTGTTCCCCTTGAAGCTTGGTTGAACCTAAATCCTTGAAGCATAGTTGGGATAATGATAAATGTGATAATTAAACCAAAACATTAACTCTGAAAGTTGAATGGCATATTAGTGTCTTTTGGGCCCATGCTTGTCTTTGTTTTCAATGTGATTCTTGAATGGTGAAACCAATCAATATAGAGATTGTTGATATTGCATTAGTACTTTGTTGAGAATAAATGTTTGATATGATCTTAAGCAAAGTAAGATATTGAAGTATAACATTTCTTGTGAATGGTGTATGGAATTAATTATGTGACATTGGCATTGCATCAAAACATAACATTATTATAGTTTGTACCACTAAGCCGTTGGCTTAGCGAGATTATGATTTATCGCACAGGTAACAGGGAAGAACCAGAGAGTTCCTCTAGGCCGAGTAGAGTCTAGATCCGGTGGTGTTGATAGTGAAGCTTAAAGATCGAAGACATACTACCAAACATGTATATATATTTTATGTTTTTGTAAAACTTGAGTTTTGATGTATATGTATTTGTAAATATTTGTTATATTTTCTGCTGTGTTTTGAATAAACTTTATAAATTTCTTTAAATGTTTTAAATTTGCTCATGTGATTAATAAAGAAGTGAGACATTTGTTTAGTAATCCGTGATATTTCTATATTTAATATACGTATATTACGATCGTAATAGCATGCTATGTACGTATACGGGATATAGGGGTGTTACATACTCGATCCTAACTGGATTCGGATACTCAATACTAACTGGATTCGGATACTCAACACTAACTGGATTTGGATACTCGATCCTAACTGGATTTGGAAACTCGATCCTAAATTGGATTGGGATACTCGATCCTAACTGGATTTGGATACTCAATCCTAAACTGGATTAGGATACTAGATCCTAACTTGATTTGGAAACTCGATCCTAACTGGATTTGGATACTCGATCCTAACCGGATTTGTGGATTTGGATACTCGATCCTAATTGGATTTGGATACTCGATCCTAAATTGATTTTGATACTCGATCCTAGATGGATTTTGATACTCGATCCTAACTTGATTCGGATACTCGATACTAACTGGATTCGGATACTCAATACTAACTGGATTTGGATACTAAATCCTAACTGGATTAGGATACACGATCCTAATTGGATTTGGATACTCGATCCTAACTTGATTTTGATACTCGATCCTAGATGGATTTTGATACTCGATCCTGACTTGATTCAGATACTTGATATTAACTGGATTCGGATACTCAATACTAATTGGATTGGGATACTCGATCCTAACTGGATTGGGATACTCGATCCTAACTGGATTTGGATACTCGATCCTAAATTGGATTGGGATACTCGATCCTAACTGGATTTGGATACTCAATCCAACACTGGTTTGGGGCACTCGATCCTAACTGAATTGGGATACTCAATCCTAATTGGATTTGGATACTCGATCCTAAATGGATTTGGATACTGGATCCTAATAGGATTCGGATACTCGATCCTAACTGGATTCGTGGATTTCGATACTCGATCCTAACTTGATTTGGATACTCAATCCTAATTGGATTTGGATACTCGATCCTAACTGGATTTGGATACTCCATCCTAAATTGGATTGGGATAGTCCACCCTAATTGGATTTTCATACTCGATCCTAAATTGGATTTGGATACACGATCCTATCTGGATTTGGATACTCGATCCTAACTGAATTTTGATACTCGATCCTAACTAGATTTGGATACTTGATCCTAAATTGGATTGGGATACTCGATCCTAACATGATTTGGATACTCAAACCTAAACTGGTTTGGGATACTCGATCCTAACTGGATTTGGATACCCGATCCAAACTGGATTTGGATACTCAATCCTAATAGGATTCGGATACTTGATCCAAACTGGATTTTTGGATTTGGATACTCGATCCTAACTGGATTTGGATACTCTATCCTAAATTGGATTAGGATACTCGACCCTAATTGGATTCAGATACTTGATATTAAATTGGATTGGGATACACAATCCTAACTGCTTTTGGATACTCAATCCTAACAGAATTTTGATACTCGATCCTAACTAGATTTGGATACTCGATCCTAAATTTGATTGGGATACTCGATCCTAACTTGATATGGATACTCAATCCTAAACTGGTTTGGGATACTCGATCCTAACTGGATTTGGATACCCAATCCTAAATTGGATTGGGATACTCGATCCTTACTAAATTTGGATACTCGATCCTAACTAGATTTGGATACTCGATCCTAAATGGATTTTGATACTCTATCCTAACTGGATTCAGATACTCGTTCCTAAATTGGATTGGGATACTCGATCCAAACTGGATTTGGACACGCGAACCTAACTGGATTTGGAGACTCGATCCTAAATTGGATTGGGATACTCGATCCTAACTTGATTTGGATACTCGATCCTAACTGGATTTGGATACTCGATCCAAACTGGATTTGGACACGCGAACCTAACTGGATTTGGAGACTCGATCCTAAATTGGATTGGGATACTCGATCCTAACTTGATTTGGATACTCGATCCTAACTGGATTTGGATACTCGATCCTAACTGGATTTGGAGACTAGATCCTAAATTGGATTGGATATTCTATCCTAATAGGATTCGAATACTCGATCCTATCAAGATTTGGATACTCGATCCTAAATGGATTTTTATACTCTATCCTAACTGGATTTGGATACTCGATCCTAACTTGATTCGGATACTCGATACAAACTGGATTCAGATACTTAATTCTAACTGTATTTGGATACTCGATCCTAACTGGATTGGGATTCTCGATCCTAACTGGATTTGGATACTCGATCCTAAATGGATTTTTATACTCGATCCTAACTAGATTCGGATACTCGATCCTAACTTGATTCGGATACTCGATAACTAGATTCGGATGCTTGATACTAACTGGATTTTGATAATCGATCCTAACTGGATTGGGATACTCGATCCTAACTTGATTTGGATACTCAATCATAACTGGATTTGGATACTCGATCCTAATAGGATTTGGATACTCGATCCTAACTGGATTTGTGGATTTGGATACTAGATCCTAACTGGATTTGGATACTCAATCCTAACTGGATTTGGATACTCGATCCTAAATGGAATTTGATACTCGATCCTAACTGGATTCGGATACTCGATCCTAACTTGATTCGGATACTTGATACTAACTGGATTCGGATACTCAATACTAACTGGATTTGGATACTCTATCCTAACTGGATTTGGATACTCAATATTAACTGGATTTGGACACTCGATCCTAACTGGATTTGGATACTCGATCTTAAATTGGATTGGGTTACTCGATCATAACTGGATTTGGATACTTGATCCTAAAGTGGATTGGGATACTCGATCCTAACTGGATTTGTATACTCGATCCTAACTGGATTTGGATACTCGATAATAATAGGATTAGGATACTCGATCCTAACTGGATTTGTGGATTTGGATACTCGATCCTAACTGGATTTGGATACTCGATCCTAAATTGGATTAGGATACTCGACCCTAATTGGATTCAGATACTTGATATTAAATTGGATTGGGATACACAATCCTAACTGCATTTGGATACTCGATCCTAACAGAATTTTGATACTCGATCCTAACTAGATTTGGATACTCGATCCTAAATTTGATTGGGATACTCGATCCTAACTTGATTTGGATACTCAATCCTAAACTGGTTTTGGATACTCGATCCTAAATGGATTTGGATACCCGATCCTAAATTGGATTGGGATACTCGATCCTTACTAGATTTGGATACTCGATCCTATCCGGATTTGGATACTCGATCCTAATAGATTTCGGATACTCGCTCATAACTGGATTTGTGGATTTGGATACTGGATACTAAATTGATTTTGTTACTCGATCCTAGCTGGATTTTGATACTCGATCCTAACTTGATTCGGATACTCGATACTAACTTGATTCGGATATCAATACTAACTAGATTTGGATACTCGATCCTAACTGGATTCGGATACTCGATCCTAACTTGATTTGGATACTCGATCCTAACTTGATTTTGATACTCGATCCTAGATGGATTTTGATACTTGATCCTGACTTGATTCGGATACTCGATACTAACTGGATTCGGATACTCAATACTAACTGGATTGGGATACTCGATCCTAACTGGATTGGGATACTCGATCCTAACTGGATTTGGATATTCGATCCTAACTGGATTTGGATACTCGATCCTAAATTGGATTGGGATACTCGATCCTAACTGGATTTTGATACTCAATCCTAAACTGTTTTGGGATACTCGATCCTAACTCGATTGGGATACTCGATCCTAATTGGATTTGGATACTCGATCCTAATTGGATTTGGATACTGGATCCTAATAGGATTCGGATACTCGATCCTAACTGGATTCATGGATTTGGATACTCAATCCTAACTTGATTTGGATACTTAATCCTAACTGGATTTGGATACTCGATCCTAACTCGATTTGGATACCTTGATCCTAAATTGGATTGGGATAGTCCACCCTAATTGGATTTTCATACTCGATCCTAAATTAGATTGGGATACATGATCCTATCTGGATTTTGGATACTCGATCCTAACTGAATTTTGATACTCGATCCTAACTAGATTTGGATACTCGATCCTAAATTGGATTGGGATACTCGATCTTAACTGAATTTGGATACCCGATCCTAACTTGATTTGGATACTCGATCCTAATACGATTCGGATACTCGATCCTAACTGGATTTTTGGATTTGGATACTCGATCCTAGATGGATTTGGATACTCGATCCTAATACGATTCGGATACTCGATCCTAACTGGATTTGGATACTCGATCCTAGATGGATTTGGATACTCGATCCTAATTAGATTTGGATACTCGATCCTAAATTGGATTAGGATACTCGACCCTAATTGGATTTAGATACTCGATCTTAAATTGGATTGGTATACACGATCCTATCTGCATTTGGATACTCGATCCTAACTGAAATTTGATACTCGATCCTAACTAGATTTGGATACTTGATCCTAAATTTGATTGGGATACTCGATCCTAACATGATCTGGATACTCAAACCTAAACTGGCTTGGGATACTCGATCCTAATTGGATTTGGATACCCAATCCTAAACTGGTTTGGGATACTCGATCCTAACTGGATTTGGATACCCAATCCTAAATTGATTTGGATGCTCGATCCTAACTGGTTTGGGATAATGATAAATGTGAAAATTGAACCAAAACATTAACTCTGAAAGTGGAATGGCATATTAGTGTTTTGGGCCCATGCTTGTGTTTGTATATATATGGAATGTTGAATAATGGAGTAAATGAATAATGAGATATATGTTGTCCTTGTTTTAATGTGAACTATGGAATGAAACCTAATGTTATGTGATATATGGTGATAACCATGGATTGAAATATATGATGATAATCATGGAATGAGATGTATACAATATATAGGCAAATTATTGAAAGTGAATATAGCTTAAGAAGCTATGTTGAATGATGAGCTTATAAAATTATAACATGATGTGTAAAATGTATATGGATGTGGAAATGATGAATATTGCTTCATGAAGGTTTTGGGTAGTCGTTGAATTGTGAATTATTGAAATGAAATATATGTGTATATGATTATGAATAAAACATTAGTAAAAGTATATATAAAAAGTGTATTCACAATGGGAAAACATGATAATAAAATAATGATATGTAAAGTTAATATATAAATATGATTTTATGAAATGTATGTTTATATGAATGATTTGTATTACTAAGCTCTCAGGCTTAGTGCGGTTGTGTGATCGCGCAAGTGATTATGCGGTTGATTCGGAAGTTAAGCTGTTATGCCACGAGAAGGGTAAGAGTGTTTCGAGACCAACTAGAAGGTGATGCATACATGTATGATTTAATTGTGATGTATTATTCTTACTATTATATTCATATGTAATAATGAAGTTTTGGTAAATAAGATTAAGATCATTGAACGTATAATGATTTTGTTAATGTTATTTAAATTAATGTAATATTGTGAGAACTTGATTAAAGGTTCTGAAATTTAAAACTAAAAGTGAAATTCTTATATTCTATATACGTATTGTATGTATACTAAGTATATGTATAGTACTTATATAGAGCATGGGGATGTTACAATTATTTTGGTATCAGAGCTTAGGTTTGAGATTCTCGGCCTAAGTGAAATTAAAAAGAAAATTTTTGAAAAGTTTAAATAAGAATTAAAAAGAAGATTTTGGAAATGCAATTGGTAAAACATACATATGCATTCACACATAGGTTGGTCTCGAACGTGGCATTATGTGAATTGTGATGTATTTGAATTACATGAGATAAATGATAGTGTGTAAATGAGGTTTCTTATGAAAGCAAATTTTGAAATGTTGATAATTGAGAGGTGATTGTGATATAAAGAAATGGTATGGAAGGTATAAGTAAAAAGTTTGATTATTGATATGTGTATGATATTTAAAGAAATGGCTAGAAGAATAAAGTTGGAAATGAGTTTAAAAAAAAGAAGATTAAAGTATGTAATCTTTCCTCTATTATTTAAATCTCTTTCTAGTAAACTTTAT
Organism: Garcia nutans; assembly: GCA_947685225.1. Taxonomy (NCBI): domain Eukaryota; kingdom Viridiplantae; phylum Streptophyta; class Magnoliopsida; order Malpighiales; family Euphorbiaceae; genus Garcia; species Garcia nutans. The sequence continues at coordinate 57,440,796 of CANTUV010000024.1, forward strand.
GTTTGGATTTATAGAAAGAGGAAATATTCCTGGATGGGTAATATGGAAAGATATATTATGTAAATGCAAAGAGTACCGTGAAAATATTGAATGAGTTGATTGGTATAGATTAGGTGTGATAATTTAAGGTGTGGATATGTAAAGTTAAGGTTTTGTTTAAAAGAAAAGGAGATGATGTTGGTTAAGTACGAAGTGATATAGGTGTTGTTTGTATTGTTATTTTAATGCAAATATGGTGATTTCAATATTAGAAATGTGATATGCTTGAATATTGTGAAAGCTCATGTAAATGGTGATGATATGTGATATTTAGATTTTTGGAATGAGTTTAATAATGGTGAAACATATATGTTTTGATGTTGCTTTGTGGTATATACATATAAGATGTTTTAAAGTTGATATTAAGAGAATGAGATGAATAAATTGAAGTTTAAGTAAATTAGTAAGTTGAAAATTTATAGTTTTAATGGAATGTGAATAAAGAGCAATTAAATATTAATAGTTTAATGCATTTACATGAGATATATGAAATGAATATTAGTGCACATGAAAGTATTAGGAATTGGGAGATGTGATTGATAGTAGGAAAATTTTGTTTGAAATGAAAGAAAAGGAATTGAGCAAAAGAAAATGAGTTACTTTAAGTAATTTGATTGGAAAGGATGAAAAAGATTATGAAAGATGTGTTAAAGATATTTATAAACAAATGTGAGACAGATATCACATCGGAAATGTGATTAAGCTCCTTGTGAAATAATATTATAAGTAGAGTGTATATATTTATTGAAGTTAATGAATAACTTAAGTTATGATAAACAAATAAGAATGATGATAGTCAAAGGAAAGTGGTAAATATTAAATTTGTATAAACTATATGCAAAAGAAAAATTTAATAAATTGCATAATTATGTGTATATATATAAAGAGGATATGTGAGATAAACTTTTCGACATGAATGTAATGGTTATATGTAAGAAAGGTGGGAAGTGTGTCACACTATAAATGTGACCTATGAATGTGTATATAACATGTTTATTATTTTATACCATTACATGTTTAATGGTATTAGAAATGAGATTGCATATAGTAGTGGACCTAATAGAGATTAAATCTTAATTTTTTTTGTAGAATAGATTATGTGATGAAATAGAAGATGAAAATGGATTTGGGAATATTGGATAGTGAGATTGTGATGGTAATAACTAAATGAGACTACCATAAGATGTTTTGGAACTCAAAGTATTTATGTGTGGAAATGTTTTATGTATAAGTGTATCATAAGAAATTGTAAGGAAAGAATTGTATATTTGGAATTTTTAGAGGAGATGGATTGGAAATGGAGTAATAAATGGAACTTGTGTAAGATTTGTATCTGATTGAAGGATGGGCATAGAAAATGTTAACGATAACACTATTGCATATGAGTTAGGTTATTGATTATTAAATAGTCAAAAGCAAACTGTTTTGAGATGGAATTAAAATGTGTTAATTCTTGGTGTAATAAAAGTTTAGAGGATAAATATATAATTTTTGTGATACAATCTAGAATTATAGTCGTAAAGACTGAAATTTGAATGATAGAAGAATGATATTGATTTACAAATCTCAAGTGTGATTGTTAATATATCATGGTCATATGATTTGGTTAGTGTGATTAGTTGGTTAGTTTTATTATCTTCAGATTTAGAGCTGAGATGATATACCTATAGTACAATTTTGGTGAGATTGATAACTATGTTTCTAGACATATTGGTTAAAAGATATGATTGAATACTGAGATGTTCTATATAGTTGATGATATATGTGTATACTATTTTGATGTGATGAGAAACCATGATGGTTGAAAATGAATTATAATTGAGGTATAGTGCCTAATTGATTTTGAGGAATGAATTGTGAAAAGATAAATGAACGGACCTATCTGCCTCCTGCAGACCCCTGGGATTGGCAGTGGCCTGAGGCTCAATGGGCAACCGACCTGGTTGGGGAAAGTTCGTTTATGAGGTTATAGTTGTTGGCTATATTGATAAATTTTGTATGAGTATGAGAAATGATGATATAATTTTTGAAATAATTAAATGTATATTTGTAAGCATGATTCTTATTGAGTGAATATATGAATTTGAAAAGACAAGAATTTGAATATAAGTTTGACCTAATGGAATTAGGTTATATATATGTATATATTGTAAAATCCAATGAAAAATTTCGATAAGTTAATTGTTGATTTGATTCAAATAAGGTTGAAATGTTAGTATATTGTGATAGATAGATCAATTGATCTAGATTTCGCTAAAGTTGCAAGTCAATATTGAGATTTAATATGTACAGTTGTACTAGGAGTGTAAAATTGAATTATATAAATTGTACATGGTGAGAAAAAGAGAAATGTTATTCACCTGTTAAGTAAGTTTAAAAGCATTGTGTTAACATTTATATTAAGTGAGAAGCAAGCTAAAGAAGGTAAGGATATTGTTATCCATTGAGGTTTGGTAAATGTTATTTTGAAGGTGATTGTAAGAATGGAATAATCAATGTTAAGATATTAATTAATGACTTTTGAGGTTAAAGTTAAGAGATTAATTATAAAGAGATGAAGTGATATATATATTTTGAATGTAATAGATGTATGGAATATATAGATTATAAGATGAATTGATTATTGTGTAGAAGAACATTCTTTGGGAATGTAATAAGCTATCTGGGTGGCTCTGTTGAGAAAGTTATAAGATAAAAATAGATTGATAATGGTGAGTTATGATTAACTTAAAGGGGGAGAGTAAAAGTTGAGTGATTTGATAAATTATAATGTAAGATATGATTATCTTCATATGAAATTAAAGATTTTAATATGTTAAGAATGGGTTGTTATAGTGTTAGATAATTCCGAGGATGAAATTACTTAAGGGGGAGAGAATTGTAATATCCCGGAATAGACCCTAAGAGTTTTGGAGTTATTGTTGTTGTATTTGGATTTAATGTATATGTGTATATGGGTAATATAAAGATAATATATATAAGACATATACATATACATCATATATATACATGGGATATAAAATTGGTATAGGGAAAGTGAATTGTATATATATTTGTATAATTAAGTAATAATAATAATGATAATAAGGACAAAAAGAAAAGAGAAGAAGAAAGTCAAAGAAAGAATATGTGGTGAAGATTTAAAGTTTTAGTATTATTATTATTATTATTATTATTATTATTATTATTATTGTTATTGTTATTGTTATTATTATTATTATTATTATTATTATTATTATATATATAAGATAAGAACGGAAGAAGCAAGAAGTTTCTTTCTTCTTCTGCTTCTTCTTCTTTATGGTCGAGAGAGAGAGAGAGAGAGAGAGAGAGAGGATGATTTTGAGAAGATTGAAGATTTTTATTCAAGATTTGGCAAATAACCAAGTAAGTATTCATTCCTTTACATTGATTTCTATGGTTTGAGTTTGAATTTGATGTGGGTAGTTATGAGGATGATGATGAATTGTTGAGATTTGAGGTAGTTAATATGTTAAGATGATGATAGTGAAAGATTGAAAGATATATATAGATTTAAATGGTTATTTATGAAGATGATGAAGGATTAGTGAAATTGGTGGGTAAGGATTTAATATGTATTAGTTGGAGAATTGAATAATTGATGTATGATTGATGTATGTTTGTGTTTAATGGAGTTTAAAACATAGAATACATGTGTTTGGTCCGGAAACAGAGGTATTTTGGGTGCCACGCCCGTGGCCATTGGCTGCCACGACCGTGGCCATTGGAAGCCATGGCCGTGGAGGTGTTGAGCACAAGAAACAGATTTACTTTATATGCCACGGCCGTGGGGATTGGAAGGCCACGACCGTGGCCATTTTAGAGCATTTGGGCAGAATTGGTTGTTACGCCACGCCCGTGGGGGAATGGTAGGCCACGGCCGTGGGGCCCTAGAGAGAGAAGTCGGTTTGTAATTTGTGATCTAAAGGTCTAGTATGTGATTAATCTAAGAATAATTGAATTGAGATTCATATATTTTATTATTTGAATGGAATAGGTTGTGAAGAAAATGGATGGCTCTAATTCAAGTGGTGAAGAGCAATTGAAAAAAAGAAGTGTGTAGTTTGGTGTAAGGGGTACATAAGGTAAGTACAAACCCTATTTGATTGAGTATGTTTATATACTCTTAGATCTTAACACATTTAGCTATAAATGTGTTAAGTAATCTATTATATTGTTGATGCTTATGAATAATGTAAATTGCTATGTATACATATATATATTATTAATGAAATATGAAATGTGAAAAAGATGCTGATATGAGGAAATATGGCAAGTGAAAGATATGAGGATCATTAAAAGGTATGTGCAATATAATTTATTATATATTGTAATACAATTGAGATATAAGGAGATGTGTGAAATTAATGTTATAAGCTATAATGATGTAAATGATATGATTGAGGCATGTTTATATGATATGTTTGTTTAATTGATATTCAATATCATTGATGATATATATATATATACTTGAATAATGAAGTGTTATATTGTGAAATGAAATGTGAAGCCATTGTGATTGGCTATGATGGTTCAATTGAGATAAATGGGGCATGTTTGCCTATAATATGATGAGAATTGGAAATGGAATTGAGAATGAAATAATAAATGAATTGTGTGTGTCTAATATGTTATTCATTTTCAGAGTTTTGTTATTGGTGGCATGCCTAATGATAGTAACAATCTCTTGAAGTTAGGTTGGATTTGATCCTTGAAGCCAAGTTGGGTTGAAGTTTAACATGTTTTACTCCCCTTGAAGCTTGGTTGGGTCTAATCCTTGAAGCCTAATTGAGATGTTACAACCCTTGAAGCTAGGTTGGATTGGTTCTTGAAGCCAAGTTGGGTTGATGCTTAGCATGCTTTGCTCCCCTTGAAGCTTGGTTGAACCTTAATCCTTGAAGCCTAGTTGGGATAATGATAAATGTGAAAATTGAATGTTGAATAATGGAGTAAATGAATAATGAGATATATGTTGTCCTTGTTTTAATGTGAACTATGGAATGAAACCTAATGTTATGTGATATATGGTGATAACCATGGATTGAAATATATGATGATAATCATGGAATGAGATGTATACAATATATAGGCAAATTATTGAAAGTGAATATAGCTTAAGAAGCTATGTTGAATGATGAGCTTATAAAATTATAACATGATGTGTAAAATGTATATGGATGTGGAAATGATGAATATTGCTTCATGAAGGTTTTGGGTAGTCGTTGAATTGTGAATTATTGAAATGAAATATATGTGTATATGATTATGAATAAAACATTAGTAAAAGTATATATAAAAAGTGTATTCACAATGGGAAAACATGATAATAAAATAATGATATGTAAAGTTAATATATAAATATGATTTTATGAAATGTATGTTTATATGAATGATTTGTATTACTAAGCTCTCGGGCTTAGCGCGGTTGTGTGATTGCGCAAGTGATTATGCGATTGATTCAGAAGTTAAGCTGTTATGCCACGAGAAGGGTAAGAGTGTTTCGAGACCAACTAGAAGGTGATGCATACATGTATGATTTAATTGTGATGTATTATTCTTACTATTATATTCATATGTAATAATGAAGTTTTGGTAAATAAGATTAAGATCATTGAACGTATAATGATTTTGTTAATGTTATTTAAATTAATGTAATATTGTGAGAACTTGATTAAAGGTTCTGAAATTTAAAACTAAAAGTGACATTCTTATATTCTATATACGTATTGTATGTATACTAAGTATATGTATAGTACTTATATAGAGCATGGGGATGTTACAATTATTTGATCCTTATAGATTTCGAATACTCAATCCTAACTGGATTGTGATACTCGATCTTAACTCGATTCAGATACTCGATCCTAACTTGATTCGGATACTCGATACTAACTTGATTCGGATACTCAATACTAACTGAATTTGGATACTCGATCCTAACTGGATTGGGATACTCGATCCTAATTGGATTTTGATACTCGATCCTAACTGGATTTGGATACTTGATCCTAACTGGATTTGGATACTAGATCCTAAACTGGATTGGGTACTCGATCCTAACTGGATTTGGATACTCAATCCTAACTGGATTTGGATACATGATCCAAAATTTGATTGGGATACTCGATCCTAAACTTGATTGGGATACTCGATCCTAACTGGATTTGGATAATCGATCCTAACTAGATTTGGATACTCGATCCTAAATTGATTTTGATACTCGATCCTAACTGGATTCTGATACTCAATCCTAACATGATTCGGATATTCGATGCTAACTGGATTTGGATACTCAATACTAACTGGATTTGGATACTTGATCCTAACTGGATTGGGATACTCGATCCTAACTAGATTTTGATACTCGATCCTAACTGGATTTGCATACTCGATCCTAAATTGGATTGGGATACTTGACCTAACTGGATTTGGATACTCGATCCTAAATTGGATTGGGATATTCGATCCTAAATTGATTTGGATAATCGATCTTAACTTTATTTTAATACTCGATCCTAAATGGATTTGGATACTCAATCCTAATAGTATTCGGATACTCGATCCTAACTTAATTTGGATACTCGATCCTAATTGGATTTTGATACTCGATCCTAAATTGGATTGGGATACTCGACCTTAACTGAATTTGGATACTCAATCCTAACTGGATTATGATACTCGATCCTAACTAGATTTGGATGCTCGATCCTAAATTGGATTGGGATAATCGATCATAAACTTGATTAGGATACTCGATCCTAACTGGATTTGGATACTCGATCCTAAATGGATTTTGATACTCGATCCTAACTAGATTCGAATACTCGATCCTAACTTGATTTGGAAACACGATAAAAATTGGATTTGGATACTCGATCCTAACTGGATTTGGATGCTCGATCCTAACTAGATTTTGATGCTCGATCCTACATTGGATTGGGATACTCGATCCTAAACTTGATTGGGATACTCCATCTTAACTAGATTTGGATACTCTATCCTATCTGGACTTGAATACTCGATCCTAAATGGATTTTTATACTCGATCCTAACTGGATTTGGATACTTGATCCTAACTTGATTCGGATACTCGATACAAACTAGATTCGGATACTCAATACTATCTAGATTTGGATACTCAATCCTAACTGGAATTGGATACTCGATCCTAAATTTTATTGGGATACTCAATCCTAAACTTGATTGGGATACTCGATCCTAACTGGATTTGGATACTCGATCCTAACTGGATTTGGATACTCGATCCTAAATGGATTTTGATACTCGATACTAACTGGATTCAGATACACAATACTAATTAGATTTTGATACTCGATCCTAATTGGATTTGGATACTCAATCCTAAATTGGATTGGGATACTCGATCCTAACTAGATTTGGATACTCGATCCTAAACTGGATTGGGATAATCGATCCTAACTTGATTTGGATACTCGATCCTAACTAGATTTGGATACTCGATCCTAATAGGATTCGTATACTCTATCCTAACTGGATTTGTGGATTTGGACACTCGATCCTAACTGGATTTGGACACTGAGTTGAGAGCATTGCATGCTAGATTTGTATCTTGTGATGATGGTGCATAATTGGCTCAATTGCAGTTAAGGCCAGTATTGTTAGATCAGATTATGGAGGCTCAGATGGCTGATGAGAAAATTCAAAAGATTGTTTCAGATTGTCAAAAAGGTGAGAGCCGAGATTTTCTTGTGAAAGGTGATGGTAGTCTTTGGTTTAAGGATAGATTATGTGTACCTGATGATGCTAATTTGAGAAGGATTATTTTAGAAGAAGCACACCAGTCAGTTTTTGCTATGCATCCAGGCAATACAAAGATGTATCATGATTTGAAACAACACTATTGGTGGTCTGATTTGAAGAGGGACATAGCGGAATTTGTGTCTAAATGCCTCACTTGTCAGAAGGTAAAAGCGGAGCATCAAGTTCCAACAGGTTGCTTAAACCTTTATCAGTGCTTGAATGGAAATGGGAAAGAGTAACAATGGACTTTGTATCTGATTTGCCATTGACTCAGAGGAAACATGATGCTATTTGGCTTATTGTTGATAGGTTGACAAAGATAGATCATTTTCTTCCGGTTCGGATGGATTACTCTCTTGAGAAGTTGGCTGAGCTGTATATCCATGAGATTGTGAAATTGCATGGAGTCCCAATTTCTCTAGTGTCTGATCGAGATCCCTGGTTGACTTCACGATTTTGGAAGAGTTTGCAGAGTGCTTTGGGTTCTCGATTACATTTTAGCACTACATTTCATCCGCAGACCGATGGGCAGTCAGAGAGAGTGATACAGATTATCGAGGATATGTTGAGAAGCTGTGTCATTGATTTTTCTGGAAGTTGGGACAGATTTTTAACACTTGTGGAATTTGCTTACAACAACTGTCGTCAATCTAGTATTGGTATGGCACCATTTGAGGCATTGTATGGTAGACGGTGTAGAACGCCTCTATGTTGGAATGAAACTGGTGAAGGTAAGTTAATTGGTCCTGATTTGGTTAGAGAAACTGAAGAGAAAGTAAAGATAATTCCGGATAGATTGAAAACAGCTTCAGACCGACAGAAGTCTTATTCAGATTTGAAGAGGAGAGACATAGAGTATAATGTGGGAGATAAAGTATTTCTTAAAGTATCTCCTTGGAAAAAGATTCTGAGATTTGGTCGGAGAGGAAAACTAAGCCCTCGTTTCATTGGACCATATGAAATTTTGGAAAGAGTTGGGCCAGTTGCGTATCGTCTTGCTTTACCGCCTGAATTGGTTAGAATCCATAATGTCTTCCATGTTTCTATGTTGAGAAGGTATAGATCGGATCCATCTCATATCTTGCCAGTTGAATCCATTGAAGTGAGTTCGGATCTGACATTTGAAGAAAAACCAGTTGCTATTTTTGCACATGAAGTGAAAGAGTTGAGAAATAAGAAAGTGCCATCGGTAAAGGTTTTATGGAAGAATCATGGGAGAGAAGAAGCAACTTGGGAGAGTGAGCAAGCAATGCAAGATCAATATCCTCAACTGTTTCGGAGATGATATCAGGTAATTTTGAGGATGAAATTTTTTTTTAGAGGGGGAGAATTGTAATATCCCAAAATGTACCCTAGAAGTTTTGAGATAATTGTTGTTTTGTTTGACTATATGTGTAGTGGGAAAGGAAAGAATGTGTAGAGAAAATGTATATGTTGTGTATATGGCAAGATATATAACATATATGTTGGTCAAAATGGTGGGTCAAGGGAAGAAGATATTTAATTTGTGAATTGTGAAATTACTAATAAGGACAAGTGAATATAAGGGAGTTAGGATTTTATAAAGGGGGTATTTAAGTAATTTTCATTTTGAATTGCTTGGTGGAGATTTAAAGAGAAGAGAAAGTTGACTTTTCTTCATTTTTCTTTTCTTGTCTTCTCCATTGTTGGCCGGCCACTCAAAGTAAAAGAGAGCAAGAGTGAGTTTTGTGTTCAAGCTCAAAATTGAAGGAGTTTTCAAGTGATTAAGTGAAAATCCAAGAAGTTTCATTATTTTGGTAAGTTCCCTTTCTTGATTTCTCTTGTTAATTGAAGTTGTGTTAAAGTTTGATTGTTGATTTTTGGAAGTAGGGTTGTGCTGATTATCATGTGTGGGAATATGTTTGATTTAATTGATTGTGGTGTTAGTTTTGGTTTGAAGATGATAAGTTAAGTGGATATTGGTATTGAAAGAGTAAGAGTGATGTTGGTTTAGGGTTTTGAGTTGGTAAGTGTTGTTAATGTTAAGTTTGGTTTATTATTTTTGTTAGTCTTCATGATTTTTGGGTTTGATGGAGTTAGAAGCTTGGAATACATGTTTTGGTCGAAGGTAGTAGCATTTGGGATGCCACGCCCGTGGCCTTGATTGCCATGGCCGTGGCCAATTGTAGCCATGGCAGTGGAGATTTGGTGCAAAGGAGGCAGAAGTGGTTTCTAACCCACGCCCGTGGGGGTTGGGGTGGCCACTGCCGTGGGCTACTATGTGTGATGTTGGATTATTATTTGTGATCTAAAGGTCTAAGAGGAGGTTAACAAGTGATAAATTGTATTGGAATTGATGTGGTTCATCATTGTTTTGGTTTAGGTTGTGAAGAAGGTGATTTGCCCTAATTTGAGAAGTGAAGAGTTCTTGGGAATAAGAAGTGTATAGAGTTGTTTAAGTGGTGCTTAAGGTAAGTACAAACCACATTATTGCATACATTCATATGATGTTGAGATTGAACATACATTTGATGATATAAATGATGCATATGGATAATGTTATGTTGTGTATAGTGTGGGACATAATGTGGACATTGATGATGCATATGAATACTTTTATGATGAATTACCTTAATGTAAATTGAGACATAAAGAGATGTGAAATTAATGTTATGAGTTATAATGATGTGAATGATATGATTGAAGCATGCCTAGATGATATGATTGAATAATGATATGTTTGTTTAGTTAATGTAATTGATGTTGTATATTATAATGATGAAAATGAAATGAATTGAGAAAGTAATGTTTAAAGAGATAAATGAACAGACCTATCTGCCTCCTGCGAAACCATGCGGACCCAGTGAGTTGGGCAACCGAACATGGACTACCGACCTGGTTGGGGGAAGGTTCGATACAGTCAGTATTACGTACCTATCTGCCTCCTGCGGAACCATGCGGACCCATTGGGATGGGCAACCGAACTTGGACTACCGACCTGGTTGGGGGAAGGTTCGTTACTGATATTCTTATACGTGCCTATCTGCCTCCTACGGAACCATGCGGACCCAGTGGGCTAGGCAACCGAACTTGGACTACCGACCTGGTTGGGGGAAGGTTACGTATATGAAGCCATGATTGTTGGCTATAATAATGAACTTTGAGTATCATATTAAATACTTGTTGGGTCATATGTGTCTATGATAAATGAGTATAATGGATAATGATATAATTATTGAAATAATGAAATGTAACATTTATAAACATGCTTTGTACGTATATGGGATATAGGGGTGTTACAATTATTTTGGTATCAGAGCCTAGGTTTGAGATTCTCAACCTAGGACAATTGTAAGAAAAGTAATATTTTGATTTTAAGAGGTTGGTTTTTGAATAAAATACATGTTTGGTATTGGCAGTCTCTGATCTTTAATGAGGTGTATCCTGCTGTATTTGCAGATATAGGTTATAATGGATCCTCATTCACGTCAATCTGTTGAGGGTAGTGCTGAGAGTGTAGCTCCTGATGATGGTAGAGATGGAGCTAGAGTGGATATAACTGGAGAGGCCCCTGTTTCTGTGTCAGGGAGACCAGCTGGTGAGGAGGTTCCGCCAGTTTGGCTTAGGCATATGGTTGAAATATTGAGGCAGGCACTAGTGCAACAACCGCCACCACCACCACAGCCAATGGTACCAGTGATACATTATGATAAATTAAGAAAGTATGGAGCAGAAGATTTTCTGGGTACTATTGATCTAGCGGTAGCTGAGCAGTGGCTAGATAAGGTACAAAGAATCTTCATTTAGTTGCAAGCCACTCCAGAAGAAAATTTTGATTATGCCAGATCACTATTGCAGAGGGATGCATATGATTGGTGGAAGACAGTGCCCCATGCTATGGATGATCCACCAACATTATCCTATGGTGATTTCTTATGGGAGTTTGAGTTGAAATATACTCCGAGGGAGTATAAAGATGTGAAGAAGATGGAGTTTCTGACTTTGAGGCAAGATCACCGATCGGTGACAGAGTATGAGCTAGAGTTCATCCGGTTGAGCCATTATGCCGGGGGAATTATTTCTGATGAGATCGACCGGTGTAGAAGGTTTGAGGAGGGGTTGAGACCCTCAATTATGTGTCTTGTGGCTGGTTCTAGATACCAGGATTTTTCCCAATTGGTTGCAGCAGCTAGGAGTGTGGAGAGAGCCCAGGGTATTGCAGCAGCTGCTACCGGGGAAGTAATCAGGGTTAGGAGACCCCAGTTTGAGGCAGGGTCTTCATCTGTGAAGAGAGGTAGGAGAAGTTTTGTTCCCAGGATCAGTCAGAGTCAGAGGTAGGCTGGTAGGTCAGTTCAGTTTCAGAGACAGAGATCGAGACCTACAGTTTCAATAGCGAGTGCTCCTACTCCAGTAGTTCAGAGATCCACTCCACCTGTGTGTGTTCAGTGTGGTGGAACACATAGGGGTGCTTGTTGGAAGAAGAGTGGACCAGCTGTATGTTTCAGATGTGGATCTCCTGATCATTTTATTAGAAAGTGTCCAGAGATGCAGGAGCAGAGGCCGGCAGATTCTGCAGCTTCTCGACCTAGTGTCAGAGGTGGTCGAGGGAGCAGAGGTTTTAGCAGAGGGGGTAGACCTGCGTATAGTCAGAGAGGAGGATCTTTATCCAGGGATAGTAGATCCGATGAGGCTGGGCCTTCTCAACGAGTATATGTGATGCAAAGACAACCTGATGCTTCTGCAGTTATTGCGGGTACTTTCTCTTTATTTGGCATTTCAGTTCTTGCTTTAATTGATCCAGGCTCTACTCATTCATATATTAGTGCATCTATTTTGCCTGTGTCTGACTTGTATTCTGAGTCACTAGGATTTGATGTGTTGGTGACAAATCCTCTAGCGCATAGTGTGATTGTTAGCAAGGTGCACCGAGATAGTGCAGTTGTGGTGCAAGGTGAGGAGTTTTGTGAAGATTTAATTGAAATGCCTTTTAAAGAGTATGATTAGATTTTGGGCATGGACTGTTTGTCTAGGCATGGAGCTGTGGTAGATTGTCAAAAGAAATGTGTCACTTTGAGAACTAGTGATGGTAGGAATGTGATGGTGTCTAGTGAGCAGAGACAGCTTACATCCTTGTTTGTATCAGCTGTAATACCTAGAAGGTTGATTAGAAAAGGGTGTGATGCTTACCTTGCTCATGTTGTGGATACTAGAGTAACGGGTTCTCAACTTGATGATATAACCATAGTTGCAGAATTTCCAGACGTGTTTCAAGAGGAGTTGCCAGGGTTGCCTCCTGAGAGAGAGGTTGAGTTTGGTATCGAATTGTTGCCTGGTATCACTCCCACCTCTATTACTCCTTATCGCATGGCACCTGCTGAATTGAGAGAGTTGAAGGTGCAGTTACAGGAGTTGTTGGATAAAGGATTTATTCGCCCCAGTGTTTCTCCTTGGGGAGCTCCTGTATTGTTTGTGAAGAAGAAGGATGGTACTATGAGATTATCTATCGATTATAGGCAATTGAATAAAGTGACTATCAAGAATAAATATCCTTTGCCTAGGATTGATGATCTCTTTGATCAATTGAAGGGAGCATCAGTGTTTTCCAAGATTGATTTGAGATCAGGGTACCATCAGTTGAGGGTTAGAGCTGAAGATGTTTCTAAGACAGCTTTCCGCACAAGGTATGGGCATTATGAGTTTTTAGTGATGCCTTTTGGATTGACGAATGCACCTGCAGCTTTTATGGATTTGATGAATAGGGTGTTCAGGCCTTATCTGGATCAATTTGTGGTGGTTTTCATTGATGATAATTTGGTGTATTCGCGTAATAAAGAAGAGCATGACAAGCATATATGGATTGTGCTGCAGATTTTGAGAGAGAAGCAATTGTATGCTAAGCTGTCGAAGTGTGAGTTTTGGCTTGACCGAGTGACTTTTCTGGGTCATGTAGTTTCAGCAAATGGTATAAGAGTCGACCCAAGTAAAGTTGAAGCTATTTTGAATTGGAGTCCACCGAAGTCAGTGACTGAAGTTAGAAGTTTTCTGGGTTTGGCAGGCTATTACCGACGGTTTGTGAAAGGTTTTTCTTTGATAGCTACTCCACTCACCAGATTGCTTCGAAAAGGAGTTAGATTTGTGTGGACGGATCAATGTCAAGCTAGCTTTGAACAGTTGAAAGAAAAGTTGACACAAGCACCTATTCTTACTTTACCCGTGGAAAATAAACCATATGTGATTTATAGTGATGCTTCACATAATGGTTTAGGGTGTGTTTTGATGCAAGAAGGTAAAGTCATAGCTTATGCTTCTCGGCAGTTGAAGCCGCATGAGCTTAACTATCTGACTCATGATTTGGAGTTGGTGGCCATAGTGTTTGCTTTAAAGATTTGACGACACTACTTGTTTGAAGAGAAGTGTTTCATATACACTGATCATAAGAGTTTGAAATATTTGTGGGTTCAGAAAGAGCTTAATCTTCGACAGAGGCGATGGTTGGAATTAATTAAAGATTATGATTGCTTAATTGATTATCATCCTGGTAAGGCAAATGTTGTGGCTGATGCCTTGAGTCGGAAGTCTTTGGCAGGATTGAATGTTTATTCGCTCTCGTTGCTTGTTGAGTTGAGAGCGTTGCATGCTAGATTTGTATCTTGTGATGATGGTGCATTATTGGCTCAATTGCAGTTAAGGCCAGTATTGTTAGATTAGATTAAGGAGGCTTAGATGGCTGAAGAGAAAATTCAATAGATTGTTTCAGATTGTCAAAAAGGAGAGAGCCGAGATTTTCTTGTGAAAGGTGATGGTAGTCTTTGGTTTAAGGACAGATTATGTGTACCTGATGATGCTAATTTGAGAAGGATTATTTTAGAAGAAGCACACCAGTCAGTTTTTGCTATGCATCTAGGCAATACAAAGATGTATCATGATTTGAAACAACACTACTGGTGGTCTGGTTTGAAGAGAGACATAGCGGAATTTGTGTCTAAATGCCTCACTTGTCAGAATGTAAAAGTGGAGCATCAAGTTCCAATAGGGTTGCTTCAACCTTTATCAGTGCTTGAATGGAAATGGGAAAGAATAACAATGGACTTTGTATCTAGTTTGCCATTGACTCAGAGGAAACATGATGCTATTTGGGTGATTGTTGATAGGTTGACAAAGACAGCTCATTTTCTTCCGGTTCGGATGGATTAATCTCTTGAGAAGTTGGCTGAGCTATATATCCATGAGATTGTGAAATTGCATGGAGTCCCAATTTCTCTAGTGTCTGATCGAGATCCCCGGTTCACTTCACGATTTTGGAAGAGTTTGCAGAGTGCTTTGGGTTCTCGATTACATTTTAGCACTGCATTTCATGCGCAGACCGATGGGCAGTCAGAGAGAGTGATACAGATTATCAAGGATATGTTGAGAAGCTGTGTCATTGATTTTTCTGGAAGTTGGGATAGATTTTTACCACTTGTGGAATTTGCTTACAACAACAGTCATCAATCTAGTATTGGTATGGCACCATTTGAGGCATTGCATGGTAGACGATGTAGAATGCCTCTATGTTGGAATGAAACTGGTGAAGGTAAGTTAATTGGTCCTGATTTGGTTAGAGAAACTGAAGAGAAAGTAAAGATAATTCGAGATAGATTGAAAACAGCTTCAGACCGACAGAAGTCTTATTCAGATTTGAAGAGGAGAGACATAGAGTATAATGTGGGAGATAAAGTATTTCTTAAAGTATCTCCTTGGAAAAAGATTCTGAGATTTGGTCAGAGAGGAAAACTAAGCCCTCGTTTCATTGGACCATATGAAATTTTGGAAAGAGTTGGGCCAGTTACGTATTGTCTTGCTTTACCGCCTGAATTGGTTAGAATCCATAATGTCTTCCATGTTTCTATGTTGAGAAGGTATAGATCGGATCCATCTCATATCTTGCCAGTTGAATCCATTGAAGTGAGTTTGGATCTGACATTTGAAGAAGAACCAGTTGCTATTTTAGCACATGAAGTGAAAGAGTTGAGAAATAAGAAAGTGCCAATGGTAAAGGTTCTATGGAAGAATCATGGGAGAGAAGAAGCAACTTGGGAGAGTGAGCAAGCAATGCAAGATCAATATCCTCAACTGTTTCGGAGATGATATAAGGTAATTTTGAGGGCGAAATTTCTTTTTAGAGGGGAGAATTGTAATATCCCAAAATGTACCCTAGAAGTTTTGATATAATTGTTGTTTTGTTTGACTCAAATGTATATGTGTAGTGGGAAAGGAAAGAATGTATAGAGAAAATGTATATGTTGTGTATATGGCAAGATATATAACATATATGTTGGTCAAAATGGTGGGTCAAGGGAAGAAGATATTTAATTTGTGAATTGTGAAATTACTAATAAGGACAAGTGAATATAAGGGAGTTAGGATTTTATAAAGGGGGTATTTAAGTAATTTTCATTTTGAATTGCTTGGTGGAGATTTAAAGAGAAGAGAAAGTTGACTTTTCTTCATTTTTCTTTTCTTGTCTTCTCCATTGTTGGCCGGCCACTCAAAGTAAAAGAGAGCAAGAGTGAGTTTTGTGTTCAAGCTCAAAATTGAAGGAGTTTTCAAGTGATTAAGTGAAAATCCAAGAAGTTTCATTATTTTGGTAAGTTCCCTTTCTTGATTTCTCTTGTTAATTGAAGTTGTGTTAAAGTTTGATTGTTGATTTTTGGAAGTAGGGTTGTGGTGATTGTCATATGTGGGAATATGTTTGATTTAATTGATTGTGGTGTTAGTTTTGGTTTGAAGATGATAAGTTAAGTGGATATTGGTATTGAAAGAGTAAGAGTGATGCTGGTTTAGGGTTTTGAGTTAGTAAGTGTTGTTAATGTTAAGTTTGGTTTATTATTTTTGTTAGTCTTCATGATTTTTGGGTTTGATGGAGTTAGAAGCTTGGAATACATGTTTTGGTCGAAGGCAGTAGCATTTGGGATGCCATGCCCGTGGCCTTGATTGCCATGGCTGTGGCCAATTGTAGCCATGGCCGTGGAGGTTTGGTGCAAAGGAGGCAGAAGTGGTTTCTAACCCACGCCCGTGGGGGTTGGGGTGGCCACGGCCGTGGGCTACTATGTGTGATGTTGGATTATTATTTGTGATCTAAAGGTCTAAAAGGAGGTTAACAAGCAATAAATTGTATTGGAATTGATGTGGTTCATCATTGTTTTGGTTTAGGTTGTGAAGAAGGTGATTTGCCCTAATTTGAGAAGTGAAGAGTTCTTGGGAATAAGAAGTGTATAGAGTTGTTTAAGTGGTGCTTAAGGTAAGTACAAACCACATTATTGCATACATTCATATGATGTTGAGATTGAACATACATTTGATGATATAAATGATGCATATGGATAATGTTATGTTGTGTATAGTGTGGGACATAATGTGGACATCGATGATGCATATGAATACTTTTATGAAGAATTACCTTAATGTAAATTGAGACATAAAGAGATGTGAAATTAATGTTATGAGTTATAATGATGTGAATGATATGATTGAAGCATGCCTAGATGATATGATTGAATAATGATATGTTTGTTTAGTTAATGTAATTGATGTTGAATATTATAATGATGAAAATGAAATGAATTGAGAAAGTAATGTTTAAAGAGATAAATGAACGGACCTATCTGCCTCCTGCGGAACCATGCGGACCCAGTGAGTTGGGCAACCGAACTTGGACTACCGACCTGGTTGGGGGAAGGTTCGATACAGTCAGTATTACGTACCTATCTGCCTCCTGCGGAACCATGCGGACCCAGTGGGATGGGCAACCGAACTTGGACTACCGACCTGGTTGGGGGAAGGTTCGTTACTGATATTCTTATACGTGCCTATCTGCCTCTTGTGGAACCATGCGGACCCAGTGGGCTGGGCAACCGAACTTGGACTACCGACCCTGTTGATGGAAGGTTACGTATATGAAGCCATGATTGTTGGCTATAATAATGAACTTTGAGTATCATATTAAATACTTCTTTGGTCATATGTGTCTATGATAAATGAGTATAATGGATAATGATATAATTATTGAAATAATGAAATGTAACATTTATAAGCATGCTTTGTACGTATATGGGATATAGAAGTGTTACATGGATACTCGATCGTAACTAGATTTTATTACTCGATCCTAAAAGGATTTGGATACTCAATCCTAATAGGATTCGGATACTCGATCCTAATTGGATTCAGATACTCAATCCAAACTTAATTAGGATACTCGATCCTAACTGGATTTGGATACTCGATCCTAAATTGGATTGTGATACTCGATCCTAAACCTGATTGGGATACTCGATCCAAGCTGGATTTGGATACTCGATCCTAATTGGATTTTGATACTCGATCCTAACTGGATTCGGATACTCAATCCTAACTTGATTCAGATACTCGATACAAACTAGATTCGGACACTCAATACTAATTGGATTTGGATACTCGATCCTAACTGGATTTGGATACTCGATCCTAACTGGATTTGGATACTCGATCCTAAACTGGATTGGGATACTCGATCCTAACTTGATTTGGATACTCGATCCTAACTAGATTTGGATACTCGATCCTAATAGGATTCGGATACTCGATCCTAACTGGATTTGTGGATTTGGATACTCAATCCTAACTGAATTTGGATACTCGATCCTAAGTTGATTTGGATACTCGATCCTAACTAGAATTGGATGCTTGATCCAAAATTGGTTTGGGATACTCGATCCTAAACTTGATGTGGATACTCGATCCTAACTGGATTCGGATAGTTGATACTAACTGGATTTGGAGACTCAATACTAACTGGATTTGGAAACTCGATCCTAACTAGATTGGGATACTCGATCGTAACTGGATTTTGACACTCGATCCTAACTGAATTTGCATACTCGATCCTAACTAGATTTGGATACTCGATCCTAAATTGGATTGGGATACTCGATCCTAACTGGATTTGGTTGCTCGATCCTAAACTGGATTGGGATACTCGATCCTAACTTGATTTGGATACTCGATCCTAACTAGATTTAGATACTCGATCCTAATAGGATTCAGATGCTCGATCCTAACTGGATTTGTGGATTTGGATACTCGATCCTAACTGGATTTGGATACTCGATCCTAAGTTGATTTGGATACTCGATCCTAACTAGAATTGGATGCTCGATCCAAAATTGGTTTGGGATACTCGTCCTAAACTTGATTGGGATACTCGATCTTAACTGGATTCGGATATTCCATACTAACTGGATTTGGAGACTCAATACTAACTGGATTTGCATACTCGATCCTAAATTGGATTGGGACACTCGACCCTAACTGGATTTGGATACTCAATCCTAACTGGATTATGATACTCGATCCTAAACTTGATTGGGATACTCGATCCTAACTGGATTTGGATACTCGATCCTAACTGGATTTGGATACTCGATCCTAAATGGATTTTGATACTCGATCCTAACTGGATTCGGATACGCGATACTAACTGGATTTGGAGACTCTGTAATATCCCGGAATATACCCTAAGAATTTTAGAGTTATTGTTGTATTTGGAATTAATGTATATGTATATATGGGAAATATAAATACAATATATATAAGACATATACATATACATCACATATATATGGGATATAAAATGGTGTAGGAAAAGTGAGTTGTATGTAACACCCCTATAACCCTTATACGTACATAGCATGCTAATACGATCGTAATATACATATACTGATTATAGGTTGTCATTGCTTATAAAACATTTCAATAATCCATTCAAATATTATTAATAAATTTAAAACATTGAAGGAAGTTGATAAAACAAAATATACAAAATAGTTTATTAAAAACACAGCGGAAATGATACAAGTTTTTACAAATATTTATACATCAAAGTCATAATATACAAAATACAAAACTTATACATGATTGGCAGCTTGACTCTTGATCTTTAAGCTTTAATCCAAATCCTCAATCAAACTCTTCAACGTCTAGACTCACTCGGCCTAGCGGAACTCTCGGGTTCTTCTCTTTCACCTGCGCGATGAATTACAATCGCGCTGAGCAAATAGCTCAGTAGTACAACATATACTAACATTATGCATTAATGCAATGCAATGCCACATATATCAATCATGCATACAATATCAAAGAGAAACTTGGTATCACATCTCAAAGTCTCTACATAGATCTCACCATGCAATTATTTTATCAATAATACATCATATATCAACCAACAAAAGCATTGATCTCATTATTCATATGTAACCTCTAAACAAACACAAGCATGGGCCCAAATATACTAACATGCCATTCAATTTTCAGAGTTAATGCCTTGGTTTAATTATCACATTTATCAATATCATATCCCAACTAGGCTTCAAGGATTATGTTCAACCAAGCTTCAAGGGGAACAAAGCATGCTAAGTATCAACCCAACTTGGCTTCATGAACAAAACCCAACCTAGCTTCAAGGGTTGTAACTTCTCAATTAGGCTTCAAGGACAAGACCCAACCAAGCTTCAAGGGGAGTAAAACATGTTAAACTTCAACCCAACTTGGCTTCAAGGATCAAATCCAACCTAACTTCAAGAGATAGTTACCATTAGGCATGCCACCAATAACAAACTCTGAAAATGGAATAACATATTAGACACACACATATAACACATTGATTATTTCATCATCAATATCATTCTCACTTTCTTTCATCAACTAGGCAAAACATGCCTCATCTCATTCCAATCATCATAGCCAATAGCAATGGCATTTCAATCCATCATATCTCAATTCACATTTTATATATCATCATTGATATATATATACACATAACAATTCATTATTCAATTATACTCAATCAATTGTATTCTCATACATTAATATTCATCAAATCATTCACATCTTTCATTTTCCCATAACACAATTATATATATATATATATACATATCATCAATGATATAAATATATCAACACATTAGTGATATGCATTAACAATGCAATCATGCAACATTGGTACTTACCTTAATAACACTTCACACCACTCTAAACTCTTCTCCACTCAATAGTTCTTCACTTCACAAATTAGGGCAATTTACTTCCTTCCAAAACCTAAACCAAGAATTGATACAATGCATGAGATTCAATGCAATTTATCACTTATTAACTTCATCTTAGACCTTTAGATTAGAAAATATTCATCAACATCACATTCTATATCCCACGGCCGTGGCCACCTCAACCCCCACGGGCGTGGGATCAAGAATGATTCTGCCACACAAGTCTCCATCCCCCACGGCCATGGCTTCAATTGGCTTTGAATGGCCACAGCCATGGCACCCCAAGGCCACGGGCGTGGCATCCAGAAGGCTACTGCCTTCACCCAAATTCACCTATTTTCAACTTACTTCTCCAACAACCACAACCAACATAAAAATCTATGAAAACAATTACTTAAACTTAAGTTAAACCTCACTTACTACTACAAAACCCTAATTCAAGTTCAACTTCACCACTTCCAATACCAACATCAATTTAACTTCTTATTTTAAAATCAATTTCAACTCTAATCAACAAATCATCAACACACTTAATCATACTATCAATAACCCTAACTCAACTCACACACATCTTCAAAAATAACAAAGGCAAAAAAGAGAAAACTTACCAAAATCATGAAATTCTTGAAATTCCAAGTTGTATACTTGAGATCTTCCTTCACTTTTGAGCTTAAAATTCCAAAATCATCATTTGCTCTCTTGCTTTCCTTTGTCTTTGAGTGAGCCGGCCATCAACAAGAAGAAGAAGAAATGATGAAGAAAACACAAAGTCAAAATGCATTAAATAGCCATCCAAAAGCAAATTACTATATTACCCTCAACCACTTAACTAGACTTTTGTCCTATATATATCCATTTTGGTAATTTCACATGCCACAAGAAAATATCCTCTTCCCTTGACCAAGCCCTTTGACCAATTTATATGTTATATATATCACCATATAAGCAACATATACAATTTTCTCTAAACCCTCTTTTCTTTCCCAAACACCATACATAAACATTATCTTCCAATTTCTTTGCTTATCACATAACATATACATTCCATTTAAGCAAACCAAAACCATATGCAAAACTTCTAGGGCATACATTAGGATATTACAATTCTCCCCCTCTAAAAAGAAATTTCGTCCTTGAAATTACCTGATATCAAGTCTGAAACAACTGAGGATATTGGTCTCGCATTGATCGCTCACTTTCCCAAGTTGCTTCCTCTCTTCCATGGTTCTTCCACAACACCTTCACAAGTGGCACTTTCTTATTTCTCAACTCTTTCACTTCACGTGCCAAGATAGCAACTGGTTCTTCTTCAATAGTCAGATCCGGATTCACTTGAATAGATTCAATTGATAACACATGGGATGGATCTGATCTATACCTTCTCAGCATTGATACATGGAAGACACTATGAATCCTGTCCAATTCCGGTGGCAAAGCAAGCCGATAAGCAACTGGTCCAATTCTTTCCAACACTTCATAGGGTCCAATGAAACGAGGACTCAGCTTCCCTTTCCGACCAAATCTCAAAATCTTTTTCCACGGAGATACTTTCAAAAATACTTTATCTCCCACATTATACTCAATGTCTCTCCTCTTCAAATCTGCATAGGATTTCTGTCGATCGGAAGCTGCTTTCAACCTATCTCGAATCGTCTTCACTTTATCTTCAGTTTCTTTAACCAAATCTCGACCAATTAACTTACCCTCACCAGTCTCATTCCAACACAAAGGTGTCCTACACCTTCTCCCATATAATGCTTCGAATGGTGCCATGCCAATAGAAGTTTGATGTCCATTGTTGTAGGCAAATTCCACAAGCGGTAACAATCTGTCCCAACTTCCAGAGAAATCAATGATACAGCTTCTCAGCATATCTTCAATAATCTGTATCACTCTCTCTGATTGCCCATCTGTCTGAGGATGGAAAGCAGTACTGAAGTGCAATCGAGAACCTAAAGCTCCATGCAAACTCTTCCAAAACCTTGAGGTGAACCTAGGATCTCGATCAGACACTAAAGAAATTGGGACACCATGCAATCTCACAATCTCGTGGATATACAGCTCAGCCAATCTCTCGAGAGAATAATCCATCCGAACCGGAAGGAAATGAGCTGTCTTGGTCAATCTATCAACAATGACCCATATGGCATCATGCTTCCTTTGTGTCATAGGCAAACCAGACACAAAATCCATAGTAACTTTCTCCCACTTCCATTCAGGCACGGACAACGGTTGAAGCAACCCTGTTGGAACTTGATGCTCAGCTTTAACCCTCTGACAGGTGAGACATTTAGATACAAATTCTGCAATGTCTCTCTTCATACCAGACCACCAGTAATACTGCTTCAGATCATGATACATTTTTGTACTGCCCGGGTGCATAGCAAATACCGACTGATGTGCTTCTTCTAAAATCATTCTTCTCAAGTGAGCATCATCAGGTAAACACAATCTGTTCTTGAACCAAAGGCTCCCATCATCTCTCACAAGAAAATCTCGACTCTTTCCATTCTGACAATCTGAAACAATCTTTTGCATCTTATCATCAACTAATTGAGCTTCTTTGATCTGCTTCAACAATAATGGTTTTAACTGCAACTGTGCCAACAATGCACCATCATCACAAGATATAAAGCTAGCATGCAAGGCTCTCAACTCAACAAGCAACGAGAGCGAATAAACTGTTAAACCTGCTAAAGACTTCCGACTCAAGGCATCAGCAACAACATTTGCCTTTCCCGGATGATAATCAATCAAGCAGTCGTAGTCTTTAATCAACTCCAGCCATCTCCTCTGCCGAAGATTTAGCTCTCTTTGAACCCCCAAATACTTCAAACTTTTGTGATCTGTATAGATAAAACACTTTTCCCCAAACAAATAATGTCGCCAAATCTTCAATGCAAATACAATGGCTGCTAATTCCAAATCATGGGTTGGATAATTGAGCTCATGCGGTTTCAACTGTCGAGAAGCATAAGCTACAACTTTACCTTCCTGCATCAACACACAACCCAAACCACTATGTGAAGCATCACTATAAATCACATATGGTTTATCTTCTACAGGTAAAGTAAGAACAGGTGCTTGAGTAAGCATTGCTTTCAACTGCTCAAAGCTGGCTTGACACTGATCAGTCCACACAAATCTAACTCCTTTACGAAGCAATCTGGTGAGTGGAGTAGCTATTAAAGAAAATCCTTTCACAAAACGTCGGTAATAGCCTGCCAAACCTAGAAAACTTCTAACTTCAGTCACAGACTTTGGTGGACTCCAGTTCATAATAGCTTCAACTTTACTCGGATCAACTTTAATACCATCTTCTGAAACTATATGACCGAGAAAAGTCACTTGATCAAGCCAAAACTCACATTTCGACAATTTAGCAAACAACTGCTTTTCTCTCAAAATCTGCAGCACAATCCGCAGATGCTTGACATGTTCCTCCTTATTCCGCGAATACACCAAAATATCATCTATGAAGACCACTACAAACTGATCCAGATAGGGCCTAAACACCCTATTCATCAAATCCATAAAAACCGCAGGTGCATTCGTCATACCAAAAGGCATAACTAGAAATTCGTAATGCCCATACCTGGTTCGAAAGGCTGTTTTCGGAACATCTTCAGCTCTGACCTTCAACTGATGGTACCCTGATCTCAAATCAATCTTGGAGAACACAGCTGCTCCCTTCAATTGATCAAAAAGATCATCAATTCTAGGCAAAGGATATTTATTCTTTATAGTCACCTTGTTCAATTGCCTATAATCGATGCATAGTCTCATAGTACCATCTTTCTTCTTCACAAACAAAACAGGAGCTCCCCATGGTGACACACTAGGGCGAATGAATCCCTTATCCAACAACTCCTGCAATTGCACCTTCAACTCTCTCAATTCAGCCGGTGCCATTCTATAAGGAGTAATGGAGATAGGAGTGGTACCTGGCAACAAATCAATACCAAACTCCACCTCTCTCTCAGGAGGCAATCCTGGTAATTCCTCTGGAAAAACATCTGGGAATTCTGCAACTGTGGGAATACTATCAAGTTGAGAACCAACCATTCTAGTATCCAACACATGAGCCAGATAAGCTTCACACCCTTTTCTAATCAGTCTCCTAGCTGCAACAGCTGAAACAAACAAAGAGGCAAGCTGTCTCTGCTCACTAAATATTATCACATCTCTACCATCACTGGTTCTCAAATGACACACTTCTTTTGACAATTAACTACAGCTCCATGCCTTGCCAACCAATCCATACCTAAGATCACATCATATTCTTTAAATGGCATCTCAATTAAATCACCCAAGAACTCCTCACCTTGAACCACTACTGCACTATCACGGTGCACTTTACTAACAATCACACTATGCCCTAGAGGATTTGTCACCAAGACATCAAATCCTAGGGACTCAGCATGCAAATCAGACACAGGCAACACAGATGCACTAATATATGAATGAGTAGACCCAGGGTCAATCAAAGCAAGTACTGAAATACCAAATAAAGAAAAAGTACCAGCTATGACTGCCGAATCATCAGGCTGTCTTTGCATCACGTAAACCCTCTGAGAAGATCCAGCCTCCTCTGGTCTACTCTCCCTAAATGTAGAACCTCCTCTCTGGCTGAACCCAGATCTACCTCCTCTGTTGAACCCTCTGCCTCCTCGACCTCCCCTCACGCTAGGTCGAGAAGCTGCAGTATCAGCTGACATCTGCTCTTGCCTCTCAGGACAATCTCTAACAAAATGATCCGGCGATCCACACCTGAAACATACCCCTGCTGCACCTGCCTTCCAACAAGGACCACCATGTGGCCTACCACAATGAATACAAATCGGCAGAGAAGATCTCTGCATCACCGGGGTGGGAGCACTCGCCACTGACACTGTAGGTCTAAATCTCTGTCTCTGAAACTGTGCCGACCTACCAGCTGGCCTCTGACTCCTACTGGTCCGAGGAACAAAACTGCCCCTTCCTCTCTTTACTGATGAAGACCCCACCTCATACTGAGGTCTTCTCACCCTAGTCTCTTCCTCTGAAGCAGCTGCCATACTTTGAGCTCTTTCTACACTCCTAGCTGCAGCAACAAGCTGGGAGAAGTCGTGGTATCTAAAACCAACCACATGACACATAAGAGAAGGCCTCAACCCCTCTTCAAATCTTCTACATCTATCAATCTCGTCAGATATAATACCCCCAGCATACTGGCTCAACCGGATAAACTCTAGCTCATATTCCGTCACAGTCCGGTGATCTTGTTTCAAATCTAAAAACTCTCTTTTCTTCCCATCTTTATACTCCCTTGGAGTATACTTCGATTCAAACTCTCTCAGAAAATCAGCATAGGACAATGTTGGTGGATCATCCATAGCATGGGGCACTGTCTTCCACCAGTCATATGCATCCTTCTGCAATAAGGATCTAGCATAATCAAATTTTTCCTCTGAAGTGGCTTGCAACTGAACAAATATTCTGTGCACCTTGTCTAGCCACTGTTCTGCCACTGCTGGATCTATGGTACCCAGAAAATCTTCCGCCCCAAACTTCCTCAATTTATCGTATTGCCTCATCGGTACCTGAGGCTGGGGTGGTGGTGGCGGTGGTTGCACTGGTGCTTGTCTCATCATTTCCATCATATTCCTGAACCAAGCTGGTGGAACCTCATCACCAACTGGTCTCTCTGAAACAGAAGCAGGAGCCTCACTAACTCCATCCACCCTAGCTCCCTCTCTACTCTCAATAGGAGCTACACTCTCTGCACTTCCCTCAACTGACTGATGCGAATGAGGATCCATCACAACCTATGTCTGCAAACATAGCAGAATACACCTTATTAAAGATCAGAGTCTGCTAATACCAAACATGTATCTTATTCAAAATCCGACTTTGAAATCAAAAATATTTTTTTTTTCTTGCATCATACCTAGGTTGAGAATCTCAAACCTAGGCTCTGATACCAAAACAAATGTAACACCCCTATAACCCTTATACGTACATAGCATGCTAATACGATCGTAATATACATATACTGATTATAGGTTGTCATTGCTTATAAAACATTTCAATAATCCATTCAAATATTATTAATAAATTTAAAACATTGAAGGAAGTTGATAAAACAAAATATACAAAATAGTTTATTAAAAACACAGCGGAAATGATACAAGTTTTTACAAATATTTATACATCAAAGTCATAATATACAAAATACAAAACTTATACATGATTGGCAGCTTGACTCTTGATCTTTAAGCTTTAATCCAAATCCTCAATCAAACTCTTCAACGTCTAGACTCACTCGGCCTAGCGGAACTCTCGGGTTCTTCTCTTTCACCTGCGCGATGAATTACAATCGCGCTGAGCAAATAGCTCAGTAGTACAACATATACTAACATTATGCATTAATGCAATGCAATGCCACATATATCAATCATGCATACAATATCAAAGAGAAACTTGGTATCACATCTCAAAGTCTCTACATAGATCTCACCATGCAATTATTTTATCAATAATACATCATATATCAACCAACAAAAGCATTGATCTCATTATTCATATGTAACCTCTAAACAAACACAAGCATGGGCCCAAATATACTAACATGCCATTCAATTTTCAGAGTTAATGCCTTGGTTTAATTATCACATTTATCAATATCATATCCCAACTAGGCTTCAAGGATTATGTTCAACCAAGCTTCAAGGGGAACAAAGCATGCTAAGTATCAACCCAACTTGGCTTCAAGAACAAAACCCAACCTAGCTTCAAGGGTTGTATCTTCTCAATTAGGCTTCAAGGACAAGACCCAACCAAGCTTCAAGGGGAGTAAAACATGTTAAACTTCAACCCAACTTGGCTTCAAGGATCAAATCCAACCTAACTTCAAGAGATAGTTACCATTAGGCATGCCACCAATAACAAACTCTGAAAATGGAATAACATATTAGACACACACATATAACACATTGATTATTTCATCATCAATATCATTCTCACTTTCTTTCATCAACTAGGCAAAACATGCCTCATCTCATTCCAATCATCATAGCCAATAGCAATGGCATTTCAATCCATCATATCTCAATTCACATTTTATATATCATCATTGATATATATATACACATAACAATTCATTATTCAATTATACTCAATCAATTGTATTCTCATACATTAATATTCATCAAATCATTCACATCTTTCATTTTCCCATAACACAATTATATATATATATACATATCATCAATGATATAAATATATCAACACATTAGTGATATGCATTAACAATGCAATCATGCAACATTGGTACTTACCTTAATAACACTTCACACCACTCTAAACTCTTCTCCACTCAATAGTTCTTCACTTCACAAATTAGGGCAATTTACTTCCTTCCAAAACCTAAACCAAGAATTGATACAATGCATGAGATTCAATGCAATTTATCACTTATTAACTTCATCTTAGACCTTTAGATTAGAAAATATTCATCAACATCACATTCTATATCCCACGGCCGTGGCCACCTCAACCCCCACGGGCGTGGGATCAAGAATGATTCTGCCACACAAGTCTCCATCCCCCACGGCCATGGCTTCAATTGGCTTTGAATGGCCACGGCCATGGCACCCCAAGGCCACGGGCGTGGCATCCAGAAGGCTACTGCCTTCACCCAAATTCACCTATTTTCAACTTACTTCTCCAACAACCACAACCAACATAAAAATCTATGAAAACAATTACTCAAACTTAAGTTAAACCTCACTTACTACTACAAAACCCTAATTCAAGTTCAACTTCACCACTTCCAATACCAACATCAATTTAACTTCTTATTTTAAAATCAATTTCAACTCTAATCAATAAATCATCAACACACTTAATCATACTATCAATAACCCTAACTCAACTCACACACATCTTCAAAAATAACAAAGGCAAACAAGAGAAAACTTGCCAAAATCATGAAATTCTTGAAATTCCAAGTTGTATACTTGAGATCTTCCTTCACTTTTGAGCTTAAAATTCCAAAATCATCATTTGCTCTCTTGCTTTCCTTTGTCTTTGAGTGAGCCGGCCATCAACAAGAAGAAGAAGAAATGATGAAGAAAACACAAAGTCAAAATGCATTAAATAGCCATCCAAAAGCAAATTACTATATTACCCTCAACCACTTAACTAGACTTTTGTCCTATATATATCCATTTTGGTAATTTCACATGCCACAAGAAAATATCCTCTTCCCTTGACCAAGCCCTTTGACCAATTTATATGTTATATATATCACCATATAAGCAACATATACAATTTTCTCTAAACCCTCTTTTCTTTCCCAAACACCATACATAAACATTATCTTCCAATTTCTTTGCTTATCACATAACATATACATTCCATTTAAGCAAACCAAAACCATATGCAAAACTTCTAGGGCATACATTAGGATATTACATTGTATATATATATTTGTATAATTAGTTAATAATAATAGTAATGATAATAAGGACAAAAAGAAAAGAGAAGAAGAAAGTCAGTGGTGGACAAATGTATGGTGGAGGTTATTTGAGAAATATTAATTATATTATTATTATTATTATTTATATATATATGGGATAAGAACGGAAGAAAGAAGAACTTTCTTTCTTCTTCTGTTGCTTCTTCTTCTTCATGGACGAGAGAGAGAGAGAGAGAGAGAGAGAGAGAGATGATTTCACTTATATACATAACAAATCCATGGTGATCTTGAGAGAATTGAAGATTGTTATTGAAGATTTGGTAAATTATTGAAGTTGTGAAGGAAGTGGATTGCTAAGTGATGAAGAATTCTTGGAAGGTAAAGTGTATAGATTTGTGAGTGGTTCTTAAGGTAAGTACAAATTACCTTAATTTATGCTTTAATATGATGGTTAAACTTAACACATATTTATTTGAAATTGTGTTAATGATGTTGATTATGTCCATTGAAATAATGCTATATGATATATATATGTGATTGAGTGTAACCAAAGGAGATTTGGACATGTTTAGAGTTCAATTCATGTGAGACATGGCCAAAAATAAAAAGAGACATGGCCAAGTCAAGGAAATTTTGAATGTGTTGGATTGATTTTTGGGAGACACGGTCACTGGCTCAGCCGTGTCCCTTGCCCGTGCTTGTTACTGTCTGATTTTTGTTGAGAGACACGGCCGTGTTCCATGCCCGTGTTTGCTACTGCCAAATTGTGGTTGAGAGACACGGCCACAAGCTTGGCCATGTCCCTCAAATGTGTTGGCCGTGTCCCTCAAATATGTTAGTTAATGTTCTTATTCTTGATTATTCTTGCATTGTTAGATCTTCTAAAGGTTTTATGGTATCTATACTTCAAATATATGTAAAACAAATGTATGTTGAGGATTCCAAATATAAGAGGAAGGTAAATTATATATGTGTATATCAATGATAATCATTCTTGATGGATGTATAATGTGCTTGATTATGAATATTTAAATAATGAGATGTTGTGTACAATGTGGAATGAAATGTTGATATTTATGAATGATGCTATGTGGGATATAATGTGATCATTGATGATGAGGTACTTTAATGTTATGATTGAGGCTTGTTTGCCTAATTGATGATATAAATTCACACTTGAATAATGAAGTGTTATATTGTGTAATGAAATGTGAAGCCATTGTGATTGGCTATGATGATTCAAATGAGATATGAAGCCATTGTGATTGGCTATAATGGTTCAATTGAGATAAATGGGGCATGTTTGCCTATATTATGATGAGAATTGGAAATGGAATTGAGAATGAAATAATAAATGAATTGTGTGTGTCTAATATGTTATTCATTTTCAGAGTTTTGTTATTGGTGGCATGCCTAATGATAGTAACAATCTCTTGAAGTTAGGTTGGATTTGATCCTTGAAGCCAAGTTGGGTTGAAGTTTAACATGTTTTACTCCCCTTTAAGCTTGGTTGGGTCTAATCCTTGAAGCCTAATTGAGATGTTACAACCCTTGAAGCTAGGTTGGATTGTTTCTTGAAGCCAAGTTGGGTTGATGCTTAGCATGCTTTGCTCCCCTTGAAGCTTGGTTGAACCTTAATCCTTGAAGCCTAGTTGGGATAATGATAAATGTGAAAATTGAACCAAAACATCAACTCTGAAAGTGGAATGGCATATTAGTGTTTTGGGCCCATGCTTGTGTTTGTATATATATGGATTGTTGAATAATGGAATAGATGAATAATGTTAAATAATGGAGTAAATGAATAATGAGATATATGTTTGTCTTTGTTTTAATGTGAACTATGGAATGAAATATAATGTTATGTGATATATGGTGATAACTATGGATTGAAATATATGATGATAATCATGGAATGAGATGTATACAATATATAAGTAAATTATTGAAAGTGAATATAGCTTAAGAAGCTATGTTGAATGATGAGCTTATAAAAATATAACATGATGTGTAAAATGTATATGGATGTGGAAATGATGAATATTGCTTCATGAAGGTTTTAGGTAGTCATTGAATTGTGAATTATTGAAATGAAGTGTATGTGTATATGATTATGAATAAAACATTAGTAAAAGTATATATGAAAAGTGTATTCACAATGGGAAAACATGATAAGAAAATAATGATATGTAAAGTTAATATATAAATATGATTTTATGAAATGTATGTTTATATGAATGATTTGTATTACTAAGCTCTCGGGCTTAGCACGGTTGTGTGATCGCGTAGGTGATTATGCGGTTGATTCGGAAGTCAAGCTGTTATGCCACGAGAAGGGTAAGAGTGTTTCGAGACCAACTAGAAGGTGATGCATACATGTATGATTTAATTATGATGTATTACTCATAATATTATATTCATATGTAATAATGAAGTTTTGGTAAATAAGATTAAGATCATTGAAAGTATAATGATTTTGTTAATGTTATTTAAATTAATGTAATATTGTTTGAACTTGATTAAAGATTTTGAAATTTAAAACTAAAAGTGACATTCTTATATTCTATATACGTATTGTATGTATACTAGGTATATGTATAGTACTTATATAGAGCATGGGGGTGTTACAGACTCAATACTAACTGTATTTGGAAACTCGATCCTAGCTGGATTGGGATACTCGATCGTAACTGGATTTTGATACTCGATCCTAATTGGATTTGCATACTCGATCCTAAATTGGATTGGGATACTTGATCCTAACTGGATTTGGATACTCGATCCTAAATTGGATTGGGATACTCGATCCTAACTGGATTTGGATACTCGATCGTAACTAGATTTTAATACTCGATCCTAAATGGAATTGGATACTCGATCCTAATAGGATTCGGATACTTGATCCTAACTGGATTCAGATACTCAATCCTAACTTAATTTGGATACTCGATCCTAACTGGATTTGGATACTCGATACTAAATTGGATTGCGATACTCGATCCTAAACCTGATTGGGATACACGATCCTAGCCGGATTTGGATACTCGATACTAAATGGATTTTGATACTCGATCCTAACTGGATTCGGATACTCAATCCTAACTTGATTCAGATACTCGATACAAACTGGATTCGGACACTCAATACTAATTTAATATGGATACTCGATCCTAACTGGATTTGGATACTCGATCCTAAATTGGATTGGGATACTCGATCCTAACTGGATTTGGATATTCGATCCTAAACTGGATTTGGATACTCGATCCTAACTGGATTTAGTTACTCGATCCTAATAGGATTCGAAAACTCGATCCTAACTGGATTTTAATACTCGATCCTAACTTGATTTGGATACTCGATCCTAACTGGATTTGGATACTCGATCCTAAATTTGATTGGGATAGTCGATCCTAACTGGATTTGGATACTCAATCCTAAACTGGATTGCGATACTCGATCCAAATTGGATTTGGATACTCGATCCAAACAGGATTTGGATACTCGATCCTAAATGGATTTTGATACTCGATCCTAACTGGATTTGGATACTCGATCCTAAATTGGATTGTGATACTCGATCCTAATTGGATTTGGATACTCAATCCTAAATTTTATTGGGATACTCAATCCTAAACTTGATTGGGATACTCGATTCTAACTGGATTTGGATACTCGATCCTAACTGGATTTGGATACTCGATCCTAAATGGATTTTGATACTCGATACTAACTGGATTCGGATACTCAATACTAATTAGACTTTGATACTCGATCCTAATTGGATTTGGATGCTCGATCCTAAATTGGATTGGGATACTTGATCCTAACTTGATTTGGATACTCGATCCTAACTAGATTTGGATACTCGATCCTAATAGGATTCGGATACTCGATCCTAACTGGATTTGTGGATTTGGATACTAGATCCTAACTGGATTTGGATAGTCGATCCTAAGTTGATTTGGATACTCGATCCTAACTAGAATTGGATCCTAAAGTTAATTGGGATACTCGATCCTAAACTGGATTTGGATACTCAATACTAACTTGATTGGGATACTCGATCCTAACTGGATTTGGATACTCGATACTAACTGGATTTGGAGACTCAATCCTAAATTGGATTGGGATACTCGATCCTAACTTGATTTGAATACTAGGTCCTAAACTGGATTTGCATACTCGTTCCTAACTGGATTTGGATACTTGATCCTAAATTTGATTGGGATACTCGATCCTAAACTTTTTTGGTATACTCGATCCTAACTGGATTTGGATACTCGATCCTAACTTAATTTGGATACTCGATCCTAAACTGGATTTGGATAATCGATCCTAACTGGATTTGGTTACTCGATCCTAATAGGATTCGAAAACTCGATCCTAACTGAATTTTAATACTCGATCCTAACTTGATTTGGATACTCGATCCTAACTGGATTTGGATACTCGATCCTAAATTTGATTGGGATATTCGATCCTAACTGGATTTGGATACTCAATCCTAAACTGGATTGCGAAACTCGATCCTAATTGGATTTGGATACTCGATCCAAACTGGATTTGGATACTCGATCCTAACTGGATTTAGATACTCGATCCTAAATTGGATTGGGATACTCGATCCTAACTGGATTTAGATACTCGATCCTAAATTGGATTGGGATACTCGATCCTAACTGGATTTGGATACTCGATCCTAATAGGATTCGAAAACTCGATCCTAACTGGATTTTAATACTCGATCCTAACTTGATTTGGATACTCGATCCTAACTGGATTTGGATACTCGATCCTAAATTTGATTGGGATATTCGATCCTAACTGGATTTGGATACTCAATCCTAAACTGGATTGCGATACTCGATCCTAATTGGATTTGGATACTCGATCCAAACTGGATTTGGATACTGGATCCTAAATGGATTTTGATACTCGATCCTAACTGGATTTGGATACTCGATCCTAAATTGGATTGTGATACTCGATCCTAATTGGATTTGGATACTCGATCCTAAATTTTATTGGGATACTCAATCCTAAACTTGATTGGGATACTCGATTCTAACTGGATTTGGATACTCGATCCTAACTGGATTTGGATACTCGATCCTAAATGGATTTTGATACTCGATACTAACTGGATTCGGATACTCAATACTAATTAGACTTTGATACTCGATCCTAATTGGATTTGGATGCTCGATCCTAAATTGGATTGGGATACTCGATCCTAACTTGATTTGGATACTCGATCCTAACTAGATTTGGATACTCGATCCTAATAGGATTCGGATACTCGATCCTAACTGGATTTGTGGATTTGGATACTCGATCCTAACTGGATTTGGATAGTCGATCCTAAGTTGATTTGGATACTCGATCCTAACTAGAATTGGATCCTAAAGTTAATTGGGATACTCGATCCTAAACTGGATTTGGATACTCAATACTAACTTGATTCGGATACTCGATCCTAACTGGATTTGGATACTCGATACTTACTGGATTTAGAGACTCAATCCTAAATTGGATTGGGATACTCGATCCTAACTTGATTTGAATACTAGGTCCTAAACTGGATTGGGATACTCGATTCTAATTGGATTTGCATACTCGTTCCTAAATGGATTTGGATACTTGATCCTAAATTTTATTGGGATACTCGATCCTAAAATTTTTTGGTATACTCGATCTTAACTGGATTTGGATACTCGATCCTAACTTAATTTGGATACTCGATCCTAAATGGATTTTGATACTCGAACCTAACTGGATTCGGATACTCGATCCTAACTTGATTTGGATACTCGATTGGATTTGGATACTCAATACTAACTGGATTTGGATACTCGATCCTAACTGGATTGGGATACTCGATCATAACTGGATTTTGATACTTGATCCTAACTGGATTTGCATACTCGATCCTAAATTGGATTGGGATACTTGATCCTAACTGGATTTGGGTACTCGATCCTAAATTGGATTGGGATACTCGATCCTAGCTGTATTTGGATACTCGATCCTAACTGGATTTTAATACTCGATCCTAATTGGATTTGGATACTCAATCCTAATAGGATTTGGATACTCGATCGTAACTGGATTCAGATACTCAATCCTAACTTAATTTGGATACTCGTTCCTAACTTGATTTGGATACTTGATCCTAAATTTGATTGGGATACTCGACCCTAAGATGATTTGGATACTCAATCCTAACTTGATTATGATACTTGATCCTAAACTTGATTGGGATACTCGATCCTAACTGGATTTGGATACTCTATCCTAACTGGATTTGAATACTCGATCCTAAATGGATTTTGATACTCGATCCTAACTGTATTCGGATACTCGATCCTATCTTGATTCGGATACTCTATACAATTTGGATTTGGATACTCAATACTAACTGGATTTGGATACTCGATCCTAACCGGATTTGGATACTCGATCCTAAATTGGATTGGGATACTCGATCCTAAACCTGATTGGGATACTTGATCCTAGCTGGATTTGGATACTCGATCCTAACCAGATTTGGATACTCGATCCTAAATGGATTTTATACTCGATCCTAACTGGATTCGGATACTCGATCCTAACTTGATTCAGATACTCGATACAAACTAGATTCGGACACTCAATACTAATTGGATTTGGATACTCGATCCTAACTAGATTGGGATACTCAATCCTAACTGGATTTAGATACTCGATCCTAACTGGAGTTGGATACTTAATCCTAATAGGATTCGGATACTCGATACTAACTGGATTTGGATACTCGATCCTAAACTCGATTGGGATACTCAATCCTAAATGGATTTTGATACTCGATACTAACTGGATTCGGATACACAATACTAATTAGATTTTGATACTTGATCCTAACTGGATTTGGATACTCGATCCTAAATTGGATTGGGATACTCGATCCTAACTGGTTTTGGATACTCGATCCTAAACTGGATTGGGATACTCGATCCTAACTTGATTTGCATATTCGATTCTAAATGGATTTTGATACTCGATCCTAACTGGATTCAGATACTCTATCCTAACTGCATTTGGATACTCGATCCTAAATGGATTTTGATACTCGATCCTAACTAGATTCGGATACTCGATCCTAACATGATTCGGATACTCGATACTAACTGGATTCAGATACTCAATACAAACTGGATTTGGATACTCGATCCTAATATGATTCCGATACTCGATCCTAACTAGATTTGGATACTCGATCCTAAACTTGATTGGGATACTCAATCCTAACTTGATTTGCATACTCAATCCTAACTGGATTTGGGTACTCGATCCTAACTGGATTTGTGGATTTGGATACTCGATCCTAATAGGATTCTGATACTCGATCCTAAATGGATTTGGATACTCGATCCTAAATGGATTTTGATACTCGATACTAACTGGATTTGGATACACAATACTAATTAGATTTTGATACTCGATCCTAACTGGATTTGGGTATTCATTCCTGAATTGAATTGGGATACTCGTAATAACTGTATTTTGATACTTGATCCTAACTAGATTCGGATACTCGATCCTAACTGGATTTGAATACTCAGTCCTAAACTGGATTGGGATACTCAATCCTAATAGGATTCGGATACTCGATCCTAACTGAATTTTTGGATTTGGATACTCGATCCTAACTTGACTTGGATACTCGATCCTAACTGGATTAGGATACTCGATCCTAACTGGTTTTGGATACTCGATCCTAAATTGGATTGGGATACTTGACCCTAATTTGATTTGGATACTCGATCCTAAATTGGATTAGGATACACGATCCTATCTTGATTTGGATACTCGATCCTAAATCAATTTTGATACTCGATCCAAACAAGATTTGGATACTCTATCCTAAATTGGATTGGGATACTCGATCCTAACTGTATTTGGATACTCGATCCTAACTGGATTTTAATACTCGATCCTAAATGGATTTGGATACTCAATCCTAATAGGATTCGGATACTCGATCCTAACTGGATTCAGATACTCAATCCTAACCTAATTTGGATACTCGATCCTAACTGGATTTGTATACTCGATCATAAATTGGATTGGGACACTCGACCCTAAGTGGATTTGGATACTTAATCCTAACAGGATTATGATACTCGATCCTAAACTTGATTGGGATAGTCGATCCTAACTGGATTTGGATACTCGATCCTAACTGGATTTGGATACTCGATCCTAAATGGATTTTGATACTCGATCCTAACTGGATTCGGATACTCGATCCTAACTTGATTGGGATACTCGATACTAATTGGATTCGGATACGCAATACTAACTAGATTTGGATACTCGATCCTAACTGGATTTGGATACTCGATCCTAAATTGGATTGGGATACTCATTCCTAAATGGATTTGGATACTCGATCCTAAACTGGATTGGGACACTTGATCCTCACTTGATTTGGATACTTGATCCTAACTGGATTTGGATACTCTATCCTAGTAGGATTCGGATACTCGATCCTAACTGGATTTGTTGATTTGGATACTCAATCCTAACTGGATTTGGATACTCGATCCTAAGTGGAATTGGATACTCGATCCTACTTAGATTTGGATGCTCAATCCAAATTTTGATTGGGATACTCGATCCTAGCTGGATTTGGATACTCGATCCTAACTAGATTTGGAGACTCAATCCTAAATTGGATTGGGATACTCGATCCTAACTTGATTTGGATACTAGATCCTAAACTGGATTGGGATATTCGATCCTAACTGGATTTGGATACTCGATCCTAACTGTATTTGGATACTTGATCCTAAATTTGATTGGGATACTCGATCCTAAACTTGATTGGGATGCTCGATCCTAACTGGATTTGGATACTCGATCCCAACTAGATTTGGGTACTCGATCCTAAATGGATTTTGATACTCGAACCTAATTTGATTCGGATACTCAATCCTAACTTTATTCGGATACTCGATACTAACTGGATTTGGATACTCAATACTAACTGGATTTGGAAACTCGATCCTAACTGGATTGGAATACTCGATCGTAACTGGATTTTGATACTCGATCCTAACTGGATTTGCATACTCGATCCTAAATTGGATTGGGATACTCGATCCTAACTGGATTTGGATACTCGATCGGAACTGGATTTTAATACTCGATCCTAAATGGATTTGGATACTCAA
Source organism: Garcia nutans (assembly GCA_947685225.1). Taxonomy (NCBI): domain Eukaryota; kingdom Viridiplantae; phylum Streptophyta; class Magnoliopsida; order Malpighiales; family Euphorbiaceae; genus Garcia; species Garcia nutans. Next base: position 57,479,339 of record CANTUV010000024.1, read on the forward strand.
CCCTAATAGGATTCGGATACTCGATCCTAACTGGATTCAGATACTCAATCCTAACTTAATTTGGATACTCGACCCTAACTGGATTTGGATACTCGATCCTAAATTGGATCGGGATACTCGATCCTAAGCCTGATTAGGATACTCGATCCTAGCTGGATTTGGATACTCGATCCTAGCCGAATTTGGATACTCGATCCCAAATGGATTTTGATACTCGATCCTAACTGGATTCGGATAATCAATCCTAACTTGGTTCGGATACTCGATGCAAACTGGATTCGGACACTCAATACTAATTGGATTTGGATACTCGATCCTAACTGGATTTGGATACTCGATCCTAAATTGGATTGGGATACTCGATCCTAACTGGATTTGGATATTCGATCCTAAACTGGATTGGGATACTCTATCCTAAATGGATTTTGATACTCGATCCTAACTGGATTTGGATACTCGATCCTAAACTAGATTGGGATACTCGATCCTAACTGGATTTGGATACTCTATCCTAACTGGATTTGGATACTCGATCCTAAATGGATTTTGATACTCGATCCTAACTGGATTTGGATACTGGATCCTAAATTGGATTGAGATACTCGATCCTACCTGATTTTGGATACTTGATCCTAAATGGATTTTGATACTCGATCCTAACTGGATTCGGATACTCGATCCTAACTTGATTTGTATACTCTATACAAACTGGATTCGGATACTCAATACTAACTGGATTTGGGTACTCGATCCTAACTGGATTGGGATACTCGATCCTAACTGGATTTGGATACTCGATCCTAAATTTGATTGGGATACTCGATCCTAAACCTGATTGGGATACTCGATCCTAGCTGGATTCGGATACTCCATCCTAGCCGGATTTTGATACTCAATCCTAAATGGATTTTGATACTCGACCCTAACTGGATTCGGATACTCGATCTTAGCTTGATTCAGATACTCGATACAAACTGGATTCGGACACTCAAAACTAATTGGATTTGGATACTCGATCCTAACTAGATTGGGATACTCGATCCTAACTGGATTTGGATACTTGATCCTAACTGGATTGGGATACTCAATCCTAATAGGATTCGGATACTCGATACTAACTGGATTTGGATACTCGATCCTAAACTGGATTGGGATAATCAATCCTAAATGGATTTTGATACTCGATAATAACTGGATTCGGATACACAATACTAATTAGATTTTGATACTCGGTCCTAACTTGATTTAGATACTCGATCCAAAATTGGATTGGGATACTCGATCCTAACTGGATTTGGATACTCGATCCTAAACTGTATTGGGATACTCGATCCTAACTGGATTTGCATATTCGATTCTAAATGGATTTTGATACTCGATCCTAAATGGATTCAGATACCCTATCCTTACTTGATTTGGATACTCGATCCTAAATGGATTTTGATACTCGATCCTAACTAGATTCGGATACTCAATACTAACTGGATTCGGATACTCAATACTAACTGGATTTGGATACTCGATCCTAATATGATTTGGATAATAGATCCTAAACTGGATTGGGATACTCTATCCTAACTTGATTTGGATACTCAATCCTAACTGGATTTGGATACTCGATCCTAACTGGATTTGGATACTTGATCCTAATTGGATTTTGATACTCGATCCTAATTGGATTTGGATTCTCGATCCTAACTAGATTTGGATACTCGATCCTAACTGGATTCGGATACTCAATACTAACTGGATTTGGATACTCGATCCTAATAGGATTCTGATGCTCGATCCTAAAAGGATTTGGATACTCGATCCTAAATGGATTTTGATACTCGATACTAACTGGATTTGGATACACAATACTAATTAGATTTTGATACTCGATCCTAAATGGATTTGGATACTCGATCCTAAATTGAATTGGGATACTCGATCCTAACTGGATTTTGATACTCGATCCTAACTGGATTCGGATACTCGATCATAACTTGATTTGAACACTCGGTCCTAAACTGGATTGGGACACTCGATCCTAATAGGATTCGGATACTCGATCCTAACTGAATTTTTGGATTTGGATACTCGATCCTAACTTGTTTTGGATACTCGATCCTAACTGGATTTGGATACTCGATCCTAACTAGTTTTGGATACTCGATCCTAAATTGGATTGGGATACTCGATCCTAAATTGGATTGGGATACTCGATCCTAATAGGATTCAGATACTCGATCCTAAATGGATTTTGATACTCGATCCTAACTTGATGTGGATACTCGATACTAACTGGATTCGGATACTCGATCCTAACTGGATTTGGATACTCGATCCTAATATGATTCGGATACTCGATCCTAAATTGATTTGGATACTCGATCCTAAACTGGATTGGGAAACTCGTGTAATATCCTAATGTATGCCCTAGAAGTTTTGCATATGGTTTTGGGTTGCTTAAATGGAATGTATATGTTATGTGATAAGCAAAGAAATTGGAAGATAATGTTTATGTATGGTGTTTGGGAAAGAAAAGAGGGTTTAGAGAAAATTGTATATGTTGCTTATATGGTGATATATATAACATATAAATTGGTCAAAGGGCTTGGTCAAGGGAAGAGGATATTTTCTTGTGGCATGTGAAACTACCAAAATGGATATATATAGGACAAAAGTCTAGTTAAGTGGTTGAGGGTAATATAGTAATTTGCTTTTGGATGGCTATTTAATGCATTTTGACTTTGTGTTTTCTTCATCATTTCTTCTTCTTCTTGTTGATGGCCGGCTCACTCAAAGACAAAGGAAAGCAAGAGAGCAAATGATGATTTTGGAATTTTAAGCTCAAAAGTGAAGGAAGATCTCAGGTATACAAGTTGGAATTTCAAGAATTTCATGATTTTGGTAAGTTTTCTCTTGTTTGCCTTTGTTATTTTTGAAGATGTGTGTGAGTTGAGTTAGGGTTATTGATAGTATGATTAAGTGTGTTGATGATTTGTTGATTAGAGTTGAAATTGATTTTAAAATAAGAAGTTAAATTGATGTTGGTATTGGAAGTGGTGAAGTTGAACTTGAATTAGAGTTTTGTAGTAGTAAGTGAGGTTTAACTTAAGTTTGAGTAATTTTTTTCATAGATTTTCATGTTGGTTGTGGTTGTTGGAGAAGTAAGTTGAAAATAGGTGAATTTGGGTGAAGGCAGTAGCCTTCTGGATGCCACGCCCGTGGCCTTGGGGTGCCATGGCCGTGGCCATTCAAAGCCAATTGAAGCCATGGCCGTGGGGGATGGAGACTTGTGTGGCAGAATCATTCTTGATCCCACGCCCGTGGGGGTTGAGGTGGCCACGGCCGTGGGATATAGAATGTGATGTTGATGAATATTTTCTATTCTAAAGGTCTAAGATGAAGTTAATAAGTGATAAATTGCATTGAATCTCATGCATTGTATCAATTCTTGGTTTAGGTTTTGGAAGGAAGTAAATTGCCCTAATTTGTGAAGTGAAGAACTATTGAGTGGAGAAGAGTTTAGAGTGGTGTGAAGTGTTATTAAGGTAAGTACCAATGTTGCATGATTGCATTGTTAATGCATATCACTAATGTGTTTTGATATATTTATATCATTGATGATATGTATATATATATATAATTGTGTTATGGGAAAATGAAAGATGTGAATGATTTGATGAATATTAATGTATGAGAATACAATTGATTGAGTATAATTGAATAATGAATTGTTATGTGTATATATATATCAATGATGATATATAAAATGTGAATTGAGATATGATGGATTGAAATGCCATTGCTATTGGCTATGATGATTGGAATGAGATGAGGCATGTTTTGCCTAGTTGATGAAAGAAAGTGAGAATGATATTGATGATGAAATAATCAATGTGTTATATGTGTGTGTCTAATATGTTATTCCATTTTCAGAGTTTGTTATTGGTGGCATGCCTAATGGTAACTATCTCTTGAAGTTAGGTTGGATTTGATCCTTGAACCCAAGTTGGGTTGAAGTTTAACATGTTTTACTCCCCTTGAAGCTTGGTTGGGTCTTGTATATTTTGTTTTATCAACTTCCTTCAATGTTTTAAATTTATTAATAATATTTGAATGGATTATTGAAATGTTTTATAAGCAATGACAACCTATAATCAGTATATGTATATTACGATCGTATTAGCATGCTATGTACGTATAAGGGTTATAGGGGTGTTACAACTCGATCCTAACTTGATTTGGATACTCAATCCTAGCTGGATTTGGATACTCGATCCTAACTGGATTTGTGGATTTGGATACTCGATCCTAACTGGATTTGGATACTCGATCCTAACTGGATTTTGATACTCGATCCTAACTGGATTTGGATTCTCGATCCTAACTAGATTGGGATACTCGATCCTAACTGGATTTGGATACTCAATACTAACTGGATTTGGATACTCGATCCTAATAGGATTCCGATACTCGATCCTAAATGGATTTGGATACTCGATCCTTAATGGATTTTGATACTCGATACTAACTGGATTTGGATACACAATACTAATTAGATTTTGATACTCGATCCTAACTGGATTTGGATACTCGATCCTAGAAGTTTTGGTATTATTGTTGTTTAATTGGATTTAATGTATATGTTTCTTTGGAAAGAGAAAAGGTTTTTAAAGAGAGTGTATATGTTGTGTATATTAGAATATATACAACATATACCCAAGTCAAAGTCAAAGGAAGTTAGTGGAAGAAGATATTTATGTGTTTTTTATTTAATAATTAATTAATAAGGAAAATTAATGGAGTGGAAGAGATTGAATGGATTATTTTAATAATTAATACTTGGAGGAGAGAGTTTTAAGGAGGTGATTTGACTTTGTGTCTTCTCTTTTCTTCTTTCTTTGTTTCCTTGCCGTGGTCTCTTTCTTTTCCTTCCTTTGCTTTCTTTTGGCCGGCTAACAAAGAAACAAGAGAACAAGGGAGAGATTTGAACTTCTAAACTCAAGATCTAAGGAAGTTTTCAAGTGTTCAAGTTGGAAAGTTAATAGCTTCTTCATCCTTGGTAAGTTCTTCACTTGATTCTTTGATTTCTTTGAGTTAATGAGTTGAGTTTGTGGATGGTATGTGAATATGTTTGATTAAGATGTGTTTAAGAGTGTTTGGGTAAACTGATTTCTGGTTTTGGGGATGGATTGAAGGAAAGAGTAAGTTGTTGGAAGTGAACGTATTGTGGTTGTGTTTTAGGTTTGTGGTGATGATTTTGATTTGTGTTGAAAGTATGTTTTTAGTTGTTTTGGTGTTTTTGTAAGTTTGTTATGGTTTTTGTGTATGTTGAGCTAAGTTTGGTTGAAGTGGATTTTGGTGAAAGGAAGTGATTTGTTGGTTGTGTTGTTGTTGTTGCCGGAATCTGGGTTTTTTGCCTGACACGCCCCCGAGCACGACCTGGATTTTGGGCGTGTTGATGGTTTGGTGTTTTGGATGGGTGACACGAGCAGTGACACGCCCATGTCACTGAGCGTGTCACAGCTTCTGTGTGGCAGTAGGATTGACATGGCCAGTAACACGCCCGTGTTATTGAGCATGTCATAGCCACTGTGTTTTTGAGGAATTGACACGGCCACGAGCACGCTCATGTTGTTGGACGTGTCAAAGTTTCTGAGAGGCAGAATGTATTACACGCCCAGTGACACGCCCATGTTGTTGAGCATGTAAAAGCTTCTGTGTTGTGGAGTTAGGGCACGGTCAGGGACACGCCTGTGTTGTTGAGCGTGTCATGTTTAGAGTTTGCCCTAGTTGGTTCTTAGCCATATGATCTTATGTGGGTTTCATCTTTCTTTTGGAATAGGCTGTGAAGAAGGTGAATTACCCTAATTCAAGTGGTGAAAGATTCTTGGAAGAAGAAGTGTTTAGAGTTGTGTGGGTTGCTTTTGAAGTAAGTACAAACTACATTATTGCATACATTCATATGATGTTGAGATTGAACATACATTTGATGATATAGATGATGCATATGGATACTTTTATGATGAATTACCTTAATGTAAATTGAGACATAAAGAGATGTGAAATTAATGTTATGAGTTATAATGATGTGAATGATATGATTGAAGCATGTCTAGATGATATGATTGAATAATGATATGTTTGTGTAGTTAATGTAATTGATGTTGTATATTATAATGATGAAAATGAGAAATGAATTGAGAAAGTAATGTTTAAAGAGATAAATGAACGGACCTATCTGCCTCCTGCGGAACCATGCGAACCCAGTGGACTGGGCAACCGAACTTGGACTACCGACCTGGTTGGGGGAAGGTTCGATATAGTCAGTATTACGTACCTATCTGCCTCCTGCTGAACCATGCGGACCCAGTGGTAGAGAGGTGATAGTATCTGGTGAGCAGGGACAGCTAGCATCCTTGTTTATTTCAGCTATTGCAGCTAGGAGGTTAATTAGAAAAGGGTGTGATGCTTATCTTGCTCATGTGGTGGATACTAGAGTAAGGGGTTCTCAAATTGATAGTATACCCACCGTTGCAGAGTTCCCAGATGTGTTTCCAGAAGAGTTGCCAGGGTTACCTCCTGAGAGAGAGGTGGAGTTTGGTATTGAATTATTGCCTGGTACCACTCCTATCTCTATTACTCCTTATAGAATGGCACCTGCTGAACTAAGAGAATTGAAGGTGCAGTTGCAGAAGTTGTTGGATAAAGGGTTTGTTCGCCCTAGTGTTTCACCATGGGGAGCTCCTGTTTTGTTTGTGAAGAAGAAGGATGGTACTATGAGATTGTGTATCGATTATAGGCAATTAAACAAGGTGACTATTAAAAATAAATATCCTTTGCCTAGAATTGATGATCTCTTAGATCAATTGAAGGGTGCAGCAGTGTTTTCCAAGATTGATTTGAGATCAGGGTACCATCAGTTAAGCATATGGGTCGGTAAAGACATAGCGGAGTTTGTATCCAAATGTCTCACATGTCAGAGGGTAAAAGCTGAGCATCAAGTTCCAACAGGATTACTTCAACCTTTATCAGTGCCTGAATGGAAATGGGATAGAGTAACCATGGATTTTGTGTCTGGTCTACCATTGACACAAAGGAAGCATGATGCTATTTGGGTGATTATGGATAGGCTGACTAAGACAGCTCATTTTCTTCCGGTTCGGATGGATTTTTCTCTGGAGAGGTTAGCTGAGCTGTATATTCATGAGATTGTGAAGTTGCATGGTATCCCAATTTCTCTAGTGTCTGATCGAGATCCCCGGTTTACTTCAAGGTTTTGGAAGAGTTTACATGGTGCTCTGGGTTCTCGATTACACTTCAGCACTGCTTTTCATCCGCAGACAGATGGGCAGTCAGAGAGAGTGATACAGATTATCGAGGACATGTTGAGAAGCTATGTCATTGATTTCTCTGGAAGTTGGGATAGATTTTTGCCACTTGTGGAATTTGCTTACAATAATAGTCATCAATCCAGCATTGGTATGGCACCATTCGAAGCATTGTATGGTAGACGGTGTAGGACACCTCTATGTTGGAATGAGCTTGGAGAAGGTAAGTTAATTTGTCCTGATTTGATTAAAGAAACTTAAGAGAAAGTGAAAGTGATTCGAGATAGGTTGAAAGCAGCTTCAGACCGACAGAAGTCTTATTCAGATTTGAAGAGGAGAGATATTGAGTTTGATGTTGGAGATAAGGTATTTTTGAAAGTATCTCCTTGGAAGAAGATATTGAGGTTTGGTCGGAAAGGGAAATTGAGTCCTCATTTCATTGGACCATATGAAGTTTTGGTAAGAGTTGGACTAGTTGCTTATCGGCTTGCTTTGCCACCTGAGTTGGATAGGATTCATAATGTATTCCATGTTTCTATGTTGAGGAGGTACAGGTCGGATCCATCTCATGTTTTGTCAATTGAATCTATCGAAGTGAGTCCAGATCTGACATTTGAAGAAGAACCAATTGCTATTTTGGCACATGAAGTGAAAGAGTTGAGGAATAAGAAAGTGCCACTTGTGAAGATTTTGTGGAAGAATCATGGGAGAGAAGAAGCAACTTGGGAGAGTGAGCAAGCAATGCGAGATCAATATCCTCAGTTGTTTCAGACTTGATGACAGGTAATTTCGAGGATGAAATTTCTTTTTAGAGGGGGAGAATTGTAATATCCCAAAATGTGCTCTAGAAGTATTGAGGTAATTGTTGTTTGATATGAATTAAACATATATGTGTTATGGGAAAGGAAAGAGTGTATAGAGAGAAGTGTATATGTTGTTTATATGATAATATATATAACATATATGCAAGTCAAAAGAGTGGTCAAGGGAAGAAGATATTTATTTAGTTATTTGTGAAATTACTAAAAGAGGGCAAGTGCTTTAAAGGAAATCAAAACAAATTGTATAAGGGTGTTTAGGTAATTGCTCATGTTGAAATACTTGGTAGAGATTTAAAGAGGAGTTGACTTTGTTTCTTCATGGTTCTTTTCTTCTTTTCTTTTTGTTGTGGCCGGCTCCTCCATAGACAAGGGAAAGCAAGTGAGCAAGAGAGGATTTTGATGTTCTAAGCTCAAATTGAAGGAAGATCTAAGTGATCAAGTTGGTGATTCAAGAAGTTTTATAACTTTGGTAAGTCCTCTTTTGATATCTTTGCTTATTTGAAGTTGTGTTGTGAAATTGATAGATGATTTAAGAGTGTGTTGTTTGATTGTGATATGTTTAAGAGTGTTTGATTAGATTGATTATGGATTTTAAGGATGGATTGAAGAAAAGAGTAAGTTGGTTGGAAGAGATGGTGTTGTATTTGTGTTTAGGGTTTTGTGATGATATTTGTGATTTGTGTTTGTTATAGATGTGGAGTTGTTTTGGTGTTTTTGTAAGTTAAAGATGGTTTTTGGGTATGTTTTGTTAAGTTTATTTGAAGTGGATGTTGGTGAAAAGAAGTGTTTTGTTGGGTGTTTTGTTGTTTTGGCCGGAATATGAGTTTTTGGCCTGACACGCCCGGGAGCACGTCCAGTGTTTTAGGCGTGTCAATTGTGTTGGAGGCAGTAGGTTTGACACAACCAGTAACACGTCCGTGTTATTGAGCGTCTCATAGCTACTATGAGATTAGAGAGTTTACACGGCCATGAGCACGCTCACGTTGTTGGACGTGTTGATATTTTTCAGAGAGGCAGAATGTATTACATGCCCAGTGACACACCCGTGGTTCTGAGAGTGTAAAAGCATCTATGTTGTGGAGTTAGGGCACGGTCAGGGACACGCCAGTGTGGTTGAGCGTGTCATGTTTAGGGTTTGCCCTAGTTAACTCTTAATTTGATTATCTCATGTGTATCCCTAAGCAAGTGTATGTTATTATTTTTGGATTAGGTCTTGAAGAAAGTGAGTTATCATTGATCTAAGAAGTAAAAGAATCTTGGAAAGGAAGTGTTTAGAGTTGTGTGAATTGTTATGGAGGTAAGTACAAACCTTGCATTGTTGCATACATTCACTTGATATGACATTATTGTTATATATGAATAATGTTATGTTTTGCACATTGTGAATCTTGTGAAATGTACTATATGTATAATGTGAAATGAGATAATTGAGATATGTACAAATATATGATTATGTTCAATGTAATTGATTATGAATATGTGAAAAATGATGTATTATATTGTGAATTGAGACATGATGATTCAAATGTGATGAGAAGCCATTGTGAGTGGCTATGGTTATACAAATGAAAGTGTTCAGACATGATTGCCTATTTGATATTGAGATACAAATTGAGAAAGAGAATAATGATATAATTGTATGTTTAATATGTTATTCAGTTTCAGAGTTCTGGATTTGGGTGGCATGCCTATGAAATTATGAATAGTAGCAGTCTTGCCGGGTTGAGGATCTCTTCAATTTGAGTTGAATTGAGGTCCAAGAGACTGGGTCTGTTACATTATGAGAATTGTGATTATGAACCAAAGCAGTAACTCTGAATTCTGAATATCGTATTAAACACTTGTTGGGCCCATAGGTGTCTATGTCATGTTGATGTTATGAATGATGAAATAATGTAATATTCATGAAATATTGTATATTGAGTATGATCTTTATTGTTTGATTGTATATCATTGTTATTGATTAAGCATAATAGCATTATGGTTTGTACTACTGAGTTGTTGGCTCAGCGCGATTATGATTCATCACGCAGGTGATAGAGGTGATAGAGTTGAGACGGAGAATTCCTCTAGACCTAGTTGAGGTTGTTTTGATTGTGAAGAGTTGGATTAAGCTTAAAGATCAGAGAGTCAAGCTTCCAATCATGTATATATTTCATATTTTGTAATTATTGAGGTTTAATGTATTTATATTTGTAAGTTTTGGATGTAACTTCCGTTGCGTAATAAACAAACATTTTTATCTATTGTGTCTTATGATTTTCATTTCTCTTTATTTGGTATTTCTTAAATTTTTAGTTTTACTTTAAATATGATTTGTGTATTTGTAAAGTGTGTCATTTCTATATTCAGTATACGTATAATATGATCGTATAAGCATGCTTTGTACAAATACGGGATATAGGGGTGTTATAGATCCTCATTCACGTCAATCTGTTGAGGGTAGTGCTGAGAGTGTAGCTCTTGAGGATGGTAGAGATGGAGCTAGAGTGGATAGAACTGGAGAGGCCCCTATTTCTGTGTCAGGGAGACCAGCTGGTGAGGAGGTTTCGCCAGTTTGGCTTAGGCATATGGTTGAATTAATGAGGCAGGCACCAGTGCAACCACCGCCACCCCCACCCCAGCCAATGGTATCAGTGAGACATTACGATAAATTAAGGAAGTATGGAGCAGAAGATTTTCAGGGTACTATTGATCCAGCGGTAGCTGAGCAGTGGCTGGATAAGGTTCAAAGGATTTTCATTCAGTTGCAAGCCACTCCAGAAGAAAAATTTGATTATGCTAGATCACTGTTGCAGAAGGATGCATATGATTGGTGGAAGACAATTCCTCATGCTATGGACGGTCCACCTACATTGTCTTACAGTGATTTTCTATGGGAGTTTGAGCCGAAATATACTCCGAGGGAGTATAAGGATGTGAAAAAAATGGAATTTCTGACCTTGAGGCAAGATCACCGGACTGTGAAAGAGTATGAGCTAGAGTTCATCCGGTTGAGACACTACGCCGGGAAAATTATCTCGGTTGAGATTGACAGGTGTAGAAGGTTTGAGGAGGGATTGAGACCCTCAATTTTGTATCTTGTGGCTGGTTCTAGATATCATGATTTTTCCCAACTGGTTGCAGCAGCTAGGAGTGTGGAGAGAGCCCAGGGTATTGCAGCAGCTGCTACTGAGGAGGAGACCAGGGTTAGGAGACCCCATTTTGAGGCAGGGTCTTCATCTGTGAAGAGAGGTAGGAGAAGTTTTGTTCCCAAGATCAGTCGGAGTCAGAGGCAGACTAGTAGGTCAGTTCAGTTTCAGAGACAGAGATCGAGACCTACAGTTTCAGTAGCGAGTTCTCCGACTCCAGTAGTTCAAAGATCCACTCCACCTGTGTGTGCTCAGTGTGGTGGAATACATAGGGGTGCTTGTTGGAAGAATAGTGGACCAGCTGTGTGCTTCAGATGTGGTTCACCTGATCATTTTATTAGAGAGTGTCCGGAGATGCAGGAGCAGAGGCCGGCAAATTCTGCAGTTTCTCGACCTAGTGTCAGAGGTGGTCGAGGGAGCAGAGGTTTCAGTAGAGGGGGTAGACCTGGGTATAGTTAGAGAGGAGGATCTTCATCCAGGGATAATAGACCAGATGAGGCTGGGCCTTCTCAATGAGTATATGTGATGCAAAGACAACCCGATGCTTCTGCAGTCATTACGGGTACTTTCTCTTTATTTGGCATTGCATTACTTGCTTTAATTGATCCAGGCTCTACTCATTCATATATTAGTGCATCTATTTTGCCTGTGTCTGAATTGCATTATGAGTCCCTAGGATTTGATGTGTTGGTGACAAATCCGTTAGGGCATAGTGTGATTGTTAGCAAGGTGCACCGAGATAGTACAGTTGTGGTGCAAGGTGAGGAGTTTCGTGGAGATTTGATTGAAATGCCTTTTAAAGAGTATGATTTGATTTTGGGCATGGACTGGTTGTCTAGGCATGGAGCTGTGGTAGATTGTCAAAAGAAATGTGTCACTTTGAGAACTAGTGATGGTAGGAGTGTGATGGTGTTTAGTGAGTAGAGACAGCTTGCATCCTTGTTTGTATCAGCTAGAAGGTTGATTAGAAAAGGGTGTGATGCTTACCTTGCTCATGTGGTGGATACTGGAGTAGGGGGTTCTCAACTTGATGATATAACCACAGTTGCAGATTTTCCAGATGTGTTTCCAGAGGAGTTGCCAGGGTTGCCTCCTGAGAGAGAGGTGGAGTTTGGCATTGAATTGCTGCCTGGTACCACTCCCATCTCTATCACTCCTTATCGCATGGCACCTGCTGAATTGAGAGAGTTAAAGGTGCAGTTACAGCAGTTGTTGGATAAAGGGTTTATTCGCCCTAGTGTTTCTCCTTGGGGAGCTCCTGTGTTGTTTGTGAAGAAGAAGGATGGTACCATGAGGTTATGCATTGATTATAGGCAATTGAACAAAGTGACTATTAAGAATAAATATCCTTTGCCCAGGATTGATGTAACACCCTTATACCCCGTATACGTACACAACATGCTTTTACGATCATAATATACGTCTACTGAATATAGGAATGCCACGGTTTACAACCAAACGACTCATTTATGAACATATTTAAAACATTTAAAAGAAAATATAAATCACAAAAGATAAAGTGTTTATTTAAAATGCAACGGAAAATATAACAAATATTTACAAATACTTATACATCAAAACTCAAGTTTTACACAATATAAGATATATACATGTTTGGTAGTATGTCTTTGATCTTTGAGTACCACTATCAACACCTCTAATTCTAGACTCTACTTGGCCTAGAGGAACTCTCCGGTTCTTCCCTATCACCTGCGCGATGAACCACAATCGTACTAAGCCTACGGCTTAGTGGTACAATTACAATAACAATATGCTTCAATGCCATGTCAATGTCATGCATTCAAACAATAGAGATCATACTCATAAATGTTACATTTCATTATTTCAACAATTGTATCATCATCCATCACACACATTCAACATAGACACACATGGGCCCAACATATATTTAATATGATATTCAAAGTTCAGAGTTACTGCTTTGGTTCATAATCACAATGATCAAGCCCGTAGGCAATATATATATATACATCTCTATCCATGGATAGGGTAACAGACCCAGTCTCTTGGACCATCAACCCAATAAACTTGAGGAGATCCTCAACCCGGCAAGACTGTTACCTTTAATAGACCCAGTCTCTTGGACCACCAACCCGACTGAAATTGAGAAGATCCTCAACCCGGCAAGACTGTTACTTATCATATATTTCATATTCATAATTCATATAGTGTAACAGACCCAGTCTTTTGGACCTCAATTCAACTCAAATTGAAGAGATCCTCAACCCGGCAAGACTATTACCTGTAACAGACCCAGTCTCTTGGACCATCAACCTGACTGAAATCGAGGAGATCCTCAACCCGACAAGACTGGTATTTTTTTTTTCATTTTATAGGCATGCCGCCAAATCCAGAACTCTGAAATTGAATAACATATTAAACATACAATTATTTCATTTATCTTTTTATCATTCTCTTTCTCAATTCATATCTCATAAACACATAGGCAAACATGCCTTAATAATTTCATTTTGCATAACCATAGCCCACAACAACGGCTTCATTATATCTCAACTCACATTTCATATATCATCATCAATATACATATAACACATTACATTTCACAAGGTTAACATTATTCATATATATATATATCAACAATGCAATAAGATTTCTTAGTACATTCATATCCAAATATGTAAGTTCCAAAATCACATAAATGTATGCAAAAATGCAAGGTTTGTACTTACCTTAGGAACAACTCACAACAATCTACAACCTTTCTCTTACAAGAATTCTTCACCACCTAGGTTAGGAAAATTCAACCTCTTCAATACCTAAACCAAAGGTGATAATACATACTCACTTAGAGATACACATGAGATAACAAGACTAAGAACCAACTAGGGCAAACCCTAAACATGACACGCTCAACAACACGGGCGTGTCCCTGACCGTGCCCTAAACTCACAACACAGAAGCTTTGACACGCTCAGAACCATGGGCATGTCACTGAACGTGTAATACATTCTGTCTCACAGAAACATTGACACGTCCAACAACATGGGCGTGTTCATGGCCGTGTCAATTCCTTACCAACACAGTAGCTATGACACGCTCAGTGACATGGGCGTGTCACTGGACGAGTCAATACTACAACTACACAGAAACTGTGACACGCTCAGTGACATGGGCGTGTCACTGCTCGTGTCACCCATCCAAAAACACTGAACCATCGACACGCCCAAAGACTTGGCCGTGTTCATGGGCGTGCCAGGCCAAAAACCCAGATTCTGGCAACATCAACAACACAACCAACAATTCACTTCCTTTCACCAAAATCCACTTCAAACAAACTTAGCTCAACATACCCAAAAACCATAACAATCTTACAAAAACACCAAAAACAACTAAAAACATACATCCAACACAAATCAAAATCATCACCACAAACCTAAAACTCAACCACAATACATTCACTTCTAACAACTTACTCTTTCCTTCAATCCAACCCCAAAATCCAAAATCACTTGAACCAAATACTCTTAAACACATCTTAATCAAACATAATCACATACTATCAACAATCAACCCACAAAATCAAACACATCTTAAAAGAAAATCAAGGAATCAAGAGGAAACTTACCAAGGATGAAGAAACTCTTAAATTTCTACTTGATCACTTGAAAACTTCCTTAGATCTTGAGTTAAGAAGATCAAATCTCTCTCTCTCTTGTTCTCTTGCTACTACCGGCCAAAAGGAAAGAAAAGGAAAGGAAAAGAAAAGTGATACACGAGAAAGAAAGAAGGAAAGAAGAAGAGGAAGAAAATAAAGTCAACCTTCTCCTCAAAACTCTCTCCTCCACACATTTAATATTAAAATAATCCATAAATCACAACATAAATATCTCCTTCCACTATCTTTCTTTGACTTTGACTTGGGTATATGTTGTATATATTTTCATATACACAACATATACACTCTCTTTATAAATCTTTTCTCTTTCCAAAGAAACATATACAATAAATTCAATTAAAACAACAATTATACCCAAAACTTCTAGGGCACATTTTGGGATATTACAATTCTCCCCCTCTAAAAAGAAATTTCGTCCTCGAAATTACCTGATATCAAGTTTGAAACAACTGAGGATATTGATCTTGCATCGCTTGCTCATTCTCCCTAGTTGACTCTTCTCTACCATGATTCTTCCAAAGAATCTTCACAATTGGCACTTTCTTATGTCTCAACTCTTTTATTCCATATGCCAAAATAGCAACTGGTTCTTCTTCAAATGTCAGATCCGAACTCACCTCAATAGATTTTTTCAACTGATAAAACATGAGATGGGTCTGATCTGTATCTCCGCAACATAGAAACATGGAAGACATTGTGAATTCTATCCAATTCAGGCGGTAAAGCAAGTCGATACGCAACTGGTCCAACTCTTTCCAATACCTCGCAAGGTCCAATAAAACGAGGACTCAGCTTCCCTTTTCGACCAAATCTTAAAATCTTTTTCCAAGGAGACACTTTCAAAAATACTTTATCTCCAACATCAAATTCTATGTCTCTTCTCTTCAAATCTGAATAAGATTTCTATCGGTCTGAAGCTGCTTTTAACCGATCTCGAATTATCTTCACTTTCTCTTCAGTCTCTTTAACCAAATCAGGACCAATTAGTTTGCCTTCTCCAAGTTCATTCCAACATAAAGGCGTCCTACATCGTCTACCATACAATGCCTCAAATGGTGCCATTCCAATACTTGATTGGTGACTGTTGTTGTAAGCAAATTCCACAAGCGGCAAAAATCTGTCCCAACTTCCGGAGAAATCAATGACACAGCTTCTCAACATATCCTATATAATTTGTATTACTCTCTCTGACTGCCCATCTGTCTGTGGATGAAAAGCAGTGCTAAAGTGTAATCGAGAACCCAATGCATCATGCAAACTCTTCCAAAACCTTGAAGTGAACCGGGGATCTCGATCAGACACTAAAGAAATCGGGACTCCATGCAACTTCACTATCTCATTAATATACAGCTCAGCCAGTCTCTCAAGAGAATAGTCCTTTCTAATTGGAAGAAAATGAGTTGTCTTTGTCAACCGATCGACAATCACCCAGATAGCATCATACTTCTTCTGACTCAAAGGTAAACCAGATACAAAATCCATTGTCACTCTCTCCCATTTCCATTCGGGCACTATTAAAGGTTGAAGCAACCCTGTTGGAACTTGATGCTCAGCTTTCACCCTCTGACATGTGAGACACTTGGATACAAATTCCGTTATGTCTCTCTTCATACCAGACCACCAATAATATTGTTTCAAATCATGGTACATCTTTGTACTTTTCGGATGCATAGCAAAAGTTGAGTGGTGTGCTTCCTCCAAAATAAACTTTCTCAAACTAGTGTCATCAGGAACACACAACCTATCTTTAAATCAAAGGCTACCATCATTTCTCACATGGAAATCTCTACTTCCTCCATGTTGGCAATCTGAAACAATCTTCTGAATTTTCTCATCAGCCAATTGAGCCTCTTTAATCTGATCCAATAATACCGGTCTCAACTGTAACTGAGCCAATAACGCACCATCATCACAAGATTCAAAACTAGCATGCAACGCTCTCAACTCAACAAGTAACGAGAGCGAATACACAGTTAAACTTGCCAAAGACTTCCGACTCAAGGCATCCGCGACAACATTCGCCTTACCAGGATGATAACCAATCAAACAGTCGTAGTCTTTGATCAGCTCTAAACATCGCCTTTGCCGAAGTTTCAGCTCCCTCTGAACACCCAAATACTTCAAACTCTTATGATCTGTGTAGATAAAACATTTTTCTCCATATAAGTAGTGTCGCCAAATCTTCAAAGCAAACACTATAGCTGCCAACTCCAAATCATGCGTTGGATAATTAAGCTCATGCGGCTTCAACTGTCGAGAAGCATAAGCTACAATTTTACCCTCTTGCATCAAAACACATCCTAAACCATTATGTGAAGCATCACTATAAATCACATAAGGTTTATCTTCAATAGGCAAAGTAAGAACAGGTGCTTGAGTCAACATCTCTTTCAACTGTTCAAAACTAGCTTGACACTGATCTGTCCACACAAATCTAACTCCTTTTCGAAGTAATCTGGTGAGTGGAGTAGTTATTAAAAAAAAACCTTTCACAAAATGTCGATAATAGCCTGCCAAACCTAGGAAACTTCTAACTTCAGTCACTGACTTCGGTGGACTCCAATTCAAAATAGCTTCAACTTTACTTAGATCAATGCTAATACCATCTGCTAAAACTATATGACCCAGAAAAGTCACTTGGTCAAGCCAAAACTCACACTTTGATAGCTTAGCATACAATTGCTTCTCTCTCAAGATCTGCAACACAATCCGCAAATGCTTCACATGATCCTCTTCATTTCGCGAATACACCAAAATATCGTCGATGAAAACCACCACAAACTGATCCAGGGCCTAAACACCCTATTCATCAAATCCATGAAAGCTGCAGGTGCATTCGTCAACCCAAAAGGCATCACCAAGAACTCATAATGCCCATACCTTGTGCGAAAAGCTGACTTAGGAACATCTTCAGCTCTAACCCTCAACTGATGGTACCCTGATCTCAAATCAATCTTGAAAAACACTGCTGCTCCCTTCAATTGATCAAAGAGATCATCAATCCTAGGCAAAAGATACTTATTCTAGACAGTCACTTTGTTCAATTACCTATAATCGATGCACAATCTCATAGTACCATCCTTCATTTCCACAAATAAAACAGGGGCTCCCCGTGGAGAAACATTAGGGCGAATAAACCCTTTATCCAATAACTCCTGTAATTGCACCTTCAACTCTCTCAACTAAACAGGTGCCATTCGATAAGGAGTAATAGAGATGGGAGTGGTACTAGGCAACAAATCGATACCAAACTCAACCTCTCTCTCAGGTGATAACCCTGGCAACTCTTCAGGAAACACGTCTGGAAAATCTGCAACCGTGGGTATCCTATCAAGTTGAGAACCCACTACTCGGGTATCCACAACATGAGCAAGATAAGCATCACACCCTTTTCTAATCAACTTTCTACCCGTTACAGCTAAAACAAACAAGGATGCAAGTTGTCTTTGCTCACTAGACACCATCACAATTCTACCATTACCGGTTCTCAAGGTAACACACTTCTTTTGACAATCTACCACAGCTCCGTGCTTAGACAACCAATCCATGCCTAAGATTAAATCATACTCCTTAAAAGGCAATTAAATTAAATCCCCAAGAAACTCCTCTCCTTGTACTACCACTGCACTATCACTACGAACCTTACTCACCACGACACTATGTCCTAAAGGATTTGTCACCAAGACATCAAATCCTAAGGACTCTGAATGCAATTTAGACACAGCCAATATGGATGCACTAATGTATGAATGAGTAGATCCTGGATCAATCAAAGCAAGTACTGAAATGCAAAATAAAGAGAATGTACTCGCTATAGCTGCTGAAGCATCCAGCTGCCTTTGCATCACATAAACACTCTGAGAAGATCCGGCCTCATCTGGCCTACTGCCTTCGGATGATGATCCTCCTCTCTGACTATATCTGGGCCGACCACCTCTACTAAAACCTCTGCCCCCTCGACCACCTCTGCTAACACTCGGTCGAGAAGCTGCAGACTCAGCCTGTCTATACTCCTGCATCTCAAGACAATCTTTAATAAAATGAGCTGGTGACTCACATCTATAACACCCAGCCGATCCACCCACCTTCCAACAAACACCTCCATGGTTCCTACCACAAAGCTCACATGTAGGTAGAGTGGACCTCTGAATAAATGGAGGCGGAGCACTAACTACAGAAGCTGTAGGTCTCGGTCTCTGTTTCTGATACTGCACTGACCTACCCGGCTGTCTTTGACTCCTACTGATCCTCGAAACAAAACTTCCTCTACCCCTTTTCACAGATGAAGACCCTGCCTCAAACTGGGGTCTCCTTACCCTAGTCTCCTCCTCGGCAGTAGCTGCTGCAATACCTTGTGCTCTCTCAACACTCCTAACTGCTGCAACAAACTGAAAGAAATCCTGGTACTGAGAACCAGCGACAATACACATAATAGAGGGCCTCAAACCCTCCTCAAATCTTCTGCATCGGTCAATCTCATCCGAGATAATCCCTTCGGCATAATGACTCAACCGGATGTAATCAACCTCATAATCTGTCACAGTCCGGTTGTCTTGCCTCAAATTCATGAATTCCATCTTCTTAATATCTTTATACTCCCTTGGAGTATATTTCAGCTCGAACTCCCTCAGAAAATCACCATATGATAATGTAAGTGGATCATCCATGGCATGAGGGACCATCTTCCACCAGTCATAGGCATCTTTCTGCAGAAGGGATCTTGCATAATCAAACTTCTCATCCGAAGTAGCTTGCAACTGAATGAATATCCTCTGCACTTTATCCAACCACTGCTCAGCCACTGCAGGATCGGTAGTGTCCAAGAAATCTTCAGCCCCATACTTTCTCAACTTATCATAATGTCTTACTGGCACTTGAGGCTGTGGTGGTGGTGGTGGCTGTACTGGAGCTAGTCTCAATAGGTCTATCATATGCCTTAACCAACCCGGCGGAACCTCCTCTACAGCTGATCTCTCTAGCACAGAAACATGTGCCTCACTAACTCTCTCAACTCTAGCTCCATCTCTATACTCTTTAGGAGCTACACTCGCCGCACTACCCTCTACAGACTGTCGTGAATGAGATGCCATCTCTACCTATATCTGCAAACATAGCATGTAATATCCCTAATTATGCCCTAGAAGTTTTGATATTGTGGTGCTAGTGGATTATGTATATTTGTTAAGTTGATCAAGAAAATTTAAAGATAATGTTTATGTGTTGTTTTGAAAGGAAAGTAAGGTGTAGAGAGAAATGTATATGTAGTGTATATGGCAATATATATAACATATACATTGGTCAAATGGAAAGTCAAGGGAAGAGGATATTTTAATTGTTGTATGTGAAATTACTTAAAAGGGTATGTTAATGATAGTAAGTGAAAGCTTATGAGAAGAGGGCATGTTAGTATTTTCCTACTTAATTTGCTTGGTGGAGATTTAAAGAAGAAGAGAAATTTGACTTTTCCTCTTCATTTGTGATTTTCTTTCCTTTTCTTCCATGGTGGCCGGCTCCTCAAAGAGACAAGAGAGCAAGAGAGCAAGTGAGGGTTTTGATGATTCCAAGCTCAAATTGAAGGAAGGTCTTAAGTATACAAGTTGGAATTTCAAGAAATTTCATCATTTTGGTAAGTTTTCTCTTGTTTGCTCTTGTTATATTTGAAGTTATGTTTGAGTTGGATTGTGGTTTGATGATGGTATGATTAAGTTGTTGTAGATGTGATTTTAAGTG